>CAXKWD010000002.1:122621509-123821509 GCA_964059195.1 Ectobius pallidus
TATTTTAAAAAGTGTATGGAATTCCGATAAGCATATCAAAAACACTGTTGTGAAGCGATATTGATTTTAAAAGAGAACAATGGGAATATTGAAGATGACAGTAAACTTATTTCATAGAAACTCTTTAAATCAGGGTAGTAACTGCTCATACAGCGCCTATTACAAAGCTAAATGACTAATTAGCTACTATTATAGAAAGATAACGACGAAAAACAATTTATTTCTATCATAATTCAAGTTCACTTCTTTTATAAGGCGGAGTTTTTCCCATTAATCCGGCCATCTAGTAAAAGCTTACAGTACCAGAACTACAAACAGAAACAGGAAGTGTGCTAGCCTCCAAGCTTTCAAACTGTATAAGTATATTCGTAAAACCCTCATTACAGAATGGTGCTACGTAAAGAGCTCATTATAAAATAGTTGCCTCTAGGGCCTCCAAATGAATTTATACATTCCAGGGCAGTTTGTAGCACATCTATCAGAATCGCGGCAAACTTCATGGGTCGATATAACTTACGCAAATGAGTATCCTCTTTTTTAACATTCAAAACAATTACTTGAAATGAATGTCATTACCGGCTCTAGCTCATCTGGAGAATCAATAACACAACAAAAACAATAACTAGTAATACAGTAGTAACCCGCCTTCCACCCTTAAGGGGACAAATCAATCAATCAATACAGTAGTAGTAGTAATAATAATAATAATAATAATAATAATAATAATAATAATAATAATAATAACAACAAAATATTGTTTAACAGACTTAAGCTGAAAAACAACACCCTGAACGAGTTAATATTGATGCTTATCAGTTAGGGCATCCAAATATAATTATTTTTACTTCCACTTTTTTAAAGTTAAATGCCAGTTATAAAACTAGAAATTACTATGTAATTCGCTTCTGTCATACTAGAACTCTAGTACTAAAGTTTGCATTGTTTGCAATATAGAATTTAATAATAATGGACTGGCATTAAATTTTAAAATAAAATATAAACAAATCATAAAAATGGAATGAATAAATTTAAAAATATGTCTTGAATGGACAATCACAACTTAACCTAAATAATCTATTAAATTTACGATCAAAATTATTGTAAGGTTGTCGGTCGAAAGCCTGTGGAAAGAACCAATTTAAATACGAACCTCTAAGTTTTTACGAAATCCGTACTCTGAATCCTATACCTAGGTATATAAATAATTATCAAGTAATGTTATGCCTTGTTATATTATTGCTATGAACAAAATAATTGCTATATCTTCAGTCTTAATAAAGAATGAAGCAATAAGATAGGTATTCAGTCTAAACTCCCTGAAGATGTGTTATATTGAATAATATAGAGGAAAAACGAATCGCGCGAATCGACCCGGCTCAGAGAGGGCGTACCCGTTCCAAATCTTCCTCTCTAGACCGCTATTGACCTCACTAAAGATGTACGCACATCTACGTAGCGTGCTATGTAGCGAGAATGCATCTGACTGATTTTTCAAAATAGGTATTTAAGTAACCAAACCTTCAGTGGTTAGTGAATGAAGATATACACATATATAGTGTTCGATCCCCTCCCAGGTAATATTTTTTTACAGTATACAAGAAAGTAACGATGTTATAATTTGGTCTAATTCTTTCTGAAGGATGCAAAGATGCTGCAGTAAAAACAAAAAGTTTAACTAGGCTTTTAAATTGACATGTAAAACCTTTACTACATGCTGCGGATATTTCATCACACACAAAAAGCTGTTACGATACTCCAGTGGAATAAAGTAATACAGTTTCAACACATCAATGTACATTACATGGACTCGTTCTGCTTTAAATAAATACTGGTACACGAACGGTGGACTAAGTGTACCCAAATGTTGACACACCATACACGCACCAAAAAAATAGAGCACCACGCAACGTGAAATTAGAAACAGCGGCTTTAAAAACACATAAACCATCCCATGAAGTTCACCTGGAATATAAAATAAAACACTAAAAAGTAAGAGTACGAGCGAAAAATCTATTCGAGATCAGTTAAGAGAAAACTCCTGGATAAATGAATGTAATGGTTTTAATGCAACATAAATGATCATATTCATATCATGATTAGTTATGTCACAATATTTTCCTACTCCTTTCTTCAAAGATAATTTTTCAACATAAAAAAATCAGAGACAAATTAATAACTATTTCGCCTGCGAAATAGGTAATTCGTTGTCAATAGGGAGGGGAATCCATGTATTGGTCGAACAGTCAAAATCCGTATCGGTAATATAATATGAGTCGGCCGCGGTGGTCTGGAGGTAGCGTGCCCGCCTCTAGATCCGCAGGGCGCGGGATCAAACCCGGCCGCGGTCGATGGATTTTTCAGGACGTAAAAATCCTGGGCACGGAGTCCTCCGGGAGGGACTTTAAGCTGGGGGTCCCGTGTCGTAGGTTTACGGCACGTAAAAGAACTCCAAGCCTAAATTAGAGCCTCTGGACAAAATTTCTCGGCCCTTTCACGTCCAAGAAATACTTAGTTTCCAGAGGGGGGTTGCGAGGCGATGGGCTTACCACCTGTCCCTCTACCCTCTCTCGGAAAATAAGCATATCAAAATTAGTATAGGTAATGAAACCTCCACTTGGAGGCCCCTTCGCCCCACCTGGGGATCATAGGGTACCAGATACAGAATATAATATGAAAATATTCAAGCTATACTGAATTGCACAGTAACAATTTCAATGTAAATTAAATGTTTCGGGGATACTGTCTTTTGAATTGGGTTTATTATTCTTTTTAAGTTGTACTATGTCCACCGCTGTGGCTCAGGGGATGCGTCCAATCCTCTCACGCAGCGGGCCCGGGTTCGATTCCTGGTCGGGACAAGTTACCTAGATGAGGTTTTTCCGGGGTTTTCCCTCACCTATGAGTCAATGTCAGGTAACTTTAGGCCCTTGTGGTCCCCGGATATCATCTGGCCGTCATTATCATCTTCATCCTCATCCTTGCCTTGTTCTGAGTGAGTGTGTGTGTGAATGGTGTGTATCGTCCTATGTGTTCGTGTTGTCTCGGAGGTGGCCCCGGCATTGGGCTGATCACTCATCCGGGGAGGCCCTCCATGTCCTTGTCTGGTCAAAAAAGTATGTTTGTGATCCAAAGACAATCCCTCTCCCGACAGGTCGCGGCTTGGGTCGCTTAAATCCTAAAAGGGAGAGGTAAAACTACGAAAAAGAAAGAAAGAAAGTTGTACTAAATTGGGGGTTTATGCAGTACTAATTGCTGGACAGTCATAAAATTTGAATTATTCTTTATTAGAGAGGTTGTGTGAATTAAGAAAATCTAAAAGTAATTGTTAAAATATACATTATATTCTTTTTTGTAACCAAACAAAAATCAACAGCAAATTTATCGTCTTGGCACATGATAAAATATGAATCCATGGAACGCACAATTAGTACAGAATAGCATGCATTGCGTTAAGAAAATCCTTGCCGATTTTCGAAGATGGTTTATGAAGTATGATTTTATGCAAATGGTAATATCTGAAGGCAAATATAATGCGACCATGAAGAAGCGTCAATGAAAAGTAATGAATGTCAACTTTTACGCCAAAAGACGGGAAAATGAGCGGAAGAAAACCATCTCCCAATCAGCCTTTGACATAGGAAGCGAGCATAAAATAGGGGAAATAAAATTAATTAATATATAATGCAAATAAAACCTTTTATGTGAACAGGAGTGAGAATTTCACTCCAAGTTCATTTTATTTAAAGTCAACTAATTAAAGTGAAGCAGTCTTCGCTTTAGCTATCGCCTCCAAAGAAACCAAAGCAAGAGGAAACGCTAGGATAAATTTCTCCTTCCTTAGAGGTTGTAATATTAGATCATTTGGAGTGTAACAAGATGAAAATAAATTACATTTCACCTCAAACGTTTTAGATTGTTAAAAACATTCGATAATTAACTGATGTGAAAAAGGGACCCAGTACTCTAGCAAAAGTGGAAGAATGGTATGCATAGGAATGTTTCTACCAATAATTAGTGATAATAATGCTAGTAGTAATGGCAATTGTTTTTGTGTAATTGTTGTTTATCGACTGTTGAGTACATAGGTCTAAAATAACCGTTTTCTGTGTCCCAAAATTTTGCCACGAAGCTGTTATTAAGTGCCAGTATGGTACTTTATGAGATTGTGTGGGGGACGAAAAATGTCTGTCCGTCTGTCTGTCTGTCTGTCCGTCCGTGTGTCTGTACGCGCTCTAACTCAAATACGCTTTTTCGGATTTTCATGAAACTTGGAAAACACATTTATAATGTCAATGGGAAGAACCCTATTGATATTGAACCAAATCGGTTCACCGGTACCGGAGTAATGCCCAATTTAGTGCCTATTTTAATAGATTATGGCGCCTTTCTAATAGAAAGGCGCCATAATTCAAATACGCTGTATCGGATTTCCATTAAACTTGGTATACGCATTTATGACATCCATTAAAAGTACTCTGTTAAATTTGAACCTAATCTGTTGACCGGTACCGGAGTAAAACCCAATTTAGTGTATATTTTAAAGGCGCAATAGCTCAAATACGCCTTATCGGATATTTATGAAACTTCGTATACGCATTTATACTATCCATGGAAAGACGTCTGTTGATGTTCAACCAAATCGGTTGGCCAGTACCGGAATAATGCCCAATATATTGCCTTTTATGTTAATATATGAGAAGTCGCGATAACTCAAATATGCTTTATTGGATTTTCCTGAAACTTTGTATACCCATTTATAATGTACATGGGAATATGTCTACCGATATTGGACCAAATCGGTTGACCGGTACCGGAGTAAATCCCAATTTAGTGTCTATTTTAAAAACGCGGTAACTCAAATACGCTTTACCGGATTTTTATGGAATTTGGTATACACATTTATAGTGTTCATGGGAAGAGGTCTACTGATACTGGATGAAATCGGTTCACCTGTTTCGGAGTAATGCTCAATTTGGTGCCTATTTTATGATAATATACGTATTCGAAAGAATTTATGTAAAAAAAAAGCAAATCATTTATCATGACAACATAGTCAATTGTTTTACTGTGATATTTTACGGCTTTGGAAATTAAAATAGAGATAGCTATGACCAAAAACACTATTGTTTTACATGCGCTTATAACTTACAACTAGACCGTTAAACTGACCCAGGTGACCGAGATGGTAACGTTTTGGCCTCACGTTATGGAGTTCCATGGTTCAAATCCCGAAACCAGCCAATTTCAATTTCTTTTTCGTATTTTCATGTGAGTGTGCGATTGTCAAGATATCAAAAATCTGTACAGTTCAGCTGATGCTGGAAGATTTTAATCTGATTAAAAAGAAAACTAGACCTTTGTTCTTCCCTAAGCCCTGCTTAATAATAAATCTGGAGCTTAACTTGTAAATCAATTAAAAAAACATATTCTGCATATCATAATTGCAGTCATAACTGATTAAAAAAAACATACTGGCACTTTTTTACATCAGTTTACCTGATTTTATTTTACGCGTCTTTAGCCTTAAAGCATGGAAGGAAATGCCTTCGACATGAGCCGGGATTGAACCAGTGAAGATGTGAATTTAAAGCCAATGCCTTACTAGTCGCTCTATGTAGGCTGCTGTCGGAAAGTAATTGAAATAACCGCGGTGGGAGTGATAGTGTTAAGTAATCAAGTAATATAGGGTAGACGAAATATGCAGCAGGGAACTGTTGCCGACTTGTTTGTACTGTATCACATATACGAGAAGACAAGATTCATAAGTTTTCACTCTTATTCATGGATTACAAGATAAGAATTTTAATATTGTATAAGTCTAACATTTTTCCGAAAAAAAAAATATATATATACCTAGGTACTATATTTTCCGATGTTCAGTGTCCAGAAGCATTTTGATTGGCTCTGGAAGACAGATTCAAACTTGTAAATTAATTACTCTTGTTAAAGCGAATACTGGGTCGTTTCGTACGTGTAAGGTATTAATGGAAAGATTTCTTCACTTCGGTTGGCATAATTTTTTTTTCTCTAAAATATTTAAATTAAAATGTTGCATTTTAAGGTTAAATAGAATGTTTAGTTTAGACATATCGATCAATGGGCGATTCAATCACTTAACAGTTAATAACAATGAAACAAAAGAGATAAGCTAATGATTGTGGTCAACTTTGAAGCTAAAATTAATTTTAAAACTACATTAAACTTTAAAGTAAGTAGCCTATATTTTAATTCATCATTCCACTTACTTTTGTGCCAGTTAATGTATTCGCTGACGGACCGCTGTGCTGGTTTATAATATAATCTGTACCGCAATGTTAAAGATACGGTACAAGCTATAAGTTCGGTGATTCGTATACAACATCACTAATTGCCAGTGCATTCTGTGATATCGGCATATATATATATATATATATAAGAATTTTTTATGTGATTACAAACGACTGTATAATGGGTGAACCGAATTAGTTAGCTAAATTCCGGTTTTTTCTGGTTTGAGTAAAAAAAGGGGAAAGTGCGGAAGTTTCTCACGGGGTTACTCTAGTATCCAAATATTTAAAAATGTTTTATTTGTACAGAATAGCCTTATTCTGATGTGAACTTACACCACTTCAAGACACCACCAATAAAAATAAGGATTTACCACTCTATAGATTACTTGAAGATAACGAAAGACGTTACTGTAAAGAATGTATTAAATTTATATAAAAATGTCCGGACTTTAAACAAATAAAGAATCACTTCCTCTTACAATCTCTATGACTTGTAGAAATCAAGACATTTCAAACAATAGTCTTCTAGTAGGACGACGTTAAATATTTAGAGATTTTCCTGCGAAAACTCCATGTTTCCAGTATTATGAGATAAAACGGTTGTTATACACAATGAACAAAAAATTAAGTAGTCATTTCACATCTACGCGTCCATTAATTACAGAGACACACAAGGATATAAAGATGGTAGGCGACCTATAGAAAAATATGGTTATGGTCTATATCTGCATAGAATCAAAATGATAGTCATACATTCTGAGGAAACAAGAAAACAGATTTGCCAGCCCTTAATATTTCGCTCTTGGCTAAAAAACGACAGTACTTCCGAGTCCAAGAGAATATTCCAAGAAGTAAAGCCATTTATATGCAAACATTTGCAATAAAAAGGTGGCGGGGAATGCAGAGGTCATTAATCTCTTGATATTTGCAAGTTGCGATCTGTGTTTTCGCACATCAGAGAGACAGGCCGGAATACATTAGGCAGTGTGAGAGTTCTTGCTAGGTCCATTAGAACTCCCATTTGTGTGAATAATGGTTCTCTAGTCAGGGTATAGATACTAATTTCCCATCTTCCTAACTCAGGAAATGTTTCACAATTCAATGCCAACTACCTGCTCGGAGTTTAAACACAAGCGACTCAACCTGAATTCTATATGAGTGAAAACGAGCTGAGTTGTAACAGTAGCATTTTACCCACAACTAACTCACTTCAACTGAATTCCATGAGCAAATCTTAATTTGGCATGCAGGAGGAGAAATGAAAGGTAACAACTACTCGCTGTCAGAAATTCATGTAGAAACATGTTCTTTGTGTGTTAATTATTTGAACACTACTAAAGATTTTCCTGTCGCTCTGTAAACCTAATGTTTCTCAGGAAGTCACTGGAATCCCTTTATACAAAACAAACATATATGGCCGAGTTCGTAATGTTGCATTTTCGTATTCGGGAGGTAGCGGGTTCAAATCCGTTGGGCGATTCTTCTGATGAGAGTTTCCGTGCTCCCACATACGAATTCCAGATTGGCATTTACATCTTGACTTCAGAATAGCTGTGCTCAACGAAAAAAATAAAAAAAAAAACAGGCTCTTAATTACAGGGGCGGATCAAGTACTTACTGCAGGAAGGACCGACTCAAAGGAAAGTTTGCAATTACTGGGAGATATGGGGGTATGAAGTATCCTAAAAATTGAGGGGGTCCTACCACGCAATTAAAAAAGTGAAATATGATGAGTAGGGTTCGGATGTTTATGACCTAAAAAACTGAAAAATATGAATGCAGATATGCCCTTAAAAGTGACTAATTATGACTGAAAAATATGACATAATAAAATACATTTTTCTAGAAGTAAATGTTCTGATTTAAAACGATAAATAACACTAAATTCTTAAATCACATTAATTCGATCAGATAATTTTTTTACGATTTTACAGGTGATTTACAGATTTACTTGCATTGGACTTTTAATTTGAAAGAATTTGCTTCTATTTTCTCATTTCATCAGCACCAAATATTTTGTAGATGAAGCGGATCCCTATAAAATATTAACAATTCTATTAAATTAAAATTTAAGTTACCTATTAATCGGGCATAAACATTGACTCGACCGTATAGTGCATGTACATTATAATTATGCTCCTTTACTGAATTTATAACTGAAATATGACGTTAAATTACAAATATGACCAAAATATGACCAATACCATAAATATGACTAAAATATGACTTTACATGCAAAGTAAAAACGGCCCGATTAGGATAACAAATGTGCAATTCGTGTTTAATTTGTGATTGCGGCAAGAATGGAGGCCAGGATAACATCCGAACCCTAATGATGAGTCTTCATGGTCTCTGAGGATTCCTCTATATTCCTCAGCAAAGTTTGCCCAGAGTTTTAGTTCTGTTAAGAAATTTGTCGGTTTTACATATAAAAAAAAAATAAAATCACTAATCCAATATCAAACTTATTATCCTCAACTTTAAGCAAGTGCTAGTCTGAAGTAGTTCACAGGAAACCAAGTAATCATTTATAGCAGCATTATAATTAAATATAAGAAACTCGAACAAATGCTGTCTTGTGGGTTGTCACTGCTAGTCTACGCATCTGATATATCGCGACACATTTGACACAAGTTGCCATAAGTTACATCTTATTTATTGGTCTGATTAATTAAAGGGTTTTAAAATCAGGTAATAAAGCAGGATATACACATTTAAAAATATTTTAACTATAAATTAGACTCATATGAAATGGTCTTTCTTTCCTAAATTCTCTGGCCCAGGGATTATAAATATATAACGAAAAAGCTTATTGAAAAAAATACATAAATCACAACACTCTATGCCTAAATGCTACTGTAAACTCTACCTACGCAAACAATTTCAGATATTTCAACACCCCCCTCATGAAAAAGTTGTACTTTCTTCCCGATTTTATATTTACTATCCAAGGGAAACTGTTTAAATGTATCACTTACGTAGCCGGATTCAAGTTCAATGCACACAAATCCATGTAAATACAAACATGCAGAACAGTATTTGTGGTTAATCGGTTTTATAAAATTTTATATCTCCCCGCAATCAATAACAATAAAGCAATGAACATTTATCTACAAAGTATGGAAATATATTCATATCTACATAGTCGTTTATACATTAAACATATCGCTTAGAATTCGTAACGTAACGTGTTTAATGCAAAACTGTTTATGATTCATTATGTTTAAATACACGTGCGTGTAATCCGAAAACCATGCAATGAAGGCAAGAAAAGTAGTTCTCATATTATTTTTTAACATATTTAGCAAATAACCTAAAAACTTCGAAAAATACTATCTTAAATTCACACTAAACAAGGAAATCATTTTTTCATCAAATTAGTATAACTCAGCAGGCATAAAATTGTCAAATTTGGCTATACATATGAAAAAATTGAACAATTGATTCGAGAATGAAAAACAGAAGTCTTAAGAAACTAGAGACGTTATCAGACCAAACAACACTTAAAATAATGCTAATACAGAACGAACTTGAGCATATAAGTTACTTTTGTGGAATAATTTATTCCTTACTGAATGGAAGGTCTGGAAGAAACACTAACATTTATTCTTGAGTTGTACCAAACAGGCTGTTATTTACGATAAACAGAGTGTTTTCTAGAAGGAAATAAAGTTTTATGCAAACTAATAGAACATGTAATGTACACAGTCACCCAAGTTTTGAACAGTTCAATTCTATGTCCTAAAATCTTTTATTTTAAAAAAATTTAACTCATTGACGAGTATAATATACTATCTCAGGAAATAAGGTATTTTATATTATCTGACTTTACAACAATTTGGAATTGAGGTTATAACATAATTTGTAGTAATGTAAAGCAAATAGATTTTAGGCCTACTAAACGAAAAGTCATGGGTATAAAGTGATATAAATAGTATGCAAAATGTAATCTGTATGCGGGTTAAGTATCAGAGGGCAGCCTGTTTTTCGTAGTACATAAATGCACCATTCACCTACAGCTAAGAGTATTTTATTGATTTTTTTAAATTAATATATTATTAGGCGTATACATTACACACAATCGGCTATACCATATTAGTACGCTATCTGTCGATGCAGGAGTAAAAGCTGATGAAACTGTCTTGAAGTTCTACACTGAACACTGATTTTTTTAAAATTTACTTCACTTGAAGTGCAATAAAACAAAAATATAGTGGTACACAATTCTTTAAAAAACAAAACTGTAAATAATCAAGCACGTGTATAATGCTTGACACTCAATATATATTGGTAAATATTTCACCATCTAAAAAATAAAACAAAAATCACACAGATCACTGAGTGCATCACTATCATGACTGGCTATTTATTGTGATCACAGAGGGGGACCATTATGAACACGAGGTCGAACATATGTTCTGTAGCGAGTGTGCGGGTATCGGACAATCCGGGCACATGTGAGTGCAGAAGAACAGTGGCAGTTGCCGCCCGCTGGTTGTGCGACGCGCCGAGAATTCCCGACCTGCGCATTTGCCTCTCACATCAACACAACTAATTACCAGAGCTGGGATATCTATGTAATTACATATTTTACTCTTAACCTATACACCGTTGGAAACCACAAATGCCCATGATATGATGATTATTTTAGTGGAATTATATTTACGCTTCTATTGGAATTTTAAAGCAATCGGGAGAAATGCAGAAAGTCTTTTCGATGTCTGAATGATTTTGGAAATTAATACAGAAAAAACTAAGAATATAGTCATGAAACATCAAAATAATGCGCCACATAATATTAGAATAGTCGATAAAGCATTTGAACAAGTGGAGAAATTCAAATATCTGGGAACAATAATTACAGATGCAAATAATATTAAGGCAGAAGTTACCTGTCGACTAGATAAGTTCAGATACTTTTTTATCTTCTCGTCTTCTCATCTTCCGTCCAGAAATACAAAAACAATAATTTATAAGACAATAATTCTAGAGTGATAGGGAAAAAGCGAATAAGTCAAGATACCAAAGTTTTAGGGGAGACAAATGACGATTTATTTTCACAGCATTTTTACAATATTTAGATCAATCCACCCAGATATTTTTACATAGTATAAGATATTGTGTAAAAATATATGGTGGACTGAAATAAATATTGTAACAATGCTGTGAAAATGAATTGTTTTTTGTCATTCGTGAAACTTTGGAATTTTGCCTTATTCGCTTTTTCCCTATCACTCTAAAATTATCCTGCCGGTTGTACTATTATATGGATGTGAGACATGGTCACTTATTCTTCGGGAAGAAGATAATCTGACTTGTGAGAGTGTTTGAAAACAGACTCATTCCACAAACCCCTCTATATTTTTGGCTAAAATGATCAACTTAAAAAGGTCTCATGACAATTAGAATAGAGAAATGATGTGCATATGTACAAGGGATTTTCATTCTGCAGGAATGAAAATACTATTTTGATACTTATTTAAAGCTTTGATCTGTTAAATTCTGTCCTATACAGTGTATTGTAAATGCCATGTTAGAAGAAGTACTATCATTAGCATGGTTTTGACGCAGTTAATGTAGCAATGAATGAGAAGTGCATTCCTTTTGTCGTGTTCCAGTACACACAAGAAGGTATGGTGGCAAACTGAACAATTTGTAAATAACAAGCCCACGACGTAAAATTTATACAAAAATTAAAAATTTAGACGTGAATATTTCAACATGAAAAGAAAAACACTTAGAAGTACATCCAGGTAGTTATTTGTCGCATTTGTAATATCGAATACATACCTACGTGTGTGTAAACCAAGGATTCAATATTATTTTATTATACTGTGCAAAAGTATTCGAACTTCTGCATCTTGGATAAGATTCCTATTTTCTTGCGTAGAATTATATGGGAAAAAAGCAATAACAAGACCAACTGAGGCATGGCTGAGAAACTCTTTGAAATTCCTCCGAGTCTTATACTTCATGGAGTAGAAGAGAAACGATTTCGTGTTATAGAGGTACTGGAAGATAAGTAAATACTTGTAGCTAGTAAATAGAAAATATTCGCAATAAAAGTATGTACCTTTTAGAGCAATAAACAACGATGCCCATAGATCCAACAAGTTTAAGCATGTCTTGAAAACGCCCCATAAATCTAACTTTCTAGCCCCATAAACTATATGTAAATGTAACATAATATAAATACAGCACTGCGAGATGAGATTTACTCTTTCAAAAGAATCGAAATCCTTGCAGTTACTTTCACAATACCGGCATCGACGCTCGGTCCGTGTTTTTAATCAAAATATTGACGCTGGAAAATCGAGGTAATATCTATCGAGGTTTGCGGATTATTTAAATTAGCTCTCTTCCGTTCTTCATCAAGTGATAAAAAAGAATATAAAATTAAATCATACTTCAAAGAATGCACAATATTGACTTCAATGAAAGGCCGAAATCGCAATCAACTCTGGCAAGGAATAATATTGATAAGTAAGGCCCGGAAGGTTATGAATAAACATATTTTTAATAATATACTATTACATGCTAGAGTTAAAATATGTACAAGAATGGAAAGAAATGACAGAAAAATTGATGTATTCGTTTTGTGTATTTTGTTAGTTTTGCAATAACGCATCATATTTGTGCATATCTTATTAATTTGTCACATTTTTAAGAACATATATCTGACAGACTCTAAATATTAAACATATCTCTGTTAATTAAAACATTTTCAGCACATGTTATGAGAATGTTTTGAGAACAGAATGTGCAATAACTGACAGTACACAGCCTAATGTTTTCGGAAATTATGTAATACTCAAGCTAAGTTTCACTTTATTTATTTTCAATTTACTAAAATTTGTTGCAATGACCTTGTTTTTAAATATTATAATGTAATTTATAGAACTTCTACTTATTTTCTGCAATTTATAATGCAATTCAGATAATCATATAATCACACTCGGAATTTTCTTTAAAATAAATAAAAATAAATACTCAGCAGTGTTTCTTGTAAATATAAGATTCGTACACTCAAGGAGTGACTTAGATTTTAGTCATTAACTTAAAAAATTCTATACAATGAAACAACAATGCATTGCAATGCAACGATCATGAATGTCATAGTGGTTTAAATGTGAAGGTACTGGGATCCCATGAAAGTACCCTTGGTTCAAATGCCAGTCAATTTTAATGGTGATTTCTCAGGTCACTAAGTCCGACTTTGTCAATTCAAGCATAGGAGTACGAATACGTAGGCTAGAAAATCCAAACCAATAGTATCCCGTCTACTTTAGGGGATATGCCAGCAACCACCATCCATATTTCATGAAAGATTCACAGTGCACCACGAAATGCGGTCAAAAGCCGAGAAGCCGAAGGGCTATAGTAACACAAAAATGAATGTACAGTGGTATTAATGAGAGGCGAGAGTCAGATGCGCATGAGGGGTAGTGACGCATGTGGGAGAAAGCATGGGGAGGAGGTAAGAATGTTGAACTGCACTATATAACGAGAGGAGAACCGATTGTAACAAGGTATCTTGTTTCTTAACTATATTATACGGTCTTACCGCACTGAAAGCAATGACACAACTGACCCATAGACCCCTCCACGCAATAGAATATTTATTGGATTCGTCTGCATCTACTACGCATCCATGCTTGGACTGTCACCTCTGTTAATACCTCTGTACACTGGTAATATAGTCTTGTGATTTCTCTACTTCCAGATCTAGCATGTTTCGAATGCTATTTGTTAATATAAACCCACGGACGAAGCTACCAATTCTTAGTACAAATAAGAAAACAATTTGTAACTCTCAATGTCTTTTACCCTCGCATAAAAAATCGTTTCATGAATCGTGTAATACGAAGCAAAGAACAGTAAAGGGACAACACATACTACGAGTATATAGTAGCCTATATACAGTACTCAGTAACCCAAAAGGCCAGACAGCTGCGTCATGTACTTTCAGATGTTTGCTTTATCGGTTGATGGTAGAATTGAGGAGCATATGGTCAGCGTCGGAATAATTGAAACCACCTAATTTTTTGTTCATTCAATTTTATCACATTAAAACTCCTAAAATAAAACAAAATAAAATGTTGAAAAACTGCAAATATTAAAAAGCAAAAGTCGCACTAACATGACCAACCTTATAATTATTCTGTCTTATTTAATGTAATATAAAAATGTGGCATGTAAGCAGTTTCAAACTATACCACGAGAGTTCAGTTTATTCCAACAGTATTTGGCCTTGCTTTAGTGTGGAAATAAGGGCCTAAGTGCCGTTATCTCTGTGCTCATCAGGTAGAGAATAAACGCCGACCCACTTTCCATGGAAACAACATTTTTACTTACATGTACATGTAAGTCACTCAACACATTACTTCCGCGCTGTTGTTTCAATTTAAGGCAATATCTTTGTCGTACTCATAGTTTCCGGGAGTTCATAGCTGCACTAACAGATTTTTGAATTCCTACCAACGTTATGAAACTTACTACACTACCCGCGGATTGTTTTATTCTCAGAAACCTGCTATAAGTCGCAGTTGCCAACTTAAAAGCAGGTCACAAGTAATTTCAATGAAGATTCGCATTTTCCATTGTTTAGTCATTATATTTAATTATTTTACAAAATTTAGAAAGCACGAAATATGTACTCCAAACATTTCACAAATAAGGCAAATAAAACAAAAAATCCAGCATTAGCTCTAAAAACGTTTCTTAATACTAGTCTGAGGTCTCGGCCCTATAAAGCCCGGGCGGCTTGGGTCGCTTAAATCCTAAAAGGGAGAGGTAAAACTAAGATAAAGAAAGAAATACTAGTCTGACTACCTTCTCCACCTACGTAGAGCAATTACTAGTAAAGCAAAAATTAGGTTGCGTCAGAAGAAAGGCAAGGACTACCAAGGCTCACATCTACACAAACAGGCCAACTTAATTTTATCTACCTTGTGCTGATTAAATTAGAAAAAAGTTCAAGTGAAATACTCACATGACTCCAAGACAGAGTATGTGGCTGTATTATGAGAGTGTGCATTCAATTGTATAAACCTCTCCAAAGGCTTGTTCAACGCGAGAAGATGGCAAAAGTGGGGTTTCATGTAAAACAGTTGTAAAGTAAGAGAAATCCGCTACCATAGTTCATGTTACGAGTACATCCCCGGAAGATACTTAACCATTTTTCTTCATTTCGAAATAAGCTGTTCACACACATACACACTAATTTTTTTTCTTTTTAACTAGGAGGCAAATTAAGTGAAAGGGTTGCTAGACTTCAACAAAGGCGGAATAAGAAGGGAAAGGAGTTTTGAAATAGTGATAGATTTATAAACAAATAATACTAACAAAACACATTTCAGTTATAAGTTAAATGATAATTGATTAAGGAGCTCTGTGAATTAATGTCATTCTAAAAACAGATATTGCTTGTTGCCCTGTTAACAACATTAAATTTAAAAATAAAAAAATCACGTTCAGCTGCACAATGAACCTACATTTCCAAGCTACTGTACTGCAGGAATTACACTTCCAGAAAATCATTTATACAATACGGTACAATGAGTGGCATAATTAATTCCCTCGTGGCAAAACGCATATTATAATACCGCATAGTCGCGCTGTGTAAAAGTGCGACGGGCTATAATGTTTCAGAGTAAATTCTATAGACTACATGAAAGTTTCCAAACCGAATGATGGAAATGTAACCTCTACAGTTTTTGAAATATACAGTTCACTACACATGATTTTCCCGTATTTCTTCGAATGGTCACTAATCATAATCCGTGGAAAATACTGTATGGATAATATTCAAACAGCGTAAAAATCTATATTAATAAAAGGAAGTGTCTGTCCTCCGTCTGTCTGTCCTCCGTCTGTCTGTCCTCCGTCTGTCTGTCCTCCGTCTGTCTGTCTTCCGTCTGTCTGTCCGCGATGCCCAGCGAAATCTACTCAACGCAGAGATCTGAAATTTTATACATAGGCGGACTAAAGGGTCGGAATGTGCACCTCGAAGCCGGAATTTTAATTTTCGCTTTAGTTCGTGAGTTATGAGTGAAAAACGGGCAGAAAACGTGTATTTATTCCGTTTTCGAAGCATGAGTTTTCAGTAATACAAATCAATTACACTAGGCTTTGGCTATTTTTGTCAAACCTTCGACATAAAAGCATCGCGATCTCTTGAATGTTGTAGCTCATGCTGGTCGATTCATTTGTTTTTAATGTCAAGGCACGCAAACATAATGTGAAATTTTCAACCTACACCGGAGAGGATTATTATTATTATTATTATAGGGATAATCAATATTAGCCTAAATATGGTCAAACGTTGTTCGATTTGGACGAAACTCACTATACAGGGGTTTTCTGGACCAAGGAACTCGAATCTGAGGTCGCTTTTACCAGGTGACGCTATCTAATCGTGATATGTAGTCCAGATGATTTAGGTGTTAATATAATGATAAACTATTATGCTCTTAATTTTTAATTTTTGAAATAATTATCGCGGGCGAAGCCGCGGTGCTCATGCCATCTTAAAATAATAAAAGTACGTGTTTGTCTGTCTGTCCACGATGCCCAGCGAAATCTACTGAACGCAGAGATCTGAAATTTTAAACATAGATGGGCTGAAAGGTGGGCGAATGCGCATCGAAGCCGGATTTTTAATTTTAGCTTTCGTTCGCGAGTTGTGAGTGAAAAACTGGCAGAAAACGTGATTTTAGCGCTGTCGAAGCATCAGATTTCAGTAATACATTACAATGTCAAATCAATTGCAGTTGGCTTTGGCTATTTTTGTCATACTGTGGTAATAAAAGCATCGCGATCGCTAGAATGTTGTAAGCCCACGCTGGTCGATTCATTTGTTTAGAATGTCAAGGCCCGTAGACATATGAAATTTTCAACCTACACGGAAGAGGGGTAATCAACATAGACCTAAATATGGTTAAACATCGTTCGATTTGGACTAAACTCACTATACAGGGATTTTCTGGGCCAAGGAACTCGAATCTGAGATCGCTTTTACCAGGCGACGCTATCTAATCGTGACATGTAGTCCACGTGATTTAGGTGTTAATAAATATAATGATTTAACTATTATGCTCTTAATTTTTAATTTTTTAAATAATTATCGCGGGCGAAGCCGCGGGCACATGCTAGTTTGAAATATAATAGCTACCCTCTATTGTTTAAAATCTTTAGGGCTGTTGAACGTCGGACTAATCAAACTTTAGACCACAACCCAACACCTCAGACGATTTTTACGATATGAAAACTGCGGACATGAAAGTTTACGTAATTAAGCGACTTTTTTCTTCTTCTTTGAATACTGTTTATATAAAAAGCAAAGAACAATTATTACAAGGAACATAGTCCTGTTGTTTAATGGAACAAGATTTTGAATATCGAAAGTGGTTTCCGAATTCGATTCAACAACGGACTGGTCATTGTAAAGTTTATTATCAGCAACGAACATATTCAGGTTGTTACCGCAAGCAATTAAAACGGCAATCATCTTGACACGACGAAACATTCGAAAATACCATAAGCCATATGTTCTTTCCAGGCATAAAACTATGTTCACTAAAAATTCAGCTCTATCAGTTGAATACTTTTTGCATGAAAGAGTAACGGCAGTCTGACAAAAGCCTTATTTTTAAAAATGAGTTTAGATTTTAAAATTATTTTTATACTTTTAGGAAAATTATGAACAGCATAAAAAAGTACAAAAACACAGCATTTTACAAAGCTTGAGAGTTCTATGCTGATATAACAAGAAATTTCATTTGTATATTGACTATAATAAGATAGAGCTGTGGAATCTAATACATTTTGCAGCGCTACTGCTAAACCCTGCGGCCTCTTGCTTTCAAACGCATGACATTAAACAGATAGCACAATCACGTTACCCAGACTATGGATTTCTCCGAACATTGTGGCCTTGGCTATTTTAAACAATCAATGCTTACGATAAACATATCCACTTGCACTTGTAAAAAACTGCCGATTTAGAATATGCAGGAAAATTGAACTTTTAAATTGTATTTAATTATCAGGCAATTTAGGGTTAAACTGTTTCTCTACACCCCCAAAACATATTTTTAGATAATTTTGGAAATGAAATATTTCAGACCCGAATTATGAATTCGTAACATTAGGGCAAAAATTTCAATCACAGGTCAATACTACAGATTAAAAAACTTAAAAATAAAGTACAGTATTTTAAAACCAAATAATGGGACGCATTTTATGTTTCAGGAACCACATAAAAAATTAATCTGATTTTCATCTAGCACAAATATATTCTAAAAATTTATCTCCTTCATTCTGCAAAAACATTTTTATTATGTTAATTCTTTGAAAGAATTATATACAGCCGGCTGTAATAAGGTTTAGCCGACTTTCGTTCGTTAAAAAATTAAAGTTTTATGAAGCGGTGTAAACAAACTTGGAGTAATAATTTCCTGTGATGATTGTTCAACGACAGAACTTCTATGCCTTCTGTACCTTTGGATCATTTTTCATTTCCTGAGAAAAAACTGAAATAAATTAACAGATCTTTATTTCCTTTAACAAACAAGTGCCACAATCAACACGAAGAAAAAGCCTGCTACTGAGATTAGTACATTGTTCGTTTGTTAGATGTTGTAATTAAAATAATTAAGGCTCGTGTGAAATTTGAATGTAGAGCTAGAATTGTTCACTCGTTTCGCAGGTCAGCTATTCAACTAGCTATTTTGCTTGCTAATTAAATAATCATAATATGTTGGCTATATAATTCAATGTTGGTTCGATATTCTTATTTAATTCTTCAGATAACCCAGTGTATCCAGAATTGACTCTCCATTCGATTTAATAACAAATATCACGGTCTTAAAGAAAATACAGAAAAGTGGTTTAGATTCATCTTGTGTACGCAGGTGATCAAGAGACGAGCTTGCGCCGTATTTTGTATCTGGAACTTAAAACGTTTAAGCGGCCCGTAATTTTTTTCAGCCCGATGTACACTATAATAGCTAGGGTTAAAATTTAAAGTAAATACATTACTGAGAACTGCACACTTCAATCACTTAAACACTGTAATGATCCTGCAAGTGAGGGAAGCTAATATCCACACTTTAACTAGTAGGAATAAACAGTACATATGAATAAACAATAAACGATATTAAATCAGTAGGGATAGTTACTCAAGTTAAAAAAAAAGTGTGCGTGGAACGCCACGCGACAGAAGTGAAACTTGTTTTTTTTATTTAGTATTTTTTCAATTTTTGATTATTGGATTTTTTTATTTCGGATTATTGGACTTTTTTAATATTGGGTTTTGGACTTTATCTGAATTTTGGATTTTTAAATTTAGGATCTTTGAATTTTTTAAATTTTGGATCTTTGATTTTTTAATTTTGGATCTTTGATTTTTTAATTTTGGATTTTTTTAAATTTTGTATCTTTAAATTTTTTATTTTTTGGATTTTTTAAATTTCGGATTGTTTTATTTTAAAATTTTGGATTTTATTATTTTTTAAATTTTGGATTTTTGGATTTTTTAATTTTTAATCTTTTGTTTTTTAAATATTAAATATTTGAATTTTTTAATTTTCTATTTTTTATTTTTTTAAAATTTGTATCTTTAAAATTTAAAATTTAGATATTTTGTATTTTTAAAATTCTGATTCTTTGAATTTTTAAATTTTTTTTAAATTTTGTATTTTCAATTTTTTAATTTTGGATTTTTAAATTTTTCACTTTGGATTTTGTCCTTTAAATCGTAAGTAGCAGTTGATTACTCCTAATCAATGAGTTGAGTGTTTTCTCTGCAGTCCGTTCCGTCACACCTCACTAATTTCGTGACGGTTTTGAGTCTGACATTAATTTCGTGACGATTTCGAGCGTTACACAAGCTCCCGATTTACCCCTACCGCGGCTAAAGAAGTTTTACTTATTAAAAAAAAGTGTGCCTGGAACGCCACGGGACAGAAGTAAAACTTGTTATAATTTTAATTTTTTCAATTTTTGATTATTGGATCTTTTCAATTTTGCATTATTGGAATTTTTAATATTGGGTTTTTGAACTTTTTAAAATTTTGGATTGTGGATTTTTTAATTTGGATCGTTGATTATTTTTATTGTTTGGATTTTTTAAGCGCGGTAATGAACCTCCGGGTTCCATAAAATAGATAATATACCTTTACATTGCTTAGGAATTGTCTATTGCCATTGAGCAAGTAAGTATTATTATTATTATTATTATTATTATTATTATTATTATTATTATTATTACTACTACTACTGCTACTGCTACTACTACTACTACTACTACTACTATTCCCAATTGCAGGTCCTCGTACTAGGTCTGAAAAATTTCCTTTGAATACTCCTAATCATCGAGTTGATTGTTTTCTGTGCAGTCCGCTCCGAAACACTCTAGTAATTTCGTGACGTTTTCAGTGTGACACTAATTTCGTGACGGTTTTATTGTGACACTTATTTCGTGACGGTTTTAGCGTGACACAAGTTCCCGATTTACCCTTATCGCCGCTAAAGAAGTTTTACTTCAAAAAAAGTGTGCGTGGAACGCTACGCGACAGAAGTGAAGCTTATTTTTATTTTTTCAATTTTTTATTATTGGATTTTTTCAATTTTGCACTATTGGACTTTTTAATATTGGGTTTTTGGACTTTTTAATTTTGGACCTTAAATTTTTCAATTTTGGATTTTTTAAATTTTCGATCTATGAATTTTTTATTTTTAAAATTTTAATTGAGCAAGTAAGTATATGTCCAGTTTAAAACACTAGTTTTCTGTTGTTTCATTAAGATCGTATTGAGATGTTTCCATTGCGCCTGCAAGCGCGCGACTAGACTACACGCAGTACCGGCATGACGGAGAAGTGGTCTACCGCTGCACAAACTAGGAGGAATTCACGCACCAACTAATAATATTATAAATAAATGTAGCCTACAATCCCCCAAGGGCCAAGGCCTCATGTTTTCACAGGGAACTAATCTTTATTTGCTCCTTAAGTGAGCAAGATTTAAGGAGCTGTTCGGCTGACTTGTTGATATATCCATAACAGTGACTGGATTAATGATTGGAGCACGTGGTACCATCTCAAAACTATTGTTTGACATCTCCAAAAAGTTCGGCCTGCACAAAGTCATTCTTGTAGAAATATCACTGGTAGCATTGAAAGGATCTATTGCCATATTTCGCAATCATACCTGTGGACCATGACTTCTAATTTTAAGTTAGTATCTATATACTAATTTTAAAGCTTCAATATTAATTTAATCTGTTTTATTTTTCTGTTTACATATATATTTGTTGTTGGTACTCTTTGTCAATGGCAACCTGCAGGTGTTGCAGGAAGAAATAAAATAAATATTATTATTATAATTATTATTATTATTATTATTATTATTATTATTATTATTATTATTACTATTACTACTACTATTCTCATTTGCAGGTCCTCGTACTAGGTCTGAAAAATTTCCTTTCCATCACCTTCTATCGTTAGTTTTCCCTTTGAGTATTTTATTTTGTCCTTTAAATCCTCTAGCAGTTGATTACTCCTGATCAATGAGTTGATTGTTTTCTGTGCAGTCCGTTCCGTCTCACCTCACTAATTTCGTGACGATTTTGAGTGTGACACTAATTTCGTGACAATTTTTAGTGTGACACTAATTTCGTGACGATTTTTAGTGTGACACTAATTTCGTGACGATTTTTGAGCGTGACACAAGCTCCGGATTTACCCCTACCGCGGCTAAAGAAGTTTCACTTGAAAAACTTACTTTTGAAATCTTCATGACATAAATATTTTGCGAATGGCTACTTCATACATTCCTGGTTCATGTCCAGCAGATATATATGACCAGAAACGAATAACGATAAGGAAATTGGCATATGGACAAATAATCCCTCTATAGGACCAGTCCGCTACCGTGGGGTAGTTGGTAGTGTAGATGCCTTCCAACCTGGCGATTTGGATTCGATTTCCGCTTAGGTCTTAGAATTTTCAGTTAGTGGAGATCTTCCTTCCTGGGACATACCCATCCCACGAGAGGCAATGGTAAATCTCCGCGGCATCACCCTTACATGTTAACGCCTTGGATGAGTTGTGGATATCATCCCATGGTTTCGTTTCGGGTCAGGCAGAACACTCAATGCAGGACCAAACACGCTATGATTTTTCGGAATTTGAAGCCCCACCATCGGCACATGAAGTCGGTAATGTCGTCAGTCAGTCTGAAAGCAATTAGCTGTTATAAGCTAGGAATGCTTCCAATGTTCATTTAAGTAAAAGACAGGTATAATCAGAAGTATTAGGCCAATTCAGAAGTCAACAGTTAGTGGAATGTTTACATCTCCGTTACTGAGTAGTTGCTTGGCCAAATTTTAAGTCGTAGTAGAGACATCAATAATTCATTCACAACAATAATAATTGTATTACAATTTTCAACGCTATTATATGAATAATCTCTATACATCTAGGGGGTACGCCGTAGCGTAGTGGTTGAGGCGCCGCGCTACAAACCGGAAGGTCGCAGGTTCGATTTCCAATTAGGTCGTTAGAATTTATCAATTGGCCTAATCCTTTCGGTGGCACTATGGCCCTGGGGTCGACTCAGCCTCCAACAGAAGTGAGTACGAGAAGCAATCCTGGGGGTAAAGGCGGACGGTGCGTAAGGCTGCTAACCTTATCACCTTCACGTGCCGAATGTCCAAAATCTGGTAGCCTCAACATCCTGGAATCCTCTGGGCCTCCATGGCCTGTATAGGGATCACTTTACTTTTTTGTTTACTCTATACATCTACCTTTTATTGACTATTAATCCAAGTAATGAAATAACAGATTACAAACGCCATAATTTTAACTGCTCAATTTTGTATAAATGATCTAACAAGTTCAAGATTAAATTCATGCCTCGCGGATTGTAATAATGTCTTGTTTAGCGAGGATGCAAGAATCATTAACCAAAATTGGATTATCTGAACAGCTTGTTTGTGTAATAAATCTGTTGACGGATTCTGTTGAGCTCCTGCTGGAATGATTTACGCTCTCTATGTCATTCGCTCGATCAGAGTTGCTACAGGAACTCCCATCCCGATAACAAGTAGGGCGTATGTCCTCTATTACACTGACATGTAACCTAACTACAACAAAAATATAGTACACGATCAGACTTCATTATCCTGAGTAAAATGCTAGTTCGGGTACAATGGAATCCAACAAACTCTCGAACCCATAAAACATACTGTAGGGCAACACAATATTGTTTAATATTAGCATTGTTGATTAAGTAAAGCTAGTTATTACCCATACGAATTATGCAAAATATGCTTGTGAGTAAACTCCACATCAATAAATACGTTCTCTACATATGCGATGCAGGGATAATTATATGCAAATATATGATGCTGTTATGCCGCTCTTTCAGACTGAAGGATTAAAGCTTTTAACGGTTAATTAGGTAGTTATGTAGTATGACATCGAGTTTTACTGCATGTCAAATGAAAACGTTTATAAATACAACCTTGTTTCAAAGCTTTGAATTTATACATAATGAAGTTCTACTCACTCAGAAAACAAACTAGTCTGTGAATGACTGTGTAATATAAATAAAGTGAATTCAATTCAATCTAGGTAACATGCTCCTGGTTAAACAGTTTTTATATACCGGTACTTAATTCATGATACATGCTGACTAAGTAACTTAAAACGGTTATATATTCCCCTGCACTAAGGTTTTCCTAGCTAGTAGGGAAAAGTTCTAAATTATTCTTATTCGGTTACATAATAGATTTGCCGCTCTAATGTTTGACTTAATGGCAATATAGGGAGAAATATATAATTCAATCCTCAATCACATTACACTCTTCTTTCTAATGTAATAGGAATGGCCACTATTTAATTAAATATCGAATCTGCCATTATCTATAAATGTGAAGGAGTGAGGCAAATAATGGAGTATATTTTTAGCGGCTTGGAATAAAAAACAGAAATTTTAACACGTCACACAAAGTAAAAGCTGCATATTACAGCACTAATGAAATAAAATATTTATGGCACTCCATTGTCACCAACGATGATTTCAGACACATGAAAAATACTCTTCTGCTTAAGAATAATTGCATGTCTTTATTAAATAGACTCAGTTTGATAAAAATAAAAAATGTTAAAATTCATCACGTGTTTTTAAATGTTAAATTTCTCACGGTGGTCGCAAAAATAGTCATACTTGGTGATTAAGAAGCGTTGTCTACTCCAAACCTTATGTTGGCAGTCATGTGCCTGAAAATCAATCATCTGTTTGCGCACGTGCATACTAGATGGCGATACAGCTGGAAAGCTCCTAAAATGGTTGCACGGTACGTAATAAGATTATTATTTCACAAATATTAAGAGGTCTCTAAAAAGTAGTGTACGATACTCATGATAAAAGATTTTATTTTGCTCGTAGGATTGCCACACTCGCCCTTAAGGGCTCATTTCGCAAAAATACGTACTCGCAAAACAAAATGTCGTTTTTACCACTTGTTTCATTTTTTTTTCTTTTTTCATCGTTATCAATAACAATTAGTTTCAATGATGACTACAGCAATAAATGTATTCATACACTTACAATCCCTCGTTCAGACAGACGACTCCCATTCCCATTAACAAACCAAGATAAAATATTTACTCCCTTCGAGCTTGAACTTTACTTCACAATATCGAAATGTGTCAAGTTGTAATCAATCTGTTGTTGTGTAAGGTTTAATGTGTTCTGTGCTTTAAACCCTGAGAATATGTTTGGCCCGTTCTTTTTCCAAGACCGAACAATTACAGGATGTATGCACTTGGATATGTTGCAACTATGGCTCTTGCCTAATTTAATCTTTCAACAAGATCATGCACCCCCACATTTTCACAATGAGGTCAGATTGGAGCTCAACACCAGGCTATTGAACTAACGGACAGAACTTCTTCGTTGGTCTCCACGTTCATTTGACCTGAAGCCCCTTGACTCTTTGTGGGGGGATGTTAAAGATCTTCTACCCCTTCCACAGACTATCCTTGACCTGAAAGAGCGCATATCAGCATCATCGCAGCAGTTGACCGTCAAATGCATAACGTACCTGGACGGAAATATATTATAGGCTTCATGTGTGCCAACAGGGCATTCATTGAACATCTGTGAGGTAATTTTACAAAGCTTGTTTATTTTCTCGCTCTATCGATATTTGCTTCATGTTTCTGAGCTTCATTAAACGTGAAGAGTTTTCGAAACCCGTAAGTTCATTTATGGGAACCCGTATAATAGAAAGCTAAATATCAACAATAAAATTATCAAATAATAGGTTAATGTTAAAATTTTACAGTAGTTCATACATATATTTCGCTAAAATGTTACGATATGTCATCCTCAGGCAATTCTTTCCGCGAGTGAGTATAATTGGAATTATTCTAAATGAAAATATAAACTGGCTTCCTCAATTGGAAAACAATAATTATTTATAACCCTAATTATTTATAATAATTAAATTTTCCTTGAATTAATGTTCTGGGGTTCATGAAGCTTAAAAACGTGTACCTCCAGTGAAAACTCAAAAATATTTTATATTTTAATTCATACAGCAATGGAAAAGTTAACATAACACAAGTCAAGATTTACCCGAGCCTGCTCTCTGTGTTGCAGGTTAGATTTATTACAGTACGAGGTGTCACGCGTTGAAAATCAGTCTGTAGAGAGATGCGGCCATGTTGTGCTGAAACACGACATCTATCGCACGTAGTGACACTAACAAGTGTTGCTCATACCGCGAGAACAGGTTGAGTGAAGAGCTCTGAATAAAACTCCGAGCAAGTCGGATTTGCTATGCGTCTGGGGTTCGTGTTTTCGAATCAAGTATCTGGCTCTTCAGTTCATGCAAACGATACAAGCCGGCCTGCTAGTATTTTGTTTCGTTTCTAGAGGTACACCTCAGATCAGAAGCACAATTTGTTTCAGCATTTCGAATGCTGCTTTCCGTACTGTTTCCCACTGTACATTATAAAATAAAATGACTCGTCACACAACTTTGATGGAGGGATTTCTTCAGTATCGTCATATTGACTGTGTTCTAAAGAATCATGTCGTAAATAGGTTTTAAACAGATTTGAGCTGAATGATTTATGAATGGGTTGCCCAAGCGACAAAATCAAGTAGCTTTATAGATCTGTGGGGTCAAATCTCGTGGCAGCCAATTCAAGTATGGATTTTTAAGGGTTTTCCCTTAATCTTAGAGGTGAATGCCAGATGGGAATTTACTTTAAACAATCGCTTAAATAGGGAAACTTAGAAATGCCCTAAAGGGGATCTAACTTAGCCAATGTATATAAAAGTAAAGTGATCCCTATACAGGCCATGGAGGCCCAGAAAGTTCCAGGAGGTTGAGGCTCCCAGATTTTGGACATTCGGAACATGAAGGTGGTAAGGTTCTCAGCTTTACGCACCGGCCGCCTTTACCCCCAGGATTGATCCTGGTACTCATTTGTTAGAGGGTGAGTCGACCACAGTCATAATGCCCCCAGATGGATTAGGCCAACTGAAAAATCTCAACGACCTCATCGGGAATCGAACCCGCGACATTTTAGATTCAACTACGTATGTGTAAGGATTTTTATTTTAACCATTCCTCCTTAAGATGACGACCGCTGTAATGGTTCTGCTTCGTGTAATGTTCAGCTTCTTTGAACGGTTCATGCTATAAAAATTAAGATTACTTACACTCTCGAGTATAAAGTATCTACAACTCTACGTGACTCTAACAGTATACCGATCAGCAAATGGTTTTTATTATTTTCTTTACGCGAGATCTAATGTTCAAAGTACTACTAGTTTTAATACCAAAAATGCTCATTTTGACTAAAATGTTATCCTCTACCCCCTTAAGAAGTTTATTCACAATTCCTTGTTTCTGCATATTGAAAATCCGAAATAATGTATATTGGTAAAAATGCCGAGTCAAATACTAAAAAGGTTATAGCATCTAATACGGAGTGACAATCCTGTAAATCGCGCCATTAGGCTCCCTGTAACGGTACAAGTGTAACGCATTATTTCCCCGCCGGCTGACCAATGTGTATCGGTAGCCACCCATCCCACATGGAGTAAGAGTAATGCATGTGGGGGTGGGGGATTGGAGCTAATTCCATCCCACGGGTAAAGCTCGCCACGAGTAATAAGGGGTAAATACCGAACCTGCCCATCAGCTTGCAAACCACAGAAACTTTGCTTCTTGATTAAACTTGCAAGAGCAACAAGAGATCGGTCGGAATTCCACCACACCTGGCATCTGTTACACATCGCTTTGATTCCGCTTGTCCCTATCCGCCTGCCTGTCTGTTGTCTCGTTTGTTTGTGTGTTATGGATATTTAACGATGGTTGTGTACTGTTACTTAGGATTTAACCGCTGCCGGTACTGGGATTCCGTCCCGCAGGAGTTCTTGAACATGTTTCCAAATACACAGATTCTCGCGGCTGTGCACTATGCATCTATAAGTGACATTGACCTGGGTCAACATCGAACCCATGAATTGGGAACCGTCGTTCTCTCGATCCCTTTAATTGTCAATGTTTCTCTTAAGCAACATAAAGTTGAATACTGACTGCACTAAATAATATCTTCCAATTAGCAGTGTCACCTCACCTACTTACTCAATGGCAATAGACGATTCCTAAGCAAACTGAACGAATATTAGACATATCTATTTTATGGAACCCGGAGGTTCATTGCCGCGCTTCATGATCCAGTATTTACCCCTATTCCATGCTAACTCAATCCAGCCATACCTCACAAATCCCCTTTAAATCTATTCTAATATTATCCTCCCAAGTACGTCTAGGTCTTTCAAATTGTTCTGTTCCCTTCGGGTCTCCCGGTCAATATTTTTTTCCTCCCCTATACGCCCAACATGTTCAGCCCAATTAATCCTCTCTGATTTAATTACCCTTATCATATTCGGTGAAGAGTACAGGTTATGAAGCAGTTTTGTCCAGTCCCTTTTCATCTCTCTCATGAAAAACTTTTATTCCGGACTTGGGATGTTTTTGAAATTTTTGAATTAGAGGAGCCATGTCCGTTAACCATAATCAATCCCCCATCACCAAAATAGTCATTTAATATGTTCTCTGCTACTATCATGTAAATTCGTAACCATAAAAATTGCACAAAGTCAGAATTATTAGATCACTAGAGGAATAATTTATGTTAAATGTGAGAATTCGTATTCACGTATTATGACTGTCATTCATGGAAAACTGCTATTCTACTGAATTTCTTATCGATTCAAACTCATAATCCACTGATGATTTCGCCTGTATGCTTAGGCTATATCAAGTAAATTCAGCTCTGACTGTCACTGCAAGTACAGAAGAGGGAGGATTAAACTCTGGCTATAATGCCAATAATATGTTCATAATATTTCATATAGGAATTAGATTTTATGGCTTGCATTTTATTCCTTCATCAATTATTGACACTAAAATAAATTTGGAGATCATAAAAACAATTAAACATTGTGGTTCCATTTCGAACATAAACACAAACGATGCAAGTGATATAGGCCTAGTTTGATTATTCCAAGCTGTAAGAAAATTTGACAAATTATTTACCGAGTGATAAATTTTATATCTTATCTTACTGAAGAAATCTGAGCACTTAATTCACCAGGCCACTAGCATCCCTAGTCAAGCGCTAATAATAGAAACTACATGAAAGTAATCACTAACAAATAATTCAGATAAATTTGACAGATTGTTATCGTTTTTCACGTAAAAAGAATGAATACATCAGTTATATTGGAAACGATATCCCACGAAGCAATGAAAAGGGAAGTAATAGCGTTTAATACAATTCTCGTGTAGAGGTTTTTTTAATGGTTGAGGATACTATTGAAAACATCATTCAAACAGGCTTTGTTAAAACGCGATAAAATGAAAATGAAAAGGGAAATACTATATATAAAAATGTTACGGAACCTCTATGAGATCGATCAACTCGGTCACATATCATTCACAGCATACGATGCAACGGGAAGTCACAGTCAATATTTGTTAAAGTGCATGTAAACAGCTGGATATAGTGGCTGTGGTCAAGTTTGCAGCCAAACAATTAATCAGCTATCAGCTTCATCGGTTTATTTCAAATACTGGATTGGAAAGATTACAGTAAAGATTTCACCTGATAATTCAGTATGTACAGCCGGCTGCAAAAAGGATTGGCCAACTCTTGTTTCGTTATAAACTCAAGTTTTATGGCGTGTTGCTCAAGTGTAAACTGTGATGTTTGTTCATAGGATGTGGTATAAAACTTGATGAATGATGATGATCAGGGCCCGGATTCTGATGACCTAAATGTTTTTGAAAAATGACCTATAAAATGACCCTAAATTTGAAAGAAAATGACTTGATAATTATAAAAAATGACCTAAAACTGATATTTTATTTATAAAAAATTATAATTTACATACAAAGTTTTAGACTAATTTTTACGTAATTGTAAAAACTGCAAATAACTGTAATGGTGTGAATGATCTTTTCTCACGGAAATTTATACTGGCAGTGAGACACTGGCGAGTCAATGTTCGGCATTTCCTTTTGCGGTCTGCCGGATTATATTATTGTTTATTGAGGGTAAACAGTAGTTTCCAAGAGAGAACCGCTGGCGACGAAAAAGTTAATAGACTCAATGTAAATGCATGAAAATGATTAATTAAGGAAGCAAATGACATGAAAATGACAAAATAATGACGTAAAATTGAAATAAATGCCCTAAAAATATAAAATTGCATAAAATGACAAAAATGACCTAATAAAAATGCATTTACATTATCTAGAGGCCATGATTAGGATTTATCTACAAGTTGGCAATGTCTATCAATAAAAAGATGACATGTCATTAGAATCCGGGCCCTGATGATGATGAATGTATGACGCAGAGAAGGTCTTCGTCTTCTGGACAGAAGATTGTGGATTTGCTTCCGAAAGAGTAACTTTTTTTATTTGTTTTCTTCAAGTGTTCGATGAAATTCGTTACAAACAAGTTGATAAAATATTGTGGACTGTTAACAGGTCTATAAGAAACGTACTTCCTAAAAAATGCTGAAATAAATAAGTTTGATCCTCCTTAAAACAAAAAATTGCCATTAGCAAAGCCAAAGTGGAGTTTGTGCACTCGGATACTTAAATTATTTAAAGCTTATTCAAATTCTTTAGAGCCATTTCCAGGGAAACCACAAACAAAAAACAAACAATTACATTAATTCATGAAAAGTAGTCGTTTGGTAAGATAAATTAAACGATCAAGTTTCCTGTAACACTCATAAAAGTTAGTTTTCGCGTAACTTTGATTAAGAGTTTTCCGACCTAGATGGAGACATTAGTAAGCAGCATAGGGCTACGTGCAGAAATGTGTCAATGTTAAAGATCTCCTGCGGTATAAAATCCGTCACACCGACGACAACTTAAGGCCAAAGTAGCCGTCCCCAACGGCTGCTCTTCCAATTTCATTCTTGTGGTAGCTAGTAAGCCTATTAAATTATAGTTCTATCAGTGCTGAAGAAACCGGCCCAACACACACTTCTCCATTGACTTAGAGTATTTAGACATACAAGAACACAAAATGGAGCAATAAAACAAATGCGACGAAAAATTTTTCGGATCTAAGTATGGCCTATTGTCGAGAGCTCCGGGGGTGGAGGGCAAAAAAAATTGCTTAACATCATAATATGCCTATTGGAGGCGCTACTTACGCAGATAACATCAATAGATTTTACATCAAAATTCTGTCCAAAAGGTATTGAATTTAATAATACATTAAATTTTTATGTAGGAAGATGCAAGAACGTTTTCATTACTTCCTTCGAATTTCTTATCCATTTACTTCTTCTAATTCAATTAATTTTTTAAGAAATATAAATTTACACTTAGAGCTGATGATAAATTTTAATTTAGTTACGATTAAAAGTCATAGTTAAAAAAAAAGACGTACGAATTACCCTCCAAGAAAGTAATATTATCACTGAAGAGATGATCCAGTAAAATGCAAAGGTTGAAACACGCATTAAACTTCTGCCACACTCCATACATACATCATACATGAGAGGCAAATTTTGCGAACGTCTCTACGGTCAACAGATTTATCATTCTAGAAGACGAGAGGTAGCTAAGCAAGAGATTCATTTTGTCAGCCTACCATTCATAAGGGTATTCGAACCACGATCCGGCAGGTCATAAACGCATTGCCTTAACGACTTGGCCGAAGCAATTGTGTGGATGTGAATAATAATACGCGACCTACATAATATTTTCTAGAGAACTGCAGTTGAGGCAACGTCACTTCCAGCGCAAGCCACACTCAATCTATGAGGTCCGTTTTTCCTTACTGGCCGACAATAGAAACTGCAAGGATGCGACCTAATACATTCACTATAATGGCTATATTGGAGTAAAATTAGGAAAAGTCGTGAATAAAGAAGTGTGTTTACTTTAAAATCATGCTGTACCCAACTCAATATTATCAACTCCATTAAAGTACGAGCCCTTTGCACTATAATATGGACGAGAATCTACCTTAATAATAATAATAATAATAATAATAATAATAATGTTTATTGTATTATGAAATTATGAAATGACTTATCCACCTAACCACAAACCCAATAGACCAAAAGTTCAATAGATGCAACGTCATAAAGCCCTATAACATTATAATATTTACTAGATTTATGCACATATACATTCCTATTTATGTATCACTATGTCATAAAATATAAGTTGCATATAAAATTATATAGTCACATACAATACAATCACATTTAAGATAGCAAAGTGCTATATGTATTCAACTAAAACCTAACCATTAAAATATATACACTGATACAGATTTAATCACACTGATTTTAAAAAAACACACTGTTGACATCTGTTAAAATATGTACACTTATGCCGAATTTTTTTTTTTTCAGCAATAGTCATTAAAAATATAATTCTTCTTGAATATATGACAGTCAGTTGTCTATCCGATAAAAACAGTAGAAATTATTTTGCCGAAATCTTCTCAGCAAAGTCGTTAATAATAAAATAGTACTTGAGTGCACTAGTTGTAAAAATAGTTGGAATGTAGGCGGCTTGTAAATGTATTCCGTTGCATCAATTGTTTTGGCTTCTGTTACATGCTTCTGTTCCGCATGTAACAGAAGCCAAAACAATTAATGCAACGGAATACATTTACAAGCCGCCTACATTCCAACTATTTTTACAACTAGTGCACTCAAGTACTATTTTATTATTAACGACTTTGCTGAGAAGATTTCGGCAAAATAATTTCTACTGTTTTTATCGGATAGACAACTGACTGTCATATATTCAAGAAGAATTATATTTTTAATGACTATTGCTGAAAAAAAAAAAATTCGGCATAAGTGTACATATTTTAACAGATGTCAACAGTGTGTTTTTTTAAAATCAGTGTGATTAAATCTGTATCAGTGTATATATTTTAATGGTTAGGTTTTAGTTGAATACATATAGCACTTTGCTATCTTAAATGTGATTGTATTGTATGTGACTATATAATTTTATATGCAACTTATATTTTATGACATAGTGATACATAAATAGGAATGTATATGTGCATAAATCTAGTAAATATTATAATGTTATAGGGCTTTATGACGTTGCATCTATTGAACTTTTGGTCTATTGGGTTTGTGGTTAGGTGAATAAGTCATTTCATAATAACAAATTAATATTACCACAAACGGAAAGAAAAATGAAATTTATCAACTCTATGTTTATTGTAGTTAAGCACAGAGTACAGGCCTATAAGCAGTAGCCATTAGTAAAAAACAATCTAAGTTGAAATTAATATCTTTAAAATACAATGTATAAAATAATAAAACTTACGATGCATTTATTACCGTTTGCATGAAAACTTCATCTAGCCAACAAAAAGGATTTAGTACGTACCATTAGAATGACCTTGATTTAATTTAACAAATTAAAACTCTTTACATAGCCTGGAAACTTAGTATATAATTCCGGTTTTTTTTTTTTTAATGTCCTTCCTATTATTATTGTAACTTATTGGTAATTGATTGTATTTTTGTTTAAAATAATTTCTACTGTACTTTAATGTTTCTATATTTCTGAACTGCCCGACCACGAGCATATGATCGCTTGGGTGTCGTCTTAATGAAGAAACAATGTTGAAAATCTATAAACAATTCTTTCATGTGTACATTATTTAAGAGATAAACATTCAACTTAAAAGAATACTACCGGTATTCTAAAGTTTCTCCATCTATTATTTATCAAACAATAGTGTTGTTAAAGAAGAATGTAATGCCTTGTGCTCATTCCTCAACCGGGAGTCTTCATATACTTGTCTTTAGTGGTGTTGCGATCAAAGATATGTCCCATCCCATAAGATGGGTCTCACGGAAACGATGGTTAAACAGAAAAAATATATTGCAAAAGTTTTGAAGAAACTGAACTATAGAAGAAAAACGTATGAAGAGGCGCTACGATATAACGCTGTAATCTCATAAGCAAATAATCGTACATGTGGGTGAATCGATAGAATATATGGCTTAAAAAGTGGAAATGGAATTTAATTTTCAGCCAATCAATCATTCATGTTTAGCTGTACATTCAGCTGAGTTACACAGCACGAATATTAAATTATTTGAATAGCTTTGACGAGGGAATGTTATTTATTTACTGCTATACCGGTATATTAAATTTTTACTCATTAAAAGCATTTTAACGAAATGATTAAACGCCAATTACGCTACCGTTCATTATATGCATGAAATCAATTTATTACCAGACCACAAGACTGGAAATTTCCCGGGCGCTCAGACGGCAAAAATGTTGCTTTTATTAAACAAAATGTGTAATTTAATTTTTTTTTAATATCTCTTCTTGGGCAATAATTAATTATTACAATATGAGGCACTGCCAATATCAAAAGCTTTGTATTGGTAGGAATTCATCTGCTTAAAGGTCCATTCAATCTGTTAACCAGAATAATTAAATGAATTATTAACATTAATTTTATTACAGTTTTGAAAATTTTCTATTACTGACCCTAGTAGGCTGCTTGCCTGGCGACATCAACTCTTCCCATCAGCACTGGGGAGCACCGAAGACGGCCAAGTTCCTTTAGCAGCTTAGCCAGAAATTAAGATCAGGATCAATGTTTCTCACAATGGGCTAAGGTTATGTTATGGAAAGAATAGTGAATTTAGTCTTGATATGGAGTAAAAATCGTTAACCACAAAATACTGTGCACAATAATAATTAATGTTAACCGGAAGTTGTTTGTCCTTTGGCACTCATGTAGGTACGGAAAAAACTTCAATTCAAAGCACATAAAGTGTTTAAAAGTTTAAAAAGTTCCCTCAAGCTTTATTTTAAAACAATAGGCCTATGTAAAACATCTTCAAGGACAGATTAATCTATTACTTTCCCAAATAGGTTGAAGTTTATCAGAACTTTTCCCATTTTCATGTCCTGTTTTTTGCTCCTCTGAAATGCTAAATACACTAAATTAGCCATTTTTGAGTCAGTCATGGTAAATCTTTCAGGCCTGTTAATTCTTATTAGATTAGGACAGAGAATCTAGATTCACAAACTACTGTGGGCTATGACATGCAAAATCCCTTACTGTTGCTAACGTAATATTATAACAATCCTCAAAAGCGTCCTTAATCTATGGAAGTATTTTAGAAGCTATTTGCAAGTTTAATATTTTCTACGTTTGGAATGTTAATGAGGAATAAATGAAGTGGATTTAAAAAGTTGGCTTTATTATGAGTACTACCGAAAAGAAAGTTTAGGGGAGGTGGGATATGAACTCCTGTCCCAACCCTCCAGCTACAGGTCTGTGCAACTTGTAGACCTTGAGCAAGTCCAAATTAATTCCAAAAAAGAATGAGCAAGATTAATTGTATACCGGTTTCAAGCAGAAAATTAAACATACTTTTATTAATATAATTAATAAGAATATTGGCATTATAGAGTTAGACAACGGAAATGAGAGATGTGTCTGTATACTATTTTCTATGCTTTCACACAGGTAGTCATGTTTCTATGGTTTCAGTCTTTACGCTACAAACAAGCCAAAGTTAAAAACTTCAGATCACACGCAGAATGTATAGTATCTCTATGGCTACACGTAGAAAGAGATGGTGGAAATACAAAACGTAAACATGTCATTGGAGTAAAAAGAGTGTAATACAAGTGGGATGATATGCAATTCTAGAGGGAGCAATGTAGATTGTGTATTGCAAGCAGCAAAAGATAACCAGTGACACATCTAACATATGCTACAGCGGCAAATCTCGTCAAAGAGAATATAGTCCAGCACTGTTTGTTTCGCTCAACGTTTCATTTCCTATTCTTCCAACAAGAGCTTCGAAATATAAGTCTACTTCAAAGAACGGGTGCTACTCAAAAAGTCTGAAACGAGAGTTATTATTGACACGTTTAGCTCATTCACGCTGATTTACTGAACCACTGCATCAAAGGAAATAATTTATCAGGAATACATTATTCATGACTCATGAGTAAAGACAGCATTTCCATGTAAATGCATATTTTTACATAAGCTTCTCACAGTTCTCAAATTAGCTAATATACACTCACTGATTTGAAATAACTACACTTTTTAGTAGATATTTGCCTTTATATGGATAAGTTCATGCAACTTGTATGTTTTGGGGGTCTTAGGTTTAAAAAACCATGTTTTGAAAACTTTTAGTTACCACTATTAGCTCAATTAGATCATATAGGTTAATATTGTAAACAGTTCACAATTCCTCGTACATGCGTATTAAAAAACACAAGTCACTTTACTTGTAAAATATGTAAAACGAATAAAACCTAAAAATGTCATTATAAAAGCTTCTCTTGAGTCGACGATATGTTTCGGATTCAATAGTCCATCACGCTGCTTGTTCCGTTTCTATCGGCGGATGTGACAGAACGGGACAAGCACCGTGTTTACTACAGACCTGAGGTTGGACTATTGAGTCCGAAACATGTCGTCGACTCAAGAGAAGCTTTTATAGGCCTAATAACATTTTTAGGTTTTATTCGTTTTACATAATTTACAAGTAAAGTGACTTGTGTTTTTTAATACGCATGTACGAGCAATTGTGAACAATATGATCTAATTGAGCTAATGGTGGCAACTAAAAGTTTTCAAACTTAAGCTCAATCGGAAAAATGAAATTTATTGAAGCATATTTTGAAGTTTTCTTCATTTTTATAGCATCACTGCATAGTTCATATTAAATCGAATAATACTGTAATTTATCAATATTACCTCTTAAGAGTTTGGTTTTCCTGCTCGTAATACCCCAAATATTTACCTAACGGTTTGCAATCTTTCTGCCTGAGAATTCCTTGCACTGTCACACTGGAATTCTAAACCCCAACTCTTATGCACAGGCTTGAGGCTAAATTTCTTAGGAGAAGACAATAAACACCAGCAGATTTTAATATAATTGTCACATAACCTTTTCAAATCCTTCCCCCAAGATGCTGAGACTAAAATTATTTTTAAAAATATGCAGTAAAGTAATGAACTTCAGTAAGTACATGGTTCACTGTGAAGTGCAAACAAATTGCAATGCTCCCATTCGGAAAGACATTGTGCCACTCGAAAATTAAATGTAAATTCGGGTTTTGATAGTGCATGCTTGTAGTGCTTTCATATCCATTGTGCATATTTGGTCATGAATGAATGCATTGTTTTATTATTTTTTTATCTGATAGAGCATAGCATCCTCTCTTTATTCATGAGACAAAGAATACTGTTGCAAAAAAGTCTACCCATAGATATCTACTTCCAGATTTCAAACTCTGACGACTTCAATAATTTCATCACCTCCGTCAATGTCATTATTATTATGATTATTATTATTATTATTATTACCGGTTATTATTATTATTATCGCTTTTGGCAATGCTATTAAAAACGGAAGGCTCCTCTTAAAAAAAAACAATATACTGTTCTCCAGTTAAGCAGTCCTTTGTTTAAATCCTGGTATTTAACATATGATTATTATTTAGAGATCTTTTCACAGTCACAGGCCATTCGAGCAAAATCTTATGCATTATATCTATATACGCTTAAGACATATGTACGTATTTTAAACCGGCGCTCGCCTCTGTGAATAAAACTCAGAAAGCCCCGTCCAAATTGGCCTGTCACAGGATTTGAACCCAAGATTCTGAATCTGAGTTCTCGAAATTATGGTCTCGGCAAACTCGCTCAGTAAAAGCTAGTAGCCTACAATGAAATAGCAATTTTGTTGGATAACTTAATATTTTTCCAACAATTATTGGAGATTTAAGATTTTGTTCTTTTGTCACAACATGACAGGAAGATATTGAGCTGACTAACTCAAAGTTAGGGCTGATATTTTATCTTATTAAGAACTGACTACACTCGACATATCCCATTTTCTCTCTGAGCTAAATTAAATTCTCTGGAATATTCGACAAGCCTGTCTGTCATCCCTGTGCCATAAAACGAAAGACCTTTCAAAAATGTGTGAAAAAAAGGACAGTTTGCTAATGTAGTCATCAATGGACTACAAATTACCTGTTCAGTGTAGCTAATCAAAGAGCTGGAATCCAGGCGGCAGCCAGAGAGAACTGGCTTTAATCATCCAACAGTAAATAAAAATTCTACTCACCACCTACTGCCTGGCCTCGCGAACTGGACGTATTTCGCTTTCACAAGACTTACCTGAAATTCAGAAATAAAAACATGTTAGTTAAAATATCATAAACTGATACTGATATACATGTTATACAATATCTCTGAGCTAGATCAATATAAAACCAATACCTGTATAGCATAAGTGCCTTTTTTGCTTCCACCTAAACCTTTTGATGTTAATACGCTATCATCAGGATATCTTCAAAGTTGAAGCTGAGATCACCAAAGATAAATATAATTGAAACTTAATACTAAATTCTCTGAGACTTAAAAACAATAGTTGTTACCGAAGAACTTCGAAATCTTGGCACGAGTTTGAAATGAAAGGAGTTGTAATAGATTATTCTTAGTGTCATAAACAGATCCAACAAGAGAAAATCGATTTTACAAATGATTCTGATCATAAGCCACAATCTAAATAGTCAACTACATAATGAACTTGGAATCCTCCCGATTCAAGAATACATTCAAACCCTCTCAAAATCATTTTACAGTAAACTTATAGATGTTCCTGGTGCATCTGTTTATAACATTGGACAAAATTCATTGAACAGATCAAGACTGAAAAGAAAACTTCCCCAAGATGTACTAAGTGAACTAGAAGAAAGTGACAATCCTATGTAAATAAGCCTACTATCTTAACTGTTAAATATCAGAAAACAGTATGTTCACTAACGTAACTTTTGTTATCAATTTGTGTTTTAGCTAGAGGAGCTGACTAAGGCGTACCTCAACAGGTTATTATTATGTGATGCTATAGAGTTTAACAATGGCCTGTATAGTGTTTACTGATCGGTCAAAATATATATTTTAAAAAAAAAGCCACAATCTTATGAAACCCTACAATTGATAATTATCTGTATAACATTATTATTCTAAAGTCAACTGACATCAACAAAAGCTAGGCAACTTTATAACCTACGAATATAAAATTATTCCGTTTTAAATAGTGTTCACCACATTTCAGTTTAATTTCAGGAAAGAAATAAATTCAGTATGTTAAACTTGCGGATAATTGTTGTCACATTAAATATCCTCTAAATGTTAGATATCCAAACATTCGTTCATTTTTTTTTAAAACGCAGACACCTTAAATTGATAATGCATCTTACAGGAAACCGTAAGTTGTCTTAAATTTGTATTAAATGACGAAAAAGAACTTAGAAGACTTAACTGATTTCTTTGCAGTTCGGCACAGGTTAACATCGTCTGGTAAATTACTGAATGTCCATTTGATAACTTTAACTAGGTAAAATTTAGGCTAACAGCATTAAACAGTCAAAATAAATAAATTACTCTGTTCTGCTTTTTCAGGACTTTTGTTGAAAAACTTTAAAAAAAATCGCATATTTAATAATAGGCTGTAAGTAGCAATGTAACACAAGAAAGTGAATAACCTATATTTCGTCGCTTTACTGCAAAGTTTCCAATGAAAATGTGTTTATGTGCTAACTCACTAAAAAAACATATGCGAACTATCTTGTGCCAAAAGTTTGTATATTGAAAACAACTCTCACTTATTGTAGATGTGTATTCCATATTTTATGTCATTTCTAAATAGTTCCTGAACCAAAAAGTTACATGTTTGTATAAAACTTTCTGGCAAAAATGCACATACGACCTTATGGAAGTAAAGCGACGATTTGTGACTTTATTTGGATAGATTAAGAAAAGGCAGAACATGATAAATCTGGCAACAATAGGAAACCATTTTTACTTTCAGGCTACTTCTATATTAAATCCGATTGATGATGATGTTTGCTTGAAAAACATTACAAGACTCTTATCATATAAAGACATCTAAACTTAATGATGGTGAATATTAAAGCTTATAAATGGTCTTCTGTGAAATAGTATTTATCGTTCACATGGAATTCTCCTTGCTTCCTAGATTATACAAGGCTTCCTTATTAAAGGGAATCGACAGACTTAGTTCCCACAAACACAGCAAATCCCACTGTTCATTTGAAGACAATCAAAACCAGCTTAGGAATATCTCACTGGAATGTATTGTTAAATGACGAGGTTAATAATAAATACACATTTTTAGTAATTATTACAACATTTTCCATCAAAAAACAAAAAGAATGTTAAACTTCTGTTTGAAATCCATATTAGCATGGATTTTACAGGCAAAACAAACATTTATTTGCAAGATAAAAGTAGAATAAACCGTCCATCTGAAAACGACCAGAGAATTATCTTTTACAGATTAGACAATATCAAGATTACAGATGTCTTGGCTCTTGGTATGCATTATAAAAAGCTAGTGAAAGAAGCTGACATCAAGTCTACACTTTTTGTAACGTATTTATAAAGAAAAATACCTATTTGCTGCCCCTAAGCAAAAATAATAAAAATCAAGTAAATTATAAGACTGATAAAAATAACTTCACTAATACTTGACTTTAAGAAACTCCATTTCTCATTGGTTTATATTATTGAATCGATTTTTTTTACAGAAGTTTCCTCTGGGAACTCAGAAATGCCATTACTTGTCTCCTCTAGCATTTCCTTTAGCGTTCAACTATTTACAGAGAAAATTGTAAACTTTTTTTGTCTCTGTGTTACATTATTAAATATTTATTGTTCTTATTATAAAACTAAACTCCATGGCGCTACATCCCCCCAATCCTACCCCCCGACCGCTGCGTCACCTACCACAGGCAGATGGCAGGATTGGGGGGCATGTCGTCAGCATGCCGTGCTGAACTCTACGTAATCAAACGCAATCAATAATCAAAGGGTTTGAAAACAAATTGAACTGTGAACTATTAGATAGGTTTTAAATGCGAGCAAGAACATAAAAGAAAAAAACAAAGTTAAATTAATTATTGTATGGTAACTTGAATAGATGTATGTGTGTTCACGACATGCTGAGTAATGAAATCCTCTGATGGCAAAAAAGACTACCGTGATATGCATAAAGTTAATAGAAATTGCGGAGAAAGATTATGATGCAAATAACTTCGGTGTAATTTGTTTAGAACAACGATGTGTCAAATGCAGGTTCACAATTTCTTTCTAAAGCAAATGAGCCATGACGTTCAATGGAAAACAATTGAACGACAGCGAAACGAGAGGAGAGCTTTTAAATCATCAGCCAATCAGAAGTAGCACCCGCATTAATATTCTCATCTGCATTACGTTGAGAACAGAGCCTAATTACTCTTCTTCAACTCAATCGGCCAGTCAGAAACAGCAGTATTAATATGCTATTTACATTTGCGTTCAAAATAAAACTTAACTCGCCGACCAGAAATAGCACACGTATCAATATGCTATACAGTACTATTGTGTTCATTTACGTATACAACGCAATCTAACCAAAACTAAAACTCTGGGCAAGAAGAGTTTTAATCTGCTGCGACATTTGAAGGAACAACCCAGAGGACTTAAATACTCATCATTTTGCACTTCTTTTTCCTGGAGAGGACCCCAGAGCCCTTACTTTTGGGGGATATTCCATACCCCCATACCCCCAGTAATTGCAAACTTTCCTCGCCCTTCCCCTTCATAAAGTAAGTTCTTGATCCCAAAATGACGCATGTATTCTCATCTGATAATCATTCATATAGCCACGTAACGTTCCTTCCCCAAATGTTATAAATTTATAATCAACATATAAAAAGAGGTCGGCAAAGCAAAATTACATTTAATAAGACACTAGCCTATAGTCCGTTTTAGAAGGCATACGAGCTGGTGGCTGAGCCACTGCGTACATTAAAATGACGCATTTTCTATCGTATTTAGAAATTCTGTTGTCTAGTTCGGACCCCCACGGAACAAGTGTAAACAACAGAGTTTCCTATCATGCAATAAAAAAAATTACCAAATTGAAATTAATTTCCTCAGCTCATATACCTTCTAAAATCGTGCGGACTACAGTATATGTTAATGGGTCAGTTGCTCAAACAACTGTTATGTTCAAATTTTATTTACTGCGACTATTGAACGAATAAGATTGCCTGCATGGTCTCGCGGTTAGCGTCGCTGGCTACGAATCAGCAAGCACGGGTTCGATCCCCGGTACCTTTTCGGATTTTTATGAGGTAGGTATGTCTGTAACGGGGTTCGCTAAGCCTCGTAGCCTCGAGATACCTACAGAAGTAGCGGCTCCGGTCACGGAAACTATCATTAACGGCCGTGGGTGTCGGCATATGCCCACTAATCATGCTATCTGGCTATTGTAGAAGCAGCGGATGGTAGGTCTAGTCCTTCCAGGGACGTAGAGCCACGGAGCGTAGTTTATTTAGCGAATAAAAAGGCGGAATTATTAGCATCCTACTTGCTTGCTGTCTTCTGTTCTTACTAAAGCCGCTAATCTTATATTCCTTTCCTGCCATGATGTTTGATGATTTCGAGTGCACACGAATTCTATCTGATTAATTCCTTTGTTTCCAGTATAAAATTACAGAGCACAGAACTTTCACAAGAAAAGAAACTGTTTTATTTGTTAATATACGTAAATGCTTTGCTGTTACACAATATAGCGTTAATAACATTACAGGCCTACTTATTACTATAAGAGATTTCTAATATTTAACCACACATAAGACGGTATAATACTTTCATATCTTCTTTTGTTCATATGCAGTTTACATGATATACCCAATCGATGTGTGTAATGATTAATTTTCTGTTAGGAAAGAAGCTACAGGTATATTGTTTCAGTGTTCGGTCCATATATTTAGATACATTTTAAAACATAGGCCTACATTGTTAAATGGTGTGAAAATTATTGAAATTTTATTCGTAAGAGTATTTTTAACAGTACAAATATAATCAAAACTATAGAAGCCATAGCGTTTTGGAATAAAGTAAACGCCTTAAAAATGAAGAACTAAATAAATACTTCCACGTACATAAAAGTGCTGTTTTCAAACTTAAAAAAATCGCGTGTTCATTGATGCCTACAATGGAGTTCTTAAATTTCGCAGACATAAATTGGATGAAGGGTAGTGCATTTTAATTAAAAACTAAAAGTTCCCTTTCACTTAAGATATCCAAATATCAATGTTAAGAAATTATCGGTATCTTCACGAAACACCTGCTAAACTGCAGATATAACAACTGTTTGCCACCCCCTCCCCTCCGTCAATGACCCTAGTGGATGAAACTAATGAGACATAAAACAATATACTCAACCCCAGGAGAGTCAAACCTTAATTGCTTTAGTCCCCTGTTATCTATTACTGGATGGAGCAATAAGATGCAGCCGTGCGTAGGTATTAGGGAAAACATACTGTATTAAGATATTTTTTTCAATTCAGCAATAGATTCAAGAAAGAGCCAAATAAACAAACCAGGTTGATAACAACGCACCAGTAGACTCTTCTGCGATTATATTGACAGATTCTACAAACTGTAGTCTCAGTTTTTTGGCGTCTCTTCCAGGCAATAAAAGGAGGATATAAAAAGAAGATGGAACAACTCTTATTTTAATGATATAAAAGATAAGAGTGGTTTCTGGCAGGCATATGTGGACACAATAGGATTCTTTGGATAACTTCAGTCACAAAGAACAGACAGAGATAAGCTTTCTACTCATTATGAAGTTAGTTAACGAGAAATTTGATCCTACTGAAATGTTTCGGAAACTATGAAACTGAGTTTCCGATTTCTTGTGTTTGTACAGGCAAGTTTGTATTCAGGGCTTAAAGGTTTCAGTTGGTAAGGCTGAGAGTTTAAGAAAATTTTTAAACTAAATAGTGGATGATTCTTAAAACACTAATATTTTCTAATTTAAAATTTACGGTTAGGTACATCAGTGCAGTAAAAATTACAGATTACCGTGCAACATGGGCTTCGTAAATCTGTTGACAGGTAACGCAAAAAAGCTACCATAATGACATTTTTTAACAGAAAAGAATAAATTGTAATGTTTAGAATACAAAAAAGGATTGAAAGTTGTAGGCTACACTTGCATATTTCCTAAATTGTGTGATTATGTTTACTAAAGTTGCAAACAAGTTTCCACCCAGATGTATTTAATATGAACAGACTCCTTTTAAAAGAACTATCTCTGGTTGACTGAACACGAAGGCATTTTATAACGTAAATGAATTTTTTTAACTGTCATCTAGTTGACTTAATTTTATAGTTTTTATGTATTATCTTATGACAATGTTTATAGGGGAACGACAACTATGCAATTAAATTAAATTAAATTAAATTTATGTATGTACATTAAGGACTAGCATACGGTTAGATGAGAAAATACAGGGAATCCATTTTATACGGAAACTTTTTAACAGCGTTGCTCCTGCTCACACTTTCCCCGCTGTTGCGCTTGCACCGGCCGGGACCGTGTTCCGTTACTACCGGCAAATCGGCAAATCAAGACTTTAGAAACAATACAAAATAGAATAACTCAACCAATTTATTATCAAAATAGGCCTACATGTAGAGGCTTATTACTCACCATTTTGTACGGATGGTACAGTCAGGATATTTACGAGAAAATCTCCGAACGCGCCTTCTATGGTTATTTCTCAATAAGTAACATTCCACCAAATAAATTCGCTGTTCAACCGTATACATTTTCGATTATTGTCTTACGTAACACACAACGTAACACACAAGCGTCTCACTACAAGACACCGAAGCAACGAACTGCTTGTAGGGTCTATGCTTTGTACAATGCTAGCGCGGCAATGCGGCAGTGATGCGAGGTTTCCTCATAAAATGGACTCACTGTATAACACAATTTCAGATTTCTGCGCCCGTCTCTTAAGAGTTTTGTTTGAACCGTACCTTGCACAGTGAAAGGGTGGATCGTTATCAATGTAATCGTTAGAAGTATAGAAAAGTAATAGATTGTAATGAACAAACATACTCAATAAAGATCAGGCTTTCAAGAGTAATTTATATATCAATACATTTGAAACCCTTAATTCCAAAATCGTAGTTTAGATATTCACATTTTGGATGCATTAACAATATAATATCATATATGGGGAAGCAGAAGTAACAAAACCAAAATTCTAATCCTTCAAAAAAGCGCTGCATATTATAACAGGTTTCACAAATGATACTCACTGCAGACCGTTATTTATTTAAGAAAATATTTCAACTGTCATATATTTATACTAATTAAAATTTTAATCAAAATTAAAGAAAACATAAATTTGCAGTGCTCTAAAACAGATTTTCACCTACACAACACAAAGGTACGAAAGCCAGAAGAGTACCACCCGTACGAGAAAGTCTGTTAATCAAACCCGACTACAGTGATTAGAACTAAATTGCAAGACATGTTTAATGATCCAGCGAAATCCGCAAGATCAGTCTGTATATACACACTACAACCAGAAAAGCTGTAAATATTGTATTGTATTTTTTCAAACCACAAACGAAACGAATTAAAACAAAATTTAAACATGACAGTGGCGGACGCAGGGGGAGATTGGGGGGATATATATCCCCCCCCCCCCGAAATTTGAAAAAAGGCTATATATGCAAGGTAAGTGGCCAGTTTTATAAACTAATTATAGGCCTATATGTAAGTTAGTTCATTTTTTTTAGTATTCTTTCTACCTATGCAAATCTTACCCCCGAAAAAAATTCTGCGTCCGCCACTGAAACATGAGAAGAACGGCCACTTCCTCGTGGTATTTCTCGGGAGCGCTTAAGACCATATTAAATACTTGTCCACCCTGCGAAGGACGGGTAACCAACTAGTAACAAATAAAATACAAGACGATGAATATTACAAGAGGAAACATTGCATAGAATGGTGATGTTTAAAAACGCTTTCAAAGAAATTCCAACAAATTCTGAACAGTCATAGAACGTAGCAATATTTCAGAAGAGACAACTTCTTTGATAATACCTGCCGTAAAATTGAGATAAGTTATAACGATAAATGCACATAGTAGAAATGAATAGAGCTGATGAATTCTAAACGAGCATAGACTGGAACGGAGATGTGATGCAAGTAATGGTGCGGGTGGAAAGATTCTCTTGATTGCAGCAAGTGAAATATCATGTCAACAGAGCCAAGTTTGTTCCTCTTCCGCAAACTCTCATTCGTCACTGTCACCCAGCTACATAGCACAAGGAAATATGTAAATATATTTAACCTCCCAAGCCAATGTATAGTGTACGATGCAGAAGAAACTTATGCCACTAACATTGTTTATGAATGGGCAAGTTGTTTTGTTTCTGCTCTCCAAGTTCCTGTATGACGTTATAGTCCAGCAGGCTACGAAAAAAGGCAGCAAAACACCCACTATTAATGAAGAGTGGGGCTTCACCATTCCATTGATGATTCCCAAGAGTTATAGGCCTAGAAGGAGAGTGGAGTAAAGAGTATGTTAGTAAAGGTAGAGGTGAGTTAATATCGTACGCTGCATGAAGACCAAGGGCGGATCATGAACTTAAAGGGGAAGGGCGATATAAAGGAAAGTTTGCAATTATTAGGGGTGTGGGGATATGGAATATGGAATATGGAATATCCCCCCAAAAATAAGGAGTCCGGGGTTCTCTCCAGGAAAAAGAAGTGCAAAATGATGAGTGTTTAAGTCTTCTGGGTTATTCCTCCAAATATCGTAGCAGATTAAAACTCTTCTTGCCCAGAGTTTTAGTTCTGTTGAGAAATATGTTGGTTTTATATATTAGATAAAAATGAAAATTATTAATTAACTATCAATTTTTTCACACTTTTAAGTAAGTGCTGCAAATGTTCAGAAGAAATCTATTAATCATTTATAACAATAATTCAAGATAAGGAACTGGAACAACTGGTGTGTTGGGGAATAATTACGCTAGTGACGGTTAGGTTAGGAAAAGTAATATATATGTGTTAGTGATATGTAGAGCTAGGATAGTGGCAGTTAGGTGAGGAACAGTGATATTAGTTTAGCAGGGCATAACTTACTGAATTTCTCGCGTTTCCTTAATGTGCCATATTTAATCTTGCGCGTGGTTTGTTGGATTTGTCAACCTGTTTACCCAGTATTTTCACTGTTTTCGCTATGCGATGTTACACCATCATCATCCAATCACGAAATTCTGGTCCATTCTAAGAAGTAAATATGGCTTAAATTATGTACCATACATTCCGTTAGATCGTGGTATAAAAGAACGTGTATAAATTAGGGCGGATGGTCTAACAGAAGTAGCTTATTAGACCTTCGGGAATTCCTTATAAATAGAGTTCGGATGTTTATGACATGTCATATTTTTATCCTGACCTCCATTCTCGCCGTAAACACAAATTAAACATGAACTGCACATTTGTTATCCTTGTTGTTGTTTATTTTGCATATAAAGCCATATTTGGTCAGTTTCATGGTCTTGGTCATATTTCGGTCATATTTGTAATTTAACGTCATATTTCAGTTATATGTTTTGTAAAAAAGCACAATGTGCACTAGATTGGCGACTTTTTTTTTCGAAAAAGAGTCACGAAAATTTTGGTTTTACTGTAACAGAAATGTGAAGGGACAATCTGTATCTGTATCTGGTACCCTATGATCCCCAGGTGGGGCGAAGGGGCCTCCAATGGAGGTTTCATTACCTATACTAATTTTGATATGCTTATTTTCCGAGAGAGGGTAGAAGGACAGGTGGTAAGCCCATCGCCTCGCAACCCCCCTCCGGAAACTAAGTATTTCTTGGACGTGAAAGGGCCGAGAAATTTAGTCCAGAGGCTCTAATTTAGGCTTGGAGTTCTTTTGCGTGCCGTAAATCTACGACACGGGACCCCCAGCTTAAGTCCCTCCCGGAGGACTCCGTGCCCAGGATTTTTACGTCCTGAAAAATCCATCGACCGCGGCCGGGTTTGATCCCGCGCCGAAGGGACTATAACAAGTAAAATTTACTTCTTTCTTCTTGTTAACAACTTCCTATAGATATGTTTTAAAAATATTTTCAGTTCACATTTGCAGTAGTATCTGGAAACATTAACCGATTAGAAGTTCTTTACAAGTAAAACTGTAAATCCCCTGTAAAATTGTTAAATTTTATTATCTGATTGAATTAATGTCATGTAATAACTTAGTGTCTTTAAACGTTTTAAATTGGAATATTTATTTTTAGAAAATACGTTTGTCCACCGCTGTGGCTCAGGGGATGCGTTCAATCCTCTCACGCAGCGGGCCCGGGTTCGATTCCTGGTCGGGACAAGTTACCTAGGTGGGGTTTTTTCTGGGGTTTCCCTCACCTTTGAGACAAATGTCGGGTAACTTTAGACCCTTGTGGTCCCCAGATATCATCTGGCCGTCATTATCATCTTCATCCCATCCTCGCCTTGTTTGGAGTGAGTGTGTGTGTGAATGGTGTGTCTCGTCCTATGTGTTCGTGTTGTCTCGGAGGTGGCCCCGGCATTGGGCTGATCACTCATCCGGGGAGGCCCTCCATGTCCTTGTCTGGTCAAAAAAGTATGTATGTGATCCGAAGATAATCCCTCTCCCGACAGGTCGCGGCCCTGTAAGGCCCGGGCGGCTTGGGTCGCTTAAATCCTAAAAAGGGAGAGGTTAAACTACGAGAAAGAAAGAAAGAAAGAAAGAAAATACGTTTTTTATGAGGTTATATTTAGGATTTTTGGATCATATTAAGTAATTATTAAGGTCATTTTGCAGTCATATTTTTCACTTTTTTAGGTCATAAACATCCGAACCCTACTTATGAACGACATTAACCAAGCAGAATAGTAGGTCTAACCAGCCAGTTCTTACTACTGCATTTATTTTTATATCACATGTTGAAAACATTCACCTCCATACTGAAGAAGACGGTAACTGCTCAAGCACGCGTACTGAAAACGAAGAGGTAGTAATTAACTCATCAATATATAATTAAGTAGAATTAATTTCAATGTTTCAAGGTTAGGCTATCCTAATCAAACCAAATACATTTATAGAAAATCCAAATTTATAACAGTTCACTATTTCACAGTTTTTGTAGGCTATTTGTGTAAGGATTTTTTTCTGAGGTGGCTTATTCTGTACAACACAATTATTATGTTAACTGCTTTATAGCTATCTTCGAAACAACTGGGATACAACCAAACCGGCCGAAATAGCGTATATATTTCCACAGTACAAGTAAACAGAATACGTTTTCCCCTTAAGGTGCAATTTAAGAGCTTTGCATGTAGTGCAAAAAGTTTTGTGCTCAGTATAAAATAATTTATAAGAACGGATTACATTCAAGAAAAGTTATATAGTGAAAGAAATTGTTTACTTGGATGGTCTCCTCTTAACCTTGTTCAATGCCCAAACTTTTAGGGATCATAAAGGAGACCAAAACAAACATATTTTGTTTAAAAAAAACCATGGGTCGGAAACTCATATTGAGTTGCTATTTAATACATCGGTTCTGTCACTAATTTATTTGAACGCTGGTTTTTCACAATAAAGTAAAAAGTGCCATCTCTTAGTCTCGCACGACGGTTGGGGTGCGGGGCTTGAGAACAAACCATAAAACAAAGTAAAGTGAAAATTATTTTCTCATACCGTTGCACATTGCATCGATTCACTAATTTCTCTCCACGCAATACCTTGTACAATAATATTAGCGAGCTTTGCCATATAGAAATGGGTATTTTTTCAATTAAATTAATTATGTAGTACCTCACAAAATATTCCCCTTAGAACCTACAAAAACGAAAACAGTATGCAATACATACAGAAAAACAACCGAATATTTCATTTTCATCCTTGTGATTTTACTCGCAAAGTCCCGAGCGCATAAGAAAATCCCTGATTACATTATGGCTGTCGAAATTTATTTTTCCGATGAATTCCCACAACAACGCATCAAAACACACCGCCAAGTCACGCAACTTCTATTTTAAATAGGCTTATTCTGAACTCCGTCAAACAACTACATAAAAGCAAAGACATAGGCTAAGATTTAGAGTAATGCGTTGTCTTAGATTGTGAAGATATTTATTAAAGTGTTACGATTACCAGTCTTGGAATCCAGCTTTTCCATTCCAATTTTCATAACTGACAAAAAAATTTTAACCCACTTGTTGGGTGCTTAGTTTGATATATAAATTTGGCTATGAAAAGATTAATCTAATATATAAAGTCGAATGTGTGTTTGTGGGTATGTATGTATGTATGTATGTATGTATGTTTGTTCCTTATACAAATCTACATTTCTTTACCAATTTACACGGAATTTTGCACACATACCCAGTTAAGCCCGGAAAGTATAGCAGTCAACATTAAAATTCAAACAAAATACTCCTTCCCTTGAAAATTATATAATTTCTGAGAATTTTATACTGAAAAAAATGAAATGCTGTTTAGTTCACATGACAACAGTGAATTGTTTACTGTGATGACATAGGGCCTTGGCGACTATATAATGCTGGACTTTAACGAATTATGATTCCATTGATGTAATATATTGGCGAAAATAATCACTGAAATTGAAATCCACGAAAATAAAGCACAGTGTGATGTAGTCACATAACTTTCTCTACCCTCGACATAAGGAATATTTTCTCACTTCACATTTTGATGTAGAATAAGTCGTATTGCAGGGATAACTTAAGTGTGTGAGTATGCTATATCAGAAGTCTGTAAATAATCCTTTCCGCTGATACGTTATCCATAGGCTTTGTATTAGTTGAGATTTATCATAGGCCCTAAGCATGGGATGGAACATTTTGAGTCCTATGCTCGCAGTATATTATGTCCCGGGTTTTAGGGGAGGAAAGTATGAAAGTGATACTGCATTTCTCTTTTATTTCAGCCCCGAAACGGTTGTAACATGAGAATGAGAAATAAAATTTTCCGTCAAGTCAGTACAATCTTATGTAATTTGTGTTTCTTCTTATTTCAACCCCTCCCAAGCATGATGTGTAGAAGCAACGGAATGCAGCATTCCACATCCTCTATGGGCCATAAAAAGCTATATCCAGCGTTTTCTGATGGAATAGTTTGAGTGTGATAAATCTTTTTCTTCATTTCAAGTTCTACATACATAAAGTCCTTCATAAGTTAATTAAAAATTAAAAAATACAAAGCCCGGGCGACGCCGGGCCTTTTCAGCTAGTATTATTATAATTCTGAATTCACTATCCATTTCTTACCGACCTAAATAGGAAAACAGTCGAACATCACAAACATTTCCCATAGGCCAGCCATTGTAGCAACTCTATAATTCCCTTGTTACCTTTTACCTCAAATACCTTTGATTGCATCAAATATAATGTCATTTTAAGAAGATCGATAATGGCAATATAAAAGCAACGGGAAACAAAGCTGAAGTTATCCGATGAAATTTATTGTGTTATTTATTGAATGCAATTAAGTTTCACAGAAGGTGTCGCTAGAATCTCTGGCATTCACGTAACTTTCATTTTTGAAAACTAAATATAAAGCTTCCATAGTAAGCTGAAAAAGAATGCAATTATAACAAAGCATCTTTCATGTGATAGCGCGCACGCCTAATTGGTATTGTACGAAACTCGAACATTTCAAGTAGCCTACCTGCAGGCAGATTTCAAAGCATAAAACGATGCTCTGCTCTTTCAATAGCACAGCTACACCATTTTGTTAGAATTACATAAACCAATAACAGATACACGGCAGCTTATGTCCTCTGTATTGTATTATTATTATCAATTTGTCGGCTGCGATAGTGCAGAGGTAGCGGCCCCACCTTTGGAACCAGAGGTGACAAGTTCAAATCCTGCCGCCGTCGATGGCTTTTTCATTACGTAACAATCCTGGCACGAAATTCACCAGAAGGGAATATAAACCGTGAGTGTCACATCATTGATTTATGGTACTCTAAAGAACTCTAATCCTAAATTAGAGCCTCTGGACAGAAGTCCCCGGCCGTTCCAGCCATCCATCCATGTATTAGGCCTAGTGATTTAGTGCATGGAATTTCAGAGTGAAAACTACTGTTTACCCTCAATAAACAATAATATCGCACACTGAAAATAGGATCACATCTAAAAAATAATTAATTTTGCTGTTTGCTAATGGTCTATATGAGATTTATTTGGTGTAAGATATCCAAACCTGTACTTCTGTTAATTTCCGCCAGAGAGCACTGATGTCCTTATAAAATCATAACCCTTTTTCTTCAGAATACAATCAATAGAATCTATAGAATATAAGCCGGCAGACCGCAAAACGAAATGCCGACGTTTGACTCGCCGAGTGGGGACGATGAAAATGATAGTGTTATACCTGGTTAAGGGGGGAAAAGCCACGGGATTCGTCAATATACAACAGCAAGTATAACACAACCCAACAAAAAATAAACTTTTTGTTTGTTTTACCGGATTTTGGTTGTACTTAGTGTGCTTATTCCAAATATTTAAACAGTTTTTCTCTACCAGCTCCTCTTTTATATAGAGTGCCATTAACTTATAACCTCTTTCCCGAAACAAAATCTTGCTTGATAATATAGCTAGTGAAGGTTCTTGACCATACTTTGGACCCGTAGGACGAAATCTCTACGAAATACAGAAAAACTAAAAGGTGGATTATATTTTAGCCCTCAAATTGGCAGCTGATAAGTCATAAACGACCGTACAATATGTAATAATATCAATTCTTTGAAGAAAAAAAAAACCATGTAATATTATTATTGTAATGTTAATGTAATGTTAGTGTGTTTCTTCACGTGATTTAGAAGCTAAAAATAAGCACTGTTTTTATTTATATCAAACGTAAAATGAGATAATATGCATAATGGTAATACCATATCTCACAAAACTAATGGCACATTTGGCATCAGCGACCTAAATATACCGAAGAATAGGCATAAATTCTAAGGCACCAAAATGGCTGTTAGTCTGTGTAATCAATAATGATTAAATTTATAATTTTTCTGACTAACTTCCGTTAATGTAGAATGCCGTATGTATTAAGCTCGCTTGTTCTTAAAATACTTAAAATGAAGGAAATATTATTCGAATAGTATCTAATTCAATGGCTTACATTCACTGAATAATACAGGAAAACACTACTGATAATGAAGCACAACGCATATTAATGACGTCCTCTTCACTGATCCAATTTCAGACAAGTGGTTTACTAGTATCGACATCCTATTTAGCAGATAATGTTAACAAAGTAAGCAATTTACTCTACACAGTACCCAGTATTAATATTCATGTATTACAGAGTAGATGTATGAAGCATGAATAAGATAATGTATTCAGCAAGCTTAAAATTCCAACGTGTTTAAAATCTCTAAGAAATTGAAGTAAAACAAAGAAAAACATGTTGTGTAACATATAACTACCTCTGCCCAAATAAAGTGTTGCCTCTTAGCATTATATAATATATACCCAGGTATGACATTCTCTTCACGTAAATTGGTTCTAAAAATGATGAGAACGTCGTTACCGCATCGTATCGCATCCCCAAAGGATACATAACCCAAACAAAATCTGATTAATGCACCGACGTAACTTTCTTTACCATAAGCAAGGACAATACGCCTTTCTCTCTTCACGTTGTGATATACACTAAAAAGCCGTTTTGCAAAAAGCGCGTATTCAGGTTGTTTCAACCCGATGCAAAACTCTATTGTTCACAAGGCAAGATTGAGTTTCTACAAACATCGGGTATGTTCTGAAATAATACACAAATAAAAAGAAACCACTCTTCAGATAATTTTTTGAAGAAAAAAAATCATATAATAGGCTCTTAGTATAAGCACCAAAGTTCAGATTAAATCTGTAAAATTTTCACAACAGTGAATTTAGGAATTTAAAAGAGAACTAAATGCTCCTTTATGATCATACATATATGATGGAGTAGCAGATTTTAAAATGAAATTTAGGTACTTAGGAAGCAATAATTGACAAATTTCATGTTTCAAGTGGAAGTAAAAAAAATGCTAAAATCACTACGTTAATGACTTTTAAAATGTACTTGCTAATCAATAATACGTCATTGGGCTGTCATTTCATCACTTTCAAATATTAATTCTCAACCTAGTTTAGTGACTCTGATATCAACGTAAAAGGAATGGAATGCATCACGGTACAGAATTTCATACTATAAAATGTTTCAAGAAATAAATCAACGAATTAAGAATAACAACGCTTCATCTATGATTATGGTTTAAGGATTCATACAGGTACGCAAGAGTAAAATAAACAATTGAAATAGGTATAAGTAAACTGAGCAACAACTTTTAGATAGTTTCCTAAACTTTCTTTTGTTGTAATTTGTTATCAACTATAGGCTACAATAATAGGTACGCTAACCAGGTAATACGTATTATAAACTTGAAAATGAATGAATAGTAAGTTATTCGTACTTCACTCATTTTATCTTGATCAAAGAAGTGTAAAAATTTAAAACCAGCCATTCACAGTGTGCTATTTCGATAACATTGTACATCTCTACTATGTTATCGCACAATGCTATGCTATTCTGCAACATAAAACGAAATCTATGTTTATTATTTGAAGAATTCAGCCAGCATACAGAATTTTTAAAACGGAATGTTTGTTTGTTTGTTTGTTTTTTTAAAGTTTTGAACTGATCCCGCAACAACCATGCTAGGATATCTATCGGTAATTGTTAAATAACCTATGATAAACCAATCAAATACTCTTTTTTAAACTTTTTTCCCCCTGAAGAATCTGAGTTGTCTGATAACTCAAATTCAGCGCACAGTAATACCCATAAAAATTAATTGGACCTGCCACTGTAACTGTAGGAATTCGTCAACATGAAGTATAATTGAAATACAAAGAGAAAACATAGGAAGCAGAACCTTAACAAAATAACAAGTTTTTACGACATGAAATAAAAGGGGACAGAGTCACTTAAGGGAATGCCACTCAAGGCTGGATCTATACCACAAGCGGAGGGCAATTCAGCTGGGAAGAGATACTTGAGTGCATATGGAAACACAAGCTCTAACGTAAAGCGATGCAAATGAGTCTCGTTGGATTTCAAACAAACGGCTCTTGACGGTACAAGAAAGTCACACACCCAGATTTCCAAAGCTTTCATTGCATTGCAATTCAAATTACTGAAAGTCATGGTATCTAATTTATACGCAAGTTCTAAAGAATCTGTAAAGCTTGATTATCCTATAAAATGTATACAATCCATGAAAAGTGAAAAAAAAAAATAGTTTGATACCATTTCACTAGTACAACGAATCGCTCAAATTCATTAACCTATAAGTGAGGAAATAAATTATAACCTTGGAATTGTGGTCAAGGTAGCAATTCAATTGACTTCAGTGAAGAATTATAGTTGATCGTTAACCATAGGGAGCCCCATAGTTTCATTCTCTCAACTAAGTGATGCCAAAGCATGCTCTTTCTGAATCTAAGAGCCCTTTTCTTCTTTTTCTTCTTCACAATTTTTCTTCATCTGTTGCTGACCATCTGACCCGGGTGACTACCTAGGGATGGTTTCCCTAGGCCCTGGGTCTCGGGCTTAAACAATCACGAAATGACCCAGCACGGGAGCTGGTAGTGTTTTTCCTGTCATGATAATTAATAAAAAAAAAAATGCATAAAATAAAACTGAAACTTAGACCTGTCAGCGAGTAGGCAAAAATCAGTATTCACCCCATCCCCAAAACAGCTAACGTTATGTTGCCAACTCTTTTATCATTAAGGAGGCACCAAAATTTGGTCCTTTAAACTTTAATTTTCATGAAAACCGTCCATTCTATTGAAATAGCCTACTGCAAAGGAAAAAATAGTTCTTATTCCATTTTCTATCGACATAATCATGAATTAAGAACCTGTGTTCAATAATTACCCTGCATACTGCTAAATATTTTCGGATAAAGTACGGGGTTGCTTTTCACTTTGTCATAAAGCGGTTTCTTCTATAGTGTTCTTAATATTTTTCTGCAATGCTTTGGTTGCTTCCATCATTCTCTTATCCATATAAAATTTGTCTATGATCACTGGGTATAGTACTTTAACGAACGCTCTTCAGTTGAAATTTAAGCAGTACAATATCATTTGTTCTAATATAGGCCTAAGACAATTCACAAAATTGTACGTAATAATCTAATTTTTATTACGCATATCATGTTGTCAAAACAGAATTAGATACACAATAAAGATTTTTTCAAGGACAATGGTGAATTAATTATGTAGGCTAAGTATGGTGGAACTATGTGCAGTCCGAAAACCTCAAAAATTGAAACTGAAGTTAATCCCAATTATTTTGTATGATCTTCTACCAGTTACTGATCACATCGCAAATGTTGAATTGCAACAACCAAGGAACTGTTTTCACGGGAACTATAATGTATTTCTTTCAGTGGTGAACAGTTAAAATCAACTTCACCCTCGGGATAAGGTTAAAAGGAGTTTCGTGACTCACATTTCACGCTTGCATTGCAGAAGTCCTCGTATTGCATTTCGCAGTAAAAAATTCAGTGGGATTTCTGAATTTTTCATTCATCCAGTTCACACCTTCAGAGGATACCTCATGAATGTTTGAAAAGGGGCAAAGAACACCTGGACACCTTAATGACCACCTAACGCATGTGTTTGTGTTTCATTAAAGTAGCTGCAAACCCATTCCACCAGACAACGCTCTTCCCGGTCTTGTTCACTTGTAAGGTGTAAACACAATCCCACGCTACTCCTATGAGGTTAAAAAACGTTAATAACTTCGATCTAAGAAAAAAAAATCAATCTGCATTGCCTTACAGTTAGACTGGCCCTTAATATTTTTTCATATACAAATTGGAAGGGGTAAAACTGTGCAGATTTTCGGTAGAAGTGAACACAAATTAAAATTATCATATTTGTCCAAAATGAGTGCTCTTCACAGGAAAAAAGTCTCTAAACTTTCAGCGAACTTTTTTCGGTAAGTATTATTTGTAGTCGTCTAATTTTATTCTCATCAGCAGAGGAAGAATAAGGAATAAATTTTCCGTTTGCAGTTTTTCAATAACTTGATAATAATTGTGCAAATTAAATACAATTATTAATACAAGAACCACAGAATCCGCGACAGAATGTACTATTGAAGAGACAGTGTCTTGGTACCGTTACCGTAGTCACCACCAATGCTACAAATCATTCTATTCGTTTTTATCTAAAATGGAAATTTGCCATCACTGATTTATTGGCGGATTTATGGTTTTCATGTTTCACAACGTTTATATCAAATGTTCGTAATGAATCATATAACTTATCATCGACCAATATCATAATCGAAAAGACAATCTACAAAGTACCACAAGACAAATAAACACTAACAGGTAACTCCTCTGTGTCTAACAAAAAAAATGGATGTGGTACATATCTTTGGGCAATTCAGCCTAAATTTCCCAGTTCACATCCTGACAAAGAATAAGAAGCCGTACTCATTGAGTGCGTATTCGGTATTCATGGAAGTCTTATAGCCCGAGTCCGTACAATAGATGACTCTTATAATCACATTTCATGTAAATTAGCAGTAAAAGTAAGAGAAAATCTCGCCAGTCTTCGTATTACATCCCAGAAGGCATCTAACCTAATCATGAAATTACGTTGGATACGGTTTTCCATTCTGAAGCTACACTGTTCATAAACTCAGAACGACATACAGACAGAACGTTTTTTATTTTATAATAATATAAAGAGCCTAAAAACGTGAATTTATGCTGAAAACTCGACACTGAATTTCAGAGCCAAACACAATACTTCCTCTACTTATAATACCTACTAATGGTACGTATAGAGGAAGTACAAATACAATTAGCTACTTCAATGATATTTCATGTCTAATGCAATGAAGGAAGAATAATTAATTTTAATTATATTCATTCAGGGTGGGGATATCATATCAGCTATCAAAGACATAAACATCATTTTCACAGACTCGTTCGTGAGGAGCTGTGAGATCAAGATAACATTAAGTAATACTTAACACCATTTCACCTGACGAGATCAATTTGTTCTGTTAATTTTACGTCTTAAATTGGTGCATTTGTTAATTAAAATTGCCTGGCTGGCTACTCTTGCATTGTTGAATTTCATTTCCTTAGTGGTAGGGAGAAAATTAAATGCAGTAAAGCGACTTTTCACCACAAATAGAAGATAGGTCTAATATCACAATTTAAAAAAATCCGCATTCTAGAATTTACGATAACTTTTTACCAGAAATTATTAACAATGTATGTATTTATTGTTGTATTAGTGACAGTTTACCATTGCTTCGGTCTAGTGGCCCAGGGGTAAAGCAGTGGCTTCTTATACTTCAGTTCGGAGTTTAATCCCAGCCAGACCGATGGCATTTATGTAGGGGTAAGCGCGACATTCCCTAGATTTGCAGGAATGTAAGAAAACACCTGCGGTACAAAAAAAAATCGGCACCGGTTGCTGGCCTAGATTTAAGTTCACAACCGTCGTCGAACAACCAAAATAAACAAACAAACTCTACCATCGCCTAACTTCATAGTCAAATGATTCAATGCTCATTAACGCAAAGTAGAAAGAAGATTCGAAATGAATGAGCAGAATGTAATTTTAGTTTATACCATTCGAACTCAAAAGGAAGTTATTCCTACTTTAGTTCTATTTTTCCTTCTATCGCTGTACCAAATGAACGATTGATTCGTAATGATTTTTTCTCTTCGTTTTTGTTTTCGCTAGTATCGTTTATCTTCCCTTCGACAAGAACACAGCCTCAGTAGGAAGAGAGATACCGTTACACTTAATAGCTGTCTCAATGTTGAGTTATAGCCTGTCCAATGGTAGTACAATTTATGGAAGGTAACTTCACTCATAAGTTGTTTTTGGAACGATTTTCATGCACTTTCCAAAATCTGTTTCTAATACATGATACCGGTATATTATTCATTCCGTCTAACCGAAGAATCGCTAGTTGTAAGAGGAGTAACATTAACCAATACAAACTAGCGAGGTGGCCGAGATGGAGCTGTTGGAATAACATTCGGGAGGTCCCGGGTACAAACCCTGTGGCCGGCCAATTTGACTTCGGGTCTTTCGTTGTTTCCCCAGTCGTAAAGACAAATATCGAGTTAGAAATTTACTCTGGTACACCTACAGAAGCTGAACTAGTGATATGACCTCGATGCTTAAAGGGGTTTAATAAAGCTGAATTAAAGAAAAGTAACCAATACATAAAAGATCCGAAAAGCAAGGCACGAAAAATAAGAAACAATTTTCTTCATTAGTATAAAGGGAAAAGAGTGCAAGTAAACACGAAAAGTGTATTGTTTGCGTATTTTATGGGAAAATCAAAAAATACCGCGCAGACAACATTGTGGTCAATTGACTAACTCTAGGCTGAAAATTATGTTGGAAAGACAATGTTAGTATTTTCAAGTTTGGAAAGTTGCAACTATTTTCAAAACGGAAGAGTGTCAGACACAAGTCGAAAAAGTCACAGTCTAAGACAGCAAATCGCTAGTTTTTTTATGGAGCACCAGGCGAAATATTTCTGATGCGATTTTCTTTTTCACACACAATGCAACACGACTTTCCTTTTTCTATTGGAAATGCATTGTTTCTGCTATATATATTTATATATTTATTCATTTACGATTTATATTTATTTTCGAGAGCTATACAATAATAATGGCGATGTAAGTAGGAAACATACGAAAACACTACACCTTCACACCATTGAAAAGTGTAAAGAAAGATAGAATAATTATTAAAATACAGTAGATATAAGGATATTATTCAGAACTTAGTGATTTGAATGAATAAGCTATAGGATTATCAGAATTCACTATATTAAGGCGTATGCCATCTGCCTAGTAGCGGTCGGATGTAAGGCCAGTCCCTTCACGGATGTAGCACCACGAAGTTTAGTTTTATAAATTATATAATATGCCAGTTGTTAACGGTGGCTGCATGAAGATGTATTTTAAAGAAGTTTGAATTGCCAGTTATGTCATGTATTCCTATGTCCACAATGTTGCACATTGTGGTTTACAATGCGGGGCAAAACCTTTTGTGGCTCCCAGCCAACCATGTTGAACCAAACAACTTTTTTTCTGTATCATTTCAAAACAGCAGCCGTTGAAAGTATGGGAATAGTGTGGTCAGTCGTCCAACCAGATGGTCATAACCAGGATTTACCGTGAACTCTAAAGATAATATGTGAAATTGGTTTCCTGGTAAATGATTTAGATGTGTGAGTTATTGCAACTCCTGTGTGGGTATTCGGTTCAACAAAACATATTTGAAGGAAACGCTGTGGATCGATGAAATCCACTTTACCTATGTATAATATGATACCAGTATTTTTATCACAACACTAACTAAAGATTTTCTGTCTTCATCGTATTATATTATGTTACTGAAATAAAAAGCACAGGCTTTCGTTCTTCCCCTCTTATGCGCTGCGTCTCCTTTGTCAAAATTAAATTCCCGTACGCACGGTATTAAATTATGAGAACATATACAATATGTCTAAAAATATTTTTTCTAAAAATGCACCGCCTACCGGAAAGTTATACTATAATTATTACGAGTTCATTAAGATAATTTTATTTAGGCCTACTCACTAATAGAATCGACACGAGTATTAAAGCCAAAAGTAAGCACTTAACAAAAGCAGTGCCATTAGTGAAATAAAACTGTTTTGCTCAACTCTTTTATATTACTTTTTACCAGGTCTTTTATATTATAACACCATTCAGTGTTTTTGACAACTTTTTAATTAAAATCAACTAAAACTTCTAAAAAATGCATTGAAAAAAAACGATTGATTTATTATTATCATTTACTGTCACGCTTCTTTCTTTTAATCTTCTTAAACAATGATCTGGCATCTTCTGGAACATATTTTAATTAAAACATATGAAATATATGATTATGCCCTGAAGATGGTGTAACAGTACTGATAACAGGAAATGACATCTAACTCCTGCTTATATTTCACGTACATAGTAATATGGGAATATCGTCAGCTGAATACTGGAGTGTACTAACTACTTTTTGCGAAAGGTGATATTACAGCGGTTCGGTGGAAAAAGATGTTTACCTGGGCGCCACAGTATAATGCATATACTGAATTATTTCTGTCTTTGTTTGTCGAACTCGCCTCCGGTCAGTCAGTCGATCGTCGAGCACTTCCCTCTAGCTTCAGGGTAGGAAGCGAAGAACACCTTAATATTATTGCTTGAATAATAATGCAGTTTCTTTGAACACTGAAGGAATATTCTGTTTATTCAAAACGTTGGAAATACAAGTCCAATTAATATTGTGGACACAAGTCCCCGAAACAGAATGTATTGACTGTTATAGGCACAGGGCCTCGAAGTAGAGTTGAGTATGACTGTTATAGGCGCGGGGCCTTGAAGTAGAGTGATTTTACAGCGCTCCGGTAGGCCTAAGGAAAACTTTCTTGGACCAACATTTATCCCTACTCCTCTTAATTATTATTCGTGAATCCCGGCACGTGGTACTATAGATTAATTCCTATTGGCAAATCTCCCGACCAATAATAATATGTTAGTTTCCCACGGAAATCAATTGGATTTCCCTTATTCTCAAAACCCACAACTTAGCGTCTCGGATTTCTAAGAAGGTTTTAGTGGAAAAACCGACAGCGTGTTGTATCAGTAGCAACATCAGAAGCAAGGCTTGAACATAATAGCCGACTTCTTAGAATTACTTAAGTGAATCAGTACCCTTTGATTATATCTTGGGAGGTTCCCGATACATTGTACCTGAGTACTGCATTGCCTTATCTCGCACCCGCTAGGTCTGCTAGGGAAATTCCCAGCTTCTCTGTCTATTCACTGCAATCTCATTTTAATAGTTATTTAAAATGATGTTGTTAAACTTTTTACCTTTGCCTTCTTTCTAGTTAATAATATTTATAATGAATGTTCCGTCTTTTCACGGTCATTTTAAGACCAAACACGGGCTATGAGATTTTATGATTTTAGTTTGAATAAATTTGGGCAATTAGTCTGTCATTTATTATATTTAATCTGGTTATCTTGTTTATTTCTTTTTGCCGAAGTATCTGAACTGCAATATATGCCCCAGTCTATTAAGACAGGAATCATCATAGCCTATGATTGACTTACTGGCTGAATATACTGCATCTCTCCACAAAATGTTATACCTTATTTTCCTCCAGTGTTGCAACTATCTTAAACAAATACATAACTAATTTAATTCCTATCCAGACACGAGACTTCACCTTAAATCCTGTCCCACATGTACAAGTTTCCTGAACCTATCACATTCACGCCTTCATACATCTTGCGGTTTCCTGTAGTGTTACGTTGTTTGTACGTATTACTTGGTTTATTGCACGACCAAGACATTACAACAAAATTTTACGTAAACACCATAAATTTACCGATATACCCTCGTGAGACCATCAAAATTAAGCTCAAGCAGTTCTCACTGAAATTTACACTAAAATATATTGAATACACTGCAATATTTACATAAGGCCACGAAAAGGGAGCTCGATCGGTCCTTATTAATCATTACACTGAAATATATTGAATACACTGCGATATTTACATAAGGCCACGAAAAGGGAGCTCGATCGGTCCTTATTAATCATTACACTGAAATATATTGAATACACTGCGATATTTACATAAGGCCACGAAAAGGGAGCTCGATCGGTCCTTATTAATCATTACACTGAAAGATATTGAGTGCACTGCATCATTTTCATATATTTCACCCTCATTCATACACATTCCTCTAATCCTAAACCTATGTGGAACTGATAACCTATCATGCCAGTAGCTATTTTACCGCGTAAAATATACATTACAAGTTATAGGCCTACATTATTCCAGCTCAGTACAATGCCTTTCGGTTATTCTGCCCTTATGTATGGTTTAATGAAGGACAGGTTGTATCTTCCTACAATTCTGTCTTTTTCCGGGTCGTATGCCTCTACGGTAATTCCGTTAAAAACTTGGGTGACTTGGTACGGTCCGTCGTACAATAAATTCATCTTTGCATACTCCATTCTTAGTGCGCTGGATAAGTTCTTCCTTTTTACCATTATTTCTTCCCCTATCTGAGGTAGCCACACAGTTTTGTGTCTCTTTGCTTTGCTTCTCCTCTTCTCGTTCTTCTTGCGGATTCTCTCTACGACCCGATTACAAATTTCCTCCATAGTCTCGCCATTTTGGTCGTAATCCAGCGCCTCAGGCATCCCTTTTACCAGTTCTTTAGGCTCACCCCCAGTCATCAATCGAAATGGCTCTATCCCTGTTATTGGGTTGACTGTGTGGTTCAGAATATCTTCGATTTTCTGGCAATATGGTACCCAGGCTGAATGCTTCCTATGACACAGCGCCCTAAGATACAGTGACACATTTCTGAGTTCCCGCTCACTCCGGTTCCCCTCGGGATGATATTTTGATACCTTATATACCTTCACTCCATGTTTATTTAACACGTTCTTAAACCTCTCACCTGTGAAAGGCGCTCCGTTGTCCGAAATTAGATTTTGGATGGGGCCATAGGTCGGAATAAAATCCCCTGTAAGTTTCCTGAGGCATTGGATACGGTCTGCTCTCGTCACTGGGTAGAGTTTTACGAAATGAGTAAAAATGTCTACCACTATAAAGATATACTTCATCCCGAATCTCCCAGTGGGAATCGGTCCATGGTAGTCTATAGCTATTAAGCTCCCTTTTTCTTCCCTTGTGATCGTCAAAGGAGGCCGATCAAACTTCTTATTTAGTGGTTTTACCCTCTGGCATAGATCACAGCTGCTTATGAATTTTCTTACTTTCCGTCCCAAGTTCTTAATGTACACCCTCGCAGATATATAAAGCATCACCCTCTCCGTTCCACTGTGGCCTAAAACTGTATGGACTGTACTGATGATGTTTGTTTCTATTTCTCGGGGCACATATATTAGCCATTTCTTGACGTCCTGCCCACATAATTTATATATTACATCGTCGATGCACCTGTATTTTAGCTTTGTCTTATTTGCGTCATCTTCAATAGGCCTACTCAGTTCATTAATTACTCGTGCTATTTCTGTGTCTTGTCTCTGTAACTCTACAATATTCGCAAAGTTCGCTTTTAAGGATGGTCCCCTTATTAGGCGTACCGGCATCACTTCGATAGGCCTATTTGACGATTGCTGGTTCTCCGGTATTTCCTCCTTCATTCTAGAGAGATAGTCACACAGAATATTCTCCTTCCCAGGCACGTGCCTTATCTCAATGTCATATTGGCTAATTTCGTGAATGATTCTGCTTATTTTACTATTACTCAATCTGCATTTATTTATGAAAGTGAGGCTAACGTGGTCTGTGTACACGATAACATGCCTGTTGAAGATGTACCTATTGAATCTTGTGAGCCCAAAGTACACCCCTAAGATCTCTAATAGAGTAACTGATCCATGTGATTCCAACTCGCTAAGGGCCCTGGAGGCCACAGCTATAATATGCTTAGTTCCATCGTTATGCTCCTGCATAAGCGCACAGCCAATTGCATTACTCGAAGAGTCCGTGTATAGAATGTATTGTAGGTCCTGTTTAGGCCGTTCTAATAGGATAGATTCCTGGAAAGCCCTTTTTATACTTATAAAAGCTCTGTCTTCCACATCTCCCCATTTGAACCTTTTAGATTTGCTACTCAAGAGCTTTCTGATGGGTGTAATAAGCTCCGCATAACCAGGAATAAAGCGTGATTGGTAGTTGAAAATGCCTAATAGCTTTCTAACTTGCTTTACGCTAGTAGGCCTAGGAATGTTCCTTATTGCTTCAATCCTCTCCGGATCAGCCCTTACGCCATTCTCCGATATAATGTACCCGAGAAACTTAACCTCTTTTCTCATAAGAAAGACTTTCTTCGGGTTCACGGACATTCCGAACCTCAGAAATGTTCCTAATACATTATCCAGTTGTCTCACGTGTTCTTCAAAATCTGTTGTATGAATCAGGTAGTCGTCAACAAATGACGTCACACAGGAGCCTTGCCCATCCGGAAACATTATTTTCAACGCTCTCAGTAGCGCACTGCCCGAGGTTTTGACTCCAAACGCGCAGCGGCAATATTTGTACGTAACACCACAATGGTTGAATGCGCAATATTGTCTGTCTTCTTCTCTTAACTCTATCTGCCAAAAACTTGACGTCAAATCAATACTGCTAAAAAATTTTGAGTCTCCCATTTTGGCAAGTAAATCTTCTACTGGTTCCGCCCGGAATTGATCTGGTTCTATATATAGGTTAGTATGCCTAGAGTCCAGGGTTAAACGTAGCTTTCCATTCGCTTTCATGGCCCAACAAATCGGATTTAAATTCTTCGAGTCCGATACTCTAATAATATTTGCATCTAGCATGGATTTTATTAGCTTATCGGCTTCATCCCTCATTGAAATTGGTACAGGCCTACTCTTATAGCGACGCTCAGGAATTTCTTGTTTTAATTTAAATTTGTGTTGGTAACCCCGAAATAGGCCTGGAGTTGAACTGAACACAGATTTGTTCTTATAAAGCATGTTATATAAAGTCGACTTTTGACCATCTGATAGCACATCAATTTCTTCTACTTTCTCTCTGAGAATTAATTCGATATCAACATTTTCCTCTTCATTTCCTCCATTCTGACTAATGTTAGTAAAATTCGCGTGTACCGTTTCACATTCATTTTCATCTACATAATTATTAGAACCCTTAATGCACAAATGATCATATTCTTCGTCCTCTCCAACAATATCAGATTCCATTCCCCGTACCTCTGCGACACTTTCGTCACAATCAGCCTCATTATCACCTTCATATATGAATACGGCCGGTTTATTTCCCATAGGCCTATATTCCTCGCTACTATTTCCCTCTTGCACTCCAACTGATTCCACCACGAAAGGCTCACGTAATAATACATCTTCATTTTGGCACTCCAACTCCTTAGTAATTATATTTTCATTAGATAAAAACGGTACACGTAACTTTTCTTTCTCATCTATTTCCATTTCTACCCAATTTTCTTCAAAATTTATTCTCATTAGTTGATCTGTCATAGAATCACAACCCAGAATTAATTTATGTGCTAAATGTTTTATTGTCAGAAAGTAGACTTCTAACTTCTTTCCCTCAATTTCCACTGGCAACATACACTGATGCTCAATTTTATGGGATTTGGCACCGATTGCAGTTTGTGCGTATAGGCCATGTACTTTCAATTCCTGAACGCGCACTCTTGCTGCTTTCAGCGTTTCATAGAATTTTTCGTTTATTAGAGAAAAACTACAGCCAGTATCCACCAACATATCGACTTCAAATTGGTCTATTTTTACCCTTATTAATGGCGGATATGTGGGTGTTATACCCTCTCTATTTGCACATCCTCCTACGCACCCCTTCTCTAGCGTTTTATTTTCATTATCAGGTCTTTTTAATTCTTGTAATCCCTCGGTCTGTGTGACGTCATTTCGACCTCCAAATGCGTCTCCTAGTAGTTTAAAGGCCTGTCTTGCGCTACATGCCTTTCGTCATTTCTGTGACGAATGTCTCCCTGAATATCATTGTGGTTTCCCGTGCTATGCGCCTGATTCCTTTCACCTTCTATGTTAATGTCCCCCTGGTTTTCTGGAATTCGCTCTCCTATTTCGTTCTGCATCCTGCCATGAAATCGAACATTATTTACTTGTCTGTCTTGAGGCCTATTTTCTTGTTTATTCCCCCTCCAGTTTTGGTTCCCATTATTTCTATATGAGTTATTATTAGGGGGTCCTCTGTTCGATTCCGCATTTCTGTTAGCATGCCCGTGGTTCCATCTACCTCTGTCATTATTTGGACCTCCCTTCGTATCTTGATTCATTTGCATATTATCCGGTCCATTTTGTCTCCTGTTATCGCTACGCTCTTCTCTGTTAGTTCCTACTTCGAAACTAGATAATAACTCCAAAGCCTTGCTATAAGTTTGGGGACATGATACTATAAGCAGGTTACATATTTCCGGCTGAAAATGTCTCGTCACAAGCTGAATGGCCTCGCGTTCTGGCATTCCGGGGTCTAGTAGCTTGATTAGGCCTATAACTCTTAGGAAATGGTCCGATAGAGAGACGTTGCCCCTAGGTGAATATCTCCCATTATAGACCTCATTTCTAGCTAAAGCTCTCTTCGCCTCACCCCAATATCTTGCTAAGAATAACTGCTTAAAATCCTCATAGTTGCACTCCGGGTGTACTGTAAGTTCAAACCACTCTTTTGTTTTTCCTTTTAAGGCTCTACCGAGGATCAACATTTTGTACTGAGATGGAATAGACCGTAAAGTAAAATATTCTTCAACAGATTTCAAGAAGCTCTGAGGGCTCGTGTTGCTCTCATTGAAGCTGGGAAGTGATACCTCATTTCCTATTAAATTACATATATTAATCCTATTATCGCTAACTACCGGCATGCTGGTGGCTACCGTCTCGTGTACTGTATTACAGGACTCATTTGCAACACTAGGAGGCCTATATGTATTTCCTATTCCATTACATATACTCTCACTACAATTTACAGCATAGTTACTTGCTACAGGCCTACGATTTTCGACCTCTTTAGCTACCGTGCTTACTTCTTTAGAGATTTCCCCTATTTTCTCAGCTAATATATTTTCTAAATGCACTACCTTGTCATTTACTTCTGAGATTTTATCTCCTAACCCTACTTTTACTTTTCCCACCTGAGTCTCCATATTCTTTTTCAAGCTAGACTCCGATTTCTGTATTTCCTTCTCCAAAATTTTCCTTTCATTGAATAATTTTTCTTCATATTTCTTGCCCTGCATTTCTATTTTTCTATCTACCGATGCCATATTAGCCTCTAATTCAGACCTAATTTCCCCTTGACTTTCACTAATTTCTTGCCTCATTGCTTTTTCATTTTCTTTAAGTTCCCTACAGAGTTCTCCCCTGATTTCGTTGCATATGTTAGATTGGACCTCTTTTATATTATTAAGCTCCCTCTCAAGCCTATCTATATTCTGCCTATGTTCTTGGTCCGATCGGTCTATCCTATCTCCCAGTTTCTCTATCTTTTCCCCGGTATTTTTCTCTAGTTCCTTCATATTCTCCTTAGAATTTTTCTCTAGTTCCTTTATACTTTCCCTAGTTTCATTGATACTTTCCTTGGTTTCATTACTCGATTTTTCTAGTCCTTTCATACTTTCATTTGATTCCCTCATCATAGCTATCAAATATGCAATAGAATTCGGGTCTATGGTTTGATTCAATTCCCTAGGCCTATGTTCAGTTTCACTATCATTCTCGGTCAGCTGAATATTTGTTGCATTATTTTCCTGCCTATTATCAACTCCCTGCTCCAAAACCCCGTCACCTGTCGCGACACTGTTCTCATTGTTTATCTCCATTCTACAATTATTTATTTCCTCACCATTAAGCAAGTCGTGCCCCTCTCCACCTTCCATATTAATTTTCTTCCTAGTATTTTTTTTTTCGTTTCTAAGCCACATACATAAATTATAAGGGTACTGATACACTCTTAAGATCTACCTTACCTTTGGTTAAGAAGTTCAACATATAATGCATAACATGTATAATTATACCCTTGCACAATAAATATTCGATATGCCTGAGTTCTTTTAATTTGAAAAAGATTTTATTTTACTTGAATTTATTCTTTAATTTACTTAGTGAGTTTCAGTTTAATTTTACTTTGATCTTAAATTGCAAACTTTTCAAAAAATATTATTTGATGTCAGGCTTACTAATTTATTTAATTAATATTTACTGTTTCATAAATTATTGATAATAAAATTTGTTTACTTTACTGAAACTCTATGTATATTTAAGTTCTTATCTGTTGGTGACTTTTGATGTTTTCTGCGACGGTCTCCGGAACTGATGTACCACGATCTTGAATTCCAGCGGTGCCTTTACGGGTGACGTTCTAGAAATTCTGCGGTGTCTTCCTTCCGTTTTGGGATGATTTTTGAAGTTGGTGATCCTTGATGTCCAGCTTCACTCGTGCCTCACGTTGAGAAATAGCCATGTACAGCGGTTCGGTGAAAAAGGATGTTTACCTGGGCGCCACAGTATAATGCATATACTGAATTATTTCTGTCTTTGTTTGTCGAACTCGCCTCCGGTCAGTCAGTCGATCGTCGAGCACTTCCCTCTAGCTTCAGGGTAGGAAGCGAAGAACACCTTAATATTATTGCTTGAATAATAATGCAGTTTCTTTGAACACTGAAGGAATATTCTGTTTATTCAAAACGTTGGAAATACAAGTCCAGTCATTGACAATAATTACAAAATTTGTTTGTGAATAATTAATATTGTTACAAGTTCTCGGTAGATCGTTACTAGTGATACAATTGCTGCCGTATGTGTTTATAACTAATCGCGATTGAAAGTAAGAATCCTTCTAAGTCAATTAATTCCCCAGCGAAAATTTTATAAGTCCAATTAATATTGTGGACACAAGTCCCCGAAACAGAATGTATTGACTGTTATAGGCACAGGGCCTCGAAGTAGAGTTGAGTATGACTGTTATAGGCGCGGGGCCTTGAAGTAGAGTGATTTTACAGCGCTCCGGTAGGCCTAAGGAAAACTTTCTTGGACCAACATTTATCCCTACTCCTCTTAATTATTATTCGTGAATCCCGGCACGTGGTACTATAGATTAATTCCTATTGGCAAATCTCCCGACCAATAATAATATGTTAGTTTCCCACGGAAATCAATTGGATTTCCCTTATTCTCAAAACCCACAACTTAGCGTCTCGGATTTCTAAGAAGGTTTTAGTGGAAAAACCGACAGCGTGTTGTATCAGTAGCAACATCAGAAGCAAGGCTTGAACATAATAGCCGACTTCTTAGAATTACTTAAGTGAATCAGTACCCTTTGATTATATCTTGGGAGATTCCCGATACATTGTACCTGAGTACTGCATTGCCTTATCTCGCACCCGCTAGGTCTGCTAGGGAAATTCCCAGCTTCTCTGTCTATTCACTGCAATCTCATTTTAATAGTTATTTAAAATGATGTTGTTAAACTTTTCACCTTTGCCTTCTTTCTAGTTAATAATATTTATAATGAATGTTCCGTATTTTCACGGTCATTTTAAGACCAAACACGGGCTATGAGATTTTATGATTTTAGTTTGAATAAATTTGGGCAATTAGTCTGTCATTTATTATATTTAATCTGGTTATCTTGTTTATTTCTTTTTGCCGAAGTATCTGAACTGCAATAATATAATACTTTTAAGGAGGAAATTATTTTGTAAAATAAACTTTAAGTCAATTGAATTCAAAATAATTAAACTTGAACAATGCAAAAATTAGAGCTTTAGATTGTCCCTGTAAAGTAGCAATACAATATAGTAAAGTAGAAATACATATTTTTCTAAAAATATTGGTTTTAATAAACCCGTAATACGAATGTTTTATAAACATAATTAAATATAATTTCGCATACGTTTTAAAATTACCAAGTACAGTGTATTAAATATTATTGTAAAATTTCAAAGATTGACTATATTACACATTATAATTGTTTTAGTGTTTCAGGCAATTTTTTTATAAATGAAATTGCGAAAGCAAGTGTGCATTTTCCGCCAAAACATAATTTTCTTTGATTTTAGAATAAAGAATTTAATTTCTGTGGCATAGCCTAGGTAGTGAATGGATTACTCGCAGTAATAAAATCCTATCTGAATATTATTGGTTAATACTTGGGTAAAACTCAAATTTAATATTAAAACAATAACTCTGTTGGATGGAAAAAAAGCGGTCACATAAAAACTTGCCCAGGGTGCGAAGTACCTGAAATCGGGGCCTAAGAAACAATGGTTCTAAAATATATGATAGCACTATGGCTCAGCTTCTAAACACAATAATACTTGGAGCCATCTAGCGGAAAGGAGCAAAGGCAGCAGTGTGCCCAGTTGTCTAAAAAAAATGGAAGCCTAAGAACCTCTGTGACTACTTTACCATACTTCTATTACTTTCATTTTTACGTTCTTCCTTTCTTCATAAATTATTCATTTATAATTTATACTTTTATTCACGCTTTCTTTTTCAGTCGTTCTTTCTCCTTTTCACATGTTATATTTTTTCCCTCCTACATAATATATCGCTAAAATATTTATTCTCCCGTTACTGTAAATACACATATGAAATGAAAAATTACTTTTCTTCCTGCAAATAACGAGCAGAATGGAGAACTAAGTTAAAAAGTTCGTGCGGAACCAATTATCGGATATGTTCATTAGCTTATGTATGGCTCATGTAATCTTCCACCTTAAGCACCAAGTGCATGGAGGTGGCATTAATTTTGATTTATGTGTTTTCTATTTCAAACTTTTATCGAAGCCTAGCTCAACGTTCCTTCCGTGCACATTCTCAAGAGGACTGAAGGAAGAACGCGGTCAACCGTAAAATTTAGGCATAGGGATAAGTAACGATGTGAAAAATTAGTTTCCCTTGTGATCAAAGTTTAGCGAATACTGCATAATTCTATTCATTAATAGGATACTAGGCATGCCAAATGTATACTTTAGAATTCATAAAAAGACGCGTCAACGCATATCAGCCAAATAAAAGAAGAAATATATTCAGTATATCCAAGTCTTTGTACCGGCTGATGGCAACTTTTATTGCAAACATAAGAAAGCACTATTTAAATTACAAGAGCAGTAACAAACAAATTTGTGAGGTATATTATACAAAGTTATTACAAAGTATTGAAAACGTATTTACTGAAGCGAAGAGTAGGCATTTTGCAAAGTAATTAATGAATAAAACAATAAAATTAACAATATATGGAATATAACAAAATAGAAGCGGGAAGAGCAAGGGAACAGACATTTAAGTCAGTAATATACCAAGATACAAGTTTTAAATACACTATTAACAAGTTTCACAAGTTATTTCAGGTTTTAAAAATTACATACCACCAAAGAAGCAAAATGTTCGGTTTCAGGTGCAGTTAAGTTCCAACATTTTCAATTATATAACTTAAAATCATGTTAGTTGTTGAACTAATCTTAATTTAATAGTCTTAACAATATGACAGTAATTTTATCGTTAACTATCAGCTAAGCTAAGAACTTAATGTACAAAAAATAAAATAAAATAAAATCTGCATATTATGTCCTGATAATATGAGAGGAACTTGTGAGGTACTTTTCTGGTTACTAAACCAGAACGTAATCTGCTATGATTTTATTTTGATAAGTTTATTTTCCTTTTCAAAATACTACTACTACTATTGGTATCCAATAGTTTACAACTACTACAACTGCAACAAAGTTTACATTTAAAACTACACATTTACTAACAAAAAAGAAGAGAAAAAAGTACTTTCCTTTTCTTTCATTGCTACATGAAATACATGCTCAGCAAAAGATATACGTATCGGATGTGCCCTTTTAGTTCCAACGGACATATCCTTATTTGCCATTAATATTTAGTGACTATACGCTGAAAAGGTTCACAGTTCACTAGTAGGTGTTTCTTCTTCACTAAAAGTTATTCAGTGCGAAAAAGATTTTAAAATTTAAGTTCCTTTGATTATAATGATTGTTAATAACATAAAATTAACTGTCACAAACATAGTTAAGAACTAGAGGGTAGTTTTTCGCCTTATACCCTCAAAAACGAAATAGATAAACCAAGGAAATATTTTATCGGCAATAGCCTCAATTATTTAATAATAATATAGCAGAAGTATTTTGAGTTGTGATTCACCTACACTGTTTACAATTGATATTCTTAAAATTCTATTGACATGATTAAATTACTAAAACACATATATTTACATAATCGTTAAAATACCTATTTACATTATCTTTAGAGTAAAATTTCTAAATGTATATAGCTTTTCTTGTTGGTGTACACTATAATCACTAATAGTAGTTTTAACCTGTGAACAGGTTATATATATTTCTGATCACGAAAAGTACGTTAGTAACATGAATAAATTGTTTAAAGGTATGTATGTACACAAGTATTATTATTATGTGTGGCGGACGGGAAAATGCCTGTCCGTCTGCCTGTCTGTCCGTGTGTCTGTACGCGCGATAACTCAAATACGATTTATCGGATTTTCATGAAACTTGGTATACGCATTAATAACGTCCAAAGGAAGAACCCTATTGATATTGGGCCAAATCTGTTGACCGGTACCGGAGTAATGCCCAATTTAGTGCCTATTATAATGGTAATACATCAGAAAGGCGCTATAACTCAAATACGCTTTACGGGATTTTCATGAAACTTGGTATATGGATTTATGATGTCCATAGGAAGAAGCCTATTGAATTTGGACCAAATCTGTTGACCGGTACCAAAATAAAGAGTAATTAACAGTCACATCTATTATAATATAATCTTCGTTCTCCGACAATTCGAAGCATTTTGATTGGCTCGTGGCCAACCAATCAGCGGCCGAGTTCCCGTAACTAATGTCCACCGCCGTCTCGAGAATTACATGCTTTATTTTAACATGGAGTTTAGAGAATTGCTCAATTGCCTAATTTCTCCAGTAGAGGCGACACAGTTCACACCCGTCTCGAGAATTACATGCTTTATTTTAACATGGAGTTTAGAGAATTGCTCAATTGCCTAATTTCTCCAGTAGAGGCGACACAGTTCACACCCAGATTGCACCAATCACCGCCACCTATACAACCGCCGTCACGAGAATATACGAGTAATAGAGTCTAGAAGGCAGTGCCCTATACATTACCGTACATTGCTCCTATGAGTTTGCTGCGTCAGAATGAGCATTAAACAGACACAGATAATTGTGTTATTTGTTTAGAACATAATATCATTCCAGTATATGACACTTACCTTGAAATGGAATTTTGGAGCAATAATTAAAATAAATATAAATTAATCAGACGCATTGATAGTAAATTTTATAATAATTATTTTACAAAATTTTATTCATAGAAATTAAGTACCGGTACCTAGAATACAACAAGTTTAAACATTCAGTTTATGCTTTGAGAACATCTTCTAGACTATATTACGAGACGGCGGTGACAGCACTACATAATCAACAATGTCGTAGCAAAAAACAAGAAGCAATCTGGGTGTGAAAGGTGCTGCCATCTGTAATGTCGCCAAGTACGCAAAATTAGCCGTATAGGACAGGCAGTGTATACACGAGTAATACAGTTTAGAAGGCAGTGCTAATGTCCTAGTGCAATCAAGTCTGTAAATACAAATAATAGGCGAAATTACTTATGAAAGAGCATGCTTTCATTTCAAATTTAATATAAGTATTAATTTTGTAATGATATTAGACGCTACAGTATTATTACATGGCCCACAATAAACATAACGTAACAAATTGTCAATCGTTATTGATATTGTTAGCCCGCCTTGGTGGATTCATCTCTTCATGACGATGTCAGTGTAAATACAACATTTAAAACACATTGAATTTGATATAATATTGTGTTTCTATCGATATGAATGGCTACCGATATCTGCATTATGTTTTCATGTGAGTATTTTTCTTATTCGCTCCTGTGGAGCAATATACGAGGTACCTAATGTAATTCCTGACAGATTGATTTCAGATTGACTGTAATTCATTCATATCCTAAACGGCTACGGCATAAGAGAAGATTAAGTCGCCCCCTTACGCTCCAAACAATGCGTTGCTGTTCGCTTGTTATCTCGGCACACCCGATCGTCCCTTCTCTCCAAACTCCCGATCGTACCAAATACAAGCTACCAACCCATACACCAAAATGACAACCCTCTAGCTTACTCGGCAATCCCGACCAGACCACAATCACCTCTTCACATAATCTAAATAATGCATAACACTATCCACTTAGTTAAGTGCGCGAGCGGAGGCGGCAGCCGAAGCGAAGCGCCCTTGCATTTTCGAATAGAAGAATTAAGAATTAAGAATTTATTTATCAACAAATAACAAGTAGACTTGTGTAGTTGACGTCAAACATTAAAACAGTACACATTAAAACAGTACACAATACACAATACCAAATAGCCTACAATGCAACTTCCACAGAACAGTACAGTAATCAGAAAAAATGTGTTAAAAGCATATGTCGATGGACGGGAGGTTGAAAAATTCATCTAAATTATAGAATGGATTAACTGCTAGCCAGTTGTACAGAATGAATTTAAATCGTTTAAAGTTAACCAGATGAGCTTCAGGAGGTAGCTTATTGAACATTCTCAGGCCAACATATGAGTAAGATTCTTGAGTTTTAGAGAGCCTTACACGTGGTAAATCTATTAAATTCATGTTCCTGGTAAAGTGATTGTGCTTGTCACATCTTAAGGGAGTGTTACTTAAGTTACCTTTCACATGTTCCAGACACTTGAATATGAATAAGTTAAACACTGTAAGAATTTTTTCTCTGACAAATAAAGGCTTACAATGAGCTCTGTGATTAGAAGAGGTTATAATTCTAATAGCTTTCTTTTGAATCAGTAGAATCCTATACAATTCATGACCACAACCCCAGATTAAAATTCCATAACTGATTATGCTGTTAAAAAATGCAAAATAGGCCATTCGTATATAGTCTCTCGGTATATGTTTCTTTAAATTTCGTAGTAGAAATAAAACTCTTGACAGTCTATTGCAGATCTTTTCTATGTGTGCGCTCCAATTTAGTTTAGGGTCAAGAAGAATTCCTAATAAATTGATACTAACACTCTCATGGTTATTAAGACTAAATAGAATTGACTGCGTTTTGTTATCATTTAATAATAGGCCGTTACTTGAAAACCACTTGTTACACTACTCAGAGATGCAGTTATCCATCTGTGATTTTAGTACATCAATATTTAATAATAGGCCGTTACTTGAAAACCACTTGTTACACTACTCAGAGATGCAGTTATCCATCTGTGATTTTAGTACATCAATATTGCTATTGGTACAATAAAACGTTGAATCGTCTGCATATAATAATGAACCACAAGGTGCTGGTATATTGGTTGGCAGATCATTAATCATAACCAAGAAAAAGAATGGTCCAAATATTGACCCCTGAGGGACACCGTTCTTCGTAACCATCACCTCTGAGAAATTGTTGTAAAAAACTGTTACACTGTTTGTCGGTTTCGAAAATGTGGCATATTATATCTTCCACACGTTAGTAAGCCTGTCAACTTTTGTTCATCTTTTGTTTACCGGCATGACGTCACACTACCAACGTCCAATCACGAGTTTCTATGTAATATGAGGACAGAAGAAGTGGTATAAAAGAAAGTGCATCGCGAGGGAGCGGTGGGTGGGAACATTCATCCAAGGTGCGACTTAATATTATTTTTTCCCAAACTTTAAATTTTAAACAAAGATGTCAGCGAATCGTACGCCTATAGCCTAACATCATTAAGGTTATTAAGTGCCAGTATGGTACTTTATGAGATTGTGTGGGGGACGAAAAATGTCTGTCCGTCTGTCTGTCTGTCCGTCCGTCCGTCCGTCCGTGTGTCTGTACGCGCTCTAACTCAAATACGCTTTTTCGGATTTTCATGAAACTTGGAAAACACATTTATAATGTCAATGGGAAGAACCCTATTGATATTGAACCAAATCGGTTCACCGGTACCGGAGTAATGCCCAATTTAGTGCCTATTTTAATAGATTATGGCGCCTTTCTAATAGAAAGGCGCCATAATTCAAATACGCTGTATCGGATTTCCATTAAACTTGGTATACGCATTTACGACGTCCGTGAAAAGTACTCTGTTAAATTTGAACCTAATCTGTTGACCGGTACCGGAGTAAAACCCAATTTAGTGTATATTTTAAAGGCGCAATAGCTCAAATACGCCTTATCGGATATTTATGAAACTTCGTATACGCATTTATACTATCCATGGAAAGACGTCTGTTGATGTTCAACCAAATCGGTTGGCCAGTACCGGAATAATGCCCAATTTATTGCCTTTTATGTTAATATATGAGAAGTCGCGATAACTCAAATATGCTTTATTGGATTTTCCTGAAACTTTGTATACCCATTTATAATGTACATGGGAAGACGTCTACCGATATTGGACCAAATCGGTTGTCCGGTACCGGAGTAAAACCCAATTTAGTGTCTATTTTAAAAACGCGGTAACTCAAATATGCTTTACCGGATTTTTATGGAATTTGGTATACACATTTATAGTGTTCATGGGAAGAGGTCTACTGATACTGGATGAAATCGGTTCACCTGTTTCGGAGTAATGCTCAATTTGGTGCCTATTTTATGATAATATACGTATTCGAAAGAATTTATATAAAAAAAAAAAGCAAATCATTTATCATGACAACATAGTCAATTGTTTTACTGTGATATTTTACGGCTTTGGAAATTAAAATAGAGTTAGCTATGACCAAAAACACTATTGTTTTACATGCGCTTATAACTTACAACTAGACCGTTAAACTGACCCAGGTGACCGAGATGGTAACGTTTTGGCCTCACGTTATGGAGTTCCATGGTTCAAATCCCGAAACCAGCCAATTTCACTTTCTTTTTCGTATTTTTATGTGAGTGTGCGATTGTGATGCTGGAATATTTTAATCTGATTAAAAAGAAAACTAGACCTTTGTTCTTCCCTAAGCCCTGCTTAATGAATAAATCTGGAGCTTAACTTGTAAATCAATTAAAAAAACATATTCTGCATATCATAATTGCAGTCATAACTGATTAAAAAAAACATACTGGCACTTTTTTACATCAGTTTACCTGATTTTATTGTCATTACATTTTGTAAAATATTGACATATTTTAAGAATGTATTACATCAGTGCATACCAATATGAATTAAGGTCAAGAATCAAACTTTAGACCTCAGTTCTTCCGTAAGGCCTGCTTAAGAATCGATCTGGAGTTTAACTCGGAGATCTATTACAAAAATAACTTATTTTCTGCATGGGGCTATCATAATTGCAATTTTCACTGACTAAAAAACATTCTGGAACTCGTTATTATATCAATTTACCTGATTTTATTGCTTTTATCATTATCTGAGTCATTAGGAAGAGTTGAATACGGTATAAGAACTACACGAGAAAAATAATTGTGCTGTCAAAATTACATCTTTAAAATTATTATTAAGTGCCAGAATGGTACTTTATGAGATTGTGTGGTGGACGGGAAAATGTCTGTCCGTCTGTCCGTGTGTCTGTACGCGCGATAACTCGAATACGCTTTATCGGATTTCCATGAAACTTGGTATACGCATTTATAAAGCCCATGGGACGAAGCCTATTCATTTTGGACCAAATCGGTTGACAGGTACTGGAGTAAATCCCAATTAAGCGCCTATTTTATGGTAATATTGTAGAGAGAATTTATCAAATGCAAATCAGTTCTCAAGACAACATATTGTTTTATAGTGTTCATATATGCTTGGAAGTTGCATTACAGTTAGCTTTGATAAATAACACTACCCACATATTCCTTCACACATGCTTATCAAACTTTAGACCTTTGTTCTTCTGTACGCTCTGCTTAATGAATCGATCTGTAGCTTACCTCGGAAATCTATTACTAAAATAATTTATTTTCTGCATTATCACAATTGTAATTAACTCCAATTAAACAAAAGCTTTCTGGTACCTTGTTACATCAGTTTACCTGATTTTATTAGTATTATTATTATTATTATTATTATTATTATTATTATTATTATTATTATTTACGATACGGAATGATTCCTGATTTCTGCGACAGTGACATGTGGGAATTCCTATTCGGAAGGATGTTTCTGATTCTGCATCTATTGCTACACTGCACAATACATAGCGATTTTCCAGCAACAATAATGGAACAAATATAAATTGTATTCACAACATACCATCTGCATGCAAACAAATCATTCTAACTGGAAGGTATCAATCTATATGTCTCACTACAAATCACGTCTGCATTTCTCATGCTGGGCTGTATGCTATTTTTTTTTAACATGCGATTAGTCTACGGTCCACTTGTCTACACACGCTGCTCTCAAATGCAACTGTTCACAAACATTTACTTTTTTCTTCCCTGAATTCACTTGAATGAAAATGGATACTGAAACTACACAAAAACGACAAACAAGTAAATAGCACTCAGAGATACAATTACATTTGAATGAGATTTTACTGAAACTAAAGTGAACAAAATGACTGTGGAAATTTCAAGAGAGATTATAACGAGAATCCCGCTATACCAAAACACAACTTCAATTACAATAATTGTAATTATCTTTATTAATTTGGAGGCAAAAACAAAAACAAACAAAAAATTGTGAAACACACCTAACTTCCTCTGCCCAAATAAAAGTTTGCCTCTTAGTATAAAATAGGCCTATTATGTGTGCCATTCTCTTTCGTTAACACAACGTACAGCATCCCCGAAGGATATATAACTCAAATAATATCTGATTAATGCATTCACGTAACGTATTTACTCTCAACGTGGCCAACAAGTTAAATCTTTCTCACATCACATTCTGATAGGGAATAAGAGGCCCTAGAGCGCATATTCAGTTGTTTCAACCTGATGCAAAGCTTTATTGTTCACCAGGCAAGACTGTTTCTACAAAGAGGAATGACTTATAACTACTCTTCAGATAATCTTTTTGAAAAATGTTTCAAATAATAGTTTTAGCCCTTAGTATAATCATCCATGTACAAAATTTAAACAAAATTGTTAGAGAAGTTTTCAAGAAAATCGCAAAAAAGGAAATTTCTTCAGGTAAAATCCTCTTTAAAATAAGATAAAACCCTCGCCAATCTTCATGTCACATCCCCAGAAGATACATAACCATATACAAAATGTATTCTTTAATCTGACATATGAAGATGATAAAACGCACCAGAATAACCTCAAATTAATTAATGATGTAGTAGGCCTACCTTTCGACACAGCAGAGCTGGTGTTTGACAGTAGAAACAAAAATCCGAAAATATAAAAACAGGCGTGTAGTACCACATTAATATAAATTAAGTTTAATTCACAGATGACTGCTAATAAGTTATAAAGATTAGTGGTAGTAAAATTAAAAGAGAATAAAATGGAGCCATAAAATCATAATTCTATTTAAGGAGTTCAAAACATAAGTATTATTTTTCTTAAAAGAAATTCATATTACCTGTATTAAGGTATGGTCATTTTTAAATAAATATGTTAAAATAATTGTATTGAGATTCATAACTAAAAAAGTTCAATAAAACAACTGAAATGTATAAACTATGCTAGGAATGTGTCAATACTTATTACAGCCACGTATTACTGAATTCCACAAAGCTATGTACGATAATTTTCCTTACATCTAAACGAAAGGGATTATTTGAAGATTGCATGCCACATAAAGCGGTCATATATGTGAATAAACTCCAGGAAACTACCATGCGTACAGATCGTGCTATACAAAAAAACGCCAGCAAGTGAAAATGGCTGTTGTTGGTGTGTCCTTATCTGGAACCAGTAAGTAACAATTCATGTCTCATGCAATTCTTACTTTGGTAATTAAGAAATTAAATCACGCAAATACATCACGATGCTGAAAGGATAATTCTTTCTCACTGACCGTGTGAAGGCTAAGGTGGAAAGGTGAAGTCAGACTAAAAAATCAATGCCATAGCCGGTATTTGAACCAGAATCTTCGGCTCTCCGTGCCGCTGCTCTTACAAATTGAGCTACTAAATCAACATGCCGGTACAACGTTAAATTCTTCACCTAACCGGGACATGTTGGAGAATTTAATCTTGTACCGCCATGTGCCATGGTAGCTCAATGGTAACTCATATATCCCGATGAGTCAATTGGAGAATTTAATGTTGTATAAGGATGTTGCCATGGTACTCAATTGGTAAGAGCAGCGGCACATAGAGCCGAAGATCCTTGTTCAAATCCCGGCTATGGCATTGAATTTTTCAGTCAGACTTCACCTATAAAAATCACGATGCTTATAATCGTACAGGTATAATGAGTAGCAGGGGAAAATACATCTATTAAGCGTTCTATTTTGGTAGAATCCACATCAACGGAAACCTAAACTACACCGTATCTAATTGCACACAGAAAAATTGAATGCTTCCATTGATTGAATATCTGATGACAATTTCATTAACCATGGCTAATTCAAAATGTGACTGCAGTGTGCGCCCTGAAAATGTGACGAAGAATGCAATTGTAAAGAAATATTCCACTAAAATCATTACTGAAGTGTATCTTCTGTACTTAATTAAGGAAAATGTACGTGCCCTACTATATAATAGAGCAGATTACAATGTTTTTCGGTGAAGGACTGACATAACTCACATTTCCAAATGTTAAGAGAACATATTATTAAAATCTATATTAATTCTTATTAACATGGTCATGTCAAGGGTTATTTCATTCAAATATTTATATTTAAGGTTAAAGAAAAAGTAATAAAGCTTTATCTCTGCTAAGTTTTAAAAGGTGAAGCTTAGGCTTAATTTTTATTTAGAAGAACAACATTTCATTTAAATGATTAAAACTAATGGCGATTTATTTATTATCTTTTTCCTGTGGTATTTGGGTATTTTCTTGTAACTTAATTGAAAGTTTTAAAAGGTGAAGCTTAGACCTAATTTTTATTTACAAGGCAAATATTTCATTTAAATTATCAAAACTAATGGCGATTTATTTATTTCCATCTTTTCTGTGGTATTTGGGTATTTTCTTCTAATCGAAAGCATTTGTTGTTAACTTTAGTACTTACTTACTTACTTACTCACTCAATGGCAATAGACAATTCCTAAGCAAGCTATCTTAAAGGAATATTATCTATTTTATGGAACACGAAGGTTCATTGCCGCGCTTACCTGAGTCCGCCATTCAACCCTATTCTGGGCTAACTCCATCCAATCATTCCCCACAAATCTTACTTCCCATAAATCCGTTCTAAGATTGTCCTACCACCTACGTCTAGGTCTTCCACGTGGTATTTTCCCTTCGGGTCTCCCAGTCAATACTTTTGAGATATGTCTTTCCTCTCCCATGCGTGCAGCATGTCCAGCCCATTTCATCATTCGCGATTTAATTACCCTTACTATATCTGGTGAAGCGTACAGGTCCTGAAGCTCATCGTTATGCAATTTTCTCCAGTCCCCATTGTCATCCCTCTTGGGCGCAAATATTTTTCGAAGCACCCTATTTTCAAACACTCTCAGACTACGTTCTTCCTGATCAGTTAGCGGCCATGTCTCACATCTATATAATAACAACAGGCAGGATATAGTCTTATAAATCTTAATTTTTAGGTTTCTGGACAGAAGGACGAGACGATAATATGACAATGTGATACGGGGTTTGTTACACAAATTGAAGCAACAGAATCGTAAAAAAAGACCGCACAAAATTCTCTGTATACTCGAAACACTTTCTAATTTAGTTTAGTCAGTGGCAACTAGAGTAGAAAAAAGGCAATCACAAAAACTTTTATTAAGTAAAAGAATTTTATCACAGGTAATCCCACGAGAGATTACGAGTTAATCAATGTTCTTGCAAGAACAAAGTTCGAGTAGTCTGATGAAACTCGTAATCTCGAGTAGAATTTATTAAAACTGTTTGCAAAATTCTGTGAGCCGTAAGATCTAAAATGATCTAATTTAGCCATACTAAATGAATGAACAGTCAATGAATCGATCAGAGTTCCCAATGCTACCAATAGTATGTACCAGAAGATGAAGAGCGTCGTCGTAATTGCTTACATAAAAACGCTATAACAGCACACGAACTGGCTTGCACCGAATCGAAATTGCGTTTCTAATCAATGGAAATTAATATTATTTCAACTTCTAAGTAAGTTATGTTTTATAAAATAATGAGTTTTCATTCTGTTCGCTAACAACATGTGACGTATTAATCACCGAACGTTGATGCCTTACGTGTCCAGTAAGGGGCTGACGTTTTATCAGATCAAATTGCATCGTTACGATCCTATGAAGTATATTATAAGATAAACGATTGTGATTGGTCTATATCCGAGGAATTCCTAAACGTTATTGGTCAATATCAAACACGCGGCGTATGAATGGAATAGGCCTAGTCATAGAAAGATTGTTCGGAAAGATGTTCTGTGCAAATTCATGCGATATTATGATTTAATAAAATTTAAAAGTATGTATAAGTTAAGGTGAAAGGTTTAAGGTTTAAGGTGTGTTTCGTTTAATAAATACGAAAATGAATTCAAAGACTTGTACCTATCATCTCTCCTTGGAAGCCGGTTGGAGATCGAAAGACGGACAAGTCTGCTCCAATGGATATAACTTACTTATTAGCGAACTGAACTTATTAAGTTAATTAAAGGGATCGTTACTTACATCAACTTACAAGTAGCAAGAACTAGGTTATTAATCTAGTTTACTTAAGATGCTTATTTGTGCAGAGACGCAAATAATGTCAGGAAGATTCCATACTCCATTTTCTAATCTGCTCAAGAGACTGAGGCACTGCAGAATGTCATACTAAACCATTTTCTTTCTCAATATGGTTAGACAACAAGCAACGAACGAGACGTAAAGCAGGTAATTTAATTAAAATACACGTCAGCTCCGAATGCTCAAAAGATTTAGCGGCCATTAATTTCCTATAGACAATAGGCCTATGAACAGAACTTCTCAACATACCTGATACAGACAGAATAAAAGGAGAATAGGCTAATAGGAGAAAGAAAAAGACTAAAAATTCTGATGATTTAATTAATATTGTCTTGCACATTTTCTAAACAATAATAATAATAATAATAATAATAATAATAATAATAATAATAAAATAAAAAAGGTCCGACTTGGAGAGAGGGTATTTTGCGCTTATTTACACATTTTGTGCAATCCAACAAATTTTGCTGATATTTCTACAGTTACTTAATAGGCCTACTGATATTTCAAGTATTTATAAAGCTAAATATAGCTCAGGAAAGCTATCCGTTTTACGAACTAAAAAACACAAGTTCTATCACAGGTCCTATCTTCCTTAATAATCATGACCACACAAAGGAAAGAAAGTACTGACTGAAAAGATAACTGTGCAGAAACATAAATATTCCATAGAAAGCGTAAATGTGCGGAGCCCAAGATATAAAATAGCTGAGAGAGAAGAGTTTCAGAAGGATTTATTACATTTGCACAAAATTACTGAGAATCAATATAGCTGCCTTTTAGCCAAAATTCCTTTCTTCAAATGGAGACACACGAAAAATAAAGCAATTCGCAATGATAAGTATAATACCACCAAGACATTTTAAATGCACTCATTACATTGTGAAAAAAAAACAAAATCACCGAACATCACTAGGATTTCACAATTATAGTGTATAAGATAGACTATTTGATTTCTTAAATTTCTAGATCGTTAATTTCAGAATATTTAAGAGCTCAGTCACAATAGGGAATAATGTAACCTGCTAGAACTTACATACCTGTTTCCATTACATTCTACCAATTAAGCGATTTATAACATTTATAATAATCTTTATATACCTGTACATATATATATATATAATATAAATGTATATATGTGTGTATGTGTGTTACCAAATTATCACAGAAAGGGTTCTCTAATTTATTATTGGGCTGGGTAACCCAAACAATATTGCGCTGTTCGGGCCCAGCCTAGGTCGGTGGCATTTACGTGTGCATAAATGTGACCCATTTCTATAGATTTACAGGAACGTACAAAAACTCCTGTGGGACACAATTCCAGCACACCTCTGAAGGTCACATGCCTATGTTGTACTAAACCCCGTCATTAAATAATCATCAAACCATCTTAACTTTTATCTTCATTAATATTTTCTGTTTAGGCTATCTCGAAAAAATATTAATAGCTTTATAACATTTTCATATTCAAATTATTATCATGACAGGATTTTACACAAGTATTTTATGTCTTACTCATTTAATTTTTAATGCATGATACGACAATTAGGCCAGCTGCAGTAAAAATTACCTATGTTCGATGAAGAAACGCTGAAAATTACCGGTTTTATTTACCATTGTAGGCCTAAACATATTTTATGTTTTTCAGGCAGGAAGATAGGCAGTTAAATCTAACCGATACGTCAAGGACACCAATCTGTGTGGGGATTGCATTCCTTCTGATTATGACAGAGGAGACTCGTCTGATTAATGGCAAATTACCTGCTCATTGATTATGCATTGCATTCCGAATTGTAATGGATAATACGTAATTGGGGCGTCCGTTTCGGGCGACAGTTTACAATAGATTGCTGCTAAATCTATCATAAAGGGGGACAACATTGAAAATTTATAGCGTAAAACTAGCATCCATTTTAAAGAATAATTTAATGATTTATTTAGTTAATTTAAGTAAGAGTGATACCACACACTTCTCAGAATTTTAGAAGGATACAAATTATTGGCACAGGTTACACGCTAAGACCGTACAGTATTATACCAAATCTATAAAGGAGACAGTTAATAATATGACCTTTGCTCAGATTTCGATAAAATTCGAAGATTGGAAAGATTCACTCCATCTATAAAAATAATATGTACCGGTATATATTTTTCCCCCCCAAAAAGTTATACCACCCTTAAGAGTGAGTGGCTTGAATGTACTGAAAAAAAACCGGCCCATGCATATTATATCATATTATTATTAGTACATTATATGACATGCTAGTGTTAAAATGTGTACAAGACATGAAAGAACTAACAAAAAAATATATATGGTTTCATTTTGGATATTTTGTTAGTTTTGAAATAATGCATTAAAATATTTGTCTATATTTTATTAATTTGTCACATTTTTAACAGCATATGTCTATTAGATTTTAAATATTGTGTATATCTGTTAATTCACACATTTACAGCATATTTGGCTAAGTGAATGCTTCAAGAACCAAATGTACAATAACTGACATATATAGCCTAATGTTTTCGGAATTTAATGTGTAATATTAAAACAACGTTTCACTTCAATAGTATTCAATTTACTAAAATCTGTTCATTTACCTAGTTTTTAAAAGTTTTGTAATGTAATTTATACAACTTACACTCTTTTGAAAATTTATAATGTAATTCAGTTAATAAGATAATGTATAATATTTAAATTACACAAATGTTAGAGCATACTTCATTGGTTCCGCAGCATAGTTTACAAATTTTACACCATATTTTGTCTTATCTTAGGCTCTTTTCACACTGGGTCACTTGTGACGGTCACCGGTGACCGTCGGTGACCGTCACCGGTGTTTGGCTCTTTTCACACCTGGGTCACTTGTGACGGTCACCGCTAGTATTGCCAATAGTTACTACATGATAAAATTATTTGTAATCGCTTTTGACATCCCAAATGGCAGGCTGACATTCCACCTCACTTCTAAAATTTTCAGTATTAATCAAATCTAAACACATGGCTGGATAATTAGTTTCGCTGAGCTCGATTATACAACTGAATTATGTATATACAACTTGAATTGTTGGCAATCATAAATGCGGGGACCGAGCGGTGACCGTCACAAGTGACCCAGTGTGAATGCTCCCATTTAAACCAATGATTCTTCGCCGGTGACGGTCACTGGTGACCCAGTGTGAAAAGAGCCTTAGAGCATTAACTAGAGCATTATGAACTAACCTTTATAATATCAAAATAATCTATTTTTCAGCAACAGCTAATCTTTTAAAACAGCTGTCCATGCAAAATAAAGATACCACAAAGATGCTCATAATCTTGTATATATTCCTCTTGTATATTATTCCACTTTGTCTCCGCATATATACGAAGATCTTTATAAATGACCACTCGTAAGAAATGTATGGTCACCAGGCCTCGGATAAGCATGTTATGCTCTATGTATGAATATACACTGAGTATTAGAATGAATTCAGAACTTATTCGTATACCAATAAAAAACGTAAACGTAGACAAAATGTCAGTTGTGATACCGGGAAAAACTTTTCTGACACGGAAGCGAGACTCCTGCAGAATCCATCTCCTTTAAAACTTTTATGTAAAGAGATAGGAAATGAGGTTTCATGCATAAAATTGGTGTTGTATAACTTCTGCAGGGGAAAACTGCAAGCTCTGCAGATGTTGATGCACATATACACATGCAAACCCCATTCCTCCGCATACGAATATAAACCAGTAGGCTACACATGAATTTTTTTGTTTAATATTAAGTTATAACAAAAAGTATCATATCTCCGCAACAGGATATCACGAAATATGCGCATTTTATAATAAAGGGTTTGAACAGAATATAAATGACCGCAAGTAATGAATCAATTTAATAAAAAAGGAGTTTTTGTAACGGAGGACGATATCAAAGAACTGGCCATGCGTACGAAAAGCTGTTTCCGAGAGAGAGGGGAAATTTAACGCGCCTCTCTAAAAAGATAAAATAATACAAATAGAGGTGCATCAGCTTTTCTGTTTTATATTGTCAGTAATAAAGTACAATATACATGGAAAGATTTTACTTTTTTTTTTAAACCTAGCTGTGTATTGTAAATATGCTAGATAGAAAGAATAAGGCAAACTGCGATATTTCTGTGAACATTTATAAAGACAAAAATAATGTTTTGTACAAATGGCTCTGTAAAATTTAATAAAAATATAACACAAAACACTGTTAAGAATGTGCCATTTAATAATTTTTAGCAATTCAATTCTTCTATCTACAGACATGTATATGTATTTTTAGACTACATTTGACTATTTTCTTAACTTCCGAATTGAGAACATGGTAATTTTATTAACGACACGTTATAAGTACTTCTATATTTGTTCACTATCTAACCGTTTCACTGCTACTGACGTATTTATGCGTCACCGTAAAAAATTCATAACAACAAAGAAACAGGTGACAAATATAAAATATTATATATTGTCAATAATGGAAATTTGATATTCCATCGAAATTTTGATGATTGACCTCGAACTGATGATTTGATGACTATTCAGGTTAAATCACTTAAGAGATTAGAAGATCACGAACATTCAAGTTATTAGTTTTTTTTTTTTAATAAACGGAGAGAAATAGCTTAGCATGATGGAACTTAGGAATTTGGAACCTAAGAAACATAAAAGAAAAGGCAAGGAAAGGAATTTGCCCACTATGCAATATGCAAATACGTATCACACACATATTGCTTGAATGCACAGACACAGAACATTGGAGATTTTTACTAACAAAAATTTTCAGAAATGAATAACACCATAGCATTTAAGAAAACCAGCATAATAAAAATGTTAAGCTATTAAAGAAAATAGGAAAAATGCTACATATAGTTAAAAACACAAGGTTATCAAAAAATTTATGAATGAGATAGTTAATAGATAAAAGAGTATTTAGCATCACTTAAAATAGTAATAGTTAATAGTTAATGGTTAGTTTTGTTGTGTTAATGTTCCCCCCTCTACATGGGTGAATGAACGCTACCGGAAAAAACATAAATGCACCAAGGGCATTCGATACTCATGTATTATTGAATGACAAAAAATAATCCAGTTATTATATCAGCTTTATTTTGAAATGTTCTATGCGATTCAAAACTCAGTATGGTTGGAAAAATGCAAAAACGTTTATTTCTAAGGAAAGAAAGACAAACACAAGTGGAGACAATGAACTCCCAAAAACCTTACACGCTATGTCTACTCAATATCTTACGTCAGCTTGCATTAGCCTACATTTTTTTTTGCGATATTTTCTCTCTAATACTACAATGTATATAAAATTTAAAAAATAATCGTGTAAATCAGAATAGGTAAATACGCAAATCCTTTGTAATTGTAATAAACATGAAAATATGAATAAAGAACGCATACAAGGCAGTTGCGATCGATTGTGGTTTTGTTTTACCAGGGTTCTTTTAAATGTCGATATCGACAGAATGCAGAATTTCAACACACTATAAGCCTTCTTACACACTAGCGTTTTTAGCAGCGCTTCTGAGTCGCGCTGCAAACGCTGTATTCTACTTTTGCATGTATTCAGATTGTAGCTATACACACTAGCGTCTCTAAACGCCAAAGAAGCGCTGCTACGCAAGCAGGTGCGGCTCCCCGCTGCTAGCAGCTGCGTTTTGCAGTCGGTTTCCTTTTCACACGCAGCGTGAGAGAAGCGCGGCAGTTCAGTTTCAGAAGCCCTGAAGAACCGTGCCATTAGTTTTGACACAGAAGTATTTAATAATGAAGTGGATAAGTGCAGAAAATTTAATAGTTCATCAAAACTTGACAAGGACATTCTAAAATATTTGAAGAATTTAACATCATCTTGTCTCAATTCACTGTAATGTGTATAAAACTGACCATTTATTATCCTGGCTTCTTTCATTGGATGCTCTCAATACTTGCGTTTACGTCTATATACCTTCTTCTTCTAATTAGCAACGCAAGTGCAAGAACTTCTTCGTCCGAATTTATGACCAAGAAATGAGGCATTGGAGGAGCATCGCAAAGTAGCGCTTCCAAACGCGACTGAGAAGCGCTGCCTGGTGCTACTCAGAAGCGCTGCTAAAAACGCTAGTGTGTAAGAAGGCTAAACCGCACCGTACCTATATTTTATGGCCTTGCAGACGTGACATATAATTTCTACTACAGTTTAAATTTACTATCACATACGAACAATTTACTCACGATTTGATAGATATTATTAAACACCTCTTGCTTGACATAATATATTTTACATACACAATTTGTGTCGACAATCTAAAACGATGATCCAAGCACATCAATTTTACCTAATGGATTCTTAACCATTTAGAAAATAAGAAAACTATGTTATTCTGTTTAACTAAGTGAGAGATAAACCAATATATGGATGACGTAAATGCTTCAAAATTATATCCTCCATACGCTAGGGATGATAAAGGAGAGTAAAGCAAATGTGTTTTATTATAAAATAATGGGCACCTAACTCATATTGAATCATTTCTTAATACATCCACACCGGCTCCACAATGAGGTTGATGGTAATTATTTTGAACATTCATTGTAATTGAACACTGATTTCCACAATAAAATAATGAAAAACATGTCACATCGTTTTATTTTCAGTCACATCCGATAACTTCCTCTCATCTCGTGTTACCTGTAAATGTTCAATGCTCAATCGATATGAGTTTCCGTCCAATAAAATTGTTCTTTAGCAATACCGGTACATTTCTAGGAAAATAAGATTAACAAAATTCACATCGGTAAACAGAAACCTCCACTGGAGGCCCTTCGCCTCAACATGGGGTCATAGGATTATATATATATATATATATATATATATATATATAGAGAGAGAGAGAGAGAGAGAGAAAGAGAGAGAGAGAGGGAGAGAGGGAGAGAGGGAGGGAGGGAGAGAGGGAGGGAGGGAGAGAGGGAGAGAGAGAGAGAGAGAGAGAGAATACAGGTACAAGTTCGTTTGTCCCTACTACAATAAATGAACCACAGAGAATGCAGGTGCTATATATTGGATATTCGGTGTGGAAGAGAATGTTTCTACGGATATATTTTCACAAGTGGCAACCTTGCAAATAAATGTTTTAAAGTGGCCTTGCTAATTGTAATTTGTTTGCTTCTTTAAGGTGATTCACTGGAAGGAAGTGGAGAAATAAGAATGCTATTTACCGTAAGAGTTAGAATCTAGTTCCGGACGCGAACTATTCGTTTTGTTGCCGACGGGTGCTAATTTAACATACTCTCGTCTACGATAAATAATGCAGTGCAGGAAAGGATTGCTTTTTTCGCGCGCACATATACAGCTTTTCAACAGATAAAATATGCAAACATCTTGACGCAAACAAAGAGATATAACAACAAAATAAAAAAAATATGCAATGAGAAGAAAACAGCGATGAAATTTTTGTCTGGTACATTCGCTCTGCTGGTGCTAATTATAGACAGTACGTAAACAAAATTAATCAAATGTTTCATGCTGTGTAAACATGAAAAAAAAATTAAATTTTAACCCTGCAGGATTCATAAAAAACTTATTTAAACAGTTACTGGTTGTTGAAATTTTATAAGCGGTAACTGGAAATATGTTCTTGTGTTTTTTAAAATATCTTCTTTTTACATTCTTCTCCATAACTACAATAACTATTATACTGTATTTTTGTACGTAAAGAGCTGTTCCTCTTATAACTTTTTTATATTGTGTGTGGTTTCTGTTGTAGGATTAGTGGGCTTTAGAATTACCATTGTAAGAAAATTGAAATAGAGTAAACCCTGTGAAGTTGACCACCTGCCTTAATTGACACAATTTTCATGTAACCGAAAAATTCCTATATGTTTATACGAGGGCCGTCCAGAAAATAAAGAACAATTGCGTATCACGCTCGGCACTGGTCCCCACCACCACGATAGCATGCGTGCTAGTTAGCTCCTTATCCTACCGACCCACCTCAGTGTGAGTCGAGTTTCGTTGCTGTGAGATCACGCCTGCCTGTTCTACAATGTATCCAAATGGCGACACCAATTGAAAATTCCGCCAAATCTGAAGTGCCTCGTGTGATTCGTTTTTTGAATGCACAAAATGTTCGGCCAATCGAAATTGATTGGCAAAGAACTCAAGTATATTATGATAATGCAAGGAAATGGTGAGGAAATGGTGCATAATGTTTAATCAAGGAAGAATCAAGTGTGCACGACGAAGATAGGAGTGGGAGGTCATCACTCGTTACGAATGAGAAGAAAGCAAATAATGATTAAAGAATTCAGGAAAACCAGCGTTTCACTTTGGACACCTGACATGAATTTTTCCCACAAATTTCAAACCTCTCCTACATAAAATAGTGGCTGAGCACCTTGGCTATAAAATAATAATAATAATAATAATAATAATAATAATAATAATAATAATAATGATAATAATAAATTAATTAATAAAAATGTACGCTATGGATACCAAAGATGATGACTGCAGTTCACAAGGCGCAACGGATGGGAGCAGCCCTTTAATTTTTGACTTAGTATCCACAATAATGATCAATTTCTCGACCGCATTTTAACGAGAGACGAAACGTGGGTTTCGTACAAAACACCAGAATCCTAGCGACCGTCTATGGAGTGACACCACGCAAACTCACCTTCAAAACCCCAAAAAGAAAAAACACTTCGCCACACAATAAAATTGATAGTTTTTTTTGGGACCGAAAGGTTTTAATCCCCGTATAGTTTCTGCCAAAAAGTCAAGGAATAAACGCGAGGCCTATTGTGCAACTCTTCAACGACTACGACGCGCTATCCAAAACAAGAGACGTGGAAAGTTGCCTGAAAAAGTGTTTTTGATTTACGACAACGCTCGACCTTATTCGGCTGCTCAAACACAGGCACAACTTCAACGTTTTAAGTGGGAAAATTTTGGACATCCTCCTTACAGCCCTGACCTTTCAACCAGTTTGAGATTCGAAAGAAGACCCAGTATTGTTCACTCCATTTGCAGGGCGGTGATTTAGTGACCGAAGCAGCTTTGCTTGCTTACAAAAAACGTGCATAATACATGGTTATGTAATTAGGCTAAATGGATTCCAATAGGTTTTACGTTTCTCAATTATATTTTTATTTAATTGTTCAGGTCACCAGGTAGCTCCAGAGTCGACTCTCTATTCGATTTAATAATAAATATCATACGAAGGCAAAATGGCAAGAAGAGCACGCGAGGAGTTCTCCATCTGGTGGCCCATCCTTTTTGCAGCTGGTTGTACATGTTAACTTACAGTGATAAGTTCTTATACTAATCGAAAACATGCGTCAGCAATAGTCTCAGATCTATTCATACTCCTATCTGCCGATAAGGAATTAACTTGGGTACTCAACTATACCGATATTTTTAATGAAATGTGATAGCTCATCCTTTTCTGAATATACCTTTACTTGAAGTATTCCCATAGCCCCGTCACATAACTTTGAATTAAGAAAAGGAAGTAACTAGGGATGGGTCGATACCAGATTTTCTCGATACCGATACATGATTTTTTCCTCGATACTCGATACCTTCAACATTTTCAGTTTCAATAAATAGGTACATTAAAAATTAAAATTTGAGAGAACTGTGTAATACCAACTAAATTAATTAAGTCTGCATATTTTTTTATTTTTTTTATTTGTTTAGTTACATTACAACCCGTGTTTCCCCAACTGGTATATCACGGGATATTTACAGAATTATACATAATTACTATAACATATTATAATATGAAAACAGTTCATGTGATGGAGCGGAAGACGTGGTTGATAAAGGTGGTTGGTTATCTGTATCGTATTGATATGATACTTGAGCACAATTGGCAACGGTAGTGACTTTAGAATATTTGGTCTTTCTCTTTCAAACCTGGAGCACTGTGTTAGTAGGTGTATGGCGGTCTGAATGTCTTCCTCACGACAGCTGCATGTTGGTGACTCTGTTTTTTTCATTTTAAATAGGTAGGATCTGAAGGAGCCGTGATTGGTTAGAAATTGAGTGAGCATATAGTTGGGCCAAAGGGATAGAGAAAGCCTGTGGAAGATGTTTGGGATGAATGGTTTGGTGTGAGTGGCTACTTCGGAGTTTACGTAAGTAGCATTCCAAAGTTCGATATAACGGTCTTTGAGGAGCTGTTTGCCCCTGCACAGGGGAATTGCACTGTAGTCAATCGTGGTTTTGTAACTGGCCGCCGTCTTGGCTAGATAGGGTTCGAACAAGACGCAGCCTGGTTGGTCCCCTTCCTGGTCGCTACGCTGTTGAGCCAGGCGCCGAGCATGAAGTGTGTGCGCGCAAGACGCAGCCTGGTCGCTCACCGGCAGGTCGCCCATCTGTATATTCAGTGTGTAGCCAGTGACATGCTATGGATTAAATTTTTGAATTATCTCCTTTTTTGTTTTTATTTCTTTGTTATTATCTTCTCAGATAAGACTCAGAAGACAATGGCAATGAGTTTATGAATTCAAACTCATTACAGGAAGCTTCATCAAAATTAGTTACATGTAAAATATGTCACAAGAGTATTTCACTGTTTCCCAGAGCTACTAAATTGAATGTGTATTTTATAGTAAATTTAATACTCTACAGCTTTTCGTCTAAAAGTATTCGTTGTAAACCTAATACTTTAGGTGCTAGGATACAAAGTTCGCCAAAAAAGTGGCGTAAAAACTTTTTTCGGCAAGAAAAATAGATTATATATATATTTTTTTCAACGGTTTGAGATTGAGAACCAATGTATGGATAGAAACATTATTATTATTATCATTATTATTATTGTTTTCTTGAGTTAGTGCGACCATTGTATTCAATCTTCAGAGCACAGAAGACGTTGAAACGAACACACTTAACCCCGCAACACGAAAATTAACATAATATAAAATTATTAGGTTACTATAAATTATACAAAAATACTGAATATAAACCATACAAGTCAGTAACTGTAGCCATGACTGATCTCTAAAACCCCTACATTGAGTAGTAACAATATTTATTTTGGTAGTCTGAGCTGATTACAGAGGATGTATCTTATAAACAGTCCTTTGTTTGTGGAGCGATTGCAAAATGCACAAGTGGAACGCCTGAATCTAGACTATACGCTAGCGGCCGGTCGCATGAAAAAAGAGGGCTAGCATTCTACCAGCAAACTGCGGCCTGAGCAGATAGCTGGCAAGAGACCATCCAAGCGGCGTCTTGTTCACTCTCGTAAGAAGACATGACATCATTCTTCATGCGACCTGCGGCATGCGACCATCCCGGTTCCGTCTTGCGCGTACCCATAGTCAGCTCTTTCGTTGCCCCTGAGACCCGCGTGACCTTTGACCCAATGAAGAGTGACTGATGTGGTCTTCTTTAGGTTGATTATTATTTTCCTGATTTCCAGGGCGATGGGGTGAGTTGTGTGCTTATTAGCTACCGCAAACAAGGCAGCTTTGGAGTCCACGTGTATGGCGAAGGAGGTGAAGTTTTTTGTTTGAAGTTTGATCCATTCAGCTGCCATGAGCATCCCGCACAGTTCTGCTTGGAAAACAGAGCAATTATGACTTAATCTTTTGACTCCTGTGTATATCTCACTGGATTTTTTAAAGGCGATCGCTCCAGCTCCGACATGGCTTTCCGTTTTGGACCCGTCCGTGTAGATCTGCACGTCAGCCTGTCCTATTTCTCCAGATGTATCCACTCGTATAAAGTTGTCTTTGGGGTGAACTCCCCTTTCTCTGGAAGGCGTTTCAATGTTCTTTAGTTCCGAGATTACGGCTTCTGTAGGTAGACTCTTTTTTAAGGCTTTAATGTCGTTACTTAGCCGTATTGCGAGTTTGATTGGCATTATTCCTGCTATAGCAAGAAGAGCATCGGTGGACACTGTTTTGTAAGCCTTTGTGATGAATACAAGAAGTAATCTTTGTATTTGTTGTAATTTCATCTGAGCAAGTCTGCATATTTAAAGAGACAAAATTTAATATCATCAGTAGCCTATAATTATTTTTAGACTCTACATTAAAACTAAAATCAGTTTTTTAAACAGTCCACTTAAAAGTTTTTGTTCAAAAATACTAGCATTCTCACTTAATTGCAGAATTTCAGAATTACAAAAGTATCGAAAAAGTATCGAGCGTGTTTTCTGAAGTATCGTTCGATGCTGATACCATGCAAGTATCTAGAGTATCGAGGTATCGAAAGTATCGAGGACCCATCCCTAGAAGTAACATTTCTCATTTTTAACTCACAAGTCACAATCTTCATAGTCCGAGGAGACCCTCTGGGTTCCAGGAGGTTGAGGCTACCAGAATTTTAAATATAAACGTCGTACAGTTTTTCAGTCTTATGCTTTTACCGCCTTCCACTCCATGATGCGCCCACTACTAATCTAAAGAAAATCCTTTAATACAAGACAATATTCGCTTTAAAATTGCCAGTAGCAAATGTAAATAAGAGATTACCCATGGCGCCTTTTATATAGTGAATATTAAACAACTACTAGACGTGCTTAGTCGTAGTGCATTAAGCTTTCAAAAGCACAAGATAAAGGGTTATAAATAATTCTTAACATAACATATGCATAGAGAAGCACTGTTGAGAGTAAAAAAGAAATTACTGTTTTACCGAAATTCACTAGAGGGTTTCAAACCTTCCTATGTTTTAATGGAGACGTAAGATTTCTGAGCAAGTAGTTTACATTTTTCTTAGAAAATAAACGAGATAATGATAAACTATTATACTTGTTTCCATCAACCTAATACTAGTAAATAACATTTTGTCAGAAAAGTTGTGGCATATTTTAACGGAAATAAGTCCTCGTATGTGTTCACGTCGAACGTAAAATCAGTGTCATGGTTTCAATGTTTGTGAATCTGAAAGGGGTATCCCATATCATGTCAATAATAATTTCATGGCATTTGATTGACGGAATATAGGCTAAAGTTACAGGTAGAACCAACGGTGATTGATAAAATAACGAATGTTTCTGATAGAACTGTGCTGCTGAAAACTAAATATTTTTAAGAATTAAAAGAAAATATCCATATTTATATTTTATTACTGTTAAACGTGCGATAATAGCAAAACAAAAAATAATTAAATTTAGAATTATCGATAATAACATTTCTTCGTCTCTGCTAAGCCTATTACAATTATATGACTTTAAACAAGAAATAAATGATATTGATAAGAAACCGAATCTCTAAGTCAGCTCTGCTATTCGGCTCTGAACTTAAGCTTTAAAGAAAATCGATTAAAAAACTAAATTGGTGCAGAACCCGCAAATTGCCGAAGCTAAGAGAGGCGTGAAAGAGAAGGTTAAAAAGCAAGAAAGGCAAGGGGAAAAAACATCAAGACTTAATTAGTCCGGGCTTGTTTAGTAAAATGTAGTATGTTCAAGCGATAAGGGCTCTATTCCATAAGACTTGCAGGTCAGACTTTGTCATGTGGTATTATTGCTAATCATTTAGAAGACATTTTATTACATTAATAAATATTTATGTTTATAATTAAATAACAAATATTAATTTTAACTTGGCTCAAGCCATAGTAACTGTAACCTCGGTATGAATATTGCTGAGTTGCTGAGTTATGGAACTCACTTTGCAAGTACCAACTATCAAATTTAAGACAGTAACATTTTTTATAGGGAAACTTTCATCCTCGAAGAATGAATTTTTGTGGGAAAAATTAGTTAATATCACTCATATTTGAATTTTTATGGGAAAAATTTGTGATCACCTTTCACGTTAAATAAAATGTTAAATAAGGTAATATATAATTAGTAAACAACATAGATCCCTTATATTTAAGAAAACCTTAGTTTTCTCTGGTCAGCCTTATTAAAAAATGATCCAAGGTATTGTGACTGTGAGTGTATGAGCCAGGGTTATCTACGATTACCTGAACCAACATTGACATATTTTTTTATATACGGTTTTCAAAACAGGTTTAATACTTGTGTCTTGATTCTTTTAAAGGGAATACTAAATAAGTAGTATGTACTAGAAATGTCCTAACATATGCGTATAATTTACATTTATTATACATAGGTTGGTCCACCGCTGTGGCACAGGGGATGCGTCCAATCCTCTCACGGGTTCGATTCCTGGTCGGGACAAGTTACCTAGGTGAGGTTTTTTCCGGGGTTTTCCCTCACCTATGAGACAAATGTCAGGTAACTTTAGGCCCTTGTGGTCCCCGGATATCATCTGGCCGTCATTATCATCTTCATCCTCATCCTCGCCTTGTTCTGAGTGAGTGTGTGATTGGTGTGTATCGTCCTATGTGTTCGTGTTGTCTCGGAGGTGGCCCCGGCATTGGGCTGATCACTCATCCGGGGAGGCCCTCCATGTCCTTGTCTGGTCAAACAAGTATGTATGTGATCCAAAGGTAATCCCTCTCCCGACAGGTCGCGGCCCTGTAAGGCCCGGGCGGCTTGGGTCGCTTAAATCCTATAAGGGAGAGGTAAAACTACGAAAAAGAAAGAAAGAAAGATACATAGGTTGTTTGTGAAATTTCACGGCCTACCGAAACTGATACAACAGTAAGAAGGGCCTGATGCCAGAGAGACCCCAATTACGAAAATGCTGTTATAATGTTGACATAATTGCTGTTAGGCTACTGTTGATGTAACTTGAATATCTTTTACTTTAAAATGAATATACCCACATAGTAGAAATATATTAATATAATGTCACAGGAATTTATGGCGCACTTCCTTCCACAATATTGGACGGACCTAAGAAATCTATACTGTACCTAGTCAGGACTGTAATGAAATTACAGGCACCGGAGTAAAGAAAGAGCGCATGCACTCTGGCTTCAAAAGGATCTCTTAGGAAGGTTAGAGAACCTTTAAAATAAACCCGAATTCCTGCGGTGTGATGGGACAGACATACCAATTCCAATTTAAATGAAAAGAACTGGCGATTCATCAGGATGCAGGGGAGATAGTGCTGGAAGGAACCGATAAGAGAATGAGAAGCAGGCATCTCCCAGCCATGTCAAGTAACTACTTATTTCGCTGTCGGCTCACGATTCATTTTAACTGTGATGAACTACTTGCAAGCTCCACGACAATTACGCAATTATTCCTTCACTGACAAGTCAGCACTTCCATCATTGTGTCAGAACGAAACCATCTCAAGTTCACAATCCCTCTTATCTTAAAATAAAAATAACTGTTTGAACGAAATCTGTTCCACTGTGTCGCTAGATTACTGTGAATAGGCCCAACAATTCAGTATGAATACGAGAAAGCTAATGTAACCGACACTTTTTATCTCACTATATCTCACTGTAGGGTAGGAAGTATTTTGATCGGTTCTTATATTTACAAGAGGAACATCACATATTATTTTGTTTGTGCAAAAGTAATAGATTTTACCAACGGTTTGGCCAAAATAACGCTACATATCAGTAAAGGACATAATCCTGTTCCTTGCGTCAGTGGTGCCTTTAAAATAGTCTTAACTCCATAACAGCAATAGAAATCGAAAAATACTAGAATTAGTTTATGTGAAATAGGTATTATATTCTATAATCTGAAAACTTCATAGAGTTTTTCTATGCTTTCAGTTTTTCAGTATTCCAAGTTGCATCAAATCGACCTCGTAGAAGACGTTCTATCCAAATTTGATTAAAATTTCGAATATTATATAAACAATTAACCACTAAAGAGAACGATACACGATTTTAAATTTAAGCCTACGGTATTCAGAAATATAAAATGTTAAACATAAACTTCCTCTAAAGATTCAAGAACATAACTTCTACGCGAAGCATTTTTATGGCACTCTACACAGTTTAATAACGAACCTAATTTAAAAGAAGTTTGCTCAAATTACAATGAATTCTGCGAAAACTTTCTCATGTAAGAATATCTCTAAAGTAGTCAAATCGAATCCTGTACATACTGGTAAACTTGTGCCATGATTATATAGTTACTATTCCATAACGAGGCACTCCAATTATAAATTCATAGTCAAATGATTCCAAAAGAAGCTCAGACTGAATATTCTCTACTGCGATTAAAAATAACACAACGGTATTGGTCGAATAATTTAAGTCACATAGCCTACAATGCTGTTTAAGAAGGAAGAACGGCGTCATTCATGAGAACCAAACCTTATCTTCTCAGGAAGAAAGCAGTACTCTTCAATATACGCTTCACGAAAGATAATATATATATAGACACACCCACACACACACATGAGAACTAAAGTTTGTTTAGATCGTGATAATTCAAGTTAATTCGAATTTAAATACAGAGGCAAAAAAGGAGAATAATTAACTTATGTTTATTGGTATTCTTAATTCAGAGGATTACATCGTTATAACGCTGCAAGTAGCCTAAATATTTGACGTATAATCCTTGTGCTTTTAGGAAAATACCCCACACAATCATAACCTTGAAACTGGTATTTGTAAAGACTTAGGACAAAACAGGGGGAAGGGATGTTCAAAACTTAACCAAACTAAAATTAAAAAGTTCTACGGATTATACCTAATTTAATAAATTCTTCTTGAACTTTTGAAGCATGTTGATTTTGTGGATTGTTAAAAAACGTACGAAATTTTTTTTTTCAAATGCGATCTTGTGGTTGTTTTTACTCGTTAATATTATGAACGTGAGAAAAATGTCAATAGCTATTTATGGTAATTCTTTACAGGATGGGATAAATACAACTATAAATTACTAGTACGGAAATAAGCGTATAAAAGTGCATCAAGGTAGAGAAACCGCCACCCATAGCACAATGTTCGCTGGTATCAGGATATGATTTATCCTACAGACAAAATTTTATATACAATTTTTTTTTCTCAGTTTAAGGAAAATATATCAAAATCAGGAAACGTGAAACTTTTTACTGTCAACATTTTCCCAATACTACCCAGAAAGGATAATAGGGGTATGGAACGTTAAAAAAATAAGAGTTACGGTAGAGCTAATTTTCTCTCTCCTAAGCGTTTATTCTGGTCAGCTAGCTGACAGTCTTTCACGATCTAAAGAATGAGCTCAGCTTTATAGAAATTCTCGTTAAGGAGCGGCTTGATTTAATTTGGAAACCCTGCGCACATAACTCACGAGGCCAAAAAAACTTGAATAGGCCGTGGCCTAGAGCCGCATGAATCCTAGGATCAGCACTTACACACTAAAAGGAAAACATACAGCATTTTCTTTTAATATTGTAAGAATAGCGAAATGAAACTAACATATTAATAGGCCTAATACATAATAAAGATATGAAATTCCTGATTGCAAATAAGCTAATGAACGAATAGAAACGAAAGGTTTGTACTTCTAGTATTTAAATAAAATCAGGTAAACTGATGTAACAAAGTGCCAGTATGTTTTTTTTAATCAGTTATGACTGCAATTATGATATGCAGAATGTGTTTTTTTTAAATTGATTTCCGAGTTAAGCTCCAGATATATTCATTAAGCAGGGCTTACGGAAGAAGAAAGGTCTACCATCTCGGCCACCTGGGTCATTTTAACGGTCTAGTTGGATAAGCGCATGTAAATCAATATGTTTTTTGTCATAGCTACCTGTATTTTAATTTCCAAGGCCTTATACGATCACAGTAAAACAATAGGCTATGTTGTCAAGATAACTGATTTTCATTTCTTTATAAATTCTTTCGAATATGTATATTACCATAAAATAGACACTAAATTGAGCATTACTCCGAAACAGGTCAACCGATTTTATCCATTATGAATAGACGTCTTCCCATGGACATTATAAATGTGTATACCAAGTTTCATAAAAATCCGGTAAAGCGTATTTGAGTTACCGCGTCTTTAAAATATACACTAAATTGGGTTTTACTCCGGTACCGGTCAACAGATTACGTTCAAATTCAATAAGGCACTTCTTATGGACGTCATAAATGGGTATACCAAGTTTCATGGAAATCCGATACAGCGTATTTGAGTGATGGTGCCTTTCTATTAGAAAGGCGCCATAATCTATTAAAATAGGCACTAAATTGGGCATTACTCCGGTACCGGTGAACCGATTTGGTTCAATATCAATAGGGTTCTTCCCATGGACGTTATAAATGTGTTTTCCAAGTTTCATGAAAATCCGAAAAAGCGTATTTGAGTTATGGTGCGTACAGACACACGGACAGACGGACAGACGGACAGACAGACGGACAGACATTTTTTCGTCCACCACACAATCTCATAAAGTACCATACTGGCACTTAATAATTGTTCCATTAAAAATGCTATTGATATTTTAACTGGGAAACTGCTGGCGGCCTAACGCGTATGCGGACCTATCTTACCAATCGACAATAAGAAAACATAAAACGATGCACTACTATCAAATATCCGCAGCCTTGGGCGCGCCTGCCTTCAACCCCGGCGGTCCGGGTTCGATTCCTGGCCGGGTTGGGGATTTTTCAGTAGTGAAAAATCTCTTTCCCGGGTTCAGGATTGGATGTTTGTATTGTCTTTAGGTTTAAGTGTTAGGTAGGGGACTGGAGCATCCCGGAAACAAATCTGCGGGGAGTATCCCTTTAAGGGGTCGCTTGCGACCCGATGGAACTACTGCTATCGAATGCCCAATATTAAATTAGTGGAATAACATTTAATAGTTGCAGATGTAATTTTTAAGTGAAAAGAAAAGAAAATGAAAAAGAATACATTGACAAAATGTTGAATCAAAAATCTTATAGGCAAAACTTCTTTACCAAATTTTTGTTTACAAAATATTATCACTTGCCTTACAACGTGTTAGTATAGACGGAACACTGTTTCAGAGTGATATATTGTAGAATACAATACTGAAATATAGAACTAAATATATACAGTACTACATAATTAAAAGAATGGCTATCCGAAAATGTGCGAAAATTGACAAAAAATCAACATGAAAATCCTTTTGATTTTTTATTCACAGTAGGGACATAGACATTAAACAAAACATTTCTGTGTTCACAAGTTTTCACCAAAAAATCGGTCAACTTCTTTTGGTTAAAATAACTCTTTTATTTGTCCTCTAAAATCATACCTAAAACAAAGAGGAAAAGGGAAAGGATAATCGAGCGTTCACTTCGTATTTAAAAACAATCATAATGAGGTTAAAAAAAGTCATAACTTCTCTCTTCTCAATATGTAGTCATTAAACTTTCCGATGACAGAATATTGAAATTAAAATTTTCTTTCTAGGGACTGTTTTCTGTTTGATTATTAAATCGGTATAGACCCAAGGCAACTTATTAATGGCGAATATTACCTTTGTGAAGCTCGGCGTCATTATTTATGAAACGCGTTTCGTTGAATACGTACGATTCTGTTTCAGTTACAAATGTAGGGAATAGAGTTTGTGATTAAACAAAATGAAGTTAATTCCGCTTCGGAACAGTTTTCTTGTAACAGGTGGATGGGTTATCATATTTCGATTTTTTTCTATCCGAGACTTCAGTTCGCATCTAACAAGGGATTTGCATTTCACTGACGTAGCAATTTTGTTTTATTCCGTCCAGCAGCGTTGAAATTTGGTGGATCGCGTTACATATAAAAACAAACAGCTTCCTCTTCACGATGTGGATTCCTAGAAAGAATAAAATGTAGCTCCTCGTGCTGTGCAGAGATATGGAAAATCCATCCTATGCACTGCAAGATTTGCAACGGATAATCATGCACAGTATTTTTCCCGGCGACATCTTGTGGAAAATCAGGTGCATCCAGGGATAAAGAATACGTGATTCGTAATAGGATTGTTCAATATTCCCAGTTTGGAACTATTAACGGTGAGATAATATCAGCGTATTGAATTCAGTCATGGCAGCTTGTGACGGGCTTTTCTACTTTATACTATGGGCGACCAAACTTTTGAAGGCGCTCTTACTTTATGCTATAAAGTTCCCTAACTTCTTGGATTAAATCTTCGCCAAAATCTGTGACGACTAATATGTGATTATTCTCAATCGTAGTATATAAGTTTACTGAACTCCTACAAAACAAGGTCACTCATACACCTGTCGTGTCATCACAACACTGCCTGCATAGTCCACATTCCAACATTCAGTACGACTACCTTTGACACCGGGTGATTGCAAACTTCCTACTCTCAGTCTACTTTCTCTCTCTTTTAACAAATTACCCAGTTTTGATAATATTGATGAAAATTTCTATTAACGGGCGCCATCATCAATACGCTTCCTCTTTTCTTTTTGTTATGTATCAGCCCAGACACAAATTAAATTATAGATACACAGGCTATGTACCTACATGCCCCTCGACTAGCTTTTAAATTAACAGAGGAGACGGGAGTTGGGTTCGGATTTACCTTTCGTTTATTTTTTTTTTATTCTGCTTCTTCTTTTTCTCCTTTTTTTTTTTTATACTCACTACCAAAGCATGTAACTTAGCACAAAAACCAGCTACTCTCAAACCATTACAAGGATAAGGGTCAAAAATCTGAACTTCACGTTAATTTACTTTGCATAACAATAACCATAATTTATTTAATATATTATTTTTTTTTCTTTTTTTTTTTTCAACAATAACAATCTTATATACAATAAATTACATTTACACTACATTAACCTTTCAACACTTTTATTGGTAGGATAATATTTGATTATTCAAGGTTAGTATACCCAATTTTAACTATATAAGTACGTTCTCTGTTCAACAATAACAAATCCTTAATTAATTACTTTAATTTTCTTTCTTTGTTTTTCAGGTATCTACTAGAACATCTGGTATTATTCTTCTAATTTACTACTGACTTGTGTAGTCATTTACATGTGCAACTTCAGGATAGTTCAATATATATATTATACTTTTTTTTTTTTAATAAATAAAGGTTTTCAATTCATAATCCAGTCCTTAACTCTACAGATTACATTCAATAATCCCACCTATGTCTCCTATATTAGTCTATTTGTCAGCTTAGTCCATGAAGAATTGTATTTAAAGATAGATAGGAAAGACAGTCTCATGAAGAAAGAAATAGAAGTTTAGGCCTATACCTACAGAGTGACTGTGGCGATAGACCACCGATACAGGAGCGGCGTCTAGATCTTGAGTTACAAACAATCTGACTCCTCTCCTGCAACCGGGAAAATATTAATGGGCCGCAAACAAAAATAAAATTTTGTAAATCGATGTCAGAGGTCCCTGACACTCTCTCCTAGAGGCACGTGGGGCCGTTGTTCGCCTCCAACATCGATGGCTTTCACAATCTCTCATAAATTTCTTTTCTTTATATGTTACTGGTATAGGCCTTGTCTACTACCAGATTTGTTTGATTCGGGATACTTCCGGCGTTCCCTCACCTCACCCTTACAATCTCTAGTACTTGCTAATAAACTACTTATCATCAGTACACTACTCGCAATTACCTATTCTCCTCTTTCTAACCTAACCAATCATGTGTTGTTATCTTTCAACTCACTCTCCTCTTTCTAACCTGACCAGTCATCAGCTATTATCTTTTAACCCCTTTCTTTCTTTAAGTAGAGTTCCCTTCAGCTTATACCATTGATTTAATTCACTCGGTGGTTATTCTAGTTTTCCTACTTCTTACGTTACTACTCTTTAGCATGGGCACCCAATCTTCTTTTGTCTCTAAATTCCCTAGAATTCTAACTGAAACTAATTCACGCCCAGATTAGTAAGCTTCTCTATAACCCCTGTAGTGACTTTTACTTCTACCCTAACATGTAAATCTTCCAATGGTACACACCTACTGCACTACCACTCGTAGGCCTTCTTTTGCCCTTCAATCTTTCCACTTCTTATCCCCCTCTACCATATTCCATACACTTTCGCTTGTAGATAAATCTCTATAAAAAAATAACTTAACACTACAGGCCAGCATGAAATCTATTTATAGATAGTCACCCGTCACCTGAACGAAACCCAAGAGGGAGGGGCCCTCGTAAGAAGTACTAAGCATGCCCCTTAATTACTTTTCTTCCTTACTCCCCTCGCGTCCTGTCTCAAAAATAACAAAGTTTCTATGAGCATCACCAATTGCCCCTAGCTATGTATTCATTCGTGGAACAATCACCCAAAAAAACCTAAAGTGAAGAGATCTATCTGTATCCTTCAGCGGTTAGGCTCTTGACTGCTCTTTTATAATTAACTTAGACCAGAAATAGAAAGTAGTTGGATTACTGGATTTCATCACTTTACTTCTAGAATTCTCACTTCTATGTTTCTATTCTATTCTATTCTATTATTCCATACGGTGTCTAATCGCCATACATGACTTAGAAACCATCCTTACAAAAAAAAAGGATATCTCAATTTTCTCACTCCCCAAACAATAAGAAAAAGTCTAGACGACTATACTCAACCAGTGATGTCCAACTTATCCTCCGATCCTGAGTTGTCTTCCATTACTTCCTGATGTCCATATCTGCTCTTATTCAGAGCGAGCAGTCACGACTCACTCTCACAGCTGGTGTTCGCTGTAGCGGTGTCTCGTACTGGCCGACTTGGTGTATTCTTCTGATTAATGACTATCTCCATATAGCCGTGTCACGGAAGTTCACAACCAGAATTTCCTTTAGATGAAAGTCTGACACACCATTATGCCAGAACGCCTCTACCGCTGTCACACATCCAAATCTCGTCTTCTCCCTTCTGCCTTTTCAACTTCTCTCTCTCGTGGTCAGGCACGTACTACTTACTGTCTTTTTCGGATCAGCTCTTCTCCCGTCGACTCACCGTCGGCGCATGCGCACTTCTCTTTTTTCTGTAATTCAAAATAAATTCAGGGCAGTATCGATAGTCATAACAGGGTTCAATATCGATTAATCGAAGTCTCCCCAACCCTTCCTTTGTTTAGAAATGGTTTCTTATCGTCTATTATGCACGCAGCCATTCGCTACGTGACATTCTTCCCCCACTCACCATAAAAAAAATAATGTTAACACTGTTCACATTTTTTTTTTTTTTTTTTTTTTTTTTTTTTTTTTTTTGTTTAGTTTACCAGCCTTAAAGAATGTTTATCCAGGAACAAAGGGTTTCAAGTCTTTGACGTGCCACTTCCCCAACTTTTTACCAAAACGGTTTGTCAGTTCGTAGCTATTTTCACTGAACTTTTTCTTTATAATATAGGGCCCGACAAACTTTGCACTTAAACCTGCTGTATAAGCTTGTGAGGCATCACTTAATTTAAAGTTTCTTCTTAACACTAGATCTCCTGGACGAAATTTCACCTCTCTCCTCCGAAGATTATAATAATGACTCGAATTCTTATAGGCGGTTTCTAAGTTATGTCTAACCATCAAACGTACCGTTTTCAATTTATTGAGTTTTTCCACCCAAAGTTTTGGGATTTCTTTATGAATCGGTTGGTTTTCCACCTTTTCAATCCTACTGATAATTTCAGGCTCCTTCCCATAATTTAGCATATAAGGAGTGCATCCAGTGGAACTATGCTTAGCCGTATTTATAGCAAAATTAAATTCTCTCAAATACACATCCCAAACTGTCTGATCCTTTTGAATATAACTAGAAATCATTGTCTTCAATACTCTATTGACTCTTTCTACTGGATTTCCTTGTGGCGAATATACAGGTAAATAACAAGGAGTTATATTAAAAGCTTTAGCTATCTCTCGCATTAATTTACTAGTATATTGCGGTCCATTATCCATCAGCAAATATCCCGGAATTCCCCATTTAAGGATAATCAATTCATAAAATGCTTCCGTAACTGCTCTACTGGTTGCTTTCCTTAACGCTTTACATTCTACATATTTGGTAAAGGTGTCCTGAAATACTACAATGTATCGGTTCCCTTTTTTGGAACGTGGGTAAGGTCCCAACAAATCTGTAGCTACAGTCATCCAAGGTTTCTCTTTCTGGTAAAAATGCATTGGTCCTGCTTGAGCCGTTTGTAACACCTTCTGTCTCTGACATATTTCACAAGCAGTAACATACTTAGCAACATCTCTAAACATTCCCGGCCAATAATACTTGTTTGCTATTCTAAAGAAAGTTTTAGCTATCCCCATATGTCCTGCAGTAGGTGCATCATGACATTCCTGCAATACTTTAATCCTAAAATCTTGCGGAATAACTAATTTCCACCTATTCACTGTTCCCTCTAAAGTTTGTTCTAACTGATCTAATCTAAGATGGTACAACTTCCCATCTACGACCTTCCAATCTGGCCAAAATTTAGGTTTACTCTGTACTTGCTCTTTCCGCTTAATATACCAAGCATCTTGTATATTTTCCCATTCCACTACTTCAGAGTTATCAGTCAACAAGAGGCAAAATTCTTCCTCTACCGTTTTCTCTTGAACTTTCCCTTCGTGTATTCTAGATAAAGCATCCGGAACTTTTTGTAATCTACCAGGCCTATGTATTACTTCAAAATCATACTCCTGGAGCAATAAACTCCACCTAGCTAATCGTCCAGTCGGATTCTGTAATGTATTTAACCATTTCAGAGCAAAATGATCAGTATATACTTTAAAATGATAACCTTCCAAATAAGGACGAAACTTTTGAACTGCCCACAATATAGCTAACAATTCCTTCTCAACTATTGCCCACTTTTGCTCACCTACCGTTAAAGTTTTACTAGCATAAGCTATTACTTTTTCCTCTCCTTCCTCTCCTGTCTGAATTAATGCTGCTCCTAGTCCTGAAAAACTAGCATCGGTCTGTAGCACTAGGGGTTTAGTATAATCTGGACAAGTTAATATAGGACTACTAGATAATTTCGATTTTAATTCATCAAAAGATTCCTGACATTCCTTAGTCCAACGCCATCTCTGATTCTTTTTCAGAAGTGCAGTGAGGGGCTTTACAACTTCAGAAAAAAATGGAATGAATCGTCGGTACCAAGAAGCCAATCCTAAAAATGCTCGTACTTCCTTGACTTTTGTAGGGGCTGGATACTCAAGGATACACGAGATTTTATCTGAATCTACAGCAATTCCTAATGGAGTAATGATATGACCCAAATATTTTAATTCACTTCTACAAAATTTTGATTTTTCCCTATTAATTTTCAGGTTAGCTTTTCTTAATTTCTCTAAGACTTTTTCTAACAAGGACAAATGTTCTTCAAATGTCTCGCTAATAAGTACTATATCATCCAAATAACAAAAGCATTTCTCTCCTATCTCTTCTCTTAATATAGTATCAACTAATCTTTGAAACGAGGCTGGTGCGTTATGGATTCCAAAAGGCATAACTCGAAACTGATACAATCCTCTACCAGGTACGGTAAATGCTGTCTTTTCTTTACTTGCTTCATCTAATGGAACTTGCCAATACCCATTTTTCAAATCTATTGTACTGATATACCTAGCATGTCGTAATTTACTCAAAACATGTTCAATGTATGGCAAAGGATAACTATCTCTTTTAGTACAATTGTTTACTTTTCTGAAATCTACGCAGAACCTCCATGTTCTATCTGGTTTCTTTACCATAACTACCGGAGACGACCAAGGTGAATTTGAAGGCTCTATAACTTTTTCCAATAACATTTTATCTATTTCCGCGTGTATAACTTTTTCCAAAATGGGTGATACTGGATAATATCTTTGTTTTATAGGTTTTGCATCGCCTGTATCAATAACATGAGAAATCAGATCGGTAAGTCCAGTACACTGATCAAATTTCTGTAACTGATTTTCCAAAAACATATTCAATCTGTCCCTTTCCTGAGGTGTAGGTAAAGTAAGAATATTATGTAGTTGATCTTCTTCTTTTAAATCTATAGCCTTAACAAATTGAAAAATTTTTGCTGGTTCATCTTTGAAATACCAAGTCCCATCTTGCAAATCTACTACTAACCCAATTTGTTTCAAAACGTCCATGCCCAGAATCATATCTACTGCTAAATTTGGCATAATTTTACATTTTATCTGAAAGATCCTGTCCTGCAATTTCATCTCAAAAGTTCTCTCTCCTGTTATAGAACTATAAGTTTTATCTGCTAGTTGCACCACCCTAACTTCAGATTCTTCTACTGCTAAATCTAACATTTTACACAAAAAATCACCCTTCTCTCCCACATAAGTTTTATCTGAACCGGAATCTATTAAAGCAATAAATGTAATATCCTCCAGCAAAATTTCAACAAAACATCTATCTCCATTAACTAAATCTGTAGGATTTATATTTAACATCACACAAGCCTGATTTTTAGTTAATTGTCTTAAAGAATTTGTAGGCCTAACTTTTCTTTCTTGGGGCATCCTACAATCAATAGACCTATGTCCAAGCTTATTACAATTATAACATTTAATCGTAGTGCGTGGAGTAACTCTACGAGGTGCCTTACACTCGAACTGCCTATGTCCTATTTTATCACAATTCCAACATCGCTGATTATTTGAAAAACGCAAAGTGGTGTTTTTACCATTATCCCTCGACTCATCCTGTCTCTCTTTATTTTCTGTTGCTTTAACTATTCTGGAATCATTTACATGACTTGAATTTCGTTCTTTGTCCCACGTCTTTGCAGAAAAACTAACATTGGGTTTCTTTTGTAACTCGGACGATGGAAGCTCCTGTTTTCCCTGAATTCCTAGCGCTGTATGAACTGAAGGTATAACAACTTGTCTCTGAGGTTTATAAGCCGTTTCTTTAATTGTAGCTCTAACCTGCGTTGGAGGAGGAATATATCTCTCAGAATCTAACAATATTTGTTCATACTGTCTACCTACACGTATTAATTCTGTTATAGTTTGAATCTCTGCAGGTCTAAGGTACAATTTTACATCAGGACGCAAATTTTTGATAACAGTCTTCATCATTTGTTGAGGACTCATTGGAGTACTCAGCCTCCTCATTAACGTTTGAATAGCATTAACATAATCAAAAATCGATTCTTTAGGACCTTGCGTTCTCTGTCTAATCTCATCCAAAAGCGAGTCTTCCTCATCAATAGGCAAGTAATATTCTCTAAATTCTTTCAAAAAAGCTTCCCATGTAGGCCAATCTGTTAATCTGTTCCTGTACCAAAGTAAAGCTGAATCTTGTAAAATTTCGGGTAATACTGACAATAACTCTACACCCTGTAACTTAGAACTTTGTTTTAAATCTTCCAATCTCTCCAAAAATAAGTAAATACTATCCCCAGGTTTGAATTTAATGTTCCATTTACGAACCAGATCCAAAGTATTTGGTTTATGCTGCTCTAACTGAATTGTAAACGATGGTACTACTGGTACAACTTCTTCTGAATCAGCTACCGCCATGGCCTTCCTACGCATTAACTTAACCCATGTATACACTACATCTCCATATGAATCTTGTGGAACCGTTATATTATGTTCAACTAAATCTTCTTCCAAAACTTCCTGACTCAGAGCAAAAGCCGTAATTAACACTTGAAATGACTGAGGGTTCTTACGGGCATAATCTAACAAGCGTTGTCTTAACTCATCCCTTGTACCTGTGGTCGGTAACTTTACTCTATCACATTCTGCCTCTAAATCCGCCTTCCTCAACTTCCTAATAGCTTGGGTTAGCTCAGCTGCTCTTATTTGTGCATATGGATCGACATAAGTAGCCATATTTATATATTAACAATACCACTGAAAAAAAAAGATTAGAACACACAATAGTTCAGTCGTCTGTCTTAGTCATCTATAGAAGTCCTTACTTGTCAATAGTCATTATTCTTTTCCCAAAAATATGTTATTATTATTATTATTATTTGTTTTTGAGAATAAATTTCAGTTATACTAACCTAACTCCCAAAATTCTTTTAACCCTATCTCGCCTCACGTTAGGATATCAAACTATCACTGCCTCACGCTATGGGCTATCATAATATGGAACTTCAACTGAATAAAGGTTTCTTTTTTTTTTTGTTTTTTTTTTTAACAATTTTAACTAAATTAAGTTGCAACAATTAGCAATACTGTTTTGTTTTAACACTACTCAGCCCCACGATATGGGCGCCAAACTTGTTACGTGGACTTCACGTTAACTTTGCTTTAAGTAACAACGACCATAATTTATTTAATATATTATTTTTTTTTCTTTTTTTTTTTTCAACAATAACAATCTTATATACAATAAATTACATTTACACTACATTAACCTTTCAACACTTTTATTGGTAGGATAATATTTGATTATTCAAGGTTAGTATACCCAATTTTAACTATATAAGTACGTTCTCTGTTCAACAATAACAAATCCTTAATTAATTACTTTAATTTTCTTTCTTTGTTTTTCAGGTATCTACTAGAACATCTGGTATTATTCTTCTAATTTACTACTGACTTGTGTAGTCATTTACATGTGCAACTTCAGGATAGTTCAATATATATATTATACTTTTTTTTTTTAATAAATAAAGGTTTTCAATTCATAATCCAGTCCTTAACTCTACAGATTACATTCAATAATCCCACCTATGTCTCCTATATTAGTCTATTTGTCAGCTTAGTCCATGAAGAATTGTATTTAAAGATAGATAGGAAAGACAGTCTCATGAAGAAAGAAATAGAAGTTTAGGCCTATACCTACAGAGTGACTGTGGCGATAGACCACCGATACAGGAGCGGCGTCTAGATCTTGAGTTACAAACAATCTGACTCCTCTCCTGCAACCGGGAAAATATTAATGGGCCGCAAACAAAAATAAAATTTTGTAAATCGATGTCAGAGGTCCCTGACACTCTCTCCTAGAGGCACGTGGGGCCGTTGTTCGCCTCCAACATCGATGGCTTTCACAATCTCTCATAAATTTCTTTTCTTTATATGTTACTGGTATAGGCCTTGTCTACTACCAGATTTGTTTGATTCGGGATACTTCCGGCGTTCCCTCACCTCACCCTTACAATCTCTAGTACTTGCTAATAAACTACTTATCATCAGTACACTACTCGCAATTACCTATTCTCCTCTTTCTAACCTAACCAATCATGTGTTGTTATCTTTCAACTCACTCTCCTCTTTCTAACCTGACCAGTCATCAGCTATTATCTTTTAACCCCTTTCTTTCTTTAAGTAGAGTTCCCTTCAGCTTATACCATTGATTTAATTCACTCGGTGGTTATTCTAGTTTTCCTACTTCTTACGTTACTACTCTTTAGCATGGGCACCCAATCTTCTTTTGTCTCTAAATTCCCTAGAATTCTAACTGAAACTAATTCACGCCCAGATTAGTAAGCTTCTCTATAACCCCTGTAGTGACTTTTACTTCTACCCTAACATGTAAATCTTCCAATGGTACACACCTACTGCACTACCACTCGTAGGCCTTCTTTTGCCCTTCAATCTTTCCACTTCTTATCCCCCTCTACCATATTCCATACACTTTCGCTTGTAGATAAATCTCTATAAAAAAATAACTTAACACTACAGGCCAGCATGAAATCTATTTATAGATAGTCACCCGTCACCTGAACGAAACCCAAGAGGGAGGGGCCCTCGTAAGAAGTACTAAGCATGCCCCTTAATTACTTTTCTTCCTTACTCCCCTCGCGTCCTGTCTCAAAAATAACAAAGTTTCTATGAGCATCACCAATTGCCCCTAGCTATGTATTCATTCGTGGAACAATCACCCAAAAAAAAAACCTAAAGTGAAGAGATCTATCTGTATCCTTCAGCGGTTAGGCTCTTGACTGCTCTTTTATAATTAACTTAGACCAGAAATAGAAAGTAGTTGGATTACTGGATTTCATCACTTTACTTCTAGAATTCTCACTTCTATGTTTCTATTCTATTCTATTCTATTATTCCATACGGTGTCTAATCGCCATACATGACTTAGAAACCATCCTTACAAAAAAAAAGGATATCTCAATTTTCTCACTCCCCAAACAATAAGAAAAAGTCTAGACGACTATACTCAACCAGTGATGTCCAACTTATCCTCCGATCCTGAGTTGTCTTCCATTACTTCCTGATGTCCATATCTGCTCTTATTCAGAGCGAGCAGTCACGACTCACTCTCACAGCTGGTGTTCGCTGTAGCGGTGTCTCGTACTGGCCGACTTGGTGTATTCTTCTGATTAATGACTATCTCCATATAGCCGTGTCACGGAAGTTCACAACCAGAATTTCCTTTAGATGAAAGTCTGACACACCATTATGCCAGAACGCCTCTACCGCTGTCACACATCCAAATCTCGTCTTCTCCCTTCTGCCTTTTCAACTTCTCTCTCTCGTGGTCAGGCACGTACTACTTACTGTCTTTTTCGGATCAGCTCTTCTCCCGTCGACTCACCGTCGGCGCATGCGCACTTCTCTTTTTTCTGTAATTCAAAATAAATTCAGGGCAGTATCGATAGTCATAACAGGGTTCAATATCGATTAATCGAAGTCTCCCCAACCCTTCCTTTGTTTAGAAATGGTTTCTTATCGTCTATTATGCACGCAGCCATTCGCTACGTGACAAGCTTTCAGTCGGACTTCATATTTCCTTAACTTGAATATAAATTCAATTACATTTTTAACAGTAATAAGTTTGGTTTCAGTTAAAATATGGATAATTTAATATCAATTCATGTAAAGCATGGCCTATATATTCGATGGGTATAATATATTGGACATAATATGAATAAAATCAAATCAATATTAGTTAATAAAATAATTAGGTGGCCGAGATGGTAAGCGTCTTAAACTCACATTCGGGAGGTCCCGGTTTTAAATCCCGGCCAATTTGACTTGGGTTTTTGCATGGTTTCTCAAGTCGTAAAGGGAATTGCCAAATTGGGTATTTACTTACTACGAGTCATCGCCGCTATCTCATCCTGTAGCATATTATATTCATTAAAATTGAATGATGATGAAGTGTTCAGCCCGGAGGCCGGTCCTGCCCTGGGACAGAGCCATGGGGGGAGGGGGGGGAGGCCCACGGCACGACGGAGGGACACTAGGCCGGATGATACCGCGTAGGGTTGCCAGGTCCTTTCGAGGGATGGGAATGAGGACACAACACCCAGTCCTGACCCAGGAAGGAAACTTTACATCTCTGTAAAATCCCGGCCGGCAATCGAACCCGGGCCGCCCATGTGGCTGGCAGTCACGCTACCAACACACCCACGGCAGCGGACTAAAATTGAAAATAGGAGACACCATAAGCACATCAAAAACAGAAAACAGATGTACAACTGAACTCTTGATATTACCTCGACGTTCGAAAGAGTATAAATAAATGTGAATTTTAAAAAACTATAACTGAAATACAATATTACAATGCATTATAGAGTGTTAAATTGATCAATTTAACGCATACGTAGTGCATACTATTTTTTCGACGATAGCATATAGGCCTAATAAAAATATTACTTGCATGAAATCATTAATCGGGTGTTCAACGATGATCGGCAAGTTGCAAGGGTACCAACCTTTAAAGAAGTAACTAGGAACGATCGCCTCATTACATACTTGTTAGCTCCTTGATGACTGAAATCGTAAGTCAAAATTAAGACATAAAAAGGAAGTAAATATTCAGGTTAGACAGAAACTGTAAAATTCAACTATTAAATACAATTATATTTCATGTCAGCAATAATAAATATATCAAACGCTAGAAAATTTTATAAAATTATGCACGTGGGCTGCAAAGCAGGAAAAGACGCATGTAGGTCAGGTTACAGGCACTGGGTGCAGGATTTCAGGTTTCCACCATGATAGTCCTAACGGGAAATGGATGGAAAAAAAAACGCTACCGTCTAAAAATATTCCGGGATCAGTGGATTGCCACTAAATTGCGATTGGGTCAGTGCGAAATATGTGTGCCACCAAAAATATATATGAATTGCCACAAAGGTAAGCCTATACGTTAATTGCCACAAAGGTATATGAGAATTAGATATATATAGTAATAAATAAAAGTTTAGATTACTGATCACTAAAAGTTGTTCACTTTTTCACTGTAGGTCAAATGCTCTGTCATTTCGTACAGAGTACAACAAACACTGGTACCAAACAACTTGAGCAACAAAGGCCAATGCTCTTCAGGATAGAACAAGCCGAAATAACTTAAGCCACATAAACAACCTTATCGACACGAGTACCAACCAAAAAATTTACCTCAGGTAGTTTTGTGGCAATTAACTTAGACCGCAGAAATTGTCCTAAATTTGACCGCAGGTAATTTTGTAGCAAATATCATATCTCTATATTTTAAGAAACTTTACCTGTTCGGGCTTTGTGGCAATTCACCAACACCCAAATATTCTTGACATGCTGCTGTTTGAGTAATAGGCCTAGCTAATTAGTGCGTTTCGATGTCTCAGAAAATTCTCACTGCAAACAAGGGAGGCTTTTAAGGATTTTCGTTCCACACACTTTTACATACAAGCGCATGAAGGCACAATGTCATAGTATTATTATTACAATCTTAAGCACATACCTCGTAATGCACGAGTTTTGTAGGCTACATGACTGCAAGACAAAATAGCTCAAATTTCCACGAAAAAGTTATATCAATCAACATGTGACCTACTGGCAATAGCTACAGAGCCAGCATTTTCATTTTCTTTTAACTCTACTACATTTCATGATATCAACAAACAAAAGTTGAGCTTCGTTCACCACATAAAACAATTACCAGAATCCTAAAAAATAAAAAAATAAAAATTAAAACAAATATCTATTTGCCTAAGAAGTTTTTGAACGATTTTATAAGTTGTATGAGTACTTTTATGTGTATTCTGTTCTTCTAAGATTTAAAGATTCGATTCACTTTCACCTCCGTGCTGTATTTCCGTTCACTCCGCTATAGTCCAGTTATTCATTGCATGGCCAGGCGACTTCAAAGGAATAAACCATTAAGTCGGTGTTTGTTTATGTTAATTGATCTGAGTAAATCGGTCTTCGTTTCCGCTTTCCAAAGCAAAAGCAACATTGCAATATTCTCTCATTGTTATCACTGGAGTTAGTTCTTTCCTCGCTTTAATCAATTCACACGTGTTATTGTTTACTGTAACTTGATCTTGCAACCCCGCGTTTCACTCCACGCGGAATTGACGAGTAGTTGTCACAGCCGTCGCAGGACATTCTTAGATTTTGATTGGCTGAGGTAACTAGCTGATTGGTGCGGTAATAATAAAGAAAATGGGTTGAGCTGTCGGTAAACTTTTCCCCCTAACGAAAGGAAGCCGCCTGGCCATGAAATGAATAACTGGACTATACATCTTATAGATAACAAAAACTCTGTCATGCGACGTCTGTTTATTTCATCACAGTTAACTTAATATAACTGAAGCTCAGGAAATCTTTGTTGAATACTACCTTTAAACTCTTGGCCTATGTTTTGAAACAATAAGTAAATTTAACTTTATTAGAATAATTCGTGTAAAATAAAGTTATTTCTCCTCGCGAATAAACAAACTTATGAACCAAAAGACAATCTATACAGAAGCAATCCATTCAAACTAAAACTTGTGTTAGGCCTACTATATCTTTTTGCCGTTATTTACAATTTCCTAGATTAATGTACACAACTCTTGAGTCAGTAACATAGTCGAAGAATATACATACCCTTAATAGTCACATATACACATGCAAACATCATATCCATCCTCGCATTTGAACTGTACAACTCTCATATTAATATTCACGTTCTCTCACAGTCACAGTAGTTATTTTTTTCATTCCAGTTAAAACAAAGAAGAATGTTTCGTTGCGTCTAGTATTCTTTATTAGGATGGAAGAGTTTACATTTCACTTTCATTTCCATGGCCAAGATCAATGGAGTATGTGAAATATCAGAAGTGATTTGTGGAATTTTTTTATGAATATCAACTAGAGCGACTCTAATTGGAAACGCGAATGCTGTTTTCGAGTTCTGTACTAAGGTCAAAGTTTAACGTACACATCGATCCGTGGCAAGTTAGTCCGCGAGTTCAGAGCTACCGGCAACTTCTGAGTTCAAAAACACACTTCAAACTTAAAAAACAATTTTTCTTCACATGGCATACAATAAAACCAGAAACTCTTCTTAGAAGTGTTTAAAATGTGAAGCAATAAAATGGAGATTCCTACATCGAAATGCCTTAATTTTCAGTATTATAATTTCTCAAAGTCTGGCAAGGATAAGTTACACAAATTGCAGGCATATTTAAACTTACTCATTACCGTTTTCTTCATTCTTTCCTTTATATCACAATTCAGAGTTTTAATTAACAGATTACACAGCGTTCAGTGGAATTGTTCTGCGGAAATTACTATATGCACCTCTAAAATAATAAAACAGTTTGACGAATAAAGAAAAAAATATGTGCATTCACAAAATGTAGTGTTCGTTATATCTATTCATTTCAATTAAAATAGTAGCAATACAATTTATTGAGAGAGTGTGAGTGTGATAAGTCGTTCTTCCTGATTACAAACTCTACATACATATTATGTAAGGACCTGGAGTTTCGATGTAAGTTTTAATAAACATATTATAATTATTTTTCTGATAAATACATTATTTAAATAAAACATCAAGCAGTTGAGTACGGAGTTCATCAATTGAGCGCAAGAGACAATTTTACCAGAACTGAATGCATCAATTGAGCACGGAGGTCAATTTTGAAATGCATCAATTGAGCACAACGCTCACTTTTGCAGCAGCCGCAGCAATTTCCCTTCCTATTTTCTAGAGACTTAGGACTCTCTGTACATTGACAGGTATGGATAGAAATGCTGTATCGTATCCATTTCGGATACTTACGTCAAGTTGGTACTTAGTAATATTAAATCAGAGCCCTTCTCGGTTACAATATGCTGTAGTACACAGTCATTACTGCACTGTTCGAATTAGAAGTAAGTAATGGTAACCGTTAAAAGACACAAGAGGAGATGTGAAACTAGTACCCAGTGTTACCGTACACTAATTACGTTAAAACAAAAATTATCTAGGTTGCCACAATTTGCACACAACATTTCTCACGCCTAGGGAATATTGTTAGAGCCAGTCCTAAATATAAAAAGAGGAAACAGTATATAGAAGAATTATTTTATAATCGCGCTCAATTGATGCATTCCAAAACTAACCACCGCACTCAACTGATGTACACCCAAAACTGATCCCGCGTTCGATTGATGCATTTTTAATCAGTTCGCGCTCAATTGATGTACACCCGTTGAGTAAATAATCGCGGGCGAAGCCGCGGGCACGTCTCTGAGTAGAATTCGTTTAGTTCTACAAGTTCCCTAAACGTGCGGATACGCTTTCCCACATAGGGAGCGAATATAATTTGACAGACAATAAATATCTCTAATAAACTGAAGAATGGCGCTGATTCACGATGAAAACGATAATATTACAAGTTCCAGTGAGATCAAATATTTGTAACACGATTAAGTAGCATTATTATATAGGTGTCGCCCAAAGCACATAAGAGGATAATAATATTCATTTGTAAATTGCGCAAGCATTAAAGTAATTCAAACCGTGATGAAAGGTCAAAATGCTAATGAACTCATTCACATAGCACAGTGAACATGACACCGCCTCTGACATATGAACCATGTCATAGGAATATAAAATAAAAAGCTATGGCTTTGAATCTGCCATACATGTTTACAACCCACTCATTTTAAAAGTTATACAAGCCAATTCGAGTCAATAATAACTAATGCTAATTATGGTAGACTATTAGCTATTATAAATGTTAAAAATTTATGGAAATAAATGCCGAAATAAAATATATTCTAAAAGGGGGCAAGCCAAAGAAATGTGTTTATTAGTAGTTTCTAAAGGCGATATCCTGTAAGTAGTTAAAATTGTTATTTTTACCTTTTTTCAATTTCATCAAACTGCCAGAATTTCAATTTACTCTTAACTTGCTAGAAGGAAAGTGTTTTAAGTTTACCATCCACCTTATAAACATGAATTTGTTTCCTTGTGGTCAGAAAAAGAGTGCATTATCTTATAAATACAGTATTCCGATAACAATGAATTCCATATTCTTAGGCCTATCGATATTCTAAACACACCTAGTCAATGCACCTTAAAACGACATTGAATTAAGCATACAGATTCCCAGCATAATGAATAAAGAATGACAGATTTAATAAATAACACAGCATCTCAAATAACTCATCACTTCGCAAAAGACATGCCACTAACCTCCATTCAATAATATGTTTTCGAAAGATGCACACCTTACGGTATCTGTTAAGCGGAGTACTTGAAGTAGATGCTAAACATTTGCAAAATTAATAGAAGCATAACACAATAAAAATATCTGCAACTCTAACTTGACTTATATTCCATCAGCACAGAAAGAATAAGGAATTAATCGAAAACGTGATATGCAAAAACAAAAGGAAGCAAGGAATGAAATTTGCTAATCCAGAACGTGTGAGGCAGCGGAAGCCGATGCTTCGCACTCTATCCCATCTCATCTGCTCCCAGACGTGAAATGCATCTGAATGCTCTTAATGAATCCATCTCTACCATGAGTTTTCACTCTCCCCTTGATACTTATAAACATCACATTCTGATCACGTACTCACGATATACATGATATCTGCAGACAACCATTTTCACTGTGAATGGATACTCATTGCAGATGGGTGAGATCTATGTACGTTTAAACGGCACCCAATTTAAGATATGGATCTTTCTTCGGTGCTAAGATAAATTGTTTTGCTCACTTTCAGTTCTTTGATTACTGAGATTTTAGCAAAATATTTTACTCTTGTAAAAACGAGCAACTATATGTTTTATGGAAATAAATCCTATTTTACCACCAGGGGACATATTTCTATATTTTCAGCACAAAACAAAGAAATGCATAGCAATTCGATGTTTCCAAATTGAAGGGAATGACTTCAGAGGAAACAAGTATAACCACAGATGTTGGATAATTTGGTATATTGAAGAAAAAAGGAGTGAATTTTACTTATTTTTTAAGAACATTTTAAGTTTTAACAGTTTTAATTTAAAAATTACGCAAGCGGTGAAGCAATTTTATTCTTCTTGAATGTAACTCTACAAGAAAGATGCCCTGATGATGGTGTCATGTAACCAAAATGCCTAGGTGCAATAAAAGAAGTTGAGAATAAAGAGATTAAGCAATAATATTAATGAGCTATCTCAACGGTACAACCAAGCATGACTTTAAATACTTTAATATTTTAAACTAAATACAATACATTAATTGTATAAACGGCAATTAAAAAAAATAACACAATTATAATCTGCTTAAAGTACAAATGCACATGAACGACTACGTTGTCTAGATCTGAATGTCGGGTTCTATCCTCGGTATATCCTCTGATTTTTCTAAGTTGAAATGTTTAGGCGGTGTGCACTCAGTCTCTAAAGGGCAACTGAGTTATCTGATACAGAAGGAGAAATCCGGTCAAGAAGCTACTTATAAGGGCCGTGAGTGTCAGAATGCTGACCCATGCCCACCAATCTTGCCAATGTAAAGCGGCGATAGATGATGCAGCAGTCGGGTGGTAGGCAATGTCCCGCCACTGAATGTAACTCCACGGAGTTGGTTGAAACTGACCATTGTTAGGCATTATTTTAAAAATGAATATGAATTTTAAATGGGGATTGGATAAGTGTTCTGTAAAATAGATGTATATAGAGAGGAGCCGCTTAAAGAGGAGCCATGTTTAGGCCTACCCGAGCAAGAATATTTAAGCCTTAGGTGCTTTATGCAAGGTTAACAATTAGTGATAATCGCATCCACAAAGAACACCCACACTTTTCGAAACCGCCTAAAAACTTGCTGAGCGATCACTTAAGTTGTTTTATTTGGTACTGTATAACGTAAAATTCTAAAGAGCTATAACTTTACAATGCTAGGCCTATATTTGTCGAGATGCCCGAACAGAAATTTGTTCCAACACAGTCTTCGCCAGTGAAAAAAGTATATGCCCCTACTTCTCTTGCTAAAACATGCGAAGATAGGCTTTCTGAATACTGCAGTACGCAATACATTTTTAAAAGTGCTGTTCTGTCGAGTTCAATTTTCTTTAACGTACTTTACTAGAAATCTACGACACATTCAACTGCTTGACTAAATATTAAGAGAAAATGGCTTTTAACATTAATGCTCTATGCTGCATGCAGAAAACAAAGCTTATTCTGAATAAGGAAGAAGAGAATTCAATATTCCGGCTGTTCCTCAATGACGCTTCGATCTGTGGCTGCCATACATCTAAGAAAGTGCATGAACAGGAGCAGTAATGATCTCCAAGGAGCTCACTCTGGCTACTTAATGGCGTCTAGGTTCAGGGAAATGGCGGCGCGGCTTTGCATGGTAATGTATTCTCGCTCTGTTATTAGTGTATTTGCATAGACCCACTAACATACTTAGCATATTTCTAACATACTCAACGGTCAGGAGAAAGTCCCGGTTATTCAACATTATACCCAAAGAATACTTTATTTGGGTTTACATTCACATTTAGAATTATTCAAATTGCTACAAAAGATGTGTTTTAGTATTAGTCTATAGTAAAGGCCTAGATTGATGGTCAAACGCTGAATAGAATCAAAGATCTACCTCGGATTTAAGGTTTTACAGGTTCGTTGTTTTTGTTATTATTATGATTATTATTATTATTAATAATATTATATTATAATTAATAATAATTACATTATTATTATTATTATTATTATTTTAATATTATAATAAGCTATCGTGGGCACCACACATTTGACACAATATTTATGTCTGTCAAGAGTTATTTATGTCCTGCGTCATACATGTCAAAAATATGAATTTTTTATAGCATACTCCTGTATGGAACCGACTGTGGGATAATGGAAATAGTAGCCGATACAAAAAAGTTTACAAAAGAAAGCCCTTGTCGACCTCTCTTTATCAAAGAATATGCAGAATGTTTCGCTTATAAGTATAATAAAAGAAATAGTTATACTCGTAACTTCTCAACTAATAAGATTCTATAGATGAGTCCAATTGCTACAAAGAATGAAAATTGGGAATTTTTATCTTAAGTTACACAAACTTCAACATGACTTGTATCAGTGGCACGAGAAATGTTCAACCTAGCATATTTATTGTTTACATCAGTATAAATTATTTCCTGTAAGTCTGCCAAATCACGTACCGAACTGATGTCCTGTAAACCTGGTCCTTAACAAACCCCACAGGAAAAAGAAATCAGGTGTTGTTTGGCCTGATAATCTAGCAGGCCATGCGATGCGATCCTCTTCCGATCCATCTTGCAGGTAATTTTTCATCTAAGAATGTGCGAACAATGTTAGAAAAGTGTGGTGCAGCCCCATCAGGGAATTGAGGCACAACATACAGCAGCGACGTATCCAGGTGCATGGAAGCAGTGTTCGTCTTCTCAGCAAATGATTCTGTGACACAGACCCCAAGCCAAATATCCCACTTAGGGGAATCTCGTTGGTGATCAATTACGACACGCGGTTTCTTCGACCCCCAGATGCAACAATTATGTATGTTGATAAGAATTATCCTATGAAATGATCTGCGCATGCGTGCGATGTGTGACACTTCTAAATTAACATTGGATTAAAACTCCTTAACCTCCTCTTTAAAATGGTACCAACCTTTAACCATAAGGCACATATAAGCGAAATGTTTATATAATCGGAACCAATTATATTATTTAATACACCACAGTTAGTAAAAAAATTAATGTAAGAATACATTACCTTGCCGAAAATATAAAAAAATTACAAGACTTTCTGACAGGGCAACTTGTTTATATTAACTTTAGAAGCATTTTTACCCAAAATCCATCATTTAATTCCTACGTATATTTTCGTACTAGAAATAATGAGAACTCAATAGTAACCGTGCGTTATCGCAACCCGGAGAGAGGTATATTAGAGAGTAAGTAGCACATGGGAACAGAGAGAGGCATTCAATTTCCGTAGGTCAGGATTACCGGCAGAAGCACACACACACGCCTTCATGAATATGTATAGCGGACTGGGTGGGCGGTTTTCAGGGTACTAACTGATTTAATGGCGATGTAATGTAAAACGCACAGATACGCAATGCGTACAGTGCCTTGTAATTGGTTCCTTATGCACTTTCATTTATTTGCTGCACATAAAATACAAGCGACCCTCTACGGGAAATTGAAACAGACATAATGTAACACACATCATAGTACTGGCAAAGCAAGGAATTTATAATGCGTGTTATTTTAAATTTTACACATCTGTAATTTCAAATTTCCTGCGGAATATTAACACAGAGAGGGAATATTTACATACAAATGGCTCGAAAGCAGGGCAAACGCTGGAAAATAGAACTCTGTTCCAACGTATCCTAGTTATTAGAAAAATAAAATATAGATGTAAGATGCTACATGGAAAACAAAAATTGGTATAAACGTAGGCCTATAACAATGTTCTCGAGTTGAGAATATTACACTGTCTACCTAGAGGCGGGTAGGTTACAGGTTAACAGTTTTCCGCATGTCTCTAATGAGACTTAAGGTACCAGTGTTTCTTTCCTCCCTAAAATGCCACAAGGGTAAGGATCCAATGCCTAAGGAAGGACCTCAAGAGAGAAGAAGAAGCAGCATTATCTTACACGAATATACGAGCCTACAGTATATTCCCTCCCAGATTTGCAAACATATACTTCCCAGATATTTAATTAGGAGCTGTGCTGTACCCGAATGTGTGGGCAATTTACACCACAATATGTTATTAATATGCATAATTACTTTGCTCCGTCTACCCATACTATAGGCAGAGGAAGTATTATATACAACCCTGAAATCAGATACCGGAAAGACGTATTACTAACGTCTCTTGAATATAAAATAGAACTTTCAGAAAAATACAGATCTATGTATATCTTGATTGTGTGTGTGTGTCTTTCTGTATTTTTATACAGTAAGGTTCAAAAAAAGACTAAAACTGAAATGTTATATTCCCGTTAGATATATTTCGAAGACATACGGCAAAAAATCTCAGTGAGTTTTCTTAGGGCTCCGGTATGTTTACAGCCATTTTACCGGTACGGTACTTGAAAAAAAAATTGTATTTAACATTTTCTCCAAAATGGTTCTAAAAGTGCACTAAAAGATTGTACAAATTATATCTGTCATGAGGTTTAAATTATATTTGAATTTTTTTTAGTACAATTATCTGTAAAGCAGTTATAAACCAGTCATTTCTTCTACAGTCTTAGGGTTTTGATTCTCCCTTTCACGACAACCTAGCACTTCTGCTCACTTCCTTTAAGATCCAAGTTAGCTTTTGACTCCAAATTAGTATGGATTAGGTTCGAGCATCCTACGAAATAGTTTTTATTATTATTTTTTATTTTTTAGTTTACATCTTGTTAAATTTAATTACATATTTCTCTGGAGGAGGCATTATTACCAAACATAAGGCAATACCCGGTTAGTTCTGTACCAATTTAATTTTGTTTTTTAAGTTTGCAGGCTTAACTTATAGTCATTATACGTCCGAAGTGCAATTATTGCGTTTACATAATATATCTTGTATTGATGCAGACAGCTTTCTTAAATTCAGAATTTTGTAGTTGTATGCTTATGTAATACAACATTAATACAATATTGTCCGATTTTGTTATGTAAATTGTAAAAATATTTCGAGTTTTAAAAACTTTCAACCTAGCCACATTCATTTCAAAGCTCCCTGGGACGATGTTCCTGGGCAGATGGGCACTATATTTTGGGATTTTTGCGCCACCCATAATATTTCCCAAAAATTAGCATTTATCCTATTGCCTACAAATGAAAACGTTTACAATATTATTTATTTATTTATTTATATTGATATATCGTTTTTTGTTTTGTGGTAACCTACTGAAAGGAGCATATTGATAATGATGTGTGTTTTAATTGGTATAGATTCCTCATCTCTATAGATATAAAAGGTTTTTTCCTGACTGAATGAATCAACGCAGAGCCTAAACTATAACAGGTAGGGACTTGGAATTTTGACAGTACCTTCGTTTTATAATGTAAGTGCTCACTAAGAAAGGATTTTGCAAAATTTTGATTTTAAATGCCAAAAATCAAGTGTTTTTGAGAATACTTAATCCCTTTTTACACACAATTATCAAATCCAAATCACAGTTTACATGACAACATATTGTTGCCATTGGCCTCAGATGGGTTTGGAAATAAATGAAATGGCACTCTGAGAAATTAGAGAAGCTGTCAATATAATTCATGTTATAAATAAATATTAAAGAATGAAATCCACGAAAGTAATGCAGTCACATACCTTTCTCTAACCTGGACATAGAGAAAACAAAACGAGGTATGGTAATACGTATATTATTATATCAGGTTTTTGGGGAGAGAAGTATGAAAGTAATATTGCATTTCTGTTTAATTTCATCCCCAAAACGGTTTTATGGTAACATGAAAGTGAGAAATAAATATTCCACAAAGGCATTACAATTTTATGTCACCAGAATTTCTGTTTCTTCATATTTGAACCCCTACCAGGCTTGCTGTGTACTGTGCAAAATTCTACTTCCTCTATGATCCTTAAAAACCTATATCAAGCGTTTTCTGAGGGAATAGTTTGAGTGTGATAAGTCGTTCTTCCTATTTCAAATTATAAATACCTATATACGGACCTAGAATTTAAACATCGAAAGTCCTTCATAAGTTAATTTCCAATAATTACAAAATAAAAAACCCGGGCGACGCCGGGCCTTTGAAGCTAGTAACGTATATACATTGTATATAATTATTAAGTGCCAGTATGGTACTTTATGAGATTGTGTGGGGGACGAAAAAATGTCTGTCCGTCTGTCCGTGCGTCTGTACGCACCATAACTCAAGTACGCTTTTTCGGATTTTCATGAAACTTGGTATAAACATTCATAATGTCGATGGGAAGAACCCTATTGTTATTGCACCAAATCGGTTCACCGGTACCGGAGTAATGCCCAATTTAGTGCCTATTTTAATAGTATTATATTAGAAAGGCACCATAACTGAAATACGCTGTATCAGATTTTCAGGAAACTTCGTATATGCATTTATGACGTCCAAGAGAAGTATCCTTCTGAATTTGAACCTAATCTGTTGACCGGTACCGGAGTAAAACCCAATTTAGTGTCTATTTTAAAGGCGCAATAACTCAAATAGGCTTTATCGGATTTTTATGAAACTTGGTATATCCATTTATAATGTCCATGGAAAGACTTCTGTTCATATTCGACCAAATCGGTAGGCCGGTAGCGGAATTATACTCAATTTAGTGCCTTTGATGTTAATATATAAGAAGTTGCGACAACACAAATATGCTTTATTGGATTCTCATGAAACTTTGTATAACCATTTATAATGTACATGAGAAGATGTCTACTGATTTTGGACCAAATCGGAAGACCGGTACCCGAGTAAAACCCAATTTAGTGTCTATTTTAAAGACGCGATTGCTTTACCGGATTTTCATGAAACTTGGTGTACACATTTATAATGTCCATGGGAACATGTCTATCGATATTGGATTAAATCGGTTGAACGGTTTCGGAGTAATTCCCAATTTAGTGCCTATTTTATGTAAATATACGTATTCGAAAGAATTTATGAAAGTCAAATCAGTTATCATGACAACATAGTCAATTGTTTTACTGTGATTTTATAAGGATTTGGAGATTAAAATGCAGTTGGCTATGACAAACAACATTATTGCTTTACATACGCTTATCCAACTAGACTGTTAATCTGACCCTGGTGGACAAGATGGTAACGTCTTGAACTCACATTCTGCAGTTCAATGGTTCAAATCCCGAGCCGACAAATTTGACTTTTTTATTTTTTTATTTTTATGTGAGTGTGCGATTGTCAAGATATCACAAATCTGTACAGTACAGCTGATGCTGGACGATTTTAATCTGATTAAAAAAAACTAGACCTTTGTTCTCCCGTAAGCCCTGCTTAATGACTAAATCTGGAGCTTAACTTGAAAATCAATTAAAAAAATACATATTGTGCATATCATAATTGCAATGATAACTGATTAAACAAAAACATACTGGCACTTTGTTACATCAGTTTACCTGATTTTATTATAATACTTAATAATAAGCATAACGGCGAAAAAACGAAACAGTCGAAGAGCGCGAAGCACGTTTACGAGAATGAGCATCGTGAGAAGCAGAGAAACCGAAGAACAACGAAATGTATATACATTGGTAGGGGTATATAAAACACTCTCGAATGAAGTGGAATGTTCTGGAAGATTGTGGACCATTGGAAGCCTTTTTGTATGGCTGGGGCTACTGCTTTTCTCACGGTCAACTCTTCATAGCTTGCTCTCGAGTAGGAAATTCGAAAAATTTGTACATACAGCCTATACGCCGGACAACAAAATGAAAAATGTTGTTTATAAACAAGTATTATAAATATTTCGAATATGTTTTCAATCATTTTTTTACCTCATATATTTTAAAGTTTATCCTTTTATTCCAACTAGGCTACCACAAATCTCACGTCAAATCCCTGAGCGAAGCCGGGTACAACAGCTAGTTTAAAATATATCCTAGGAAGAGACAGAGGCTATAATGGATAATAGATATAATAGATAATAGATATAAACTTCCGAAAAAGTTTTTTATGGCGTTGGAACGACTAGGATAACTATTCTTCATGGGCTTATCTAAAAGGAGAACATATTACTTGAAGAATCGGGTGTTTCTATTTTAGTGCGCTGTGCACACAAATTACAATAAAATTTACATGTTCTAACTTACAATGAAGAGTTACAATACAGTATTCCAATATCCATGCAGATTCACTGCCAAATTAGATAATTAATTTCATTCGACATGTCACTTCAACTAACACAATCAGACTTTGTGTATGAAAGGAAACTCCTATAACTAGCTCACACTTCTCTCTGGAACCGCATACTAACCAACTCAGTTCATTAGAATATTAACTTCTACACCATAACGACTCACTTTAATTAAATTTAAAAAAAAGAGCAGATTAACAAGTGGCCAGATTGTTGAGAGGTGGGAAGTTAATAGAAGCAGTACTATAAAACCAGAAAATTAATCTCAGGTTGAGTTTATGGAGGAAACACATCCATGAAAAAGTTTAACTACAAAAGCGTATCACAGTATTCATATGGCTTGCTTTGTTGCCGTAAATCCAACACCTGAAATCCGTGTTAATTACGAAACATTAAACAAGTGTCTTCTACAGTTACACTTCACATACATCCGGAAAGCTGTGAAAACATAAACAAATATAACCACGCCTACAGTCTTATGTGCACCTTGGGATTAATAAAACCGCAATAAAGACACCCCAGCTCATGTATTAGTAATGCGATACAAGTTAACTAAGTACTAAATAGCCTACATGTGCGCAAAGCCTGTTAGTGTTATTAATTTAGGATTATGTTACATTTTAACTCATACAATGGATGATCTTCCACATGAAGAATTGTATAAGAATAAAAATAAAATAATAATAACTTTTACAAGCCCTAATGACAGTTGAATTACCGTAAGCTAAATACAACAATGGGAAAATATATAATAATAATAATAATAATAATAACAATAATTCCTTCATTATAATCAAATGGTTATACTATAATGAACGGGGCAGCGGTGGAATGACATATGGCAGCGGAAACAGCAGCACGAGAAAAACTGCCCAGACTCTATTTTTTCCATCACAAATTCCACATCGATCCACCGAGATTCGATCCCAGGTCCCTGTGGTGGAAGGTGAGCGGTCTAACTTCTCAAACAACGGGCCGGAATTCGCAGAAGGAAAGAATCTTTAACTTAATCTCAGTAGGATATAACAGTCCGCCAAAATGGTGCCACACCTTTACAAAACCCAAAAGGGATAAAGTTGGCGATAGTAATAATTATTATCCTTTGAAATATGATAATGCTCTCCTGATATAAAAGTTAGTAACTGGTAACCAGTGAGAAAAGAAGTAATGATGTCCATCAATATTGGTATCGGTATAGTTTCTGCGTCCGTCACTGTAGGTGAGGCGGTAGTGCGCCCGCCTTCCACCACAGTGGCCCGGGTTCGATTCCCGGCCAGGCTTCCAGAGTTCGTGTCGTCCTTAGGTTTAAGTGTTAAGTAGGGGACTGGCACCCCGGAAACAAATCCGCTGAGAATATCCTGTTACTGAATCACCAGGGGTCGTTCGCGACCCGATGGAACGTCCATAGTCTTTTCCATGGCAATTTCTTGTATATTAGTTATTTTGAAGGATTATCTTACAATGTGCTTCTTAGCCAAGCGGACAAGCTACGCGAGACAAATCAAAATAAAGCACAAATTCATTCCTGGTCCGGACATCTGACGCACGAGAGTATAATCAGTTGACTGAACAATGGTTGTGTTCTGCTATTTGTAATCGTCGCCGATGTTCAAGTAATTTTGTCCGGCAGAAGTTTTTTAAACAATCATGTAAACAAGTAAATCAGACACGGGACTATCGCATGCATGCTCCCAAAAATTTAATTGACTTGGGCCGGCATCGAACATGATAACTCTGGAATCGAAGTCTTATTACGAGACTAAGTGCACCCCGTTCCAGATCTCCCTACTGCAGAAAAATTCGAGTAGATAACGAGAGTCGAACCGTGCCTGCAGATCCGTATCCAGTGATGCTAACCATGAGATCATGCAGGCGGTCGACGGACAAATATACAGGGTGTTAATGAATAACACCGAAATATTTTACCTGTGTATAGAGGAGACATAGACAAGCAACTTTCATTAGGAGATTTTAGCCCGGTGGATTAAATTTTTCCTCTTACAGCATAAAATCTCCCAGGGCATGGCCGCCACTGACTTCTAACATTTGAATAAATACAAAACAAAGGAACTTCGTTGTTTACACTCTAGTGAGTAGTTATGAATTAAAAGAAGACTAATACAGTGGCGACCAGTCATGTGATTAGTCTGTAAATTTTGCAGATTATGTAAACACTAAATTATGATATAGCTGTTGACGAATGATTAAGAGTCAGATTTTTATCGTTCACTAGGAAGGCATGAAGTGAATTTAATGAACATTTTAACCCTATTTCGCGTAAGTATTGATTCATGAGCACCAAATTATATTGACTTTAATGCCCTGTAGCATGCACATTTTTCGTCATAGAGCAAAAATCCCCTAATAAAAGTTGCTTGTGTAAGTCCCCTCTATTTACAGGTAGAATATTTCGGTGTTATTTATTAACACCCTGTATATTATATATATACACACACACACACGCAAAATACCGGTAGTGAATCAAGTGCGTGCGTGCCTGCCTCTGGATCCGAAAGTCGTGCGTTCAAACCCTGCCGAGGCAGATGACTTTTTTCAAGATATAAAAAAGTAATATAGCACGAAGTTATTTTTTTGGGGGGGGGGGGGGCTATAATCCGCGAGTCGCCTGCTGTAGATCTATGGCATGTTAAACATATCCAAGCCTTGAAAAAACAGTTGAAGTCTTCCTGATGGAGATTTTAGTTAGGCCTACCCAAATCGCGCTCCCTTTCCTTATGGCAAGGGATAAGATTAGATTCGAATCAAATATTACAATATTCATAATTTCACTGAACGAGTTGCCACCCTCATGTGGTCACTTTATGGCATTGCATACAATAAATGTCAGTGTACAGATCTGAATAACAATTATCTTAATTGGGGTTGGGGTACGCCGTAGCGTAGTGGTTGAGGCGCTGCGCTACAAACCGGAAGGTCGCGGGTTCGATTCCCGATGAGGTCGTTGAGATTTTTCAATTGGCCTAATCCTTCTGGTGGCACTATGGCCCTGGGGTCGACTCAGCCTCTAACAGAAATGAGTACCAGAAGCAATCCTGGGGGTAAAGGCGGCCGGTGCGTACCACCTTCATGTGCCGAATGTCCAAAATCTGGGAGCCTCAACCTCCTGGAACCCTCTGGGCCTCCATGGCCTGTATAGGGATCACTTTACTTTTTACTTAATTGGGGTTAGCAAACGATTTAGCTTACTAACACGATGCATATGTTGGTGGTGATAGAATTCAGCAAACAACATTTTGTGTATTAGCCTACTGTGGTATTATTGTGTGCTTGGAGAATAAATTTTCTCCTCCGAGCACTGCTGTGTAAACTAAAACAACTTCCAACTCAAACACTCGCACAGATTGAAATATATTGAATTTCCTTATCCGATGTTTAAGAAACTACGATGAAGTCTTAACCGTCCAAAGCAGACGAAAACTTCTTGTTTCAGTTTGACCTGTTTGATTTATTGCATAATACTCTCTTTACAGAACGACATAAATAGTTACCTGTAGAGTTTTATGCAAGCGAACTCAGTTAATATTCCTTTATCCTCTTCTTTGTTCTAGAACAAACCAAGTCCATCTAACTGGTGTTAAAACTTTACGAGTCCTGATTATAATCTCTTTTAGAGCTATACAGCTCTCAAGTATGAATATACAAAAGGAAGGCAAGTTTGTAGCTTTCTTTTAATTTATGACGTGGCATTAATTACAGTATACGCTGTAAAAAAAAGGGAAGTTTACTTTAAAGTGCTAATGTGTGGAAACTACAAATAACTAGTATCTCTAGTAGCGACTGCATATCACGCCCACGGGTCCGGGGTCGTGGAAATAATTTTTCCGTGCCATAGCCGTGCGCTATCTCTATCAACAGATTCAGACACCCGGCTATTAATCTTTAAAGGTGTCGCGTTCATGGAAGTAGAGCACAAGTGATTGACATTAGACCTGTGGTTCCCAACCGGTGGTCCACGGACCACTGTGAAAATCATTGAGGTTAATTTTTTTAACGTCCTTTTCAAACGAAATTGTTTCATCACAAATTTGTAATTGAGATTTTTTTATTGTTATAGTTAATAGTCTATATAGTGACAATCCATTATTAAAAAAAGTAGTTTTTATTTTTAAAGATTTTGTAATTAAGTTGTATTTACACTAGTAAATAATGTGTTCTAAAAACTGTTTTACTTAATAGCTTTTGAATTTGGTTATGGGAAAGGCGCTGAGGAAGGGTTACAACTGATACGGGCATGGTGGGGGTGGGGTGGTCCATACATGATTCAATTTCAGGCTGAGTGGTCAGCGATTTCTATGGGTTGGGAATCACTGCATTGGACACGGCTCAGGGACCCTGGGTAATTTAATATCGGCCAATAAAAAAAAAAAAAATAAAGACGTAGTTCGATATGTAGACAGCGCAAGTGTACTCTACAGCGAAATAGCAGAATCTGCTCATTTCTTCCAGTTCAGTTTTGCAGAACACGTTCAATAAAATGATAAACAAATGATAAACTTTGCCCACTAACAGCAATGAAAATCGAAGCAAGACGCTTTGAAAACAATGCCAATAGGATATTTAATTGTTACAGTCACAGAGCTATAGAGCTATTCACGTTAATCCCCATATAAAATTCCCAACTCTATTCCATGATCTCCAAAATACTGGATAACACTCAAAAAGATGAATTACTGAATTTAAGATCCATTTCAACTTCAGGTAGGCTACTGGTAGATTCATTAGACAGTTTGTTAACTTTACAACATTCTGAGGAAACAATGCAAGAAAGTATCTGTAATCCTGAGAAAGTTAACTTCCACCTACACAGATGGTGAAAGTTTTTTGTTTGTTTTTTGTTTGTTTGTTTGTTTGTTTTACCCGCCTAACCAGTAGTCCCATTTCAGTGGGTTAAAATCCCTTGGAGGTGAATGTGAGTATTGTCATGATTTTCTTCATTCGCCGGAGAATCGCCGGATTTAAACTGACTAATCTTACGAATGTATTTTGGTTGGGTGTTTTTATTTAATTTTATTTATGGCTTTATTTCACTTACATAAGTGATACACAAGCTGGTCCTAAACCCCCAAAAGGGCAGAAGCTCGTGTTCAGGGGCAGTTCCAGTTTTACGTTTTTTACATAATTTACAAATGAAGTAAATGTAAAGTTAACTTAACTGATCTGAAGTAAACAAAAAACAAAAAAAATAAAATAAAAAGGGGGGAGAAAACGAATATATATAGTTCATATCTAGTTTTACAGACATGTTAGAAACCTCGTCCCAAAGGAGGATCAAACCTGGATATGCATGTATGTATGTGTATGTGTATGTATATATAAATATATAAATATATAAATATATATATATATATATATATATATATATATATCTATAGAGAGAGAGAGAGAGAGAATATAATATCATGAAAAGGTACCCCAGGAGACATAGGCAAAAGCTTAGAGCTGGCCTAATGGCATGGCCCTTATGATAATAATAATAATATTTATACTAATTGAAGAAGCAATAATTATCATGATAATAGTTACAGGAAGACGGAACAGACTAAGTGGCAACAGAAACTAATTTGAAAAGGGTGAAAATTAATATTTGTCATAGTTATTTAAAGAAGGGGATGAACTGTTGTTATGATCGTCATTGGTAATAGAATTTTTTCCCGAAAGAGGTCTCTAACATTTATGTAAAACTAGATATGGACTATCACATTTATGAACGCATCGCTGCCCTCGACCTGGGCCAGGATCAAACCCTTCGAACTCAGGCACAGACAGCCAACGATCCCCATATAAATTTCTTAACTATAATGCAAGATCCCTAGAATACAGGGTAACATGAAAAAGTATCTTAAGATAAATTATTGAATTTAAGATCCGTTACAACTTGACGTATTGGTAGATTCATTGCAGCGTTTGTTGATTTGACAACTTCCTGAGGAAATAAAGCATGAAGGCATACTGGATGACTGCGCCAACTTAGGAATAGGTAAGGAATTAAAATAGGATGGAATGAGCAATAACTTCTGCATGTTCAAAGACTAGTTGCTTGTTAATAATTAGCAAGATCGTAGAGGACGCAAACTATCCAGATATAGAATATACTAGACTACATTTATGCAGGTTACTTCAGTAATAGAGACAGGCGTTCGGTTTATGGAACGTATCCCTTTTACTTCAACAACCTCTGCGGACTTAAAAGGAGGAGGTTACATTAATGTATGAGTTTAATATAGGCCTACAGTAAGTATGTTCTCGACAACTTAGGAGAAGATACTAAGTAGGACTGTTCTAAGTACTAATAGCTAACTTTGCGGAGGTGAGTCGCCTGTGGCACAGAACTTGAGAGGAGTTCGCCAAACTCATAACATTGCAACGTATATTTTAGCAACACTTATGCAAAAACACAAAGTTTCATATTGACTTCAGGTTAGTTTGACACATCCTAGTTGAATAACACAACGATTAATTTCTAGACCTACCACCACTACAGTATATCATAGTATATCATAGCATATCTTTCTGATTTTGGGAAAGTAATTTGCTTAACACACAATACATTACAATTATGCCCATTTATGAGAACCTATATCTTTTGTTCAAATTATGCATATTCTTAGGTCAATTGCAAGTGCATTTAGGGTTAACTACAGAACCGGATACGGAAAAGGAAGTAAGCCATCCTTAGATAGGTTATATTATATGTGATACCAAAATCGCATAAAGTGTAGGCTTATAAATCTTTTTCAAGGTAACTTCGAAAAGCAGTTGATTAGATTGTATTTATAAGAACGAGTTACAGTACCGCTAAATTAAAGTTCCTATATTCCACGCATACCGTACATACACATGTGGCTACAAGAAATGTTGAAAGTTGGTTGGTTTATTATCTTAAAAAATTGTTACATTTAAAAATTTGTGTTCATTTTTTCCTAATTATTTTTTTTATTAAGATGCCACCCGGAGCACATGCTCATGGTCGGGTCCATTTCAAAAATGGATATGAATACATTAAATTAAATTTTTAATGATTTAAAATAAAAATACAATCAATTATATTCATGCACAGTAATAATAGGAAGAATTTCTTTTAAAGGAAGAAACATGGAAAATAAATATTAATATAATAAACTGAATATTATTTTATGAAATTTGTAATGGTTCAGATCAATTAATTCAGGGTTATTTTTAGCAATGAAATTTAATAATCTGGGACCAAAATTAGAGCTGTATTTTAGACCTGCAAATGTAAAACGTTTTGGTTGAATTAAAGTATCTGTTTTATTTCGTCTTGTATCGTATTTATTGGGATGTGGATGTGATCTAAAGTCTAAATATGCCTATTAATGTAATGCAATAAAATATATTTATAAATTTGATAGACACTAAAATGTACGCTACATTTGGAAAATATTAATTCAGACAAATTTTCATAATACGTTTTTGAAGCAAATGTCACAAGACTGAGAATAAATACCAAGAAGCGTCACATGGATGCATTCTTATTGCTACAATTAGCATAGGCTATATCCACAGAAAATAAGAAGACTATCGTCGCGGGTGAGATAATTGGCACAGTTTGAACGGGCATTTTGCTCCCATCACCACGGGTTCAATCCTGGTCCAGGCTGATTGCATATTATATGCAGGCCTATGCTTGTATGTACTTAAAATTAATACTCCAAGAATAGGGGAAGCTTTGGGTCAATTTTCTATAATTTGACTTGTCACATGAGAAATTACTAACTCTCGTAAGAAAAATCAAACTCTTAAAGATAGAAATATCTACCCTGACAGCCCATTGAATAGAGCTTCTCTAAGGACCTCTTTGGCATAGACCTACATATTTTCAAACAGAATGGTAGAAATTGCTGAAATCACGAGTCCTTGTAACAAAATCCTCTCAAGGATTTATCAAACGGGTTAGAGTAGAAAGGTCACTCTTCCATACTATCACCTCAGCCCACTTCAAGCAATCGAGTACAAAAGAAGGAAGTGGTTGAATAAAGAAAAGAAAGGAAATATTAGTCTGAATTTACGTTAGGGATTATTATCCGGCGGATAAAGGAGAGCAGAAAGAGAAGTGGAGCATTGGTATGCTGGGCGAGAAGTGAATACCTTCCAAAGAAGAAAAATTTTACTCTTACTTAACAGGCTGATGGAACACAAAAGGACTTACAAAGTGCATCGATAGAAGTCACAAACATAGACAAAGGCTTGTTAGGAAAGCTGACGACGAAAAATCTCGTTAGAATTACTTCATCCAGCAGTTATTCATAGGTAATAAGGCATTCGTCAAGTAAAATCATCCGAGGGCACAAAGTTAAAATCGATGGGAAAAATATCCGTGCAATAGCTGTTTTCCTTAAATGGCAATCCCAACAAATGGGTAAAAACTCTCACATTTTACATAAAGCACTGTGCTATTAATTTTAATCTCTGCTTTTATACCTTACAATGTTTGATGGGACGTTCTTATACATCAATAGCAATGAAAAGTTAAAAGCAGATGATACTCAATTGGCTATACAGAAATAACCATAACACCAGTTATGAAAAACGCTACCGACATTGGCATAAACATATGAATATCCTCCAATATAATATGAACAATTATTTAATTTTAACTACTTCTGACTCAAGTTTATATAAGCTTAGACCACTTATAATAGAACGCCATAAAGAAGAGTAACACATTTCAGCAATACCATTGACAGTGGTAACCTGGATAAGAGAAGCTCATGTTCTCGTACATATAATTATATTATTATATAAAGTGCTAAATGAACGTAAAAGTTCGAACGATAATTCTTTCGCATTGGCCGTGTGTGATGTGTCCAACTTTAGTGTTGGAAAGTTTTCCAAAGTAAAAGTTCGGTGTATTTCAACCTGGTGAACGTTTTTGTTTTAACTTTTAATTTAGTAAGAGTTTGCTTTTAAACCTACGATTAGGTTAAATTTTAGCAGATTATTTGAAGCCCAGTACTTATACTAAACAGTTTTGCTTTTGAAACAAGATATATAAGATATAAACAAAGTAAACTCATTCCCTTTCCACATATGGGAAAACTTTTTAAATTTTAATTAAAATACGTTTAATTAATTTCTTCACAGAAAATGTTTATATTTCAGTTTTCTCACTTACTGACTAGGAAGTCTTTTCTACAGGTAAATGATGAATGCCAACCACATGGAAAGTAGGAAGAAAGATAGGCTAAACTCATTACACCATATAAATAGGCATTGCATTTTGCTCACGAATCCATGTAGATTTATCGGACGGTTCTGCCTGGTAATGTTGTTGTTGAATTTTCTATCTGGTTTCGTGACCAACATGTGAAGAGTAATCGTAATAAACATTAATTATTTAAAAAGTTTAGTTTATTTCTATGGGAAAATAAAAATAAAATATTATTATGGAACTTCTATATTAAGGGTACGCCGTAGCGCAGTAATTGAGGCACTGATCTAGGAACAGGAAAGTCACGGGTTCGATCCTCGATGAGGTCGTGACAGTTTTTCAATTGGCCTAATCCTACGGGCACTACGGCCCTGGGGTCGACTCAGCCTCTAACAGAAATGAGTACCAGGAGCAATTATGGGTGTAAAGGTGATCGGTGCGTAAGGCTGACAACCTTACCACCTTCAAGGTCCGAATATCTATCCGGGAGCCTCAACTTCCTGCAACCCTCAGGGCCTCCATGGCCTGTATAGGGAACACTTTACTTATACTTCTACATTAGTAATAATTATATTATTATTGATAATAATACAAATGTTAATGTGTACATACTGCTGTACAGTTTAGCTAATTGTACTGTAAACGCACCATGTACTATTAAGCACTGGCACAGTTACGGGCTTGCCATTTTACAGGTCTTAACGAACTAGACACAGTGTTTCATTAATGTGTTTAAATAATCATATATACGAGCATATACGTTGTGTGGTCTCGATTAATTTGTCAGTCACCGTCCACACCTCCGATCTTTTCAAATTCCGATAGGCCTACATGTTAAATTAAATTAGAAGCTTCGTTTAATGTCCAGATTTTGCACTATTTATCACAATTTCCACACACACTCGTAAGAAATTATTGCAAGGAAAAAAAAAAAACAACACGGTAACTTTAAATAGCCAACGCTGCCATTCTCGGCACCCTGTTAACTACAGTCTACGAACACTACGTTTTTGACGGAAAATTTGAGTTGTTGGATGTCATATGTCAGGGGCAGTAAGACCGTCTGGACCCAATCCAATTTCATCTGGCATCATTCGGCGATAACACCACGTATATTCACCCTTTTTGTTATGATGGAATGGCTCCAAGCATACAGCCAGGTAGTGGGAATGCATTACATTCTATTTAGCCTAATACTATTGCGTTTCCAGACGGCTGAACGAAATAACAATGTATTCCTGATATGGAAGGAAGTTGGCACCGATATAGTATTAATAAGTAACAGTGCTTTCCCTGTTTATCTTTTGTTACTTCAATATCATCACATATTTCTACACGTTTTAAAGCTTTTTGGCAGTAATTAATAACAGCATTAATAGACATAGACATAACATCTTCTTTCAGGCCATTCTTATTTTTTGAAGAAAAAAAGTTTACAAAGATATGTAATAAATTAATAATAGAAATGCGCACTTCGCAAGTAGTTGCTGAGTTTTGAATAACTGTCTGATGGTAGATACGTTCCTCTTTCGCTGGGATTAAGATACATTTTGCCAGTGAGATATCACAAATAATTAATCAAACTGTCCTCAGGGAAGGTTTTCGTCGCCTAGTACGTAAAAGGTCTGAGAAAATATTTTACTTTGTTGGAAAAAGCTAGGAGAGAGGAGAAAACGTGTGCATTTTTAAAGGACAACAACAATATTTCAAAATAAAAACTGGTAGGAACTACATTCGAAAACAATCGTATACCGGCACATAGAGTGTTAACAAGTTGTATCATATGTTGTATTAGACTTAAGTGACGAAACCATGAATTTTGTAACAAGATTCTTCTGGTGAATAAATTGAAATGAAATGAAATGAAATTTATAAGGAAGATACCTCGTCGTGTGTCCCGCATCTGATAATAAAGCTCTGTTCGTTGGGTAATGCATGATGACATAGAGCTGAGGTTTTTTTTTTTTTTGGGGGGGGGGGGTAGAACGTAATGTACACTTTTAGAAACATGGTAAAAAAAACTTTTCCCTTCGGAGATTTTGAAACACCTAGTTTTAATTTTTAAATAACGAGTAGCCTATCTCAGTGGGCTAATAACACAGGTCTGAAAAAAAAAAACAGCTGCATGAGATATTTTTACTAAATTATATGTTTTAAAATGCACTGATTCCAAAAATGGCATCCATTTTCCCCTATCACGTAAGGTTTTTTTTTGCAAAACTAAAAGATACACAGTATTGGTAAAAAGCACTCATGTATTAAGATGAATTTACAACAAATGAAACATCATTTTGTGACATTTATTCACAATTTTATGTTTATTCATCTTTTTTGTGAAACCTTTTCTTCTTCTCTTTGATGCTTCGCCGGACTCGTTTCTGATTTCCATCTTTGGTTTCCCGCTTAAGCATCCAACAGTAGTCCGCAAGCATATTGACATCCCATCTTCCTTGGTACCGTCTCTCGATATCACGGACATCCTGGTGAAACCGTTCACCCATTTATTCACTGTAAGCTCCCAAGTTTTCAGGAAAATAGTCTATATGGGAGTGTAAAAAATGAACCTTTAAGCTCATCTTGCATCCTTGAGCTTTGTACGCTGCCATCATACGATGCACAATGGTTTTGTAGTATTTCCCAAAAATCTTAACACTACACCCTTGAACGATTCCCAAGCTTCCTTTTCTTTCTCATTCATACTTTCCACAAAGAGGGAGTCGGATAAAATTTTTCTTATGTCGGGACCAGTGAAAACTCCCTCTTTCAACTTGGCTTCAGACAGCTTCGGGAATTTAGAACACAGATATCTACAACAATTCCCATCCTTTTGCAGTGATTTTACAAACTGTTTCATAAGCCTCAATTTAATGTGAAGAGGGGACAATAAAACCTTTTCTGGTGGAACCAGAGTCGTATTGATGACGTTTTTCTCGCCGGGTTTTAGGGTTTCTCGCAGTGACCAGTCACTTTTGGTCCAATGCTGCTCTCTGGCTCTACTATCCCAAAAGCATAGAAAACATGGGTACGTATAACCTGACTGCTGAGCCAAAAGCATGGTTAGTATTTTGAAGTCCCCACAAACCATCCATTGAGGGTCTTGATATTTGATTTTTTTCTAGAATAATGGCCAAATCGTTATAGTTTTCTTCCATATGCACCGAGTGTCCCATAGGGAGGGATGCAAAAGTATTTCCATTGTGCAGCAAGACTGCTTTAAGACTAGCTTTGGACGAATCAATGAATAGGCGCCATTCAGATGAATCATATTCTACATCAAAGCACTTCATGAGCCCTTGTACATCATTACAAAAAAACTAGATGTCCCTCTTTGGAGAAAAACTGAGTAAATTCTTTCTCTCGGTGCCTATACCACGAAAATGAGGTACCAGATGACAGAAGGTTTTGTTTTTTAGTCTCGAACCTAGCAATTCGGCTGCATCTTTTGATAGACCTAAATCTCTTACTAGGTCATTGAGCTCACTCTGAGAAAATAGTTCAGGCCCCTCGTCAACAGAAAAATCTGAGCTAGATTCGTCCTGGGGAGGTAATGTGTCTTCGTCCTCTGACTCACTCAAGTATTCATCTAAACTGGAAGTTGACTGTGGGATTGGTATTTCAGAGCTATGGGGCACTGGACGAATAGCTGAGTCAAGGTTAGGATAAGATATGTTCTTTCTATTTTTTGTATTAAATCCCTTTACATATACTGAACAGAAATAGCAATCGGTTGTATGATTTTTCTGCTCACGCCATATCATAGGAATTCCAAAACGAAATGAGTTTTTCTTACCCTTAAACCACAAACGAAGATCTTCCTCACATCTTCTACCAGGGTTGCCACCTTTTGGTAAGGCTAAGGAGGGACACTTATCGAATATATGCAGATCGCCGATCTTCATACCTAAATTTGTACCGGAACAATTTATTAATAACTGAAAGACGGAATATATTACAAAGCCAAAACTGATTAGGCTATGTAACAGTAACACTAACATTAGAAAAGGAAAGAAAAGATTAAATGTTATTAGCAAAAACCTGGGCAAATTCATGACTTGAAGCTGTATTTCTTGTTTGATTTGGCAGCTTCTAATAGTTGTTTGTTCTGTTTCACTCTCACTAAATAATCTTTGCAGGTATCTGTAACATTTGTAGAAATGATTTCACTCTTCATGAGGTCAGCTGAGCACCTATTTCTGGATTCTGTCCATTTTAGATTCAAGAGAGAGAACACTCTTTCCACAAAGGCATTGCTACCAGGAATGCTCAGAACAAAGCATTTGAGATTGGGAATGTGTTCTTTACCAATCTCCTGAATAATTTTCTTCCATTTCATACTCATACTTAGTCTCTCCTTCTGTATAGTTCACTTTAGTAGCATTTATTATATCTGAACTAAAGCAGAATTTCTCATATAGGCCTAACTCATCCAAATTAACATCAGATTCTACATTATGTGCCTTCACAGAGTCTTTGAGATGTTTGAAAGATAGTGAACTCTTTTAAGATTCAAGTTCTTCAGTGTGCCATAAAGATTGTTTTCTGCGAAGTCAAATACTTTATCTAAGGAACTTAAAGCTTTCTCATAGAATTTCAAAAAACAATGTACACTCATAGACATGTTTCCAAAAATTATGAACATTGGCAATCCAGACTCTGACTAGATAATGGCTTACCACTAAGTTTAGGAATAACAGGAGAAATATTTAATTAGTTCTTACTCAACGAACGACACATAAAACACACAGAGAACGTGGATTCAAATTACAACTGATAACACTACACACGTCTTGCTGTGCTATAATTCCAGAAGGAACTGTACTAGGCAAATCAGTGCAGAGTGTCATATGATCTGTTTTCGGTACTTCCCCGTCGGATCACCAGTTAATGGCTCGCACGCTGGTTGTACAGATCACGGACATAAATACCCCAAGAATGCCCGCGCGACTTATACAAATAAATTACAAAGAATAACATCATGGACGGTGATTTCAATGCTGCCAACACGATACATTTTAGCGATGGAATGACATCGATATCTTGACCATGAGACGAAATTCACAAAAGACGCCACCAAGAATTGCTGTCTCATATTTTGTTTTGGAATAATTTGGCGTCCCGCAATATAATGCGTCCCTCTTAGGCATAATTCGGGACGCTGAAAATGTCCTTAAAATGCGGGATGTCCCGCCTAATTCGGGACAGGTGGCAACCCTATCTTCTACACACCTTGTGAGGGGCCCATGGTTTGTCTTGATCCCCAAGTTTTAATTTGAAGTAAGCAAAATAAACCTTCTTCACAAAATCATTAATGTTTCTCTGTTGACGTTTCACAGTGTATTCACCACAAATAAAACAAAAGCTATCAGGAGACATAACACAACCTCTTGGAGCCATGATTACGAAATAGAAACAACAGCACTGAAAGCGATGTGTCTACTGATGGCGGCTCTACTTTCATGTGCGATACTGAACTTCTTTGACTTGTGCCGCCCCCTCCACCACTCACCCCTAACAGTTAACATTATATATTGTATAGATAAGCTATAATTGAATAAATTAATGTAAAAATAAATTGTTTATGAGAATTTGTAAGATAAAATACCGGATTTTCAATAAACCATAAATTCTATGAAAAATAAATATAACCACTTCACTTACACAAAAAATGGACGTGATAGAAGTTTTTTGGTATTTTTTTAGGTATTAGGAAGTAAAATTCTGTACGAAAATCAAGAGACATCCTATGCAGTTTTTTTAGTTGCAGACCTGTGATAATCTATCATTTATTTGTCAGTTAACCTCCTGTTCGGATAGATTAAAGACAGTACAGACAACCAGACATACAGTCCATATAAAACTAAGAGAGCATATATATTCAAAATAGAAACACAGCACGACTACATCGATTATGAAGTGGCTTTAAAATACAAGTTACACGGTAATTGATGTGGAAATATAAATATAAAATACAGTATAAAGGAAAGTAGAAATAAACTGAAATGTGTATTTTAAGTGCATAATAAATGTAAAGGCGTACAAAAAATTAAGTCGTAAAATATCAACACGTTGAAAGATATGTGGAAAACAAAAAATGAGTACTGAACATAAAAACTACGATTCTTATTCTCCGGCTTACACCTTGGTCATTAGAAATTCATCCAAACTTTCGCTACCCATTATCAAGCTAGTTCCTAAGGAGAAATATAACTGATTAGGGAGTACCCTGATATTATTATTATTATTATTATTATTATTATTATTATTATTATTATTACTATTATTATTACTATTAGGGTACCACGGGTCCAGCTGTACACTAATGGTACACTATTAATCTTGGTACACTATTAATAACTTGGCAACCCTGCGTTTTCTGCAAGGAAACTTAGATATCTACTTGGTCATCTACCGTTAGCCTTTGTCACAAATTTATATTGTATTTGGAGCTATCCTCTTCCTGCAGTGTGCTTTTGTACTCCTAGAGTAACTGGAAGTAAATATTTATCTTTCTGTAAAATGAAAGTTTACAACATCCGGTCTTAAGAAATAGTTGCTTCTGTGGTGTCGGTGAGTAGCGAAGTCTAGTCTGAGCGTTTAAAGTTTATATTGGTGTTCTGTGACACAAAACTGAACCATATTTTCAACAGCATACGTCGGAGTAAGTTGGCACATTCATAACGGGGTAAGTTGTCTCACTGAGCCAACTAGCCTCGCCGTTAGAATTTCTAACATTTTCCAATAAGAGGTTTATTTAATTGTTTTTCCGTATTTTAGAAGCCAAAATATGCCATGAACATACCATACAAAAACGGAAAGAGTAAAAATTGTCCCGGATGTAATTCTTCAGGCAGTGAAACTTGTAAAAGTGGAGAACAAGTTAATAAGAAGTGCAGGAAGAAGTTTTGATATTCCTTTTTGTTCTCTGAAAGATAATGTAAGATACTGTAAAGTAGAACTGGAACCAAAAGAATGCTTTTTGAGAAATCACAGAAGAATGCTTTTTTGAAAAACACAAACAAGCACAAAGTTATGGAGGAAATTGCCATCAAAACACGCAGATGACGATGAAACAGTGATAAAACATTTTGCTTGATTTGCAGGGAAAAGTTCTAGAGAAGTGTGCAACCGATGTAGGATGTGGGCCCATTTAAAATGCACACTTGGTGTCAAATAGGAATTTATTTGTCTGAATTGTAATTCTGACATGTTAGATGAAGATATTTAAGTGATGTTTGTGATACCTGTTACTTTAGGCTGTGTAGAATGAATGAAAATGACATCTTTTTTATATGTTTGAATTATTGCTTCATTGAGTTAATATTTTGTGTTATTTTTCTTACAACAATTTGTTGTTTAACTTGTCACAACATACCCCGACGATGGGGTAAGTTGACACACATGTCGAAGTTCAAATAGATTGTTACCTTTACGAAATATTGTTATATTTTATTTTATAAACCTACCTGAATAATTAAACTATCCAATAGATAAATAAACATAATAATGTGAACTATATTAGAACTCATAAAAATAAAAGTTTAAAATCTGTGCCAACTAGACCCACATTCCCTAATTATTATTATTATTATTATTATTATTATTATTATTATTATCATTATCATTATCATTAATGTCATTATTAATAATAATAATAATAATATAATAGTAATTCCAACAGCATCTTGGTCAAAGCGGTCGTTAGTATGGACCCGCTCACCACATGTATCTAATCTGTCAATGATTTCGAAAGTCGGGGTGCATTTTGCAGCGGTGGAAAGGTAGACCCTGTACCTCCATGGGATTCATAATGCCATGGATTTTAGGTTTAGTTTATTATAATAATTATTCTTGCAAAAAGATTGCTAAGTTGTGTTGAAAAAATACAAAATGCACAGAAGCACTCACCATTTTCCCCACGTATCTGCCACGTAAGAGCCATAACTGTCCAAGGTCTTACCTGTAAGAAAGGTAAAATGTATTTATTAGAAGACAAAACACAACTACATACATTATTCATGAAGTCACACCAAAGAGGGACATGTGCCACAACAACTACACCACAACTGTAGGACATACGCAGCTCCACTAAGGATAAAGGTTGCCCTAACTTTAAATCAGAAATGTATGTCTGAAACTAAGAGTAAAAGAAGATTTAATAAACAAATAGGAAGCTGCCAAAAATAAACATACCTACCAAAAAAAACAAAGAAACAAATATGGACTTTAATTTAATTTTAGTTATACAACAAATTTCACTAAACTTTATAATCCTTGACTGACTATGGCATCTTTTCATTATGTTTCATGTATGTTTATAATTTGTACAATTTTAACAGAAAAGGCTAGAATGAACGGGCACGTGGCTGTAAACAAATAAATCAATTTTTCTTGTTGCAGAAGGTAGCATATAAAATGCGATTCATTACTATTATTATTATTATTATTATTATTATTATTATTATTAAATGTTATGCTCGTGGACAGGTCCTTGGACTTGGTCTGTAAATTTCGATCTCCACCTCCTTCTATCCTCGACTTCTTCTTTCAGTAACCAATTCTTTCTTTAAATCATGTAGCAGGAGGAGTTCCATCTTCTTTCAATGACGTCAAGCAACAAATAATTTCTTCTCAAGACGTGACCTATCCAGCTTGATTTTCTACAATTACCTGTGTTCAGAATCGATCTCTTGTCTTTCACTCTTCTCAGGACTTTTACTTTGTCCGTTCATTTTATTTTTCTCCATTCATCTCCAGCACCAAATTTCAAAACTTTCCAGATATCTCTTCTCCATTTTTCTTAACGCCCATTTTTCCGAACCGTATAAAGCAATGCTCTACACGCAAAAAAATAATCAATTTCTTTCTCCAATTATTTACTAGAAGGATATAAATCGTCATTACCTAGTTCTAAAAACCCATGCTACCCAAACAGCATTAAGTGATATTTAAATGCGACATAAAATAGAAAACCTTAAGCTAGTTGTAGTTCTATTTACAAATAATCCTTGACTAAGAAACAAAAATAATGCTTTAAGTTGTCTTTTCATCCAAGGTTATGGGAATAGGTTGCCTTCAACTTTTGCCTTGCAGAAATTTCGCCAATGAGGCTCATCGTAAATAAGACAAAGGGCGCTTAATTAGGGAGAGTGTTCGTTTGTAATTAAAGCTGATATAGACGTGAAACGAGCAACTTCCTTGTGAAAGTACAACTACAGTTGGAAACAAAATACTCGGACTGCATTTAACAAGGCTCTAACATTACGATATTAATTTGTTAATCTCTAAGTCATTCCTAATGTATGAGATTCCATGTTTTATTTTACTAACACACCGTTTAATCAATACATCAATAAGTAGTACACAGAGCAATTATTATTTTACTTGTGGATATAAAATTGCGTGTCCGTGAAATGGTCTGCACACGTATCAGGTTCCAAGCAGCCTCTAGCCGTTAAGCAGTCGGCCTACTACGGCAGCCTAATTTTCTGTTTTCCCAGCTCCTGTCTAAAGTCTTGAATTTAAGGAATAAAAACAACAAATGCTCCCAATAGCCCCCTTTGCTTATGGAAGCAAAACATGGTCTTTAATATTCCAGCAAGGGAAAAGGTATAATTCTCAAAGTGTGGTAAGTATAGGCCTAACCTTGGAGTCGGCCTGGGTGGCGCAGTCAGTATAGGGCTGGCTTTCTGTACCCAAGGTTGCGGATTCTATCCCGGCTAAGGTCGATGGCATTTGTGTGCATAAATGTGGCAGGCTCATGTCTGTAGATTTACAGGCATGTAAAAGGACTCCTGCGGGACACAATTCCGGCACCCCGGCGACGGTCACAGGCCTAAGTAGCAGTACATCCCCGTCGTTAAATAACCATATACTTACCTATACCTTCGGAGTATGCAGGATTTCTACGGATTGCTATAACGCTTCGAAAGAGAGGCCTGTTCAGTGAATGACGAAGCTCCAAACAATGACCAATTATTTTTAAAACTTGTTAAAATTAATTAACTACATCACTGTTGTCAATTAAAGGGTTTACTATGGGCTTCTACCTCTCAATGATATGAGCACAAGGCCATTGTAACATACTTTTTATGAATAACTTAGATCAATTTGGGAATGTTTCTAATTAATTAATACTTACAGCGTTAAAAGGATCAGCTTCCCTTTTAATTATGAGAGTCTGGGGAATAAGGGTTTCGCCAAATGTGGGGCGTACAGTTACTTTAACAATATTGAGGGAGCTTTTGGATCCCAAGAGGGATGACTTCTTAACACACTGGAAAGAAGTTCAGACAATTAGCCTATTATATCAATCCATATCTCCATAACTAAAACATGCAAAGATAAGCAGGTAATGCAGTTCCAATGGTAAAAGACAAAATGCTGTAATATATTTTAATGGAAAAGTCTGTAAAAGACGACCTGTAGGAACACTCAGAACTAGATAGTAAGACAATAATAAGATTGAACTTAATCATTCTAATACCCGAAGCTGCAAAGATAAGAGCTGACCTAACAGATAGGAAAAGAAGTGTTTGCTCCTATTGTATTGAAACATTGGGTTCATGATTGTCAGTAGTAGTAGTAGTAATAATAATAATAATAATAATAATAATAATAATAATAACAACAACAACAACAATAATAATAATAATAATAATAATAATAATAATAATAATACATGTAACTGTTTAAGCAACAGAAGACCGAGTTTTGGTACTTTAGCAGCATAAAGAAGGCAATACAGGATCATAAGATGTGACGCATATTGCAATAGGGTTAAGTAAAGAGTGGGGCATCAAACCACAACAGGCGGGCCTCAAAGTATGTAGGGTAGATATTACTCTCATCTTCAATATTGTTTAGTGGAACTTTGAAACCGCAAGGCAATTATTGGAGGACATGATAGTTTCGCAAGCTGTGGGGACGAACCAACCAATACCATTAGCTTACCGGTAACAAGGATTCAGATAACTTCAAAATGTATCCATATACATGATCTACAATATAGTGCACATTCACAGCTGGTGGAATGTGTAAACACAAGCTTATAACTCTATGCTGAGTCAAAAAGATCCAAAATGTTAAGAGAAACAAACTCTCCTTCACTTTAATCACATTCAGTTCAACTTAATTAAAATATTTCTTAGAAAATTACTTGTCTGCTGTTAAGTAAAGGTAGCATAATATACACTAGTCAAAACAATTAGAAGAACACTATTTTCATTGCGAAAATCAGAAAACATTGGATAGCTGCAGGTAGATAATATGCTGCACACTAATTGTCCACGGTTTGTGTTGTATTCAAGACAAGTTTTCAATTTGTAGTGGACTGTAAATGGTAGTTATAACGTCTGCCCAAGGTTGCAAGATTGGCTTCCGTTACACAATTGAACACAACACAACTGACAAACAAAACAAGTCCTCTAGTAGGTTTATTTATAAAAACCTTGTATATTATATTGCACTATTAATGAACATAAAGAGATGATTGTAAAGTACTGCGAACTGGTCAAACAAACAATCCAAGCAAGAACACCATCCCGTCCTTGTAGCTAGACATGCGACATCTTGTCTTCTCCCCGTCTTCCTGCTCAAGAGAGAGTTCCTAGTACCAACATGCAACACGAAACACACTACCGCGCAGGGTAGCCAACTTAGAGAAAAACTCTCAACATATTCCCCCCTTTGAGGGCTTCAACACTCAACAAATACAAACAAATACAAACAAATAAAATGAACTTAAATTATTAAAGATTGAATTTACAATTAGTTAGTCAACATCTTGAGGCAATGGGCAAAGTTTCACTATGGCACGACGGAACAAACCAGTCTTTGTTTTCACCGTAACCACACGTGTGACATTATCACCACCGGGATGCAGTTCTTTCACAACTCCAGTCTTCCAAACAAGTGGAGGCAGGTTGTCTTCGCGTAGGAGGACTAGATCTCCTACTGCAGGCTTCCAAGATCCAGTAGACGACCATTTACGTCGCTGTTGGAGCGATTGCATGTAGTCTTTTGACCACTTCTTCCAAAAGTCCTGATACAATTTTTGAACTAGATTCCATTTTGTCAGATAGGACAAGGGACTGTTGGACATGTCAGGTGAAGGAACATCAGTCAATTGTCTTCCTACTAAGAAATGTCCAGGAGTCAAATAACACTGGTCATCTGGATCATCACTCATGGGACAAAGAGGTCTCGAGTTTAACACAGACTCAATCTGATACAAGAGCGTGGATAATTCCTCAAAGTTAAGAATGGAATTTCCAATTGTTCGCTTCAACAATGATTTAGTTGACTTTATTCCAGCCTCCCAGAGCCCACCGAAATGAGGACTAGAGGGTGGAATAAATTTCCACTTTACATTCTCATTAGCTGTACGTTCTTCTATTTCAGAATTGTTATCCCTAAAAAATCTCAACAACTCATTGTTGGCTCCAACAAAATTTGTGCCGTTGTCACTCAGAATTAAATTAGGAAAACCTCTACGTGCAGCAAATCTTCTGAATGCAGCAAGAAAATCTTGAGTCGTTAGACTCTTTACTAATTCGAGATGTATTGCCTTCACAGTGAGACAAACAAAGAGAGCAATATATGATTTGAATTTTACTTTACTCCTGGGGTTGTCACCCTTTATGATGATTGGACCACCATAATCAACACCAACTTTAACAAAAGGTAATGAACTTTGAACTCTATATGAGGGTAAGTCTCCCATTATGTGAGTAGTAACTGGAGGTTTGTTACGAAAGCAATTGTAACATGAATGAATCACACTACGCACAATAGTTTTTCCGCGTGGAATCCAAACCTTATTTCGCAAGGAAAACAATACAGCTTGAGGGCCAGAATGCAAAAGCCTTTCATGTTCATGTTTGATAATCAGCTTAGTAACACAATGTTTTGGTGGAATAATAATAGGATGTTTGTTGTCATATTCCAATTGTGAATTCCCAAGTCTACCACCAACTCTCAATAAACTGTTATCATCAAGGAAGGGGTTTAAAGACCTTAGTTTGCTTGTCGAAGCAACTACATTGTTAGTCTTCAAGTCATGAATTTCCTTCATGTATTCACTAGCTTGCATCAAGCCTAGTATTTTCAATTCAGCACCGTTCAACTCTTCAGGAGTGAGTGGGCCAATATGACGAGAGTCCTTTGCAGAACGAGCATTAGCAATGAATCTCATAACATAGCTGTAGACTCGCTTCAATTTACAATAGGATGAGAAACGTTCCAAGTCAGGTGAATGCACATTAACTAATAGCACATTCAAAGACGTTTTAGTTTCTGCCTCAACTGATGATGGTATGTTAGTAGCAACAAAGGTTTCATATGTTGGAGACAATTCTCGCAACCAAGTAGGTCCATGCCACCAAATATCAAGCGAAAACAGTTGTGAAGGAACAATTCCTCGTGACAAGTAGTCAGCTGGATTACTATGGGTAGATACATGTCTCCATTCTGAGACTGAGGTGAGAGATTGAATTTCCGACACTCGGTTCCCCACAAAAGTTTTCCAACAATTAGGAGGTTTCTGTAGCCAACACAGAACTATAGTGCTATCCGTCCAACAATATGTGGAGAATGGAACAGCCAAGTTTAACGATTTTATGACTTTAGCCATAAGACGAGACAACAAGAGAGCAGCACACAACTCTAGTCGTGCAATAGACTGTTGTTTCAACGGAGCAACTCTTGACTTGGAAGTCAATAATACAACTGAAACTTCATCACTGTCAGACACTGTTCTGACATATACACAAGCACCATATGCGGCTTCTGAAGCATCTGAGAAACCATGGATTTCAATAACCTTGTTCTTAACAAAAGGCATTACCTTTCTTTGAACTCGAAGTGTATTAAGAAGTGGAAGTTCACTGTAGATAGCATTCCAAGTTTCAAGAATGTTAGTGTGAGAGTCTAACGGTTCATCCCAATCGATTTTTAGTTGCCATAGAACCTGCAGAACAAGTTTGCATTTGACTACTGCACAACCTAACAATCCAAGAGGATCAAATATGGATGCGATGATGGCAAGAATGCTTCTCTTAGTGACAAGATTAGGAGCTTCCTTCAAATTTATTTGAAACTGAAATTCATCAGACTTAGGGTGCCAAACAATACCTAGAGTCTTAACAGCTTCATCATTTGTAAGATTACAAGGCGAAGAGAGTTCTCTGTCTTCCAAGGGTACATTAGCAAGAGCTTCTGGACAATTTGACGTCCATTTTCTAAGATGGAACTGAGCACTGTCCAATACAGAAGTGATATCACATTGAAGTTGTTTAGCTTCTTCAACTAAATCTGCACCAGTCAATAGATCGTCAACATAGAAACAAGATCGAATGGTTTCTGAAGCAATGGGGTGAGAGTCTTTGCACTCATCAGCAAGTTGAACTAAGCACCTTGTAGCAAGAAAAGGAGCAGAACTGGTACCGTATGTAACAGTTGTTAGACGATAATCCTTTATTTCCTCATCAGCAGATTCACGCCAAACAATTTTCTGAAGATTTCGATGTTCAGGATGGACCAATACACATCGATACATTTTTGCAATGTCAGCTGATAGGGCAACAATGTAAGTTCTGAATTTGAGGATAATGGACAACAAGTCAGGCTGGACGGTAGGTCCGACCATTAACATGGAATTCAAAGATATTCCGTTTGAAGATTCACAACTTCCATCAAATACAACTCTCAGTTTTGTTGTAGTACTAGAATCCTTCAATACGCAATGATGGGGCAAGTAAAAATCCAACGAATCAGAACTTTCAATGGGTGCACTTTCCATATGACCTAAGTCAATGTATTCATGCATGAAATCAACATACTTCTCCTTTAACTCTGGAGATTTCAAGAATCTTTTTTCAATTTGCTTAAGTCTTTTAATGGCATTACATTTAGACTCAGCCACAGGAGATACTTCTGAACGAATTGGAAGTTTGACAACAAATCTTCCGAGTTCATCTCTTTGAACATTATTTACAAAATGTTCTTCACAAGCTTTTTCTTCAGGAGTAAGAACTGGCTGCTGAAGTTCTTCAAGTTCCCAGAACTTTTGCAACTTTGAGTCAAGAGGGTCAAGTTTCACAAAATTAGTACAACGAGCCTTGACATTAGGTTTAACGCATGACTCAGGAAAAATACCTGACAGTACCCAACCAAATCTAGTGTTTAGTAATGTAGGATAATTGTCCCTACGCAAGGTATCACCAGACACAATTTCATAATAAACATCAGCTCCCAACAAAATGTCTATCGGTGAAGGTCGATTGAAACTAGTATCACTTAGAACAATATCAGTGGGAATGTTCCAAGTCGAACAATCAATTTTCTGAGCAGGTAGCGGACTTGTGATGGTGTCTACTACTGCACAATTCAAATTCAAGTTATAGTCTGATATCTGCGAGCATAAAACAAGATTGCAAGTGGAGCTTACAGGAGAAACGTTTGAATTACTTATGCCAACAATTGGTAAACGACAAGATTTTGTACCAATACCAAGACATTTGACAAGATTGGAGGTTACAAATGATAATTGACTCGCTGAGTCCAACAAGGCTTTAACCACTAAAACTTCTCCAGTTTTAGCCTTCACTCCAACACTAACCGTACTCAGCAAAACATTTGAGCCTAATCCTGAGATCACTTTCATTGCTGCAGGCGAGATGATTGCAGAACGATCAACATTTGAATTATTATTATTATTAGGATTTATTTGTTCTTTATGAACCAACAAGTTATGATTTCCGTTACATTTCGTGCACCTGGGTTGCTTACATTGTTTGGACATATGAGAAGTTGAAAAGCACAAGTAACAAAGTTTATTTTCTTTGACAAATTCACGACGATGATCAATATTTGCTTGTTTAAACTTCCTACAATCGAGAATATTATGGTTGTCAAGTTTGCAAAATTTACAATTCAAGGAGGTACTGTTTTTAGCAATATGAAGTGCCTTTAGTTTAGGTTTGAAATCACGTTTGTGCTCAACCACAGTTTTGTTAGCTTCTGTTAATTCCAATGTCTGACATTTCCTTTCCAAGAATTCAATTAAATTGTCTAATGTCGGAATATCAGAGGAGGCAAATTTATTTTCCCATTCACTTCTATGATTAACTTTGACTTTATTCAGAATTAATTCCTGCAACAAGATTTCATGAAGTGGAGTCTCCGCTTCCAAATTCTCAATGGCACTAAGATTAGATTTTACCTCATTTATCAATTTGCGGTAGTCACTTGAAGTACCACTACTACAACTATGAAGATTAAGCAACTGTTTCACATGCTGCGAAACAATCAACCGTTTATTATTGTATCTTTCATCAATCAAATTCCAAGCAACCGAAAAATTACCATCACAAATGGTCAAATTACTTAATAACTCTTTGGGTTCACCTTGAAGTGAAGACAACAAATAATGCAACCTTTGCACATTATCAATGCAAGTATTGTTGATAACTAAGCTTTCAAATGTGTTCTTGTATGTCAAGTATTTTGTCAAATCTCCCCTGAAACAAGGCAATTCTATGGGTGGGAGTTTCAAGTTACTACTGCTTCGAGTGGAGTTATTCGAAATGACTGATGCATTACTAGGACTTGTGGGTCTTTCCCCAGCATCAATTAGATCTTGAATCCTACCGAATATTGCATAATATCTATTTTCAAATTCGTCATGCTCTTCAAAATGAGATTCACTAGATTTTGAGTCTAACTGACATTCTAAATATTCCTTAACATCATTGAATTCTTTCCAAGTTTCCGACAATGCATTTTGCCTGGCTATCAATTCATTTCTAGACAGCTCCTCACGGTTCAAGAACTTTTCAAGATGAGTTAATGATCTTTTTAGTAAGCCACGTTTTTGAATAGCCTTTGCTTCCGATTCAAACGACATGATGAATAATGTAACAATTGATTATTATTAATGAAAAACAAATTTCTATTAAATGTACAACAGCGCAATAGCGAACAATTGAATATTTAATTAATTCAAGTCCGTCAAACAAGATTAACAAGCAAGTCAGTACTTCTTTGTTTCAGTATTAGAAGTAGGTTTTAGGATTTTAGACAGGATGTCTTCCCTAGTCAAGTTAGGACAAGCAAGACAAAAATGGAACAAACTTACAGTTGGTTGAATTATTGTATCACTAATGGCAACATCAGACAGCTCCATGAAGTCGTAGACTTTGTCCAAGATGTCTGGCAAGATTCCCAGAACGTGACGTCATCTGCGATGTAATGCTGCTGAATGTTTTCTCAAATTAACTTTCAAAGTACCAATAATTCAATTACAATCACTGATGTTTCAGCTCACAAAGTTTAAAGTTATTATTCAACGGGTACAGTTCCACAGTTTGCTAACCCTTCTGTGCTGTGATACGTTTTTAACAATGCAAGATGATGCAACACTTTACACGTGGTTCCATGTATTAGTAATACTGTTCGTAATTGTCTATTTTGCACAAATAATTCAAGAATATTCAAATGCAATATCTTCTTATTATTTATATTACACAAGATGTCAATGTTCAATGCACACGATGTCAATGTTCAATTACAATTACTGCTTGCAGCTTTCCCGCTTTTCAAACAAAGGTAGACGCTAGCTATGGCGGCAATGCAAGACAATGTCGTAATGTTCCAGTACAATTTAATTTCGCAGTATGCAAATTTCACAATCACAATGTTCCAAGTTCCACAAATTTCCAAACACGGCTGTCAATACCAAGAATTATCACGGCCGGTGGACCAAGAATTATGTTGTATTCAAGACAAGTTTTCAATTTGTAGTGGACTGTAAATGGTAGTTATAACGTCTGCCCAAGGTTGCAAGATTGGCTTCCGTTACACAATTGAACACAACACAACTGACAAACAAAACAAGTCCTCTAGTAGGTTTATTTATAAAAACCTTGTATATTATATTGCACTATTAATGAACATAAAGAGATGATTGTAAAGTACTGCGAACTGGTCAAACAAACAATCCAAGCAAGAACACCATCCCGTCCTTGTAGCTAGACATGCGACATCTTGTCTTCTCCCCGTCTTCCTGCTCAAGAGAGAGTTCCTAGTACCAACATGCAACACGAAACACACTACCGCGCAGGGTAGCCAACTTAGAGAAAAACTCTCAACAGTTTGTTTACATAAAGCATTAACTTAACCAAACAAATAATTTTCTGTGCGACCATAAAAAAAAGGGAGAAAGAGACATAGCAAGAAAGGGCCAAAATCAAAGTGATCGCACGGGAAAGATACATACTTCACAGTACAGGAGCACATCTTTCTTTTAACGCTTCTGTGCTTTGTATACAAGAAGTCAGTCAACATGTGGCATCTTAGCGAGGTTGAGGAGTTCTATCAGGACAATGACAGCTGAATTTAATGTTGCGTCTTCTGTGAACAACAGAGCTTACAAGAGGTAGGCTACAGAGAGACAGGTACTGTCTGGCTGCGAGCTGAAGGCCGAGCTAGCGTTCCCCCACTACCTTACCGTGCGCTTGCATTTACTGTCTAAGTCTTTCCCCCACTATGCCACCAGCTCGGCCTTCAGCTCACAGTCAGACAGTAGTTACAACCAGAGGTGTACATATTCTGATTTTAGCTTGCTTGCCCCTTTCTAACTCTGCAACCAGCCATAGCTTTTAACTTGCTTGACAAGAGAGCAAGCCAGATTGCTACGTTGCGAAGGAGAGAAATACTGTCGCTATGAGTCACAAGCTCTTCATAACCCGGTGGGTTTCACGGGGCCTAAAGAAACTGCAAGGCCTGGCGGAAAGAATATGAAACTGGGTAAATCAGTGCACTCGTAAATCGTGCAGTTACGTAGTTGAGGAACTTCAGATTTTTAGAGTGCAAGTAAAAGGAGAATGGAGGAAGCCGAGGAGAAACTAAAATGTAGATAGTTTGAATTATCAATGAACAAAGATACTAGTCCGGCATGGGAAAAATTTTCAAACATTTTCGAGAAAACATAAAAAAATCAATAATACTAATAACAATAATAAAAATAATAAATGTGTTAAGACGCTAAAACGATTTTTAATACTTTATCCACCTTTTATTTATCTACATGATGAGTTTCTTCTACCAGCATGTAGAAAAGCAAGAAAGTATTACCTACACTTAGCAACTACAGTTGTTTAGCTGATAAGAATGTCGCAAGCTTCTTCAGACTTGGATGGACTGGGGTTCAACCCAACCCATTCAAGTCTAAAGAAACCAGCCTGCTTGCTAGCTGGGACGCTCGCAACTTGCTTGCCTGGCATTTAAGCGGGTATGGGCAAACTAAAATCGAGATTTGTACACCTCGGGTTACAACAGAAGACCAGGGCAGGGTCGAAAACGTAAGACATCAACACGAAAGGACCGTTATTTGAAACATTGTGCTCTTCGACGCCGCCACTGCAACTGCTCAGGATCACAAAAATTATCTTCACGTTGCTTCTGAAGTAGGCCTAAATATGAATACACAGACTGTAAGAGCCCTTTCAGACGAGGCGGTTTAGTTGATTCAACTAAGTTGCCTGTTTGACTCTCAACTAGTTGACTGCCGTGTGAAGACTCATTTGGTTTGTTTTCACACCAGGCAACTTGTGGAATCAACTTTTCTTCCCAACGGGAGGTCAGTACCCGAGAAAGCAGGAGCACTTCTTGTGTTTGCTCTCCTGCAAGAAGAGAAACAAAAAAGGAGGAAGCCCAGTCGAGGAAAAGTGTGGATTCATCCGTTGTTACAAAATCGGGAAACGGGCGCTTTCTCATTATCATATCCACAACTACTTAGCCACGACGATAAATTCTTTTTGGCAGGCTCCATGCTGTTAAAATCAGCATAGCAATTTCGTGCCACTTCCCTCCAAGCTTCACTCCTTTTAATTTTGTCACTATATTCCTCACACCTCATATCCCATATTGCTGGATTACTACGAATGTCTTGTGTGAATTGTTCTACATTGAAACCGACAGATGGAACGCCCTTGATTATGATCTCAGTTGACTCAACTAGGCGACTGGTGTGAATGGACGAATGCCGAGTAATGTATTTTGAGTCGAGTCAACTAGTTAGGATGAGAACGCTAGCGGCACAGGTGCCTGCTGGCCACAAGCCTGAGCGGACGAGTTGACTCCGTGTGAAAGGGTTCGGGCGGTTCCCATTCATTTGCTATATCGTTACACTCCTTGACACCCGTCCGTTCAACTAGTTCAAAGTTGCCTCATCTGAAAGGGGTCTAAGAAATATGCTTAGGGATGTGAGTCTGAGATCAAGAAGGCCGGCAATAAGACTAGATGCTCAGCATAGGAAAAATCGATTATTATTTGCTCAAGAGCATAGCACTGGCAACTTCGTCAATGGAGGAATGTAATGTTTACCGACGAATTTCGTTTCCGTGTATGTTTATTGTCGCAAAGGCAAGCGTCTTACAAATGCTGCAGACCTAGAACGTGACAGAATTGGAGCCAGCTCGATAATGGTCTGAGATGGCATCAGTACAGACAACAAAACGGACCTTGTCACCATCAGAAGCCGACTTAATCCAGATAGGTACATTGAGGAAGTTGTTCTGGATCATGTGATGATTATTGCAGTGGGCCAAAAGTTTCTGTTGCAACACTATAATGCTAGGGTACATACTGCAGTGGTCACAAGGAATATCGATATTCGATATACATAATATGTATTCGATATACAAATATTTGAAGCTATTTCTCAATATATGTACGCTTCACTTAAAAAGAAAGATCAGTTACGATGTTAGGTGAGCTGTGGGTATATTCAAATGTGAGTTAAGGGTTTCCATGGTCACTGACATAAGAGACGATATTAGAGCCTATTAAATAAAAAAACAAATAACATCAACCAGTAGAAACCATACTTAATTAGAATAAAAATATACTGCCAAAAATCAAGCATGCATTAAAATAAGATTTCTACTAGGCTTATGAAAGTTCAAACTTATTTTAAATTTAAATGAAATCATTCAGAAAACTGATGGACGATATTATTCAGTTCGTATCACGTACTTCAACGGATTCTGCAGAGAGCACTCGCAAAAAACAAACCTCAACTTATATCGCATCCAAAAATCTCGTAAAAATTTTATTTTATGGTTTCGATCCACTGGAAAACTTCTGAAACCATAAAACTAAGTTATACGCAGATATAATCCTGTTAATGCATTTCCTCCAATTTATGTTTCCCGTGGGTACATATAAGTTACTAGAATTTTATTGACATATGTATCCGGGAAAACATAAAATTCACAGTTTGAACAAACACGCTGGCTATGAGTACACAAGAAAGCTCATCCGCGAGAAGGGTTAACCAATCCCTCCAAAGAATGCAAACACATAAAAATAATTAATTTTACGGTGAATAATAGTTTAAAAAATGTCAATTAAAATAACAAAGCTCTAGTTTCATTTTTATCAATTATGAACTCTACAAACAATTTTGATTCCAGCAGTATAAATAACTGAGTCTGAAAAGGTGCAATTGGGACTTTTAACTTAAAAGTAAATAAAATGGTAGTTCATGTAAAAATACCAATTGCTTAATAATTTGTTTGTCTGTTTGTATCTTTTTAAACGATGATTGTGTACTGCTACATAGGCCTTTAACCGTCGCCGGTGTGCAGAAATCTTATCTCTAAGGCGTTTACTGACATGCCTGTAAATTTATTGAAATGGGGCTGGCCTGGTCTTAGATCCGCATACTTGGGAACATAAAACGCCCTTGACTGTTCCACCCAGGCCAAAAGAAATTGTTTAAGTGAGGATAAAATAGAGCCTAAATTATGACTTTTCTCATATTTTTAATGTAAGCTTTGAATTATTTTAAATTAAATTGCACAAGTTTCACCAAGAGCTCTGCGAATATAATAAGCTCTACTAACGACAATTGCAAATTAATAAATTATTATTATTATCATTATTATTGTTTTACATTCGAATTTAGGGCTACATGAAACAGTTTTCCTCTTCTTGTCTTCACAAAATTTCACCTTTTCCCGATATTACTATTTTCGTTCTTCCGTCCATTCACTTCCTGTTTTCTTCTTGGATTTCTCTGGAAATTAAATTTCAAATTTTGGTTTCATAATCTGTTCGTTATACGTCTATATAACTTATAATTACTAGTAGGCTACATTGGCGGAACATTGCATCATAAATTCATTCACAACGTGTACTAGTTGAAAACATCTCAAAAGCTTCACAAGGAAGTTTATCAACAATACCTTTCAGTAATTTTATATAAAAACAAGAATAGTTCTTTAATCACTCCTAGTTAGTGGCTTAGGAATGTAAATTTATATTAAATTAGTCTTTAATTAAAATAAAAATTTTGAAAAAATCACGAAAATTACACTTAATATTTTAATAACAGGAAAACAAATGGTAGGTAACGCAAGAATAGCCGAAGTTCTTAATCTAAAGGTATAATTAAATACAATACACCGTTTGTCAGCAACAGATATATACAGAAAAACGTTCTTCTGTTTCTAGGAATCATGAAACATGTTTTTCCAGTGTTATCACGATTTTGATTTTTTCAAGATCTTTATACTTTCTCTATGTCTCGTAGGCCTTTAGGCCTATGTGAGAAAGTGAAAATAGAGAAAACAAAAGAAACTTCTATAGTTCTTAAAAGTCACGAAAGGAGGAAAAGTAAACAAAATAGTTTTAAAAATTTATATTCAATCGTAAACGTACACACAATGCGGTAGCACACAAGACTCACGGCATCCAAATGCACATTCGAGTGTATTGAATCTTTCCGATATGATGAGCATGATGATATAATGATATGATGTTGGTCAGGGAATTCTAAACCGGCTCCACCATTCCCACTCCCACCTCTCCTCCTCCCATTTTCAGCTATTGTGGACGCGGTTAAGAGCTTCTAGATTCGCTGAGAGAACATAATCATTTCAGAATTAATCTTAACTTTCTTCGGAAAGGGAAATAACGTTTTGTTTGTTGTCCATGTCTTTTGCTCACTTCAAAAGATGTATGTATAATATAGAAGACACTATTTACAAGGCAACCCTCCAATCCCTCCCTCCTAAACCTAAACCTAAACCCGACCTGTGTTCATAGGTTAATGTTTCAGTGCAAATCTTTTTATATGAAGGAAAAAGGAGATGGACTCATCCAGGGGCTAGTCCGGACATTCAATGTGAAAACGCCTCTGAGCCCCATTCATAACTCACCTAGGCTTCAACATTGTTCATAGGCTATAATTCAGGCCCGGCAAACGAGGCACTGGAGGTGCGAAGTTCCCCTCCCTCTTGTCCCCGCTGCTCTCATTCAACAGCAGGCAGAGGCAACTAAACCAGTTGATTCTGGGATTAGACGCGTGGCAGGTAGAAGGAAAAAGGACAGGCGAATGTAAGGGTTAGAACAATACGTACATTCAATGTCTCGTCTCCTAGCCCTGTTATAATGCATGTGGTCGAACTTGAACTCGTTCCACTCGGGTTGGTGTGAAACACAAATGATAAGAAGATTCATTGCCAACTTTACATTAAGAAAAACACAAGAAGTCAGAAGCATCGGAAAGTTTCCGTGCACTCGACAGTACATGACTGATGATGATATTGAAACGCATCATTCACGCCAAAGGTTCCAAGATTCAGCTGAAAACGAAGTTGTTACAAAAGAAAACAAAACTAAAACAATATGTGAAATACTGAGCGTATACAAGTCATCATATTGGAACTATTGTAAATACGATTTTAGACACTGTTCTTGAATTCTCATGTAAACGCACATTTTAACACTCCTAAACTAAACACCGTGGCGCGACATCCCCGAAGGGACAAGGTCTACCACCCGACCGCTGCGTCATCTACCTATAGGCAGATGGCAGGATTGGGATACATGTGGTCAGCATTCCGACACCCACGGCCGTTAATGGTGATTTCCATGACCGGAGCCGCTACTTCTCTATCAAGTAGCGCCTCAATTTGAATCACGAGGCTGAGTGCACCCCTACCAGACCTCCCTACTTCAGATCGAACCCGGGCCGACGGATCCGTAGTCAGCGACGCTAACCACACTATGTATATTTTACAGTTCAATAATAAGATGCCAGTGAACAGAACTAATGTGTAATTTACAACATATTTGTATATAATTTTAATACAAAGGACGAATGCGGTGTGTGTAAACGATTGCTTTATATTTATTGCAATAATTTTTGATAATTATAATTATAATTAGATACAATAGCCTGTTTCAATCATGAACCAAAAAAGCCTATGAAATTATTTAATGCTATATTAAGTGGAATAATCAATTATATATTGAATTAGAAAACAACCATTAACGCCCATGAAATTTATACATTTAAATACAAAAACTTAATTATTTATTCCGAGAAATACGGTACATAATAGAACATGGTTGTGTTGCTTGTTAATAGCGTCTTTGTCTGGATGTCTGTATAAACTGCACGGCAACATGTCATGTAATTGGAACAGGTCGAAGGGCTTAACATCACATGCTCTTGATAGAGGCTTGAACATGGCGATTATTGTGTTGGGATGTAGTGAGGAGGGAATGCAGTGAATCTGCAACCCCAACTGCAAGCGTCATCAGGTATTTATCTTGTCCCGACAGAAGGAGGTCACATTTATTAGCGGTACATATTAATAGTCCTAATATGATCATTAATCTTCTTTACCTGTTCAGTGTTGCCTCTATTTTCAACAACCGTTTGCCTTACTCCAAGACCTCGGGGCTGGAATACAATAGTAAAAAATTAAGCTTAGCAGTGAAACAGTTTTATGAAGAAACACCTAATGCACTTGGAAATTGGAATTATCCGATCATCAGTATTTGTATTTATTCATCAATGTTTTGATTACAATTAGTTCATGGCAAGGGATTTGTTGATTAAACACCTTGTTTTATATTAATGTTGAAAAATAGCTTGAATTTATACCAATGTGTATAACGAATTAATTGGTTAAATGAGGCAATTTGTTTTGGCATTATTGTGCACTTTGTCATTTTCAAGAGATAGGTATTTTTTGTCATTTTCAGGTCATTTTTGGCATTTTTATTTCTGTTTCAATGCTTGTTTATTATAACTTTATAAGCAAATTACGTCCACATGACGTGGAATATTATTAATATTCTGCATATCATATATTTATGTGCATTTTCAACTCTACTACGTTTCCCAGAAAATCTCTAGTGGAGGTACAATCGTTTTCATTTCTGTAGCTCAGTTTTCATACTTCATTGTACCACTGCAGTTTACGTCCTAGCAATAAAGAATTAAATATCTTTTATTTCATTTCAAATAAGGAGTATTTTAAAGGGCATGTCAGTTATGAAATAATAGTTTTTTCTCGCAAAGATTGTCCAAGTAGCATTAATTTACTTCCTTCGTTAGTAACAAAATAAGAGTGTTTTATATTGCAAATTTAAACATAATGCACTGATATTCATTAAATTGCTCTCTAAACTAAACTAGTTTATTCTAAAACACTAATAAAAAGCAATAATGGATACTTTGTTGTCATTTTGTTACTATGTTTGGGTCATAAATGCATTTTTGCTATTTTTTGTCATTAAATTCTTTCCTAAAAAATTATATTTATCATTATTATTACCATCATTATGAAGAAATAGTACGGTAGAACCTAATAAATACTTCAAAGTTAATAACAGACAAAATATAACAGTGACAAGAAGGCCGTGTTCGAAAGGTGAGGTCAATAACTAAGTCCTAGTGACCAGCAACTTTAATAGTAGTAGACTACATACGACGACCTTTGTACATTTTATGCTTGAACAACTACCTTCTTTTGTCTATCAACGATATGGTTTAGTATACACGTCATGAATAAAGTAAGCATCCTCATTGCTAAGGACATGATTGATGTGAACTATGTACCTTTCGTTCATGATTTCTGACGTCGCTTCTGGTTATTTAGTTCATCAACTGAAAATGTAATTTTCGGACACGGTCTAATCTTAATGGTTCGGTGACGAAGATGTCTTGTCCAAAGAGATAATTAATTAATTAATTATTGATGATCTAATATGTTCACTTCACTTTCAGGTGGGGCAACAATGTCTCTTCGGTCTCTACACGCTGCAACTTTGGAATTTGCACGTAACTTAAAACTTGTGCTAGATTAGAGATGTATATGTAATTTCCCAGCTTGCATTTTTTATTTATTTTTATTTATTTTGTTGCACTGCAAGTGGGTCAACAACCCGGTGGCAGTGTTGCATTTAATACCAGCCATACATATATACATACAATTACACACTATACAACAGCTATCTACATACCCGATAATGTCTGTTTACATTTAAAAAGTGTCAACTTTTCTTGCGCTACTCGTAGTTGTACGCCATTTACGTTGCATCATATCATGGACTAGTACCTTTATTTTAACATTCGTTCATTATCAGTACTTTCTCGGTTGCAGCTAGCAGACTTCTACATATCGCACGGAGTTTCATATTTTCATTTCATTAAAGGAGAATGAGCCCATTAAATCGATATGCTGCTACTGCAAAGTTTACTCGTAGCCTCGGTTGAAGTCACTTCTGCCACACTTTTTTTACGAATTTAAGATGAAAGACGAATCGAAAATCAATGACACAGTTCTCTTTGTCCGAATTTAAGAAAACCCATTGTAGCTACCTGGACCATCGAGCACGCTACATTCTGTACGGCTCTATTGATTGAACGAGAGATCCCCATGGACACGGTGAAGGGAAACAAGTAAAGGCATGCAAATTTTGTGAAGTGGCTTCCATACTGCGAGCTGAATATTTCCCACCTACACCTGACCACAGGCTTTATTAATGCAGAGCTACGAGGATTCTGTGGTTTTCACTGTCTTCTAATATTATACAATAATATTCTGTCTGTAAATGCTGCTTTTGAACAGTGTGTGAAAGAAAATTTAACTTTGGAATACGGATAAATGTAGAATGTAGTAAAGAAATATGAATATCTATAAACAAAAATACAATATCTGCTACCAAAGCTGCAATAGCCAAGAAAAATCGAAAATGAACACGAGTAAAGATGGCCTCTCTAAGTTACTTCAACAGGAAAAAAACTAATATACTTGTTTTATTATTTAAACTTAGGAGTTTCGATCCCGGATCCCAGCGATGGAAGGCGAGCGGTCTAACCATTCAGCCACTGGCGCTTATATAAGGTAGAGTAATGTGGACTATATACAATTAGGCATATATATGTGTGTATACCTAGGTATATATATATATATATATATTAGGAATATAACCTAACTATACCTGTTTCGGTAGCCTATATGATTATAGCTGTTCTTCCTGTATATATCAGGCGCTGTAGCAAACTGCACTTAGGAAATTCGGGCTTCAAGAATCTACCCATTTCTGACGTAAGCTGTAGGCCTTTAAGGTGAGACCGATAGATTAACACATTTCAAGAAACGTAAGATGCAATTTACTCATCATATTGGTGTACTGAGTTGATTGGATGTATCATCATCACGTTACCCATGTGGAAATATGAGAGCCATTAATGTATATTGTAATGTAGTTAATTGAGTAATTTGAACGGACGTATGGATTGACAGCCATGCAAATCTACAAGAGTACGTGGGACAATGCAATTACGACTGGGTATATCGTTGGTAAAAGCAAATTAGTATCGATAGGTACAGGCAACACAAATAAGCTGGGTTTATATTCACAATGATATGTCAACGATCCCCACACACATTTATTTAAACAATCAAATCATTTTCTGGCAGTCAATCTGAGTTGTCCGGTAATAATCATATTTCAGATGAAGGCTCAAGAATACTTATTATAAAAAACAAAAATTTGACACGTGGACTTGCGCTAAACAGATTATATATATATATATATATATATATATATATATATATATATATATATGTTACAAAAATCCTTGTCCTTATAATGGTCCTTGTAACGTTCCTATTTCTTCAACAGGTATAAAAATTAAAAATTAAATAAACTTCTTAGCATCCTAGAGGTCTAGTACACCAAAGCAAATAGCCTAATAGTATCTTATGATAGGTTTTGGGATTGAAATCCTATCATACGTAATGAAGGATTAATGGAGTTGCTTTACCTAATCCCTCCAGTATTCATTCTACGAGTATATTATTTTCTTATTAATAGTGGAATTTCTATTTTTTAAGTTAGACTATTTATTAGGTCTACAGCTCTCCCAATTTAGTCTAGGGATTGCATACTGCATATACAAAGCTTACTACATATTAACTTAAGATAAAACATGTGCTTTAGAAAAGGAAAACTGAGAATATTGCTAGTTAATATTACGCAGATATTTGTTTGATAGATTAATGTAATTTTTAGGTAAAATGAAAGATTTAGATAATAATAATAATAAAATAATAATAATTTATTCACCACTGAGCAATAAAGTGGTTGCAATACACTAAATAACATGCTTTATTACTTATTAAGGCATTTAAAGGTTTCCAAGAATAGAAACAAAGCCTTTAATTTTTTTCAGTGCTGCTGATATAGCCTATATACAATATGTGTCGCCTACAGAACTGAATTACGGCAGAAATATATGATTCATAAGCAAATACTTTATGTTATAATATATATTGATAAATTTCAAACTAATTTTAGTGCACATGGACGTACTACCAGAAACATGAATGATCTACACAGACCAATAACTCGTTAAAACTCTTTCAGAAGGGTGCTTATTATTCTGCAGTACAGATATATAACAAGCTTCCAAACAACATTAAATTATTATGTATTCAAAGAAAGAGCAAACCTTTCAAAACAGCTGTCAAGGAATTTTTAATAACTCACACCTTCTACAATTTGGAGGAATATTTCCAGCTTGGATAAATTTGGCAGCTTGCAGTTTCTGTAGGCCTATATTATTGTTATACCATGCATGTATTTTTTTATCTGACGTGTTCTATATCCTTGAGCCCCGCTCAACACAGGATCTACAGGACGAGATATCTACATCTACATCTACGATTTTTTCCGCCTATAACGATTGGCATTTATGGAAACCAGTTATTTTAGTGGAATTATCTTCATCCCGCTGATGGTTTTACTTGATGACTGCTTATATTACTGCATAAATTCAGCTTTGAAAGGATTAATGTGCATTATATTACACTCACTGTGATATGCAAGTATCGCGAGTAGTTTACCTGAATTGCTGGGTTACTAGTGTCACTGTTGGGTGTAATATATTACAGCACGTATAGAGTTCCAGAAAGATACACCATAAGATCAGAAATGAAAGCTGGCTTAATATTCAGAAAAAGAACTCCGGCAGGTTTGTATAATCTCCCGAGTATTGAATGGAATTCATTGGAATGGAAAAGCTGGAGACGGGTGATCAGAGATGTCCAGAGAATGTGTTCAGTGAAGCAAGGGTTGGGACAGCCAGCAATTCCTAAGGGAAATCCCTTAGCCCTCTCCCTGCGTAAAGGCACGTCTCCTTGCAACAGTGCCATTCTATTGTGAATGTCATCTTCACAGGAGAAAATGTTTTAATGAGTTTACAGTAAAAATGTAAACCTTTCTGTTTTGGCATTACAACAGTATCGTTTGAATAAGACTGCAGATAAGTACGCGTTGCAGAATGTTGTTTAAGTCTTAAAAGGCGTAATTATAAACATATTATTTACTTAATTATATTTAAATTGGGCCTAAATAGAAAAGTAAAGTAACACATTTTAAAAGGAATAAATTTTAGTTACAGTTCTTAATAAAATACTATTTATGAAATATCGATATAATAATTTTTATTTTCTACTTCATCAAATAAAATAAAAAAAATTTAACACTGTAAGGGAGGTAAAATAAGGATCTAAAAGTATACGTGATTGAAAAATATAACTGCACTCAGTTTGATGTTTAAAAATATCTCTTTAAACTAAATCTAAAAAAATAATATAGAATTATAAATCCAATTTCGTCACAAAGGCTGTTAAGATTGTAGTTTGCAAAGTAATCATAATCATTACGTAACTTCAAGTTATATAATGTTGCACCATAAAATGGGTCCTGGCATAGTTCTTAATCATTCACAGTTCATAAGAATATTATTCGTACCTACAGGATATTAAGGTAGGTCAAATACGTTACAGTACTTTTAAACTAGATCACTGAAATGTGTGGAAAACTACACTTATCTAGAGAAAAATATTTCCTACGAATGGACTCCAGGGAAGTAAGAAATAATAGTAATAGGAATAGGTTGGGCCAAATTCTGAACACGTATACATAAAGTGTGAAATCTTTCCTCCCCAAAATGAACTTCCCAAATGACGACATACATAGCATCTGCCTCATGATCTCAAGAGACTCATTTTTAATACTACTTAACCATTTATACAGCCCTGTATAAATAATGAGTTAGGTAAATTACATTTCTTTACGTTTTCTATTATATTACATTTCTATCTGGGTTTTATGCAACATAATATTGTGTTTTGTATTCTGAACTCTCATGGTCAGCCGTAGTTTTTGGCCAGATATCCCTGTTTGTAGAAAAAAATTAAAAAGATCAGATATGGCATAAATATTAACAAGAAGAAAAAACCTTTATTACAAGCTACGGATGAACTAAACAAAATATTCATCTTAGGATGGCTACTCATTCGTTACATTTTACTGGAAATGACATTCTCGGGGAAGTAAGTTGGTGTTGAGTAGTCGCAGTGAAGGAACAGAAAGGCTCAACAGGGGAGAAATAAAACTACTGAATTAAAGGAGGCTCCCGGAACCTAAAAGTGAGCAGGAAGCGCTGGATGTTGTTCTCAGCAGTATGAGAGAAACAGAAGAGAGACTGTGGACGAAGTTAGATTCTTTGTAAAGTGGTGAAATGTGGGTTTTTAATATTGAATAGGCAAAATCGCAGCTTGTACATAATATAAATAAAATCAGGTAAACTGAAATAACAAAGTGCCAGATGAAGTTAAGAGGCCATATTTAAGAAACTATCGAGTTTTAGACCCCGGTTTCTTGAGAAAGTTTGATAAGCACATGCGAAGGATTAAGAAGAATATTAACAGAACGAAATTATAACGAATGTCTCACATCTAAAGCAAGGCGAGATATAATAAATATACAAACATCTGAGTACATTGCAGTCAAGGCCCTCAGCATTAAATATCATTCATGCTATTTAGCTCATCCGTCTTATAGGACTGAACCAATAACAAGTAAGAATAAGTTTGAAATCACAGCCAATGACAGACCTGATTCACCCAGTATTTATTTATTTATTTATTTTTTATTTTTTGCTCCTTTATATTCTAATCAGGTCGGAGACTCTGTAGGCAATGACTTATGCATACGCCACTGTACGTTGAGAATTATTCTTCCAATACAGTGAATATTACGCTTACGTCTGTTCATGAATCAGCACTATAATATTTTGCAGTAAGTGTATTCCATAGTCCAGCAACGTTGGGATTTAATGATTGTAACACCTCTTGTAAATATAACCTCAACAGCATGTAAGTACGCTATGGGTGAAGAAAATGAAGACAAGCTAATCATTCTCCCTTTTCGATTTGGACTCGTCCAGCCAGCTGACAATAATAGCTGAGCATCTGCAACTGTTCACTTCCATAGTATATTTCTTTTAAAATATACAGTACTTACCAGTACGTTTCGCTAGGAACTATAACAGTGACATAAACAATTATGGTTTAAGTAAGACATCTTCAATAATAAATTTCAGCAAACAATACTTGAAAAAATGTATGTTTATTACTTTATCTTTTTTTTTCTCCCACAGAAAACAGCAACATCAATTATATCACGAATACCGTGTCAATCTAAAATTCTATTCAAATAATTCAATCTCAGATCATTTCATTAATTATTTATTATATGCTATTCGTTAAACAGCAATATTATAAATGAAATTCATGACTTGGAACTTTCCTACTTAAACTCCGAATTTATAGGCGATTTCCAAGTCATTCGTGGCATTATAAGTTTCCAAACGTTTCGTAATCCAAAAGAGTAGATTAAGGCCTACTGTGAAAAATTATTCGTCTTTAATATCTGCAGGAATGTAATCTGGAAACTTCTTGTTCTTCACGCTTGCCACACACAAGGAGATTAAGGAACCGTCTCCAGGATGAGGAACACCCACTTAGTGTTTTTAATTTCCCTCTGCAAAATGGTGGTTACATATCTATGTTCTGCTTATCTTGTTTTAAAGTAAAATTCATCAGACCTCCACTTTACAGCTGTTTTCATCTCACTTTGCGTCTACATTGCTCTCTACGCACTCGGCCTATGGTTTTGCTGTCTGAGCAGTTTTTCAGAAAGAGATGCGAGTGGAATAAAATGGCTTCCTTTCACGAATGTATCGGCGGAACATTTAGACATACCGGTAAACATAATAAAAACCTTGAAGTGTAGTATCACATTAAATATTACATGTTCAGTCTTTATACATTCGGTAAGCGCAGGTCTCTCTCTTCTTTTAGCATGAGCATCTAAAATGAACATTCAAACACTATAAAACTCACATATCTCACAAAGTAACTTATATTTTTTTCGTTTGACCATACAGTTTCTTGTTTTGCCTCGAAGTTTCAGAGTTTTCTTGTTCCTATATACATATTTTTCTTGTTGCATGAATGTATTGTATGCTACACGGCTTATTGTTTCGTTCTTCCCCTCTGCTACCTAATCTTAATTTATCTGTATTTTCGAGCCAGTACAAAATCCACTAAATGTTTTTGTTCAGTCGTATAGGCCTCTACTTTACAAAAATGTTCACTGTAAAATTCCTGAATTGTTTTTCTATTTTTTGTAAAATACTGATAAAGACTGAACTCTGTGAATAAATAAATAAAAAAAAAACTAACAAATATTTCTAATCAATTTTAAACGTATAGCCCCCTGAAGATTTCATTTGATGACTGCCTTATTATCGGTGAGTAAGGTTTAAAGATTAAGATTTTTTTTATGTTCTGTGCTTTTTATCATGCCATAAGCCTTTCATTTTCATAAAATTCTAATCTTAGTTATTACATTACTTCAGTCATTTCATGTTCAAAAACCATCATCAAACATAATTATGTAAGCTTCTGACACATAAGTAGCTGACCCAAGAACATGTACTCAGCGTTCTTGATTTCCCGCTGCAAAATGGTAGTTAGTTCTGCGTCGCTCACCTTATCATGCGTTCACGTACAAATTACCTCACTGGGGCTTTACAGCTGTGTTCATCTCACGTTATATCCTCATACTTCTACACACTCGGCGTGTGGTTTGGTTTCAGGTATGGTCGTCTGCTGTGGTTTTCCTAAAAAGGACTGCGAGGGGAACACATCGCCTCCCTTTACGGTTGGGACGAGACCTTTTGACAAGACCACCATGAAGAAGCTTAAATATAGCACGATACTAAATATTTTATGCGGTGCCTCTGTACGAACTACAAACATACGGACTTCTTTAATCCTTTATCACGTGCATCTTATTTTACACATATATAAACACACCTATACAGCGTGTAAAAGAAGTAGGCCAAAACTTTGGGGAAACATTTCGTGCTAACGGAGAACATTTTGAAGATTTCATTACATGTTCTGTTAGCCTCAGCTCCGTTGTAGAGTATCATTTCATATAATTTTCTGTTTTCCACAGTTCTGTTTTCGAGTAATCTACTAAATGGTGCAACTGAACAGAAAGGACTCTAACAAGGAAATAAAGAATATCCGGAACCATGTTCATGTAACATAATTCCAACTTCTATTTGGAAGGAATGTTTCCCCAAAGTTTTGGCCAAACTTTTTGTTACGCCCTGTACAATATACACATTTTAACACGTATAATGCATAAGCTAAAAGTGTCGTTGAAGAACCAATAAGTGGTTGATCTTGAATAGAATATTTACTTTTGAAAGTGAATTTTATAATGAAAAAATGGACAGGTATGACGGTGATTTGTTTAGATCATTAAATATGAGGCAATTTATCTTTAAACAGAATGTGAAAAAAATCCTCAATTTTGAATTGATAGTATTTCGAACATACTAATCATCCAAGACAATTACAAACTATACATCGCATATAGCCTAAATCACATAAACTTATGCATGTACCTTCGATCTATGATATGATTTATCCCAACTGAATAAAGAATTGCTATCTAAGCCTATGTATTGGTAAAGATGCGTAGGCTATAACATTCATTCTTATAAATGAAATCCCTATTATTTTGTTTAGCTCTGGGCTTGGGAAGCAAACAAAAACAAAAAATGACATACGGTAACAAAATTCCCCGAACGTGTGCAAACAGAAACATGCCTATCACAAGCAAGTGCGAAATGTCTATCATTGCTCTGGTGTGAGGGATTGTGCACTAATCAGTCATAACCGCGACTAGCTTTAGATACTGTGCTCCTTTAATAAGCATATAAACGCACAAATTATGTCAAGCAACCTGATATAGGCCTAACGCATCAAAGTATGCCGGAAAAACATTTTTTGGGGCAAACGAAATAAACTAAACTTGAATACCGATACGTAAAGAATTAGAATGAAAGTATAATTGCGATACACATTTAAGAATTAATCCATCTATCACACAGTTAAATTCATTGAGAATATTAAAAATAAAAATAATAATCTATATCTAAATGTCTAATAATTACCTACTTCATTTTCCAAGTGTCCAGTATCAGATTAACTATATATTTTATCTTTATAATATTATTAATAATAAATAATTCTAATAATATAATAAAATCAGGTAAACTGATGTAAAAAAGTGCCAGTCTGTTTTGGTATAATCAGTTATGATTGCAATTATGATATGCAGAATACAACAAAAAAATGTCAAATTGTTCGGTTTCGTGATTTGAACCATGGAACTCCGGAATGTGAGGCCAAGACGTTACCATCTCAGTCACCTGGGTCAGTTTAACTGCCTAGTTGGATAAGCGCATGTAAAGCAATAGTGTTATTTGTCATAGCTAACTCTATTTTAATATCCAAAGCCTTATAAGATCACAATAAAACAATAGGCTATGTTGCATTATAACTGATTTGCATTTCATAAATTCTATCGAATACGTATATTACCATAAAATAGGCACTAAATTGAGCATTACTCCGAAACAGGTCAACCGATTTTATCCAATATCAATAGACGTCTTCCCATGGACATTATAAATGTATATAACAAGTTTCATAAAAATCCGATAAAGCGTGTTTGAGTTATTGCGCCTTTAAAATAGACACTAAATTGGGTTTTACTCAGGTACCGGTCAACAGATTAGGTTCAAATTCAATAGGGTACTTCTCACGGACGTCATAAATGCGTATACCAGGTTTCATGGAAATCCAATACAGCGTATTTGAGTTATGGCGCCTTTCTAATATAATCTATTAAAATAGGCAGTAAATTGGGCATTATTCCAGTACCGGTGAACCGATTTGGTTCAATATCAATAGGGTTCTTCCCATGGACATTATAAATGTGTTTTCCAAGTTTCATAAAAATCCGAAAAAGCGTATTTGAGTTATGGCGCGTACAGACAGACGGACGAACGGACAGACTTTTTCGTCCCCACACACAATCTCATAAAGCACCATACTGGCACTTAATAAGACATGACCTATTACACTTTAATGTTCAATTAATCTTTACAATCCATGTACATAATGCATAGAAATTCAACATAAAATTAACATTCTCTATTATTAATAAATTCGTCAATTGAGTAAAATGTATATTTTTAATTCAGCTGTGTTTATACTCTTTTAGCTATGAGGCCATATCAGGTATTCGGGATATGTGTCTGTACAGTAGGGTAGTGTATATTGATTGTCAATTATTTCTATTATTGCTGTATTTTATGGAGTAAATTTCAACTGATATTAATTTAAATGGATATGATACGGGATGAAAACGGTGAAGATGATTCATTGTATGTAAATATCCAATTCGGTATTTGGCTTTACGACTGGGGAAACCATGAAAAAAAAACACAGGATTTGAACCAGGAACCTTCCGAATGGGAGTCCAAGTCTTGTCGACTTGAAATTCACAACTGTAGTAATGTTAGTATTTATATACCAAATTGCCATATAATCCATTAGACCTAATCCTTCTGGACGCACTACGGACTTCGGGTCAGCGTCTAACAGAGTGGTCTACAACCCGCGGCCAGCGACAATTTTTGGCGGCCCTCAAATAAATACTAATTTTAACTCCAATGTCCATATTGACAATTTAGTGATAATAAACAATGTCAGAGCTCCCATTAAATTTTAAAAAAATGTTACTGTGTAATTCATTAACATTGCCAAGTGGAAGACAAAATATAAAACACACACATGTACAATGATAAGTAGTCCCTATAGTTGTAAGTATCATGTAATTAATAAATCCATGCGGCCTGCTAGTCTTTCACCGAATAAAACTGACTATTAAAATATAAAATGGGTAAAGTTCACTGCTCTAACAACAATGAGTACCCGAAACAATACTGGGTAAAAGCGGCCAGCGCACAAATGTAGCGATCTTAAAAGTTTCACTTTCTATATATCTATAAATCAGAGTTCATCTTCGTGGAACCCTAAGGGTCCCGACGGAATATTTTGCCTTTTTTCCACTATGTCATAGTGACAACCTATTATAATGTTAAAATTGGGACCTTAATTACAAATGTTCCTCTATATATTACTACTATATGTTACTACAATACTTATTTTATGGCTGAAAACGATCAAGAAACATTTTCGCAAGGTTTGACCCCTGTACCTGACTATTGCATGCTTAATAAGCAATAGAAATCTGTATTACATTTAAATCGTTATACAATTAAAAATGATAAATCATTTAATATACAATAATATGAACATCTAGGCTACACAAAATATATTTTCAATTAAGCGAGAGAAAAATGCAACAAATAAAGTAGCATTGGCATGAATAAAAATAAATTATAAAAAGAAATAATTAACGCATGAATGATTACAGAGAATATAAAATCTCAAATATAATACAATAGAAGGGCATAAATAAAGGGGCATCTGGGAACAATGAAGAATTAACTTATACCGTACTTAGGAAAGATTTTAAAAACTCTAGAATGAAAAGAATAATACTACGAAGGGCTGAGCATTTAAACATTGGAGAAACACAAGAGATTAGGGTTCCACACTAATTCTCCTCTGCGTGGCTTACATTATTCCCTAAGGTAGGTCCACAACGGTTTCAGCATTGCCCCTTTCCTGTAACGAAAATTAGAGATAAACACGGGTCTACACTAGGGAAAGCCTTTTAAGCGTGTAAACGAGACGAAGCCAAAAACCCAGCAATCCTCATTTAATGATTCGTATAGCAGATATCCTGTTAAAGCTCCGAAGCTACCAACTGTTTGCAGAAGAGTAAAAAAGGCACCGTCAAATATAAGTGAGGGCAGTACAGCTCTAACGCCGATATTTTATTCCAAAAGCTTGATTAACTATTCCTATCAACTTTATCACTATTATATGTGGTTGAAGTCTGAAAATACTGGAACCATACGTCGACAACATAAATACTGGGTGCTGGCAGTTATGAAAATTAATCTACCAAGGATCTGTATTTCTGCTCATAATGATGTAGTTTCTCTTCCACCCGTGATAATCGCGGGTGAAATTCCATTCATTTGGTATTTAATTTTGGTGCACTACGTGTCATCACGGGAAATTTTCATTTCTTACCTGACAACCGTTTTTCTATTTCTTCAGTCAACAATTACGTCAAGTAATTTGATTTAAAAAGTCGTATATTGTCTTTTGTAACAAAATAAGTAATAATAACAATATATTTAACTAAAGTAACCCACTTCATCATTAGGTAATCTACTTCCATGTTTCGTCTTCATCGGTTAAATGACATGATTGGGGGAAGTTCACAAGTGCACAACAAGACTCTCAGGGATGCAGTCTGTCGGTTCTAACATTGCCCAATTACCTATAGATAATAAAACAGCAATGGTAGAGAGAAAATAAATTATTTCTTGAAACAAAATACACTATAATATTGTGCTTACTTTGTATAAGTTGCCTTGAGAGTCAGAATACTAACTTATTCAGACGATTCCATGCGCACATAAATGTGATGCATTTCGACCAAGTTCTACTCTGTCTCTGTAACATTTCTTTGGATACCCAAAAATGTAGATTTTAACTCTCCCAGGATTCGGTATAATTTCTCTCATTGTTTTTCTGAATGAGGGGGAAAAGTAAGCATTTGGAAAACTAGGAATAATCTTTGTTATATTGTCAACTGGTTTGTTTAAAATCAATAAATTATTTTATGATTAGCTAATCTATTTTCTGATTTTTCTTTGCTGAATAAAGCGATTTAGCTGGATCTCAGAAAATAATTTTCTTCAAACTAAAAAAAAAGAGAGAGAGAAAATGATAATGCTTGATATTGATTTCATAATATTTTGATAACAAGGATATTAATAAATATAATGAAATAAAACTCTCGTCTTCAACTTGCCGTGAATTTATTTTATGCAGGCAGTTTCATTCCTATTTAGTTTTTAAAATTAGTTGGAAGAAGAAGCAGGTAAAATTGCTGAACTCAAACATGATCTACGCAAAGTCACTAAAACCTATATATGTAATATTCTCTTCAATATTTTGATTTCAAAACACTTAATAAAGTTGTAGAAATAAAAAAAACATAAAGGGCGGTTTATGTTGATTTATGACATTCTCTTCATATAAACTGGTTGTAAAAATGATGAGGAAGTCATTACCACATAACATCCCTGAAGGATACACAACCCAAATAAAATCGTATTAACACACTCACGTAAATTCCTTTACCCTTACCTTTTTCAATTCACATTCTAAATAGAAAGAGAGGCCTGATGTTCACCAGGAGAAAGTGAGTTTCTACAAAAAGTGGGTGGCTTAAAACTACCATTCAGAGAATTTTTGCGAAAAAATGTTTCAGATAAAAGTTGTATCTCTTAGTATAAGCACCTCTTGTACAAAATTCAAACAAATTATTAGATCTGTTTTCGAAAAAATCGTAATAAGCGAATTTTTTTTCATGTGAAGCGGAGGCCTTAAAACTAAGAGTAAGTCGTCACCAACAAGATACCTAACCCAAATATATATATATATATACGAGGGGTATTCCGAAAGAAGTTTCGTCAATGTATGGCAGGAGCGGCGTGTTCACCAGGGGAACCAAACAAACGCCAGACGAATCCTCACCCGTGGCTGGTTCCACGACGGAAGTGGCATCAGCGGAGGAGGCATGACGCAGGCGCACTGCGCCGTAGAAGAGCGAGTCGCAGCAGACTGGCGTGCCCGCGGGTATTAGTGTACCGCTCACGATGGCACAAGAGATTTGGCGCCACTGCCATGTACCGCTATCTCCCCTCTTTCAAACGAGCCATTGCTGCAGCCGCTGAACCTTTTATTGTCCGAGATAGAGCTGTTTGAAATTGATCTCCCGATTTCCGTCCCCGCAAAGTGCGGCCTCCACGAACCCATCTCGCACAAACCTTATGGAACATCAATTTGTCACTCAAAATGGTCTGTATGGAACCTTTAGTAATGTCAGGAAGCTGAGGTGGAGCAGGCTGTGCGCCAATTCCTTGCATCGCAGGGCACCGAGTTTTACCACAGTGGGTTCTTCAAACTGATCGCACGCTACGACAAATGTCTCAATGTCGCTGGCGACTATGTCGAAAAATAGTGCACGGTGTATAGTTCATGCTGCCATGCTGTATTGCTTTTGGGTCAATAAAGTGTCCGTGTGACAAACTGACGAAACTTACTTTCGGAATACCCCTCGTATATATATATATATATATATATATATATATATATATATATATATATATATATATATATATATATATATATATATACGGCTTTTCATTCTTGAGCTAGGCTGTTCACAGATACACAGACATGTTTCTTAAAATAGTATGTTTGGATTCAAGGGACATTAAAACGTGTATTTATGGTAAAACCTGAAATTCGAATTCTGGGGTCGAACACAATATTTCCTCTACCTATAGTACCTATGGGACGGGCAGAGGAAGTGAAAAACCGAAACTTTTATTTGAAATTTTAATAAACTATCTTCTGGACTTATTGGTAGGTTGAACCTTCAGGGTTTCCCTAGTAATTGGGACTTGTGGATTTTCTGTGTAGGCTACGACAAAAATGCATTTCTTCAAGTATAATACCGTTAACTTGTTAAGACATCTCTTATAGGCCTACCCTTAATATGTGGATAGCTGCATTTAAAGAAATGCATTAACGACGTGAAAATGTGTGTCGAGAACATACATGGTAATTACGGAAGTTACAGTTAGCTAATCCGTAAGTTTAACTTGCTAACTACTTGCTCTTAAGCATTGCACGTATATTCAGACCAATTAACTCACAAAATGTAGATATAATCGGAACCATGCGTAGCGTTGAAATGTTCTATAGACTGAGTAATTCAAACTGCCATACACACTGACAAGCAGTCATAAATCATCTATTTAACATGATTTTCCTTCAATATCATAAAGCGTTTTACTGAAATTGGCGTCACTCTGCTTATGACATTATATGGCTTAACAAAATTTATGAACTTAACAAACTGTCACAAATCTGAAATTATAATAATATGCTGTATTCAAAACTTCAAATATACGATAGTGCACAAGCGTTGCATTCATTTTAAATAACTAACTTATGATAAACTTTGAGAAGGTAGCTTTCTGTGGTAAATTGTGAAATGAATTTCCCGTTTGATAAAAATGAGGCACGATATTTTAGGAAATTCCTTTTTTGTGTGAAACTATTTGTTTGCTTAAATCGTTATTACAATGGGACATACATTTATATACGCTGTAAAGTATATCATATTTGAAATTGCCTTCTTAGTGCTATAAATCTAATGTAAACTTATTCAGGTTTTGTGTGACTATAATACATTATCTTGGCTTTAAGAAACAAGATTAAAATGTTTAAAACAATTAAAATCAACATCAGTACATGAGTATTCAATCGAGTTAAAAGTGCTTTTCTTACCGAATCAGAAAACTAGGGTTCTTTCGATCAGCTCACTGAAACTCATTCAAGGATTTCACTCATATATTTATGATCATGTAAGCTGTGGTGATCAAAACCAAATGGCACATTTAGGCTACCAAAACCAAAGTCACATTCAGCCATCCTGTGTAGTTTGTACAGTGCGTTTCACGTACGAGTTGGCCAATCATGCGGGTTTCTGCGTCGTAGCGGCCACACTCTAAGTCCCGAGCGGACGATTGAAGTATCCACGCAAATAAAGCCGCCAATGGTGTAATGATTCCGGTTCTCACAATTACAGTAAAAATTACATTGAAAATAATCAGGTACCTCATCACAAGAGATGTTGGAAATGTCCTCATCTTGCCTCCACACAACACTGACACCTGTTTAGGAAATTTTCTTTCATGCGCGTAAGTTCAGCTTCCGAGATACAGTTGATTACTCTTGTGATTTGCTTTAAATGGTCTAATTAATTTTATTAAATGGGAAGTTAATTTGAGTTCTGGTTGTATGGTAATAATAATATGATTTGATTATATATGATGCATGTTTATGGGAGTTGTTTTATTTAATTCAGCATTGGTTATTTATTATAGAACGGATTATTATATGTATATAAGGTGAAATTAATATTACTCGTTATATTTTTTTGGCCTCATTTTTGAGTGGGTTAGGTTACTATCTTATTATTTGGTTATTCAAATCGTGAATTCTTATAATGCTGGATTCATTTTTTCGGACTGATTTGAACACCGTAAACAAGTTAAATTCGACATACAGTAGTCTCCCGCTAATCTGGACTAAATGGGACCGGACCCTGTCCGGATCACCGAAAGTCCGGATTGAACGGAATTTGCTTTAAAATACAATTACTGTACCTTGAGTTTTAGATGGGTAAAACTACCATGTTTTTCTTCATAAATATAACTTTCTTACAATTTAATTTTGCTTTTAATACAACTGCATATGTAGTTTGTGTTTAACCTAAAAATTGATGTAGTATTAACAAAACAAAACATCTTTGCTATTAAAATTCAAAATTTGATTGTTCAGTACAAAAAATCCTGTTCGGACTAACCGGATGAGGAAGGTCGGGATTAGCGGGACTGTACTGTAGTAAGACATTGCATGAATATAATTATCATATCAAAATATATATTCTTGAAAAAATTATAACAAAACTCATACACATTACGCCCACCAATCTGCACATCTACCTGATTCAAAGAATTGATGCTATATTAAGGACACTTAGTATATTTCTACTGAAAATGCCATTATGTTAATGTAATTGATAATGCTAATTCAGCATAGCCCCTGAGGAAGGATGCTGGGAGGCAACATGGAGCAACATGATATTCTGGTTAATGCAATGCTCTTATGACATAACACCGGCCGTCGTATCTACGCATGCGCATATCTTTCAGCACCATTGTCAATATGAACTATACATGGCATTAAGTCTGCACCCCACATAACCCCAGCGGCGGAACTGATTAGTCTGTGCATAACTTAAACCGGAATAATTTCACAGCCGGACCAAAAATTCTTCCAAGTAATATAGTATCTTGGAATTGTTATTTCTCGAAAAATCCCTCGAAAACATAGACCATTTGCATTCGCAGTAAATCAAAATTAGGGGAAAATTTTAAAACCTAAAAATGTGATAAATAAATAACTAATAACATAGTTACGTGCCAACTATTACTGTGGTCGGCTAAACTTAGACAGCACAAAGTGTATAGAAGTGTGAAAAATTACAGTTCACATGAAGAATCAAACGGGACTAAAAAATCTTATGTGAAACTTAATATATTGCGGTGTATAATATACGGTTGTATAGTCGATGCGCAAATGTTTTAGACAGTGAGATGGGTAGATTAAGTCCGCTCTAGAACCGGCTCTGAAGTAAACAAGTATGTCTGTCTTATTCTAGTGCGTTACTAGTATCTACAGCCTGTGCATTTAGACGTGAGCACTTGCATGCGCCGCAGAGATAGGACGGGACGGAAGGGGAATGTGTTGCTACTATGAATCACGTAATGACTGATTCCACTGCGCATTGTGTTTACAGTGCTCTCGTCTAAATGCACGGACAGTACGTAAGAGTGAGACAGAGATACTTGCTTACTTAGAGCCGGTTCTTGCCCACTGTCTAAAACGTTTGCGCGCCGACTATATTGCAGTAGTGCGCTTTCAGTTGCCTCAGCCTCACATAAAGTTGTATTATTCCCAAAGCACCGATGAAGACCCCAAAGAGCAATAATGCTCTTATCTAGAGGTAATAGAGTATAATACAGAGAATAATAAAATATTTACTAAGAATTTAGAAAAAGTGTAATTTTTAAAAATAATCTAATGAAACATAATACAGAACAAAGATTATCACAGAAGTCATAAATGTATTAGTCAAAATAGAAACATAGAAATCATGAAAGTAGTAAGTTGTGAACGGAAATAAATTTTGGCTTTTGAAGAAAAAGTCTATCCTTATAATGTCCTTAATCCCTTGTGGTAATTCATTATAAATGTGTGATCAACAAGGAACACGATATAATTGCTGAATGGGAATTATTTGTTGCCCTTAATTACTACCTGGTGTAAGTGAAATAGTCATTGATAGTATTTTGACAGTAATTAAGTTATTCAAAATATATTAAATAAAAGCGGAAGTAGAGATTTCTACTCACTACGAGAAATGTTGGTAAGAATTCCCGATTAGTTACTCGGTTCAGGTGTCCCAGAAAGCTAATTGCAAAATCCATATGAAGGTTTAATTCGAAACCATCTGAATTGCTGCTTCGTTTCAGGAGTACCGGAACACAAACCAGCCACCCATTCTGTTTTATGATACCACGAGGTTAACATACGCAATATGAAGAATAAAATGCAAGTTTATGTAGGTCTACCTTAATAGGCGAGTTCTTTATTAAATTGAATAAAATATTATACCCGAGGGAGCTTTTACATCTACGGGAATAAATAAAAGCTTTCTGAAAGGTAAGGACAGAAGTCGCTATTGGACTCTGAATAACCTCCGAGGTGTAGCGCATTAATCAACACTACATAATTAACAACCTGGCCACGTAGAAAGGAAGGCGAGTGCACTGGGTGAATAGCCGAGTTACACAAAAGACGACTTGAGATGTAATTTAGTACTTTTGATCCACTGCCAAAGCTCATTTCTACCGCATACAAGACAAGAAGTTAAATGGATTTTTGCAGCTCAATATGTTTAAGTATGAAAGCCCATACTGAAATTTTCTATTTCCATTTCGAAGTAGAACAAATTTCTGAACTCAAAACTAGTCTGAAGCCTAAAAACCTAGCTACGCTTATATGGTCTCTTAACAGGCCAAAATGAATTTCAGTCTTTTTGTAATTATAGAGAATAATTAATAAAATCGTTATCAGACAAGCAATGCCATCTAAAGTCTCAGTATAAGTAGAACATTCCGAAAACAATGATTAAAATAAAAAATCAAACTGATCCCCGCTATTCTTAAGGATTCATAATTTCCAAGAAAATAGTGATAACATTTCCATTTGCAATTGTATAGGCCTTGCCGTAATCCATTACAATTTCTTAAATCAATTTAATCGAAGTGTATTCATTAAGAATCTGAAAAATCTTCACGTTTATGCAATATATAACTTAATGAATTTATACTATTATTCTTAACTAGGAGATGAACATTATAAGAAAAGCCTATGTTTTAAGTAGGCATCAGTTCAGTTGGACCACGGTTTCAATTCTTTTTCTGGAATTAAATCAACTTATTAATAATATATTTGATTTTAGAGTAAATGACTACTATATTTACCGCCCTTTTAAGGAGCAGGTTACAAATTACGCGTTGATTTTTTATATAGAAAGAACGGTTGAAAAGAATCTCCTCTTTAAAGCGCAGGGCATTTCCTTCCTAACAAATTCAGATCATGTGGTGTTAGGAAAGAATGTTTGATCCATGCAGATGAGATTTGATTCTGGGTCGAGCTGTAGGAAGCCCCTCAACTCATTTTCCATCCCGTTTAACAGCGACAAATGGAGGGAGGCGAAACTCGATACTTGGTCTCCAAACCGGAGGCTTCTTTAACTGTTGTCCGGAAGGATGTCCTAGAGCGGGTGACTGAACTCAGATAAACTGTTCTACTAACTTACTCGCTGTTACTACATCCCAGCAACTAATGCCAATGGTACTTTATCTCCCAGCTCGATAATGTCAACTATTTGCAACATGCTAGTGTATATATGTACTAATAAAATGAACAGTTATATATTAAACAAATATTATTTGTAAAGCTTAAAAATTATAACTGATGGGGATGAAGTCTTTAATACTAAAGAATATATGACTCATGAATTTCAGAAACCCCACGCCCACTCCACAAAATTTTACAGGAGAAAGGAAACTCTGTTTCCATCTGTTTCCATCAAGAACGAAAAGCTTTCAGAAAAGAATACTTCAGTCATAAATAGAGCAGTCCCTATTGTAAGTGAAGTATTGCCTACTAGCAGACTTTTTTTAATTTTGTAATTATCATTCTTCGCTTTAGGATAAAAGAATAAACCTGGTGGAGATGTGGGGTTTATGAATTTCATGGGAACTTTTTTCGAACTTGGTGTTTTAGAGAACAGTAAGTAAATGAAAGTGGAGAAAAGTGTAAATTAAACAAACAATGCAATTTTATCATATAAATCCTTTTTGAAAAAGCAAATTTTCTTTTCACGATTCCACACCCAATACTTCAATATCCGACATTACTCGATAATACTTTAATGTAATATGCAGCTATTTTTTATAGTTTAGCAACAATGTTTATTAAAAAATTATGGGAAATGACAAAAACAGTCAGGCCAACATCATAAACTTCTGAATTTAGTTGTTTTAGATTGAACGTGTTCTGGATGAATTAAGACATATGGACTTTCTGCAAACCTCCTAAACTTCAAGACCGTATAAAACCTATGCAACTTGATGGATTTATGGGATTCCAGTACTACATGCTAGGTAGTGATGAGCAAATGCAAGACCAAGACCAAGACCAAGGCGGTCTTGGTCTTGGTCTTGGTATTGCACTCTCAGTCTTGGTCTTGGTCTTGCATAGGTAACCCTGGTCTTGGTCTTGGTCTCGGTCTTGTATCAGTGGTCTTGGCCTTGGTCTCGGTCTTGCATACTCGGTCTTGGTCTTGTTGCAAGAGTCTTGCAGTCTTCTTTTACGCATCTTACACGATTTAAAGTTACACCGATTACATGTGTGTTATTGCTTGCGAAAGTAACGAAAGCTAATTGCTTTTAGTTGCAGTAAACAGTAATGCGATGTCACGCTGTTTGCCGAAACGTCCATGGTGATATAAGCTAGAACAGTAAACTTTGAGTGTAAATTTAAATATTCTCTGTTATCCTATTGCAGAACTTTAAACCCAAAATCCACGAGATGCTATACTTTATTTGAGAGTGTAAAATTATGAATATTATATTGTAAAGTTTGAAATTGAACGGCTGTGGAGACAAGAAGTAATATTAACAGGATGTGTATGAAATGTTTAAAAGACTTCCGCATAGGAGAGAGGTTCTATCTGACCTGTTTAAAACAGTATAATATAGTAAAAAAAACATAACGGCATTGAAGCAGATGCTTTAGAAATTGTGCAATCTATAGAAAATCACACAATGTCCATTCGAAACCCAAACCCATAGGCTTCAATAAATAATATTTCTCTTTTCATATACCCTAGTTCTAATTTATAACACATTGTGAAAAGATCATTTCTGCACTTTAAAGATTTCCGCTACCTCCCATAAATTACTTTCTACTTACTTTCAAGTTTAGGGCCTTCAATTAATTGGGTCATAACTAATTATAATTATTCTTCATGCAAGCAAATATTTCTAGACCAGGCATTTTCTACTTTTAGTATCTTTTCCCATTCGATATGCATCCTTAATATGAATCAGCAGCAAGAACTTAAACACCGCCACCGTCATGTGTCAATAACAAAATTGTAGTAGTAAAAAATTGTTTTCAGTGGATCTCCAATCTATCATCAGTAAAATGTAGGCCTGTATAGCTACAGTACAATCAGATACGTAACTGTAATGTAATAACTAGCAAATATCCGTCAAATAAGTTCCTGTTTTAATTAATCTACGGTTTAATTGTGTTTTATTGAATAATTATGAAGAATACCGGTCGTATAACCTGATTTTTTCAGACTTCACTTTATTTTGAAATTTTCTGCAAAGAGAATGGAATGAGCTGAATAGCTATATTATATTTTGTTCAAGTAGACAGGAAAGAGTCTATGTGAGAGTAAGCTATGAATATTAATGATAGGTGTAAAAAAGGATACCATCGTTAATGAATAGGATACTGAGCATGTTAATAGGCGTTTTAAGTTACGGGGGCTACTGTTTAAAGTTTCAATTCCTCAGTCATAGGCCGCCCCCATGGCTGAATGGTTAGAGCGCTCGCCCTCCACCGCTGGGACCAGGGATCGGATCTCGATGGATCCATGTGGAATTTGTGGTGGACAAAGTGGGGTCGGGGCAGGCTTTCTCGGGGTGCTCCGGTTTCCCCTGCCATATGTAATTCCATCGTTGCTCCATTCATCGTAGTATGACCATTTGGTTGTAATAAAGAATTATTATAAATCCTCAGTCATAGCTTTCTTTTAACCCAGTGAGAGATTAGAGAAACTAGTTATTAAATAACTGTATGGCAGAATTTTTAAGTTTTATTGATAAATTATGTGGTCAGTTTTTATATTTACGCAAAATGAAATTTCATATATGGCTTTGGACCTTTGTTACATCTGTTTGTCTTTCGTACTTTAATACTAGAGAACTATTGCAATTAAACCTTTTAAAAATGAATATGGAGTGTTTATCGTGAATTTAACTCCCACCAATTGAAGGAACTAGCTGTATGGAATGCCATTCAGGGAAATCCGTCAGATTAATTGTAAGTTTTCATTGCAGTAATTTGTTTTAACGTAGTGGTGAGAGAGGTAGTATACGGATTTCATATGTATTATTTGAATGGTGCGCTAGTTTTTGGATACGGACAGCGTCACGCACCGGGTCTGCTCTCATTGGTTACCGCACGATGAGGCAACCTCTACATTATAGGCCTACCAGCCTTGGGACTACCCCGGCTAGCGACACTGCGGCGCCTTTGAGTAGCGGTCGCTGGCTCGCTGCATACACAATGGGGCTTTATAAAACTTTTTCAAATAGCAAGACTGCAAGAGTCTTGCAGTTAGGTCTTGTTCTTGCCAGAGTCTTGCAGGGTTGGTCTTGGTCGTGGTCTCGGTCTTGCATGGTCGGTCTTGGTCTTGGTCTTGTTAACGCTGATGCGGTCTTGGTCTTGGTCTCGGTCTTGCATTTTCTGCAAGACCAAGACCAAGACTGCAAGACCAAGACTGGTCTCGCTCATCACTAATGCTAGGTCGATTAAAGTAGATAGCAATTTCAGGGAAAAGTAATTTTGTGAAAAAATTGGACATGTTGGGTTCCTGAAATTCATTATTCATATGAAAAGGCAAAATGTGTGTAAAACAGTCACATAAGTTACTCTATTCCAAACACGGATAAAGCTATTACCTCGCTTCACGTTCCGATGAAGATTAAGAAGAGGATTGCGGTAGTGTTTACTTAATTGTCTCGGCCTCACTCAATGCCAGTTTATTTGGTAGACAAGATTTAAGAAGCTGAGTTTATCAGTTTACAAGTAACACTCAAACAATTTCTGAGATAAGAAGTTTAAAATAAAAAAACTTCAGATGTAAGGACAATCAGTTAGCATTTAAGATATGAACAAAATCGTCAAAGCAGTGTTCGAGAAAATTGGCTCATATAGCCTAAAGTAAGAACAAGAAAGATCGTCGCAAAATTTTATGAAGATACTTAACTTAGATATAAAACTTCGTTTTTATTTGAATTTACAATGGTGAGTTACGGTGTTCACAGACAAGCAGAGACAGACAGACATAGGTTTCTGAAAATATTTGGACACGCCTCAAACATTCGAATTTCACAGTTGAAACACAATACTTCCTCTACCTAGGTTCTCAAGCATTTTGCCACTAATCAGAAGCAATGTCTCGTCATCCAGTCCAGGTTACTAGTATATATAATTTATAATATTTCTGTGTCACAAAATATTAAATTTTCTTTAGTTTTAGGTCTCAATTTTAGTGTATATTATAATACGTGTAATTATTGTCTACATAGATTTTATTTCCTTTCCTAACAATTATGTAATTAACTATAACATTCGTCATCTCATATTTAAGTACAGTATATGTTAAGCTTTTAGCAGGTTACTTTGTAACGGGTTTTCACTTATTTGTAATTATACGAGTAATCTCGTATATCCAATGCACAAAATACACATTTGACACACTCAATACACATACACTCACGAACACACAAAATTATATTTAATTTTTAATTTCATTATACGAATATACAGTAAATTTAGTATAGATGTGTTCAAGCTACTTGCTTGTAATTTTATCCGTATTTTCACCTTCGTATGAACCATTGTCAAAAAATGAATGACTTGTGTCTATGGCAACTTGCGTAAAGCAAGCAACTCATTTTATTTAATAACATGTTTTCTTCTTCTTTTTCTTATGTTTGGTTTTACCTACTGTATTCTTATTTTATTGCTGGTATTTTGTATTCTTATTATTATACTCGTACTTATTGTATTTCTGAAGGTGTAAAATTATGTAAGGACCTATGACCTTGACTCTGCCAGGCAAAATAAAACATTAGTATTGTTGTTATTATTATTATTATTATTATTATTACACTTGCGCAAAGAGAAAGCAGATATACCAAAATAATTACAAGTCAACAAACTAAGGAAGAAATATATAAATAAAGTCCTATATTAAACTCCATCAGTAGTTATCATCCAAGCTTCAGGTCTAAAGAAAAGCCTATTTCGCCTAATATAGAGAATAACAGTATTGATAACGTTTAAGATACATTAATATTATTATGATTATTATAATAAAGCTTTCTCCGCTAAAATTTATAGTCGATGACAATGAATTGAAAGCAAAAATGAAAAACCAGTTTGAGGAGGCATTAACATGTTAAAAAAAGAAAGAAGAAAAAACTCTAGGGACTAGGATATTTGAGGATCCAAATACAATCGTAAAAGCATTTGTATCATTACATCTTAGGCTTATCATTCGTGTCAATTTTTAAAATATAATTATGAATCATATGTGAACTAATTAACATTTACAAATCCACAAACATCTAGAAATAATATAATTATTAGTGATCTGTTAATATGTAGCTTTTGCCATAGATATTTAAATATTTAGCATTGTTTATTTAATGGCAGGATATAGAAAATTATAATAAAAATGTACCGTAACATAAATATCTCGAATGGAAATGCTGAAGTTTTGAATTACAGTGTCTCACGATATTCAAAATGTTTTCTTTTTTCCGTTTAGACTCATCATTTCCCTCATCATTTATACAGCAGTAGGCTACTTGACAATTCTTCAGACTGTTTCATCCTTAATTTCAGTCACCTGTCTATTATTCCATAAAATGAGCTATCGTAATATTATGCGTCATAATACATTTTCTTAAGAACGTAGAAGCCCACTACTGCCAAATGAAGTAGGCTAATAAAACGTGTTCATTATAGTATACAAGGGCTTTTTGTTTTGAAAGTTTGCTTGTTACGATAGTGTTGCAAGTGAATTTGTCTTGGGCGGGCGGTAGCAGGGACGTAACGAACGATAACACTAGAATAACGGTTCTTTTATTCTCTTCTATTCCCCTATTCATCAATGTTATCTTGTCCTCCGCTGGTCTCATTATCAGCTACTTTATATAGCGCGCTCCTTTTTCCATCTGCGCCTCGTTCTAGGTAATTTCTCACACCCTTGCGTTCATAGGACGTCAACAAAGTAATTGCAGAAGCAAACATAGTCTCTGGGAGGAAAACTGCTATCCATTGTTTTTATAAGAACAAAATTCATATGAAATATTAGAAGCAGTATCAGAAAAAGTAATTATTTTAACAGAAAATGTAATTAAAAAAGTATTACATTAGCAAAAATCGAAGATGTTAGCCTCTAAGAACGCTCTAACGTAAAAGAATTCACTTTCCTCGCTGATGAATAAATAACTATTGTAAGAAAGAGACGAACTGAACATTTTTTTTTTCTGTTGCTAAAGCTACCAACATAATTATACCAAGACAAAGCTCAGGGAAATCCAAAAATTCACCTACAGCTTGTGTTTGCGATATAAACATACTTTAGATCCATCATACTAAACTTCTCTCGTTTTATAGAGCCTACAATCCGTTCTGCGAGAGATTTAAAACAGAGGGCTGACGTAGATGAAAAGAATCCGCCTAGAAGTCATGCTTAGCTCTATTTCGTGGCTTTGGGGGTTTTTCTCGGGGATCCTCCCGTTTCCCCCTCTCATTCCAACAGCAATCACCACTTCACCTTCGAAATCCCCCTCATTATCATCCCATTTCTTTTCCCGGCTTTCGGGCCGTCTCCTGCTGCAGTGATCGCTGCGGGCCTCCCCCGTCCTCCCCCGTGGCTTGAGGTCATGTGGTTGTTGGTGGTGTGCTGCGCACCTGGGGGCTCTCTTCGTGAGGAACCGGGGTGTGGCGCATGTCTGAGGGACCCTGGGGGTGTGGTGCACATGGTATGGCTTCTGGTTCTAGCTGGATGTTGGGGAGTTCCGTGGGAGCTCGCGGTGGAATCTGCTTAAGGGGGGCCTTTGGGCCCGAATATGTTTCCTACGTGCTTAGGATCGTTCCCAACCCGCCTCTCCCCCCACGTGGGGTTCCATACAATACAATACAATAACGAGCCATAATAGCAATGACCAGTTATTGATCTTTTATTTGGATGTACAGGCCCAGTATATACGATTGCGTAGAACCAACTTACAGCTCTTGTAATTAATAAGGCCATCATTAATTAATTTTGTGTCAACTGTACTAATGGATTCTATACATGGGTAATTAATTTTTATCTGCTTCGAAATATTTATTTGGAAATTGCTTAAGTAACTAAAATATGTTTTTTAACATGTTATTAAAAATAAAATAAAATAATATTGTTTCTGAAGCCCGAGGCACTTACGACTGTAAACTAATTTCACTGGTGAATTAATAATACATGAGCATCTCAAGATGTTAAACATTATCTTGTAGTTGTTCAAAATAATTTATTATACGTAATCAGTTATTCTTTTCTAAATGATATTTATAATAATATAATTAAAGTTCATTCACGTTAAGTAAAATTGATTTCTTTTTAAGGCAATAAAGTTATATTATCTACCCTGTATTTATACACCTACAATTCTTTATTAGACTGTTAGTAAGTGTAAATTAATGAAAGAAAATACGCGTTTACCATTGTACATAAAGGACTTGTGCTTAATTCTAGCACACAAGATATTACAAAGGTATTGTCGTAGTTCCATTCTTTCATTTGTGCTTTATCTTGATTGAAACTCGTGTTGATATAGCACCTTACTGAATGAATAATTATTTCATTCTTCTTGTTACATAAGCGTACAGTACTCATTTTGATGAATCGCGGTCTAATTTACAGCAAACGGAGTATAAAACCGATAATGATTTACTAAGTAACTATTAGAATTATTAACATTCCTAATCTAGTTCCTGCGTAAATAACTATTTAGATTGCTTGAACCTGTCATAGGGTTTAAAATTTCGGATATTGCCACCAACGCCATTATAAATGTTTTATAACAAAATAATATTTAAATAATTTATATATATTAAACATTTTGAAAATATTTAAATAAATCATTACAAAATAAATTCACTGTATCATAGCAGTCCAAACATAAAAAGAATGGCGGAGTTATTGCTGTTTTCTCGAAACAGCTCCAGACATTTTGTTTAAATCTGGTACATAAATTCCCGTACCTATACCAAGAGCTAGAACATTTATTTGAAAGCATATTTTCAGATAAATTTTCTGAAGGGTACTTAGGCTATAAGCTACTATTTCATCCGCTATTCAGGCTTTAAGATTTGCCTCGCGAAAGAAGCTCTGCATGAAGTTTAGACGACTCAATGCGCATTCCCGCAATTTAGCCATTTACTCTATATTGTCTTAAGTTATAAAAGGCACGTGTTTCAGAATTTTTTACATTTTTTATCCCTACATACATTTCTACATTCTTTCTACTTGGCATTAAAAATCCCAGCTCTATTAACAGAATAATTCCCTCTTATAAAAACATTATCAATTCAGATATGGTTGGAAAGTTTTGTCCCCATCCTGTTATTTACTAGAGCGCAGAAAATGCGTTCCCGGTGAACAGAGCAATGGCGCAAGAGATGCAGAGTGTGTGGTACCTAGACAAGACTGATAAGGGCATACACTGTTCCTGTCTTGTTTTTATGCTCATTATTTATGCCACGCTTTAACATTATGTGTAAATTAAGCAGAGGCACATAAAAGTCAATTTAAACAGAGTCACTCTTTTTCACGCCTACCTCATTTTCCGTATTTTACACAAAATACTGCAGTGGAGCGAACATGCAGGCGTAAGGAACTAATATTGCTCAAATGATTTCAGACAACACCCAGCTCTCCTAATGACACAATAAACTTCAAACGAAACAGAAATGAATATTGCAGACAACGAAGAGGAACAAAGGCCAGTTTTCTTTCTTTAAAATGAGAACATTAAAAAAAGAGTTGTTTTTTACAAAAAAACAAAAACAGAGATCATATCTTTTACACCACTGCTTTTTGTCATATCATTAAGAATCGGAATGCACAAGAAGAATGAACAAATGCTGAAAACCTGGAATTAAGTCAGATAAATACGAAGAAAAAGAAAATAACTTATTTCTGTACTCTTAAAATTAACCATTTCAACGGGAAATGCTGGAATTCACAAAGCCAGTAATCGTGAATAGAATACAATTTGTTACTACTTTTACTTTATTAATAGTAATTAATATGAAGTGCATATTAAGTACAAAATTAATAAAATTAATATAATACTTTTACCACAAATATGTAATCACTATACATATTTAAGTTTTCTTTCGGTCCAGGTGAAAAAAGAAAACCTTGTCTTTTAAACTGTATAATGCAACTTCGTGACATGATTTCGTATTTAAATAATTACGTATTACAAGATATCCTAATTAACCTTTATAAATGGGGATGTAAGGGAACACAAAGTTACAAAGTAATCACATATCACATTCAAACATGCACAATATAATATTTACAAGTAATATAGCCTAAATAATATTTTGGCCACGGTGGTGTAGAGGTAGCGGTCGATGGATTTTTTTTTTTTCAGGACGTAAAAATCCTGGGCATGGAGTCCTCCGGGAGGGACTTTAAGCTGGGGGGCCCATGTCGTAGATTTATACCACGTAAAAGAACCCCAATCTTATAATTAGAGTCTCTGTTCAAAATTCTTCGGCCCTTTCAGGTTCACGTAATACCTTAGTTTCCTGCGAGGGTTGTGAGGCGATGTCACCTGTCTCTCTGCTATCTCTCGAAAAAAGGGCCTCCATGTGAAGGCAGTCCTGGGGGTAAAGGTGATTGGTGCGTAAGCCAGACAACCTTACCACCTTCATGTGCCTCCTGGAAACCTAAGGTCCTCCGAGGCCTTTATACGAACCATTTTACTTTGATTTATTTTACCCTACTTTAGTTATGTACGGTATACATATAATGGACCTACCTTTCGCAAGACAAAAAAGCGATAATAATAATAATAATAAATTTATTCCGTAGACAATATTACAATTGTATTGGAAAAGTCAGGTAACCTGACAGTCATAACTTCCAAGGAGTCTGCAGATATTCCTCTAGTCTATAGCCTACTATAAAAACAATGTTTCAATAAAAATCTCTGTAGGCCTATAGATCTTCTGAATTTAGCTTCCTCCATCTCTTGCACCTCATCGGGTAAGTGATTAAATAATTTAATTGCAAAGAATTTACATCCCGCTTGTGACTTACTATAGGAGCAGAAATAGGATTTCAGCTTATGACTATTTCTAGTATCATAATTATGGGTTTCTCTGTTTTTCAAAAAGAGACTACTGTTACCTTTAGCAAAAATAAGACACAACATATCAAGGGCAGAATCGCCATAACCCGTTAATGTGGTTATAATGATTTTAAAGATAATGATCATAATAACAACAATGCATACAATAACATGTAAGAAACAAGACTGAACTGTCATGCCAAGTATCTATTTAATACCTTACGAGAATTTTATGACTTTGAGAGCAGAATGCTTTTAAAATGTTTACTTTTTATATAAGACGAAGAAGCCATGACTAGGTAATTAAATTATAAGTAATGAGGGGATGTGCGGAAGCAAGTTAACGAACTCGATTATTGAGGACAGAAAATTAAAGTGATGTAGATATTTACCATCACGTAAATAAATGGTGCATGGATTTTGATTAATTACAACCTCCTGCACTTACTTGCGCGTGACTTATGGATACCAAAATAATTCTCTGCTATGAATATATCAGAGGAGTCATTATAAGGGAAAATACAAAATAAATAAGTAGGCCAAAATTTATATTCTTACTGAAAGTCCCATCTCATTTAAGATTTTGAATTATATAATGTATAATAAAGTTTGTCCTAGGCGGGAAATGTAGTTCTGATTTCTCTTTGGCACGCTAAAACCGAGTTCAATGAACTCACAAAGCTTGCAGTGAATATAATATAAATCTATGTAATATAGGTAAAGGTAAAGGTAAAGTGATCCCTATACAGGCCATGGAGGCCCAGAGGGTTCCAGGGGGTTGAGGCTCCCAGATTTTGGACATTCGGCACATGAAGGTGGTAAGGTTGTCAGCCTTACGCACCGGCCGCCTTTACCCCTAGAATTGCTCCTGGTACTCATTTCTGTTAGAGGCTCAATCGACCCCAGGGCCAAGATTAGGCCAATTGAAAAATCTCAACGACCTCATCGGGAATCGAACCCGCGACCTTCCGGTTTGTAGCGCAGCGCCTCAACCACTACGCTACGGCGTACCCCATGTAATATAGGTATATTCTATATATTGGGTTATCTTTATTGATTTACAGTTTACTCATGAATTACTCGTTATAAATTCAGCTCATTTTTTACACTTCTCCATATAATTGTTGCGTTGATAATAATCATTATATTCTCTATAATAGTAGCCTACTTGGATCACAGTTCAGAACTTGAGAAGTTATGCGACATCTTTTTACACTTCATAATAATTCTGAGATTTCAACATATTCAATCTTTCAGTCTACATCTATTGACATTTCTCTCCTCGTTTACATTTTATATAAAGGAGGGTTCTTTATCACAAAAAATGCAAGGGCAATTTGTTCCTGAAAGTAACATATCTTCATTATTTTCACTCCGGCTGGTGCTGAGGATACAAACAGGCTGTATTGAAACGTATCCGGCAAAATAAATATTTTGTAGAGAAAGCGGAAACATTGGCGTGAAGCAAGCGCGACCCCTGAACGATTTTCAATGCGGTCTTCTCCATACTCCAAGCGCGCCCGCCTGATTTCCAATTCACAAGGAGCGACTGGAATTCCAGGGCCTGGAGCCCGGGGTATGAGGGAAAGGAACGGCGAATTGCTGCAGATTCCACCGGATCTTTCTCCCTTTATCTTAAACCTTTCGCCTCTGGCTGACCATTCTGTGCTCGAGTACATCCACAAAGTGTCAAGATACTAGAAGAAACTTTGTGGAGAAGAGAGGTGAATCAAACCACGATAAAGACAAGTGGGTATTATAAATCAAAGACCCTCAGGATAAGGAGAGATACCTACTCATATGTGTGCTTATGCAGATCCGTTATTTGTGTAATGCATACACCAAAACTTCTGTAAGATACGAGTATCAAGGGCAATCATTGCCTTAATTTATGTCTTTTTAATACCTTAAAGAGTGTTAACTGTTAAATTGTTAAGATTAAAATGGTACATGTGAAATTGAAGACGAGTCTCTCGAAATCACCCGAAGAATTACGACCTGAAGACCTGAAGATTTTGGCTCAAAACATGTCAACACCCCACAGATAAATTAATGAAATATTTTACTCTACAATCTTAACTGCAGAGTAGATAGTAGTGCTCGGACTATTTGTGTATTTGTGTAACCGGATAGTATCCGGTTACTTGGTCATGGCGAATAAAATTCGGATAACCGGTTAACCGAATATATCTATTCGGATAACCGCCGTTAGGTATTTGCGTATTCGGATATCCGGTTACTTGTAGAGAACTACAAATACCTACTACCATGAGTCATGACAGAGGCTGTTTGTGCAATATCTTGTTCACTGCATTCTTGATGTCGCGCCGTACATACAATATGAAGTCCTTAATTTTACCGCCCCCCCAAGCATCTGTGTTCAATTACTGTAACAATTACATTCTTCTTCTTCTTTTAATTTATTGTATTATCTAACATAAAAATAAAAAAGTATGTGTTTATAGGCCTATACAAATTTACATGCTTTCACCGATTTGCATGAAATTTTGAACACGTACCCACTTCTACAAGGTAAAAACGATGGGCAATATTAAAATTCAAGTCAACCACCCCTTCCCTTATTTTCAACCTCCCGTGAGTAATATTTTCGTATACAAATCTAAATTCCCCGAACAATCTCTATACAATTTACACATAAACCCTGCAGAACTAGTCACTATTCTGCAAAATTCTACAAAACCACCCCTTATTAAATTACCAACCCCCATATTTAATGTATTTATAAATCTACAATCTTTGAACGATTATTACCAAACTTTACAGATAGACCCTATAGAATCAAGAGAATATTTCAAGCCAAATTAATTTGGAACAAACCATCCCTTAAATGTTTCAACCCTTATTATATGATCTTTATTTAAACCTATATTTATTTACCATCTTTTACCAGAATTTAAACATAGGCCCTAAAGAACCAGGATAACATTTCAGGCAAAACTATTTTGGAATAAACAACCCCTTATGATTAACCCCTTTATATGACATTTAAATAAATCTACACTCATTGATCATTTTTGTCAAAATTCACACACAGAACCTACAGAACCAGGAGGAAGCTTTAGGCGAAACTAATTTTAGTAGAAACCGCCCATAAATTGCTTCAACCCCTATTTATGATCTATATTTAGAGCTACAATCTTTGACGAATTTCTATCAAACTTTACACAATACCCTATAGAACCAGGAGAAAATTATAGGCCAATTTAAATTTATTATAAATCACCCTTTACATATTTCAACCCCTACTTTATTATCAATATTTAGATTTATACTCTGTGAGTAATTTGTAGAACTTATTATTCACAGACCTTTTAAACCAAGGGATTTAAAAAAAACTAATTTTGGTAGAAACTATCCCTGAAGTGACTCAACCCCTATGTATATCAATATTTAAACCTTCATTCTTTGAGTAACTTTTATTAGATATTACACATACACCCTCCAGAACCAAAATAATTTTTTTATACAAAACTAACTTTCGTATAAACCACCCTTATATGTTTGATACCCCGTTAAGTTATGTATTTATTTAAATCTCCGTTAATATTTTTATCAGACGTAATACACAGAACCTCAATAGGTCAGGAGAGATTTTTGAGCAAAATTAACTTGGGAAGAAACCACCCCTTAAATGTTTCAACCCCTATTACAATAAATTTTCACTTTTTTGACCAATTATTTCCAGATTTTATACACTGACCCTATAGAACGACGGAAAATGTTTAGGGAAAACTAAGTTTGGAACAAACTACCCCTTATGTGTTTCAACCCCTATTGTATGTGCTTCATTTAAATCTACCCTCTTTGACCATTTTTTAAATGAAAATTTACATACAGTACCATGAGAAAATTTTAGGCTAAATTAAATTTAATAAAAACCACCCCTTAAATGTTTCAACCCGTTTTTATTGTATATACCTAGTTTTACATTATTTGTGTAATGTTTATCAGATATCAAGCAGAGACCCTCGAGAACCAAGATAAATAAAATTATTGGACAAAACTAATTTAAGTAGGAGGCACCCTTAAATGCGGCTGTCATTCTCGGTAGACTTTTGTACACTGAAGACATTCACAGCGCAAAATGTGAGTTAAAACACTGGTGCTGTGACGATGGGATCTGGAAACATGAAGGAATGTACGTTTTGTACGTCGCGACGTCAGAGGCATAGGATTCAAGACCGTAAGGATTCGTAAGGTTAGAAGAACTGATACTTTTCCGATGATCACATCACCGAATATGCGAATACCCAACGGTGATTTTTCGGGATAGCGATATTCCATTAACACACTATTCAGATATCTTTCGTTGTGATCAAATGACTGAATACTTCGATGATAAAAAAATAAATAACACGGGAACTATTAAATCGTTTATGTTATTTTGAATGATGAACACTGTTTCACAGAACATTCTCAAACACTGTTAATATAAGGTAAAAACAAGTAAGGGTTGGCTATTAATGCACCTTAAAAATTCCTCGTAGTTCTGTAGGCTCTGAAAGTAAAACTTTGTCAAAATTACTCAGAGAATAGATTGTGAACAGATCATACAACAGGGGCTAAAAACAGTTAAAGGTTGATTTGTTGGAAAATCGTTGTTGCTTAGGGTCTTCTCCTTGGTTTAAAGGATTTATGTGTAAAATTTGATAAAAATCGGTGAGAAAATGTAGAATTGTATAAAGATAATTTTTATATTAAGGGTTGAAAATACGTCAAGGATGGTTATTCGAATATTATTGTTGCCTACAATTTTCTCTACTGTCCACAGTCTCTGTGTGTAAAATTTGATAATACTCACCGAAGAATGTGCATTTCTACAGAAATCACCATAATTGGGCTTTAAAATGCGTAAGGGGTTGTATATTCGAATATATTGTTGTCTACAATTTTCTCTACCTTCCACAGTCTCTGTGTGTAAAATTTGATAATAATCCCCAAAGAATGTGCATTTGTAGAAATCACCATAATAAGGGTTGAAATTGCATAAGGATTGTATATTCGAATATTATGTCGTCTATAATTTTATCCACGTTCCACGGTCTCTGTATGTAAAATTTGATAATAATCGCCAAAGAATGTTCAATTGTAAATAAATAACATAGTAGGGGTTTAAAATAAATAAGGTGTGGTTTTTGCGAATGGTATTGTTTGCTACAATTTTCTCCCAGTTCTACAAACAACCCTTTCTACGGTTTCATATAAAAAACTGATCAAAAACATAGAATTCCATAGAGATTGCATAGATATTACATAATAGGGGTAGAAAATGCGTAAGGGGTTGTATATTCGCATATTATGTTGCCTATAATTTTCTCCACGTTCCACAGTCCCTGTGTGTAAAATTTGATAATAATAGCCAAAGAATATCCAATTATGTAGAAATTATCCTAATGGGGGTTGAAATTCCATAAGGGTTTGAATATTAGCATCTTACTGTTGCATAAAATTTTCTCCCAGTTCTACAGGCGCAATGTGTAAAATTTATTCAAGAACTGGTCAGAAACATAGAATTCCATTGAGATCACATAATAGGGGTTGACAGTGCATAAGGAGTTGTACATTCGAATTTGTTTATTGCCTATAATTTTCTCCATGTTCCACAGTGTAAGATTTTATAAGAAATCGCCGAAGAATGAGCAATTGCATAGAAATCACCTAATAGGGGTTGAAATTGCGTAAGGGGTTGTGTATTCCAATCTTATTGTTGCCTACAATTTTTTCCACGTTCCACAGTCTCTGTGTGTAAAATTTGATAATAATCGCTAAAGAATGTGAAATTTTATATAAATCACCCTAATAGGGGTTGAAATTGCGTAAGGGGTTGTATGTTCGAATTTTTTGTTGCTTATAATTTTCTCCATGTTCCAGAGTTTCTATGTGTAAAACGTTATAAGAAATCGCCAAAGAATGTGCAATTATCCTGAAGGGGGTTGAAATTGTGTAACGGGTTGGATATTCGAATCTTACCGTTGCCTATAATTTTCTCCACGTTCCGCAGTCTTTGTGTGTAAAATTTGATAATATTGCCAAAGAATGTACAATTGTAAAGAAATATCATAAAAGGGGGTTTAAAATATATAAGGGATGGTTTGTTGGAATAGAATTGTTCGCTACAATTTCTCCTAGTTCTTCTGGCGCTGCGTATAATTACCCTGTAAAAATACTAGTATTTATATTTTAATAGCGAAAACATTACTTACAGGGGTGGGTGTTAAGGAAGGGGTAATTAGTCAGAATTCTCATGTAGGCTAGTTTTACTTCTTCTGGTTGAAGAGGGTTGCTGTTCAAAATTTGGTAAGGAAAAAGGTCACTTCATTTATTTTTTATACAGCACATGTTAATAATAGGGGATGAAAACGCGAAGGGGATGGTTTATAAGAATTTACCCTACTCTAGATTCTCTCCTAGTTGAGAGGGGTAGTTCTACAACATATTTAGGTAATTTTGGTGTAAACATATAGATATGTAAATATAACTTCTCTGTAGGGGTTGGAAACTATGAAGGGTGTTGTGTCCAATGTTTGTTGTAATTAAGTTGTGTTTGGAAATCTTTTACCACCATCTCAGTGAGCAATATTCGGTTAAAACTATCCGAATATTTAAATATAGGTTACAAGAATATTGGACAAGAAACGAATACACGATTATCCGAAAACCCATATTCGAATAACCGATTATTCGGTTTTATTTGCACGGTATTTGTACGCTATAGGTATTCGGATATCCGGATATACAAATACTTCGGTTACTTGTCCGAGCCCTACTAGATAGTTCTACCTTAACCTGCGTTTCTACCCATAGAAAAATATTATAGGGAAAGAAAGAGATGTGTTTCAGTCCAAAATTCGACATCGAGTTCTTGGCACATATACACTTTTTAAGTCCCCTGACTTAAAAACATGTCTGTGTATGTGCCTGTATGTCTGTGTATGTGCCTGATGGCATAGCTCAAGAATGAAAATCTAACAAAAACAAAAGTTTTTATTTATATTAAACATGTCCTGGGGATGTTAGATGAAGATTGGCGACGATTTTCTCTAATTATTTATGCTACTTTAATAAAAGAAAACATTTTTCGTGATTTTCTCATAAAAGTTTGACTTAGTATACGAGTATATAGTATAGTATATAGTATATAACACAAAGAAAAGCTTTTATTTTAAAAATTTGGTTCAAATAAATTATCTGAAGGATAGTTATAAGCTAGCCATCTTTATAAAAACTTACGCTTTTAAAAGTTACATCACACTTTGTGAGGTTGAAAAAACTGAATATGCACTTAACTTATCGGTCAATTATTAAAATTAGTAATTATAGTTCAGATGTATACTTTCAAGGCTTTCGATTAGGAGAAAAAGTAAGTAATATTCCAGCCATTCCAGATTTTACACTTTAGACATTGTACAATACAAGGCATCTGATAACAGTTTAACTTACTGGCATTCACAAAATATGCAGTGGGAAGTGCAAGTGATATTGGAACTCGCACGTGATTAAATAGTCTGCATGGCTGCGTGCCGACAACTTTTGATACATTGCACAGTACAATTAATTAATGTGGTTTTCAAACATCCAGCAATAATTCTCGCATTCCATTACGTCAATCAAATGTTATAAATGTTGCCAATCGGAATGCAAACAATGCAATATCGGAGTAGCTTTCAGTCTCAATTCAGATCTCATATCAACTTAATGAACCAAGAAACGCACACTACCTGGGGCTGTTTACTTGACCCAGCAATATGGCTGAATGTTCTCACTTTACAACATATGCCTTCTTATTCATTCTTCAGGAATGTGATCGAGTAATTGTTAGTAGTCTCCATTAAAAATTAACATACATTACGTTTCCTACATTGTTTTTTTCATCCATTTCCCCGTTGATGTTATCATGGTGGAAACACGAGCTTGTCCGTAACCTAATTTACCGTAGCCTACTTCTTACGGCAATGCGACACTGCTTACCTGACAACAGCAAATTATCCTATATCAAAGCTGTAATTTTTGTTGTAGGACATAAAAGAGCTGGTTGCCCGTGTGGCTGGAGCTGCAACAATTATTCGTGAGACAACTGGTTGTTTTGAACGTGTGAGACAATCATTTGCACACAGATGCCAGCTGTGCATTCATGTAAACGGACGACATTTTCAACAAAATCTGTAAAACATTCATCACACGGCCGGTTGAATACAATCACACCATCCACTGTCAAACCCTTTAAGGAACCCTAGCGGGGAAACGGAGAACCTGTCAGATCTTTGTTACATAAAAATAAATAAATAAATAAATAAAAGAATAAGAATAAGAATAAGAATAATAAAATTCATTTTATCTCCTCTACAAACTCTCCAAGTTTGTACACGGAATTTTTTTACACTCTGTATATACGAGGAATTGGAGCAGAAGTCATGGCAACTTTTTTATTCTCTTGAAAATGAGGGACCATTTTAAAATTTTGAAACATAGAAATGAAAGGGCAGGATATGGAATGTATGGGTAATGCAGATTATGGGTACTATATGTAGGGTAGCGAAATAAACAGACACCCATAAACATCCATACACGACTGCATGCTAATATACGCGGTAGTTGGAAGCATGAAAGCATACCATGTTCCCTTAAATTTAAGCACGGATGGGCATTATTCCCCAAAGCTTCCATCAGCTCCTTGAGGTAACCTCTGGCATTTGTCCCTCGGATGGTTATTATTTTGACGTAAGAATGGTGTTCACATAGTGTCATATCCATCCTGCACGACGGAAGACTCACAACTAAAGTACCATCAATTCTATTCGCAATTATAACCGTACATCACAATGCTACCAAATGATGTGTCTCGTTTTATCGATCGCCAACAAATATCAGTTTTATAAAATTGTTATAGCGTAACCAAGCTAACTAGAGAATAGCTAATCGTAATTAAACCAATTTTTGACGTATTTTCACTTAGTTTTCCTATTGTAGGAAAAACTGTATGCGATAAGTGTTTGTGTGAGGTGTATAACTTCGTTTTACTGTCTCTTGCTCGATTCTGTTAAAACGTACTTACCACACGAGAATTGCAATATGCTATTTAAAACCTTTGAAAAACCTATATTAATTTTTATATTTCATCGAAGAGTATAGCATATTTATTGTTATTATTATTTTAAACTTTTATTTTCCTATATAAAAAAGTTTTATCTCGTTAGTCGGCCTCATAATTATGTTTAAATAATTCTATTTATGCATAAGTGTTTGTATATCTGTATGACTTAAGTTGTCAATACTGTGTGGTGATTAGTGATTATTCCGGTGCACATCGTAAATTTGAATAGGTAGTTATTGCATTTTTATGGTGCTTATAAGAAATCTTTAGGGTTAATGAAAGGACAAAAAAGCGATGTTGCTCCCATATGTCGTAATTGTTATTATTACATTGATAATAAAAATGTACGCAGACTATCTCGAAAATTCGTCACCCTATCAGTTTACATAAATGCAGCTTATAGATGTCTATTTTCCCATTCTTGAAGTAGGTTCAATTTTTCACAGTAATAACAATAATTTTCACAGGTTCAAGTAATAATTCACTACAGTGAATCGCAGTCTGGCATATTTCGTGTACATGTAATCGGGAATGGTTTGACGGAACGCAATTCAATTCTCCCATATCCATGACACTACAAATATTCAAACATCAATTAAGGCATGTAATTAATAGTTAAATGTCATAATTGAGAGGACAAGACATCATTGAAAACGTGTTATATCAATTCTGTGACAGCCTTGATAGACATGTCCCCGATAAAACCAATGCATGTTTCCACTGATAGGAACCAGTCTAATTAACGTCCTATTCCATAACCATATTTCAGCGTAATTACTGGCATTAAAATGCATTCAAAAGCACACAAATGCACTGCATTATTTCTACCTCCTACGTGAATTCACTTGGTTTTAAAAATCGAAACATTATCTGCATAACCTAACATAAAATCGGATCCTAGTATTTCACCAGACCCATTAATCAGAACTTCCCCCCGATTCTTTTTATTCGAATTCCAATTACGGTCGTGCCGACATAATTAACACACCAAGAGAATCCCGTCATCAGTTTCAAAATTCCATGCCACACAAATCGATCGGTTGCGATATTTGAAGCCACACAAATCGATCCATGATTAAATGACCTGCTTTCTCCTGTGGTATACTGGGCATTCTCTGAACAAAGCCCGAGACATATTTCATTATACAAGTGTATTCAGAGATAAAGTCAGCCGGGACGTAATTCATTATAACTCGTATTAATTAATCTTAAACTATTTACGGCACTGCAAGCTTTTTAACCTTGCGATGGGTTATGGAAGTTTCTAATGGAAATTAAAACAATCGAAAACAATCTTTATACAGGCACTTTTAAATATATTTTAACGATTTCAATTATTAGAACAGGTAGATAGTGGGGTTTAAGATCACTCAGGCCTTAGTTGAAAAGGGTTCTAAAGTTAAATTAGTTAAAATGCCTGTAAACGGGGCAATAAACACGAATGATTAAAATAATTATAGTGGTGGATAATAATACATTTCTCAGGCCACTGTCATCATCAAAAACCCATGGTTCATGTAAAATAAACGGAATGAAGTATTATCTCCAAGTAAACACAGTTAGTATTGTGAAATCATCGTAAGTATCGTAAGAAAAAAGAAATAGAATATAATTTTTAATGTTATGGTTTACAAAATGTTTGTTGATATTTTGGTGACGAAATCGATGACATAAGACCTTGTGGAAATAATAGGTGCTAGTTTGTACAGCAAAACATTAAAATCAATTGAAGCTAGAATCCTTAATATTTACACATGAAAAAGTCTTATACCCTCCATCTTTTCTCATCTAGGTCCTTTCTTGTGGTACACCATCAATATACGAGTTATAAGGGTTATGTGTGCGCAGATGGTAGGGGGCAGTAGATAACATAAAACGTATTTTGCATTTTTCTTTATATCCATGGTTATTGAGAAAAATATGTTGTAAGGCTCCGCAGAATAGCAACAGTGCTCTGCCAGGTACCTTTCAATTACCTCTGTCACGTGTATAGAACAATGCATAACTCACTCTCCACGTATGTTGCCTTAAATCGCAGATTTATAGTCCACTTAATCTTCGTTTTTAATTTGTTCGAATTTATTGAAAAATCGCAAAGGGGAAATTTATTTATTTTTCTTTCCTCTGCCGGTGTTAAAAAAAAACAGTGTAGCTAATACTCACCAAGCAAAGCACGGTTAAAGTTTGGGACAATTTTATTTTCTGAGAAAAGTACTCACTAGGGACAAATATGATAATAGAATTTTTGTTTGTTTCTACTGAAGGAATACGCTGTTAAAATCTGTACATTTCCTTCCACTCTGTATAACATACAACATACATAATGAAAAGAAGAAAAAATATTACACGTTAAAAAAAGTCTCTTGCAATTGTTAAATCTCTTGCTTATGCTACTGCAGTTTTATTTCTTACAAAAATCAGATGTTACAATTAGTGCTAGAACCAGAATTGTTGTAATATACCAAGTTGCATTTCAGCATAAATTGTAGTGACAACTCCGGTTTTTAAGGGAATATGGCGATATTTATCCTCACCTACAAAGCAGGTTAAATAATATGATTCTTCACAGAATAGAATGTCACTAATTAAATAGCGATAACACATTTGTTCGAATTTCCTAGGCTTTTTATACTAGTATCTTACATTTTCGGAATGTACGAATAGACAACATCTAATTTTCGCGTGTTAAGAGACGAAAGGAACGTTTTGCGCACATTAACAATTCTAAAATATACAGATGTGTAACAGTCATAATTCCATGTCTGATAAATACATGTTTACAATGGGCATTCCAAATGGCATTTGTCAGTAACCTGATGATAATAAAAGTATCATGTTATTAATATAATCAATAAGTCGATGCGGCCCGCTAGTCTTTAGCATATAACCAATCGTATGATGATGATGATATTAAAAAATAAAATTGGAATTCATTACAAAGGAGATTGTAATTGATCGCAAAAATTTACTTAGCCTATGCCTTCTTATATTTTCTAGAGACCCACTGTTAATTTTTCAGTTTATATGAAGTACAGAAGTAAAACAGGTTCATTGCTGAAACACATTCACCAGTTTTTATCACATTCAGCAGTTGAAACATATTTTTTTCTTCTTCCAGGAATTTATTTTACAAGAACAGATAGCCAGAGCTGGATCAAGACTTTCTTTGATGCCCTAACCACGAATTATTTTTGGTGCTCTCCTATACTTGTAATTAAAAATATTAAAGCAACAAGAAACCATAAAATAAAATTATATTTATCGAAAATTCAAATTTAAGCTAAGCTTACAGTAAGAAATAATATTTTTATTTCTATATGCTTCCATTTTATTATCACCTCCTACTTCTTTCCTTGCAAAGTTTATGATAATAGCTTCGTAATGTTACATATAGTGTCTGCATATACATAATAAAGATAAATCATCAGCCTGCTTTGTTGCATGGTTGTTATGAGGGGAGTAAATGCATGCGAGTACTTTATTTTGTACGATAAACATGATGTCACAAGAGATAATGCTTTCATTTTCCATTAAATTTTGAAAATGGTATTAAATTTAATTAATTTAAACGATTAGTAATAATACGGCTATAAAAATTCTGTGGTGCTCCCTCTTCCCTCTGTGCCCACGTGCATAGGGTAAATCCACCACTGACAATAGTCTACATAAGGATGGATACAAGTAATAACAATATGGTAGTTTCATTTATCTTTTACAATTTATGAAAGAAGTAATCACGAAGAAAAACAATGAGCTAATTATCTTAATTCACTGATATTGTGAGCACTTGTGTAATGTCCAAGATCGAAAAGCGTACATCTAAGCCACTGATCTAGCAATGAAAACATATTTTGTGTTTTATTGCCTGGACCCCACAGTAAATAAGATTCTAATAAAATTATTAACATGAGTTGGAGCACTCAGTAACAATTGATAGTTAATTACAACAGTCTCATAAACCAAACAGGCGGTGCGATACATTAATTGCACTCAAATGATTCATAAGCTCGTAAAGCGTGATTATTGTATTGAAAACCTAGTTATCATTTCAACACATGATAGAAAGGTGCAATGTACAATTAATTTAATTATGTCGGTATTGTATTACCACCAATGCATAATTATTATTGATGACCAATAGTATCTAAAACAATGGGAACCCTAATTTCATGAAACAATGACAATTCACTTCAATTCCTGTGAGTTACACATTTTAGGACATCATGCGCCCTACCATTCACATCTCATGGGAGTACAATCCACAAAATTTATACATTTTATACGGTCATCAGTAGTCACTTTCATTTCCAAAATTCATAACAAGCAATAACTACAGAGCTGACTCGTTCTATTACAGAGCAATGAACTTTTGTAAGCTGCAATATAAGAAAACCGTTCTAGCAGAATTCCTGTAAAAAGCTAGCAGATTCTCTTGCAAGTCTAGGCGATTTTTAATCACGAACTATAAGCTTAAATATAATACACTCAATATATGTACAATTACTACGACATAATCCTAGCACTACCAAGAAGAAATTTCAAAGGCATGTAACTTCAATTATTATTTATTTATAACGAACAATTGAACTGCAAATGTGAAGTACTTCTATCAATAAGGCATTTAAAAAAAAAATACTAAATTTTGCTGTGGGCCTGAGAGGAACTGAACAATGCACTTTAAGTCGATTTTGTTCTTGTTGTGATATATTACAAGCTTTTTAAAAATGAACAATGGTTTATAAGGTATCACTATTTTTTAGGATATTTGTTTACACATCTTTAATTTCACAATTTATTTTAATCAATTATAACACATATTATTAGGACTTTTATGTGATAGCCTATTTATTGACTTAAGCGATATCTGGCATATAACTACCCTTCAAACCATTTTTCAGAGCATTTTTAAGACAAAAGTTTCAAACGAGTGTTTTAGCCTATAATGTAAGCACCTCGTGTGCAACACTTAAACAAAATCCTACGAGCCGTTTTAAAGAAAATCATTTTAAAAAAACCAGAAAACTTGATGTAAAGTGGTAGTAAAAGAAAGACAAAAGCGTCGCCAATCTACGTATAATGCTCAAATATAAATATCACTCCCTATTATACAGTGAAAATGAGACCTGAAGCCACCGATCATCTACCGTGCATAGCGCATAGCCTTCACCAAGAATCGGGCGGCGAATCGCCGCGAAAGTTTTTAGCTACCTCCGCTACTTCCGTCTCCTGTCGAAGATTCACGTGGGAGAATGCCCAAATGAAAATAAGAATGTGAGTATTTAGCTCACCTACCTTCAAAAAGTTGTTGAAAATGCTGTCCCCTTTGATCTATACGTATTTGACAACGTATAAATTTCACCCTGATGTTTGATAAATTCCAGTTTCCCAAGCAAATTAGTCATTTAGCTCACGATTTTTCAAACATCAGCGTTAAAGGCTCGTAAAAGTTATACGTAACGTTCAAATAATATGTATACATTATTGTCAGATAGATCAGAGAGGACGCCAATTTCGATATCTACTTTAAGACAGGTGAGCTAAATACTGAAATTCATCTTTTTCATTGGGGTATTCTCTTACTTGAATCTTCGGCAGGAAATGAAGTAGCGGACTTATCTAAAACCTGTCGCGGCGATTGGAATACCGATTGCCGGTGAAGGCTGCGCGTTATGCCGGGTATTAGTCCGGTGACTTCATATTTCATTTACAGTGTAGAATCCTTGGAGACCTTTGGGTTCCTGGAGATGAGAATCCCAGATGTTTTCCCAATCGGCACAAGGCTGCGAGTTTTATTCACCAGCCACCTCTATCCTCAGGCTAAGGCGACCCCAGTGCCAAAGCAGCCTACCACTAAAATGGTTATGTAAACTGAAAAGTCAAAATGACAATCAAGACAGAATGACAAGATATCGGGGGAAATATCGTGATTCAATGTCTTTTTTTTATGTTTTTAACAGTTCTTCAGATAACAAGATTGCCAACCCCAGCCACCGAAAAATAATTTCTTGGGCCCTCCAAAATAATTTTAGGGTGTTAAAAACTGAAGGTTAATTTTAAAATACGAAAATACTTAATAATGTCCTGTTGACTTAACATGATGACAGTTACTACTGTTAAATAAGCAGATAAACCTACTATACTGACAACTAAAGAATATAGTTAAATTTGAACACTTTTAATGACATGTTTTACAACCATGATGAGGTCCATAGCATTTTACTCTAATAATGCCCTAAATATGTCTCCCTCTTTTAAACATTACCCCTTTCAGAGCTGAATTTATAATACATCGACATAAGCAATCATCAAGTGAATCATTAGTTTGAAATCATTAGAGGAAAATTTTTCAGCAAATTGGACGATTTCTACAAATGGCAAACTTATATCTCTGCTTCTACACAATTCATTGAGGTGACGAAAATGAACATCAGTAGCAGTTAAAAAGTTAAGTAGGTCCAAAACACAATGAATACAATAGGTGAACGCCGTCGCTGCACCTTCGTCTATACTGTCGTTCAGGCTTATCAACAAAATCGGCGTCCGATTACGGTAATATTGCAATATTATCAATGGCCAACAATTATATTCTTTAGTTCTTTTCTAAGACATAATAGTCTAAAATATATTCAAGATATCATGCACCCCCAAAATCACTGCGGGGTCTGCATGAGCCTTATCACGCCACTGGTCTTATACTTCCTCATTAAATAATATTTTTATAAAAGAAGGCACAGTCTACTCAGTATTATAACAAACTGAACATTCTAGTCATTTTTTCTAACAAGACAGGAGGACTTTGTACATGAACATAAAATATGAAAATTAATATGAAAGCGGAGTTTAGAGAATACTAAAGACAAGGAATTTCATACGTTTAAGTTAGTTTGAAACATAATTTGCTTGAACATTCTAACTTGAATCAAAGTAAAACTACTTAACCGAGAGATAAATGAAGTATAGAACAGCATTCCCACTCTAATAAGTAAATAAACAATCAGATGTCTTAGTTTGCCATTTCTGCATTGTTCGTGTTATTCTATGTAACTATTACAACAAAACTACTATTCTAACTCGTTTGATTTCACGCTCGATTTCACACAGAACAGACCAGAGTGAATCCTTCCGAACCACTGATCACCTGAAAGCATAATGATAGCCATTGCACTCGCATCTTGATTCTACTAAAAGGGGGAGCTGGATCTCTTAATAAGTTGTACAGTGTAGCTTCATTACACTTTCATGTACTGAAAATCGAGAAGTAAAAAGAACACGGCACTGCCTTAATGGCTGGAGGAGGCTGTAACGAAACTCAATTAAAATATTCTCAACTACCACGCAACGAGGACAAAAATCGAGGAACATCCATGCATTCAGAAAAGGAAAGGGAAATAAACGCAACGGGATAAAAAGAAAATAATGAAAGGAAATGTACTTTTAAACGGGAGCCAATAACCCGAAGAATAACTGTACTGAGGCACAATTGAAGATTATCTCTCTTGCCGAAGATTTTGTGATAACAATAACAGTAACGATCGGTTCGTTAGATCATTGAATGCATTTTCCTTCGGATAAAACCGTTTGAAACCTTGATTATATTGTTATATCCGGCTATAAAGAGGATTCGACTTTGCGCAATACGGAAACTTGCAAAATGAGTTCTAACTACTTCTTGCTCCATGATAGTAATTCGAAGAAAGACATGGGGAAACTTGACAACTATCTCTGCTTGAAAAGGACATAAAAAAATAGCCACCTTTACGGAGTATATTACAAGCATGTTTCTAAGGCAATCATAAAGCAGCAAAGACAACTTTAAATTCCGAAGCATCTCATAAGGAAATTACATGAACAATTTATGTCCATTTCTTTGATTTCAATTGTACGAGGGTATGCCTGGTAGTTAAAAAAGAAGTCTAACGAAAACTAAATGCTACAGGACAATTTTTAGTTGATTAATATTTGAAGATATAACGTGAAAAGTTGCGTTTCCTTTATCTTGCCACAACCAATTCACTCGAATTTTATTTTGTTCGACTTGTTTGATTTTTTCGCGATTTTCTCGCGTTTTAACTTTTTTCTTAACTTCGACCATATTTTTTTTTTTAATCCTACAACTTTTAATCTGAACTTTTCCATTGTAAATGCTCTTAATGAGAGTTATCAGAGGGTTAGGTGGTTCATTACTGGGTTTCCTTCCAAGTGCTAAGATAACATTGCCAAACTACCCATGTTTCCCTATCCCTCTAGAATTATAAAAAAATTGCATTCCATCATATAATGGTTCATATGGAACAGCAGGATTCTTCGAGAAGCAAGAGATCATGTATCAACTATCCATGTCGTGTTACCACGTTAGGACCAATGCTACCAATGGCGCATATAAGATATAGTTAACCTAATTCAGTTAAGCTAACAGCAGAACAGAACATAAAACACACGAACTGGCTTGCACCGAATCGAAATTGGGTTTTTAAGCAATGTACATTTATATTATTTCAATTTTCAAACATTTTAAGTTGTATAAAATAATTTTTTATTGTGTTCATTGGCAACATGTGACGTAATAGTCACTGCACGTTGATACCTACATTTCAAGTAGCAAGCTGACGTTTTATCATAGGTAATCCCACGAGAGTTGACGAGTTTATCGATAGATTCGCGACTGCGAAGCAGGAGCGAATTTATCTGATGTAACTCGTCAACTCGAGTTGGATTTATTAGGACTATTCCATGAATAAAACGTAGCGGATTATATAAATAGTAATTACTTTCGTGCTTTGTTGTATAAAAATAAAACTAAAAGTTACGAGATCACGGCATACTGTGAATCAACCATCCATGAATCGATTCGAGCTACCTTGGTGTAATCAGCGGTACCACCAGGGCATATAAGATATAGTTAACTTCATTCAGGTAAGCTACAGCAGAACAGAATAAAAGCACACGAACTGACTTGCACGGAATCGAAATTGTGTTCACAATCAATATACATTTCTATTATTTCAATTTCCAAACAAGTTACGTTGTATAAAATAATCTGATTTCGCGCCCCCTGGTGGCAGCAGTGACTATCAATCACTGCACACTGATACTTGCGTCTTCAGTAACGACCAGCCGGTTTTATCACGATAAAACACCATCCTCGCGATTCCTACAAGAATATTGCAAGATAAACGGCCGTGATTGGTCTATATCCGAGGAATTGCTTAACGTTATTGGTCAATATCAAACATACGGCGTATGAGTTGAATAGTCAGATAAAATCGCACCTTCGTGTTAATCGCACGTATTTTATAAGATAAACGGTCGTGATTGGTCTACATCCAAAGAATTGCTAGAAGTATTGGTCAATATCAAACAAGTAGCATATGAATATAATGTCATTATACAATTACACTCGTGTATTTAAGATCGCTTGCTTTAACAGAAACGAAAGAGTTATTCCCCTACATGAAATATGAAACCTGGCAGAATCATGGCGGAACTTCAACTCGAAGTTTGTTTACACTAAGTAATGACTGTTTACTGTTATATCTGGATACCTGTGATGTTGTTGATTACATTGCCACCGTCTATGCACATAAACTAAGCATTTAATCTTGCGTTCTCTTCCAAAGCATAACAAATAATATAATTACATATTTGCACCTGTACTCATAAAATATTCGGTAACATATGAAAACTCGAAAAAGTTAGTCAATGACATTTACAGGGTGTCCACCAAGTAATGCTGAAGAAATTCCCGAATTATTCCCTGATTTTTATTGATCATTTAAAAAATTCCTGACCAAAATATGATTATGAAGCACTTTCTAATAACTGTGTAAGAAAAATTATAGGATTATACATACCGTACTTTAAATAAAAAAAAACTTTTAGTAATAAAAATAACTGCAAACAATAATTAAGCCTAATTAGGCTATAACAGACACAAAAGTAAGGAACAGTAAAATAAATTAAATATACCTTCATATAGGTCCATTATTGTCTAGAAGTCTTTTTGATCCCATTTATTTTTTCTTCTGCAACTTAATTTGTCCATATAGAGCAGCTGCAGCTTTTTCGGACTCTTAAGGCTCGTGTCCACATGAGAGCTGAGAGTGCGAGAAACTCTCGAGAGTACTCTCAGATGGTGTGTCCACTTGAGAGCGCTAGTCGAATTCTGAGAGTAGCTGAGAGCAAAACTCGCGACATTACTCTCAGAACCGTGTCCACTTGAAACAAAATCGCGCGAGTTTTCGTCTCGCATTTACAAACAAGATGGACGCACAACAATGTATTATTCGTTGTTAATATTAATGTAAGCATTTTATGAGGGCTTGCTGAATGCTTTTAAGTGAGTACATTTAATTAATTATTAAGCGTTTAGAAGAATTTGACAATCTAATATTGTCAGAATATCATCAGAACATCATGAAGTATTGGTGAATTCGATAGGCCCACAAATTAACTAAAAATACATTGAAATGTGATATGAGATTCTCGATAAATATAAACTAATTGTGACTTTGTGCTTTTCCGCAATCAAGCATGTGATTTTTAATTTATAGCATGTCAATTATTCGAGTGGAGTGATCCTATCAAACTGTGAATCTAAACTCCGTGCATCTACATGAACGGATAGGTCTACTATTTATCCTCTGAGTCCACGAAGACCAAGAGCCAAAAAAGTGTTCCTTGTTGATTGGTCCTTTAGCACTAGAGCAAAAGCATTTTGTGCGTCACGTCTACTTTTATACGCAATAGACTCATGTACAGTCATCTTGGTCCCCTCAAAAGAATAGGCCTACAAAGACAACCACCAAGACTGATTACGCTATAGGCGCCGTGTTTCTAAACTCCGATTTGCAGAATATTTGGAATCGTATGTTGTCTGCACTAATATTGTGTTCGTTTATTTTATTACTTAACGATTGCAACTTAGGCTTATGACGGTCACCGCTGTTCCGGAATTTTGTCCCGCAGGAGATCCCTACATGCCTCTAATCTACAGACATGAGGGTTACTGCACTCGTTGCAGCCTTCTTCGCCTCAGAATATTCTGTAGAGGAATCGATGAACGCCTTAGTGAACCATGGAGATTATCAGTGTTTCATTATGTTTCATAAATGAATGAAATGTAAAATTTGTATTATTGTTCAGTAATTCCCTTATGAACTTACTACATTATTTCATGATGAACATATGCACATTAAACGATACCGTATTATAATCTATTATCATTGAGTATTATTAGATTTAGATTTCGTTTTTAGAAAATATATATAAATATTGAAGGCAAATTAAATAATTTTATCATATGGCTTGTTGGGCATAATAGGCCTATACACATTATCCACTCTCAGAGAACTCTCAGCTATACGAAACAGATTGGTATAGTGCGAGCTGCTCTCGGAGATTGATTGCAAAGGCGTGTCCACCTGCGAGTTGACTCTCAGAATGCCACTCTCAACTACCTCTCAGACAGTGCTCTCAGACGCGTGTCCACATACCGAAATGGAACTCTCGAGAGTTTCTCGCACTCTCAGCTCTCATGTGGACACGAGCCTTAAGAGCAGTTTTCTTCTCTTCTCTTCTAGTTCAGCTTTGCAATTATTCGAATTTTCCCGGATATTTTAACAAATTCATTGACTTTTCCCGGATTTTCCCGACCATACGAAATCCCCGGCCTTTTTCCCGGATTTTCCCGACCAGTGGACACCCTGCATTTAATGTACGGTATAAAATTTCGATTTTTTATAGTCTATATTGTTCAAAATAATTATTTCAATTTTTAAGATATGGAAGACAACGCAAAACTGCGTCTTAGTTTATATGCACAGACGTCATGTAATAGATCTGCATAGGTTTTAGGAGTTTACCGTATGCATATTTTAGTATTAATGCTGCTTACAGGATCGCACGTTTTAATTGATTAGTCTAAATTATGGCTAGCTCATTCTTTCAGCCTTTTAAGGTAAATAAAATAATTCTTACAAACGGAGGAAATTCAACCAAGTCAACGATGTGTGTCGTATATTACCCAGGCCTAAGGAGTGCAGATTCTGAATATTTTCATTCTTGTGCATTCATGTCTTCTAGAAAATAAACTAACAAATATAATAAACTGGATGGACAAGGTGAAAAAAGAAGATGTCTTTAGTAGAGTGAACGAGAAGAGATCAATCCTGAACATATTTCTTCATACGAAAGCAAACAGGAGAGGGTCACATCTTAGCAGAAATTGTCTGTTGCATGAAATCACCAAAGGAAAGTTGAAGGGAACTCCAGGTCTTGGAAGACGAAGAATCCAGTTACTACAAGATTTAAAGGAGAAAAGAGTATACCGGTTATTGAAAGACGAAACAAAGAACATGAGGAGATGGACAGCGAAATTTGCAGACCAAGGTTAAGGATCTACCAAATGATGATGATGATGTTGATGATGATAAAATAATAGTAATAATAATAACAACATAATTCAGGCCAGCTATTTCCGTTAGGTTTCATTACAAAACTAGTATATTGCAATTCACAACAATTAATCGCTTTGTTGTAAACAAAAAATGTCATTACTCATACTTTTACAAAATTTCTTCTCTTATTCTGTGCAAGGGAAACGTGTTGAGGAATGTTCGTTTTAATTATTATTATCTCTTCAAATTTGTCACGGAAGTTTTTCATATAAGGCGAGACGGGAAAATTCTCGAAAATGTAAGAGTAAAATGACCAAAAAGTCTAAACAACAGATGACTGGAAGCAAGACGTAATGGTCTCAAGAAATATTAATATATGAGATGCTGCTTCATTACTAGTGATGACTGATTAGAAGTTTAGAATTTTTTATATAAAGGTTTAGATCCATGTTTAAATCGAAATTCTGAAAAAGTTTGAATGAAAATTAACATATTTTGGAAATCGAAGCCTGGAAGGGGGATATCTGGTTCAAAGTTTATAAACCAAATGGTTATTCAATAATTTCACATTTCAAGGTTATTTTATCATTAGGCCTATATTGTAACTGTTCATTATTTCTTAACTGGTACACTTGGTATCTGGAAGTCTGCAGATGCGGAAGGATGAATTTTAAAATAAATAAATAACTTGAAATGCAACTCACACTTGAACTGACGTCGGCCAGACGGACGACGGATATAATCAATATTTTCACGATTTCGATTTTTTTTTAACAATTTAGAAGATGTAGTATGGACATACATATTATCTTATTAACTTATTAATCGTGCGAAAGAGGCAAACAGGAGAGCGGGTGTGGAGGGTGAGGAATGGACTTTGTTTGTTTGTGTTATTTTGTATTATATTTATTTAATTATTTGTTCTATATATTTTCTTGTGTTTTGAATAAGCATGTACGGTCCACGGGGACCCATGTGAATGTTTACATTTGATTATGTAAAGACCAAGTTAGTTAATAAACACTTTCTTATTAATCGTGAAATGAATGGTACTGTCAAGATATTAATTTCTGATGATAAATAAAGAAAATCATTCTTGCCCATACATTTCCGATCTGTACTAATTGAATACATAACGAATACGATCCACGGTTGTGTAACAACGGCCAGGAGAAATAACAATTATCAACACATCGTTATATATACACACATGGCCTGAGTTTCTCTATGAAGTTAGTTCGTTAAGAGCTAAATCCGCAATCAGAGTTATACCTGAACGAGCAGGATAGTTGAAATTGTGTAACTTGTGCCCACTACAATGTCACTGCATAGAGAAATTAATTACTTCCTCCCTGCTGAAAAGTAGAGGGCACCGGACATAATTACCATGTTAATATTCTGCTACGGAAACCAAACTACCAACTTCTGCTGCTTCCTAACGTACTTCTTTTTTAATTGTACTTAAACTTTTACCCCTTTCCGCGTGTCTGTAATTACATATTATTACGAGTCCTTTTCTGTTCCCTTCATGAATTCAAGCGAACTAAATTCACTAAGTTCAAAAGTTACTTATGCAAATAGATATAGACCTTCCTAACAAATCAAGTCCAATTTAGACAGAATTTCTTGTACAAATTTGTACAAATTTTATAGTGAACAGTCAGTCCCATATTTGAGTTAGTCCAACATGACACAGAGTAATAAATGTAATTGTTTAAAATAGGCCAAATTAGTCAAAACGGAACTGAAACAATTGAAAAATGCTGCTGCAACAATGTGCGTTCATTAATGAAGGATACCACCAAGGCAATCCACGTTATATGCTTCATTTTTTTTTAATTTGTCTACCCGTACCATAGGTACTACAGGTAGACGAAGTATTGTGTTCGATCCTCAAAATTCAATGCCGTGTTTTCAACACAAATACATGTTTTGAGGTCCCCTTAGAAATTAATAATAATAATAATAATAATAATAATAATAATAATAGTAATAATAATAATAATAACTATTCTCACTAATATGTCTTTGTATATGGTGTGAAAAAAATAGTTTAAAACTTATATATTATATTTGGGTTAGGTAACTTCTGAGGATGTGACACGAAGATAACGACGACTTTCTCTTACTTTGAATGAAGGAAATTTTATTTTTCGGGATTTTCTTAAAACGGTTCTAAAGATTTAGTTCAAGTTTTGTACAAGAGATGGTCACAGGCATACTATGAGCAAAATATTTTATTTGAAACAAATTCTTTGTTCAAAAAAATTATCTGAGAGGTTGTGAAAGCCGAACTCCATTCGTAGAAACCCAGTCTTGTCTGATGAACAATAAATCTTTGCATCAGGTTGATAAAGTAAGAAAGGTGTAGGTCTCTTGATTATCCTTAGGATAAATAAGGTTGCATTACATTTGATTTTATTTGGATTCCGCATCTTCGGGGATGGTACCTACTTTCTCTTTATTTTTACAACCACTTTGCATGAATAGAATGTCGTTTTCGTTGATTTTCTAAAATCCAGACCAGATTTTGTTAAAATTTTCTGCACGAATTGTATAATACGCAAAATACTTACTTACTTACTTACTTACTTACTCAATGGCGATAGGCAATTCCTCAGCAAGCTAAAGGAATATTATCTATTTTATGGAACCCGAAGGTTCATTGCCGCGGTTACCTGAGCCCGCCATTCAACCCTATTCTGTGCTATCTCCATCCAATCATCCCTCGCAAATCCTACATCCCTTAAATCTATCCTAATATTGACCTCCCACCTACTTTTGCAATTAATATTTTGTAAAAACATGTTTATTACAAAGCCTAATTAATATTATTAATTAAATCCATTTAATTTTCAAAACAAATTAATTGCACATTTAAATTTGCAAGGGGATGTTGCAGAAATCCAAACCGTGTGATCCATCTCATTGTTTTAACATTAAGCTTGTTGTCTATATCCGGAGATGGTAGATGTTTAAATATTTCTTCAATATAATGATAACCATCCAAAATCGTCTACTGTGAGGCACTTTAAAAAGTCCTTGCCTCACAAGAGCTGTAGATTTCTTCTGCTAAAAACTGACATGACAAAAGCTGAAACAGTTTTTCATTCAAGGATTGACCGTGTTTCCCCTTCAGCGTTATGAATAAATGTCTCCTTTTTATAGGAGACAGGAAAGACGATGTTCTAAGTTTCTCAAAGAGACTTGACAAAATTTCTAAACGGAAGGAAACGCGTAGGAGACAAAGGAAGTGACATTTTTCTCTTGTCCTGCATTCTTTGTTTCGCGTTTCTCTTTCTCTCTCTCTTCTTTTCTGACCGTTGAGATGGATCAAGCCAATTAATGTGGTCGGTCCAGCCAGACTCCGGGGATCGTCTGCGAGCTGCTGGAGTCATCATGACCCTCGCATCGAGCGATTTTTTCCTACTAGATTGAAAACTAGGTCTTCCTCTTCTTGTTTATATGAGACTAAAGGATCTTATTTATTCTAGTAATGCCTTCCACTCACGATTTCAACCATTTTAAAACCTGTCGGGAAGAAAAAAAATTACAGACCATGGAAAATCTATCTTCCAAACTATAGATAAAATAAATACACAGTAATTTGAATCTGATGCTAAGTTTGGGAGGGAGAATCTATACAAATTTCAAATTTCATGACCGGATGCTTTGGCCCCTGTTTCATAGAACTTTTGCACTCATATTATTAGCAAATGTATAATAAATAATAGTTAGTTATTCGTTTCCTGTTTCATAAGAATAATGGCTAATATTATTAGTTATGAGTACATGGCCCTGGATTAAATGTTACTAATATTATTAGTAAATGGTTTCATAATTACATTGCAGAGTCAATACAATTTCCTCATCATATTAGGTGTTTTTCTGTAAGTGTATTTGTAGCTTACCAATAAATTATTCTTAAATCCATGTGATAAAAAATTCCTTGTCTTAAAACTGTGAAAAAAATCACTCTGATTTAATTTTCGAGCAAGAAAATGTCCACATGCTTTCAAAGGAATATTAGTCATAACAATATTTTAGAACTTGAGGTTAGATTTAGTAGGTTAGTAGTATATAAGTTTACCGCTGTCTTGAACAGGTGTTTGATATATTCATTGAGTTTTCAGAGCTTGTAATTATGTTTTATCCACAAAAAAAGCTGGTAATAAAAAAGGAACTGAACAAAGAACATACAAAGTGAAGGCAACAGATTAAAATAAATGCACATTAAATGTGAATAATGAGATTTCTTACATTTATGAAGATATAATAATATGATGACCATGTTGCTTTAAAGTATTACAGAAAAGAGGGAAAAGAAGGAACAAAACAGAATCAAGAATCCAGTCGTAACCTCCAAACCAATTAGGTGACTAATAAACTAATAATATTAGTGAACAGATTTTAGAGTAATGTACTTATTTATAAGAAACAAGGTTTTGCTATGTAATACGTAGGGCCTAATATTATGAGTTCTAATATTATTAACAAGTTCTGTGAAACAGGGCCTGTACTCACAAAACTGTAGCGATACAGTGAGAACAAAAAGCCAGGAAAGTTATATCTCATAGCCTTTACGCCATCTAGATGGACATTATATCAACAGGTTGGGCAGAGTTAGTTAGTTTAGTAATTAGGAAGTCCAATAATTACTCCGTAAGTTACTTCCGCAGAATATGTACTTGGACGCAGTGATGTCAAGCGAACAATAGCGCAATGCGTATTCGCAGAGCTTCCTATTACAACACACCCTCTGTTTGAATCATGACATGCCCGGCAGTTTAGTTTATCTTATAGGATCTGATATAGAACATTATACTGGCCGGCAACACAGATGAAACTAAAGAGTATTCGCTAATTACTGAGTTTGATAACTCTAACTTCTAACAGCCAGAACACGTGAACTAATGCACAAATTTCAAAATACAGCAGTTGTTCAATTAAATACACAAAATTCAACAGTTTCCAAAGTTAATAAAATTGAAATGATTGACCCTTAAATTACTAATGTATCATTTTGGATACTACTTTTTACCTTGAATTTGAAAAAAAAATGAAAATGTATTTAAATTCCATGCAAAATTAGAAAATAATTTTGTACAAGAAATATCCTATAGGACTAACCGTTGAGGTACCCTAACTATTTTCTCCCCACTTCTTTTACATAATAAGTGCAAATAGTCTCGCCAAATTAAAAGATAAAAATTAAACTGAGATAAGATTTTCGATTGAAAATTATAATGGATATTCTTCTAAAGACCTATCTAAAAGAAACTGGACATTCAGATCTACAAATTTAATTGAATAAAATTAGTTACATTTACACGATTCTCAGTCTAATCCTAGCTCTACAGAAATCATTACTTTTATAATATCGAATCTTCAAATAATTTACTAATTTATAAAAACAAGCTTTTTGGCAGTAAGCTGTTGCAATTCTGCAGAATCTGCAACATAATTATTAATAAATAAAAAAATCACAAAAGGCAAAATAAGCTCTACATTTATCAATTTATAAATAATTTTAAAAGTTTTTTTAAATTCAATACAAATTCTGAAGTCAGGTATGAGACAATAGCAAAATCGTAAAAAACTGTCAGCCGAAAAAAAGTCTCAAGTTAAATTAAATGACTCAATCCTAAAACACAAAGAAATGGCTTGAGTTTTCTCCTCTACGGTAATATTTCTTATTGCATATAGCCTACAGGATAGTATAAAATTACTACATCTCGACTTGCAATCTTAGCGAACTTTCCGTAAAACAGTGATACATGTTGTACTTTGATAAAATATTTGTCACAATATTTTAGAGCATTGTGTTTATATAAAATCAGCCTTAAAATGATAAATTGTGCAAAATGGAAAGTACAGTTTTCATAAATGAGAAATTATTTGGTAAATAGATTTGTTCGATTCTGGGAGGGAGGAATCTACCATTCTTCATAATAATGCCACAACATGTGCCATCACTGTATCTTTACGAAGCAACACAGTGAAAGAATTTTCAACACTGGATCCTTTTTGGAAATTCTGTGATACAAACTTTTGTTTTCTAAATGGAGGAAAACCAGAAATATAATTTCTGATAACACTATCCTAATCTAGTCCTATACAGACTGGAAGGGGTAACTGTGCAGCTTCTTACAGCTACCTTCTACCTTCGGTAGAAACACACAAAAAAATTCAAATATTTTTGTCCAAAATTAGTACATTTCTTAGGCGAGAAAAGCATGTTATCCCTAAACTTTATTCGCACTTTATTGGATAAGAGTTGACAGTTTTTTTAATCGGCAGAGAAAAGAATAAGATATAAATTATCCCTTTGGAGTTTTTCAATAAGTTGGCAGTTTTCGTGCAAATTAAATACAGATTATTACATGAACCATCTAACTCTGCTAAATAAGGGAACATCGAAGCGAAAGATTCTTTGTTGTTTTCATATGTAGGCTAGGACAAAAGTCACTGCCACCCGGGAATAACAAGCTATTTGGCAGTGAGCTGTTGCAATTTAGCGGAACCAGCACTCTAATTATTCATACATAAATAAAAACAAACAAGCATAGTCACAAAATCCAAAATATGCTCTACATTAATTTCAATGGGATATAGCCTACTGTCTCTTTGAATATGTAGGCCTACAGCCATACTCCCTCCATCCAGTATGATGATCGGTAAACTGTGCAAAAAAATTAATGTATATTTTATTACACAACTCTACGTCTTTAAACACTAATACGACACTATGTCTTTAAACGTTTTAAAACACTAAATTAAGTGGGGAACGTAATGGGAGTTCTACAGATATTCAATAAGATCTGACAGGATTTTTTAAGCAAATTCGTTTCCCGGTAGGCAGAAGTGAACAACAGAGCAACTACTATAAATGGTAGAAAATAAACTATTTCTTTATTGCATACAATTTTATTTCGAAATAAAGCAAACGTAATGGAAATAATTCAATAAGTGGTCAGAATATACGAGGGGGAATAAAATGATAACTGCAATTAATTTTTTCCCCACTATTTTATTGCAGGAAGAAAGCTTGCTTGTACATTATTTTTCCACATAGCCCCCTCCCAGTTTAATGCACTTACGCCATCTGATTGGAAGTGCTTCGATACCGCGTGAGAAAAATTATTTTGGTTGACGCTGTAACCACTCGTGCACTGCCGATTGGACGGTCTTCATCAGACTCGAGCTTATGCCCTCCAAGGTGCTCCTTTAATGGATCAAAGATGTGAAAATCTGATGGTGTCAAAGCGAAGGGGATTGCTGAGTGCAGGTGTTTTGCTTCTACATGATAATGTCCGTTCTCATGCTGCTCGTGCAACCATGAAAACCATCGATGACATTCGCTTTAAGTGCCTCCCACATCCGCCATACTCGCCAGATCTGTCACCATCAGATTTCCACATCTTTGGTACATTAAAGGAGAACCTTGGAGGGCAGAAGTTCAAGTCTGATGAAGACGTCCAATAGGCGGTGAACGAGTGGCTACAACGTCAACCAAGATAACTTTTCTCACGTGGAATCAAAGCACTTCCTATCCGATGGCGCAAGTGCATTGAACTGGGAGGGGACTATGTGGAAAAATTATGTACAAGCAAGCATTCTTCCTGCAGTAAAATAGTGGAAAAAAATTAATTGTGGTTTTCATTTGATTATAGCCCTCGTATGTTATTCCAACGACTACACACAACTACTACCGATAATTTTTACCTACAGCCAGCACAAAACCAGTAGATAATGCAATCTCGTTGGGCCACTGAAGCTCTAATCTCGTTTATACAGAACTGCTTCAGGCTACATCAAACAACGGAAAACGGCAATGAACTAACTCGGGGCCTGTAGGAGAGATACTAATGCATTTTTATAATAACCGTACGTTTATGGTTCATTCTCAACTAGCACCAAAATCTTCGTGAACAATGCTACTTGAATCAGTACAATGGACTATTTCAGAGTGATTATATTGCAAAGGCATCAGCCTGAAACTGAAGGGCAAGTTTATAAGGAATAGATTATTGCCAATACTGTCACACAACTAGTAATATTCTGAGATCAACCGGACATCGAGGTATATTTTATTGTGTCTATTTAGCGAATACTTGCATAATGAAGCATGTAATGAATAATTAAAACCACAAAAATGAATAACATACATCGGCTTCCGCCACCGCTATTTGTGTCACCGTAAGCGAGAAGATCGAAATAGGCACAGGAAAAGGCCTATTTTCTTTGAATGAATATATATACAAGCTGGCAATAATTAATGCGTCCGAACTATGACAGATAAAGCTTTCTGGTGAAGTTTTTCTTGACTATTTTTCCTTTTTTCCCCGTTTGTGCATTTTTTCTATAATTATGTTCTTTTTGTCATTTTAAATTTTTTAGTACACTTACGAACCTAGGAATTGACATTAACTTTATTTTATAATATTCCCTAATTTAATTTACTGTAATATGCAACCACAATATTTTCTACACCCCCCCCCCCCCGGAATCCAATTTCAAAATAAGCGTTTCATATTAACCAGTCGAATATTTTGAAAGATTTGTTTAATAACAATACATTACTGTGTTTTCTTACAGAGAAAATTTTAGTTTTGAAATCTTTAAGGCCTTTTTAATAAAACTTAATTTTTCAACTAATGCTTTTTTCCATTCAATTGTCTTCATAGTTTTTTTATTTTATTTTATTATTTTAATAGCAGGCTTCTAAATTAAACAAAAACTTGGAAGAGAATGGTTCTTTTATATGTGATTAATACTGATTGATAAATGGCTATCATTGATTTTTTAGAGTGTATTAAATTGTCTTATGAAAGTTATTGTGCGCTATTAATTTCATTGCCGGATTACTGCCTTAGTTTTTCTTTTATTAAATATTATTATACTATTTTTGGTTCTTTAAGTTCCGATGCCTAATTATAGTATGAGCTGTTATTAACAACATGTTTTCGTTATGGAAATCAGCTGTTTTATTTTTAGATTAAATTCTTTGCTTACTTACTCAATGGAAATAGACAATTCCTCAGCAAGCTAAAGGAATATTATCTACTTTATGGAACCCGGAGGTTCATTGCCGCGCCTTCACGAGCCCGCCATTTAACCATATTCTGTGCTAACTCCATGCACCCATCCCTCGCAAATCCTATTTCCCTTCTTTGCTACGGTACTGCTAATAGGAAGATACGACCATACTAAATCAATGAACAAGTAGTGAAAACACAATAATTGTAGAAATTAAATGGTGATGGAAGTCCTCCTTTAGATATTAAGGAGGTGTGAAAATGGAAGGTATTTATCTTGATGTGATTATGTTTACGATTAACCGTTTATCCCGAAGAAGGTATAATGATACAGTTGTAAACTGGCATGAATTCACGTATACAAAATCAGAGTTGGCATTAAAATAAACGATTAATATGTTGGAGATACATAGGCTAGGGCAATTCATGTTTCCGCAGATTATGCATGTTGACATTCTATGAGAATAATTATTACTGTATCTATTGGCAGAACATGAGAATAATTAGGAGAAAAGCTCCTCTAACACGGAAACTTATACTCAGGATATTCACCTGTCCGTTCTGACGCTCTACCAACTGAGGTAGCCTGAGTCTGGGACATGGTGGCAGACGAAATTTTCCTCTTGTGATTACCCTTAATGTTCGACCTCGCTGAATGATATTCACATCATATAATTATACTATATTACGAGGCAGACAAATGTAGGCCAATAATGATTTTGTAACTAGATATGGTACTACGCGAAACATATTTTAAGAAACAAACTAAGCAGGTGAAGTTGAAGTTGAAGGTACAAGAGAAAAGGAATTTTATTTATATATATATATATACATATATTTTAAATAGCAATATATCGAATATCGAACTCATAGTAGATACTTGACCACAACTACAAATTGTAAAGGCATATCTGAAAATATTACTGAAATTATTATAATTTTCCGATGCCTCTGATAATGCAGTGACAGTGGTCTTGTGATTAGCGTCGCTGACTACACACTCTTAGGCCAGGGTTTGATCCTCCGTACCTCCTCGGATTTTTCTGAGGTAGGCAGGTCTGGCACGGGGCGCACTCAGCCTCGTGATTCAAACTGAGGAGCTACTTGATAGAGAAGTAACGGCTCCAGTCATGGAACCACCATTAACGGGGGTGGGTGTCGGCATGCTGACCACATGCTGCCGCCCAAACATGCCATCTGCCTATGGTAGATGACGCAGCGATCGGGTGGTAGACATATTCTCTTCACGGAGTTTAGTTTATTTTAGAGTTTAGTTTAGTCCCTATAACATAGTGAAAGTTCCAAATAAAACTTTAAACAAACTTGAAGAAACTCAAATCAAATAAAAATTAATTGTATTAGCAACTCTCAATTTAATAACTAATCAAGAATGCAAAAAAATTACAACTCTCGCCAGAATGAATTTCCTATAAACCTTTGCTCAAAAACTTCTAGAGAGAAGCATCCAGTTTCCCTTTCCTCGAATGAAAAATAGAAAAATTGATATGAAATTTTAGCTGCAAATACTATAAAATCAATACCCCAAGGTCCTAATATCACGGGACTATTGCATGGACCACAAGCAGTTATTATGACCCTTGATTTGACCAGCTGAAATGAACCACAGAAAGGTAACGGTTACAAAGCGGTCTGTGGGTTCTCTTTTTGTGACGCAAACAGTACAGATGTGCGGTGCTCCACGGGCAGATTAGTGAATACGAAGGCAGCTTGTGGCACTACGCGATCCACTAACACGGTATTTAAATGTTTCAACGTTTTCTACCTCCCACAGGACTTGACATCTGAAATTTATAAGTACACTTCTGACTTTTCACTTGTACAAGAGCTGAGGTAAAAATAAAGTGCTTCATGATAAAATTATAGATAAAATGGCTGAACTTTTCAGATTACGGTAACTGGTACTCTGCCCGGTGATAAAAATGAGACATGCAAAATAACATTATATTTGGAAAGCGTATAGAACCATAGGCGTAACCAGGCCGACCATATGGGGGGGGGGTTATAACATACGCAGGGTCTGGGGGGTATGGAATACCACCCAGAAAGAGGGGGGTCCGGGGGTCCTCCCCTGGAAAATTAAAAAATTAACATGCAAAATAACGAGTTTTAAGCTTCCGGGGGTCGTCCCGCGGAAAATTTTAAAAATTAAGACGCAAAATAACGAGTTTTAAGCTATCCACGTTTTATACTTGTATTAAGTAATTTATGGGCAGACTTAAAAAAATTATACAATTTTCCTTTTTTTAATCAATGGGGGGGGGGGGGTTTCAAACCCCCAACCCCCCCCCCCCCCGGTACGCCTATGTATAGAACGGTACGTTTTTGTAGAGTCTTCAAACCTACATCGGCAAAAATATTTAAGGATGCTTCATGAGCTTCTTTATTTAACAGAAAAAGCAACATAAATTAATATTTTAGGAGAAAAATTCATCTCACACTGGGATCTAACTCATAACCTTCAGCTTTCCGTCGCGATGCTCTCCCATCTGAGCGAGGTCAGAGTTTGATTCACAGCGCCAGATGGAATATCCCTTCTATGATTGCCCTTACTTGTTGAACTCACTAAAAGAAATTTGCGTCATTGGTTGACTCACTGAAAAATTTACATCATATGCATTATTGTGACACACCGCTAGTGTGATAGATAATATGTAGGTGATATATATTCATGAAACCATAGAACACTGTTTCTGTTGAACATTACATGATGATATTTTAGAAGAAAAATTCCTCTGACACTGGGATTAGAACCCACGACCTTCGGCTTTCCATGCCGCTGCTCTCCCAATTGAGCTAGTCAGAGTTCGACTCACAGCTTTGGGTAGCTCAGTTGGAAGAGCGTCGCACGGAAAGTCGAAGATCATAAAACCGAGCCCCAGCGTCAGAAGAATGTTTTTTCCTAAAATATTCTCATGTAATGTTCAAAAGAAAAATATATTGTGGTTTCATGAACACATATCTACAAAAAAAAAAAGTTTAAATGGGCTGACACACATTGGCTAATATTGCTTTAATGTTTATTAATATTAGGCCTATTTAGTGATATTAATCTAAATTAATTAATTAATAAAATGTACCTATGTTACATAATGTTTGTAGTCTAATTATAGCCTATGGACGTTGCCACGAGACTTTTCTGAAGAAGCATAAAAAAGACAGTTTTCCCAAATCTATAAATAGCCTATACCATCTTATAGAAACGGAATATCACCATGTTTAATTTACCAAAAACTTTTTCACCCACGAGATACCCGGGCCGAGCTTCATCTCCAGGAGCAGTAGTACACAACATATAGACCTTTAAAGGAAACCGCAGTATCTTTTTAGGTTTACGGAGCCACATGGACCTTGAAATATTTTTTGTTCGACCATAATCTAATAATAATACGCTTAATATAATATGTGAAGTAACAGTGTCTTAATTACATCCATTCAAGTATAGAATGCCATTATAACATTGGTGTGGTTAATTTCGAAAACGGAACAATCTTGAAACCTTGAAAGGAGCAAATGAAACTACGTAGTCAACAACCTGTATTTAAAATAAAATAAATTCTGGTTGCGTTAATTTCTAATATTAAGCTATATTAAATGCAGTTCATAATAGGATGGACCAAGAGGCAAAATTAATAGACAAAGAGTAGCGTCTAATTCCCCGCACGCAATCACCTGCCACCTACCACAGAAGACGAGAAGTACGAGAACCTACTCACAGCTGATCGCTGAGGAAAATCTATTGTTTTGTTTTTTATGAATCAGAAACTCAAAAACTAAACATTTAAATATGGTTGAGCAAAACAAGTTGTATGCAACTTGCCTATAACATGGTAATTAAGATACTCATATGAAAATTATAACACTCGCTTCGATCGTTTCATAAATAATACACTCCTGGATTAATAAATGTTATTATAGGCTCGCTGCATAATGTACTTTACTGTAATTGGGTGTAATTTCCAAATACCACGAGTACAATGTAAAAAGGAGTACCGGTATTAAAGTATAGTTGTACAAAGTTTCATTGAAATTAAATTCAGACACCAAACATGAATTAAAAACAAGATCAGCTATTCTGATGATTGAATGTAATACTATAGTAGGTAGCACGATAGTTGGCGCAGATGCTAAGCCACGCAAAACACAGGGCGCAAATTGCCAGACATGGGTGGTAATGGTGAAGGCGTGTTCAATGGTGTAATTTGGCAAGTCAGAACTACGTGCTGTACAGAAAATAACCATGCTTCGATATTAAAAGGAAACAAGAAAAGAAAGAGAGTTTGAAAGTTCTTAATCGGTTTATGCGGAGCCACGTTGCAAGTATAGTTTTTTCTTTCTTTCTTTCTTTCTTCCTTTTAAGTTTCGTTTCCTCGAATTTATTCCCATTGGAGGAAGCCAATACTAACAAAAATATACTTTAATTCAACTGTATGTTATCATAGCTAAAGATATCTTATTTTAAAGTTTTGTAAAGTAAAGTGTTCCCTATACAGGCCATGGAGAGACAGAGGGTTCCAGAAGGTTAAGGCTCCCAGATTTTAGACATTCGGCACATGAAGGTTGTATGCCTTACGCACCGGCCGCCTTTACCCCCAGGATTGCGCCTGGTACTAATTTCTGTTACAGGCTGAGTCGACCCCAAGGCCATAGTGTCACCAGAAGGATTAGGCCAGTTGAAATACTCCAACGACTTCATCGGGAATCGAACCCGCGACCTTGCGCTACAATTTTCAAGTATCTGGTTCACCTGGAAACTGGCAAACAGTTATATCGAGTTAACCACGCGGCTTTGGAGTATAGTGGTGATTTGCTATTTTTAAACCGTTAATTGAATATTTGTACAGGTCAACCGATTTGGTCCAATGGATGTTATACGTGCGTAGCCTATACTAGGTTTAATGAAAATCTGACAAAGCGTAGCCTACTCGAGTTATCGTGAGTACGAACACACGGACAGACGTACAGAAAGGCGTTTTTCCCGTCCACCATGTAATCTTAGAAAATACCTTTCTGGCACTTAATAACGAAAGAGGAGGTGATTCAGCGAACATAATTAGAAATGGAGTTTTAGAGCTAACAAAATATCACTTCTATAGGCAACATCTCAAACTCTCATTTTTACACGTCACAGCCGTTGCAGCATCCGATACAAATTCCCACAGGTAAAAGAGGCTACATATTGTATCTACTTGTCATATAAATACACGGTGTCTGCTTATATCGGGGTTATGAAAAAAGATAACTGAACGTGCCGTTTATCTCACGTTAAACAACGCAAACCATGTAGGTGTTTACACAAAACTGCAGCAAAATATTACAGCATGCTCTATGCTTGAGCTTAGTATAAATACAAACAGTGTGTGTTGTATGAACGGAAAAGCCTATGAAGTATTGTGGGTACTGAAATAATATCCGAGTCGCTTTCATTATAACATTGAGTAAGTGTAAAAACTTGAAAACCCTACAGTATTAGTATATCATCAAAACGAATTCTTCCCTAGTTCTTTGAACAATAGAATTACTGCATTATTATTATTATTGTTATTAACATTAATATTATTATTATCACCTTTGCTAATTACCTGTTTCTTCCGGTCCAGTATTATGCCATAATATTTTATTTCTCAGAGATATCATTCTTTATAATTACGCGAAAAATCAATAATTTAAGTACCCGCAATGTACCACTTACAAAAAATGTAAACAAACAATGTCAAAATAAGCATGGAATTCTTTTAAAACTCACCAAGTATATCTGTATGTAATCTTAACAATGTAAATCGACAATACAGGAAAGGACGGAGGTGTAATAATCTGCGACTGACAGCCTGGTGTCAGGACATCATTCATACAAGGAACACAAAGGGCTTCCAGATCTGAATATAGCTGTGTAACTTCCATCTGATACAAGTGCACCTAACCAATATCCAGTTTCTATTGTAATGTTGCCAATACATGTCATGTTAGTAGACTACACTGAGCATGATATTACGATATACAATACAGTTAATGTAGCTGATAAAAGTAACATTCTTAATTGAATGTTCATTACTATGTTATAACCTTGCCAGCAAAAATAATAATCCACCGCAATAATAATCTGTAGAGAGCAGATAACTGTTTTAATTTTATAACATTGGAATTTCACCTTCTCAAAAAATATCTGCTATTCGTACTCTTGAACTCAATAGGTATTCGACAAAGTTTTTCCAGAACATCCATCAACGGCAAAACTGCCATAAACCGGTAAACAATTTTGAAAGCGAATAGGCCTACTAGGCTACTTGTGTGGTATAAATCGAAAGATTTTTTCTCTTCGGGTTAACTAATTTCGATATCATTGGGTTTTAATAAGTAGGCCTACTTTGGCTTACTTACTTAATCAATGGCAATATACAATTCCTCAGCAAGCTAAAGGAATATTATCTATTTTATGGAACCCCGAAGATTTATTTCCGCGCTTACCAGAGCCACCATTCAACCCTATTCTGTGCTAACTCCATCGAACCATCCACAAGTTCAGCTTCCGAGATAGAGATAATTTCTCTTGTGGTATTGTCTTTTAAGTTCTTCTAATGTATGAGGGTTTGACATATAAGAACTTAAAAGACAATATCACAGGAGAAATTATCGGAAGCTGAACTTCTGCGCGTGAAATAAAATTTTCTTAAAAAGTTCCAGTGTTGTGTGGATGCAAGAGGGGAACATTTCCAACAACTCTTGTAATGAGGTACGTGGTAATTTTCATTGTAAATTTAACTGTAATTGGGAGAACCTGAATCATTACACCGTTAACGGCTTTATATGCGTAGATATTTCACCCCATCGCTCGGGAGTTAGAGCTGTGGCCGCCGCGACGCAAAAACCCGCATGATTGGCCGTATGTGAAACACACAGTATATTCGGTGAAGAGTTCAGGTTATGAAGCTCTTTAAAGTCGAGTTGCTTCGACAACGTGATCATATCATAGTTTGTTAATAGTAGTTAGTAGTTTTTGTACGTCTCAATTACTGGATTCCAGTAGGAGAGACAGTAGCTAGTTATATGTAGTGTAGTTGTCTAAAATGAATATGTAAAACAGATAGAAATTGTAATACTGTACACAAAAATTTCCGTGAGATTGTAAAAATTTTGAAAACAAAAACAAAAACAAATAAAGGAAAAAGTAAAATCACGAAGAATACTAGGTCCTGGTTTAAAGAATCAGATACCAGGACATAAGATTCACGGATTTTATTTAATTATTTATTTTATAACTTGATCAAAAGCCCCATCGGCGATGGGTTAGGTTTGAAGCTAAAATTAATGTTATAACTAGGGACGGGTTCTCGATACTTTCGAAACCTCGATACTCTCGATACTTGCATGGTATCGGCATCGAACGATACTTCAGAAAACTAGCTCGATATTTTTTCGATACTTTTGTAATTCTGCAATTCTGCAATTAAGTGAGAATGCTAGTATTTTTTAACAAAAAGTTGTAATGGACTGTTTAAAAAACTAATTTTACTTTTAATGTAAAGTTTAAAAATAATTATAGGCTACTGATGATATTAAATTTTGTCTCATTAAATATGCAGACTTAATTAATTTAGTTGGTATTACACAGTTCTCTCAAATTTTAATTTTTAATGTACCTACTTATTGAAACTGGAAATGTTGAAGGTATCGAGTATCGAAGTATCGAGTATCGAGGAAAAAATCATGTATCGGTATCGAGTATCGAGAAAATCTGGTATCGACCCATCCCTAGTTATAACTACAGTATATTTTAATCTGAGTAGCCTATACTTCATTTTAAACACTTCTTACTTATTTGTGTGCCAGTATTAATGTACTCGCTTGAAGATGGTTTCGCTGTGCTATCTTATTATTACCGTGCTAAAGCTAAAACTTACTGTTGAATGAATCGTGTACAAACGTCATCAACTGCCAGTGCATACAGTGAAACCAGCATACATTTTCAAGTATTATGTGATTATATTATTATATACCAGATATCGCACTAAACGGGCATGTTATAATCTTTCTGTAGCATAGTCTTTTAGTGGTTAAGTGATTATAAACGTCTGTATAATGTTGAACCTAATTTCTTCGCTAAATTCCAGTTTTTCTGGCTTTTGTCAACAAGAGGAAGTGAGAAAGTGTCGCACGGGTTCACTAGTATATCGTAATTAACTTCAAATTAGCGTTTAGAAGAATAACTCGATGGCTTAGTTCACACACGTGTTAAGTACCTATTCCATAGTTTTTAATTAAATCCAATATAATATATAATTAACATGAATGTGTACCAAAGACAAGTTAACTTACCACATTTTGCCTCGGCAGAAACTAGGGCCTATATTAAGTTTTTTGCTTATCACATTTGTGTAGTTATGCCTCTGGAGCTCCCAAATTTTCACCTTAACTCATTGAACACCAACATTATATTTAACACATGTGCGCATTAACCCATCGAAATTATACAATTGTGACAGCTACTCATAAAGAGATAAATAAGATACTTCCAGGATATTTCCACATATAAAAAATACGTTTCTCTCTTCATGATACACATCCGAACAGAAAGTACCTAAATAATGGTTTAACGAACCGTATGTTCAGACAGAGAAGACTGTGCTGACAGACAAATGAATGGTCAGGAGGGCAGATTTGAGTCGTGAGTGTTGTACCGAATTGGTTAAATGGCAGAAAACAATGGAAAAAGAAAGGCCTGATGTTGCTATTTGACCAGAACCACCCACACAATAAAAGGAGGACGGTCGAAACGAAAAGAGGTCAGAAAAGCATTCATGCCCCTTCCAATTTGTTCAGTGTACATGTGGGTGTTGTACTGTGCTGTACTGGAGGCTGAACTGTGGGTGAATGAAGTTACACACGTCTATGTGGGTGTTTGTGTGTGTCTGGGAGACAGAGAAAGGAGGATAGAGTGTGAGGTACGGTGGGACAGCGAGTGTAAGAGGACGAAGAAGGCAGAGACAAATGAGATATAGTGTGTCTCTTGGTGGCAGAAAAAAAACAAAGAGAGGCCGTACATTTCACTGAAAGTATATAATACAGTAATCTAGCTTCCGACTTTACAAGACCAACGAACATGCTCATTCTTCGAATGAATGCGGCTTGGAGGACGAAAAATCATCTAAGGAAATTAAGTTCAGCAACGCATTCAGCAACTGAAATGAAGCATACATTTTCCACTGTCGCAGTTAATACAAACCTGAAGCGGAATCTCATTGTTATTTTAAACTCTTAAAAACTTATTTTTAAAATGTATCGAGGATTTTCGGATGTATCGAAATCGTAAGATAAAAACTGCGATAAGGAATTATGAAGTATGTACGGTGAACATTGTTTTATACTATCTAATGTGAATAAAAATTCATGAGTTTTAAATACAGGATCTACCAATACTTTTCATGCAGAAAATACATTCAAATACATTTCTTTCTTGCGGAGCTGAATTTGCAAATTAATATAAGCATTTATCAAGTGGGCTACATGTTTGAAATCGTCGAAGAAAATTTCAGTAGAATAGCTGGACTCCACAAATGGTTAAAAAGTATCAAATTTTACATAAAGCAATAATCTATTAATTATATCTCTACTTTTATACAATTTTTAAGATGACGAATTTATAAGTCAATAGACAATGGAAAGGTTAAATGAATATCGGTCTTCAAAATTCTTAAGATTAAATTGTCATTTCTGAAAATGTAGAAGACGTTTGATTGTAAGGCCATGAATATCATTAACAAGTATTCGATAAGTCGGACAGTATATTCTTAAAGTGTGTATGCTACTCATATTTTTTATCTTAAAATACGTTTTAAAATGTGGGATCATTTTTATCTTACCAACATTGATGATAAATGCTGTAAGTTATAAATGGAGCTTATTTGAGGATTAGCGAAGCTGAACTTATCCCCGAGAAATGCAAATGCTTGAAAGGCTAATACGCCTTCAAGTGCTCAAAGAATCTTTATCACATCTGGAACTGTGGAATAGTCGTCGAAAAAAATTGTCAGACTTAAACTTCCGTTGCGTTCATTATGTCCAGACAACGCTCCTCTTCTTCTGTTTTTCCCCCGACATCTATATGACATTGTATATAATGATTTCTCTGCCCGCACGGTTACAGTAATATATGGTGTCCCGCAAGAATTCTTTAACTTAGTTGCAACTAGAAGCATATTGCCCAAAAAATCGAAGGTTGTATAATTGTTATGATAAGCAGTACGTATTCCTTAGCACGAACAGTGTAGCCTATATACGAACCATTAATAAACAGTTCACCTAATTCAAAGAATTCCCTATATTTTGAAGAAAATGCATTTCTAGAAAAGATGATCAATTACTTCCAGTTTTCTTTTATAGTTTTGCCGATACCGATATAAGGTAAAGTGATCCCTATTACAGGCCATGGAGGCCCAGAGGGTTCCAGGAGGTTGAGGCTCCCAGATTTTTGGACATTCGGCACATGAAGGTGGTAGGGTGTCAGCCTTACGCACCGGCCGCCTTTACCCCTAGGATTATTCCTGGTACTCATTTCTGTTATAGGCTGAGACGACCTCAGGGCCATCGGGAATCGAACCAGCGACCTTCCGGTTTGTAGCGCAGCGCCTCAACCACTATGCTACGGCGTACCCCCAATACCGATATGGTTTAATTAATTTTTGAAACATTCAATATAACTAATTCAGTGGAAGAATAAGTAACTTAGAACTTATATAGAAAAACCATCAGAGTAATCCTTCAACAAACTTTAGGTGTTTATAAGAGTAAGGAACTGACAAAAATAAGATAAGAAAGCACGAGAAAAGCAAAAATAAAAAGGAAAAAATAAGTGAAATAAAAAAAAAGGAAAAGAAAAGGAGACAAAAAAGGAAAATAAAAGAACGCTGCTAACCTTCACGACTGATTTGGATTAATTAGTTGCCACGGAAGAGCATAGGTAAGAATAAATAAACCACACATGAAATACTGTAATATTAACCAACCTATTTGCCCTTCTCTACAGATCAACTTCAAATCAAATAAAAGTTCCCTATTATTTTACTAAGACTGAAGCAATAAGTAATAACGGAAGTGAATTACCAGGGGCAGATACCATCGGATCATAAACTGTTTTGGATACACACTGACCTGATCGGGTAGTGTGGCTGGGGATCGCCCGCGGGACCGCTGGATAATGAGGTCCATGCTTCATGTTCGCCTAATTGACGACAGCTAATCATAGTGTGGGGATCCTCCGGGATGATGAGACAATGCCGGGATATAAATCTCGTGTCCCTTCGCAATGAACTGGCCCATAAGTATAAATCTGGGCTGCAAACATGACACTCATGCGTGCGAAGTACACCTGCTTCTACACAAAGTTTCTAGCATGCCGTTGATTATTTTTCCACCTCGAATTTTTTCACCAAGTTATTACACTTGGGAGCAAAATTTATTAATAACTCACGGTCGAGAAATGACACCCATATAAGTAATACAGCACGCCTGAGTTGAAATTTGCGTTACAAGTGTGGTAAGTGGTAAGTAAAAGATTGAATATAAAATGAAACACGTTACATATTTTGCATTTAACTCAATAAAATCTTTCAAGCCTAATCTAGAAAAGGTAGGTAACGAATCTGCACAACCCCTTTCAAGTGCATGTAGAAGAGTTCAAAATTGTTTTATTTTACAAATTAACCTATTCAAAAATATTTTGAAATATTACAGGCTCCAATTTTCAATTTCAAAAAGAGAAGAGGTAAAACCTCAATGAGAGTATTTTTTTTATTAATTCTTAGCACAATTTTCTTGAAAATGTTGAAAATTTGACACATCATGTATTGATATTTTACTTTACAAGGATATTAAATAAAGTAATGAATAACTCCAACAGCGTTTAAAGTAGCATCATTAAAATGTCTAGGCAGTGGTAAAATACAGTCCTTCGTATGTGGTTAACATATCAGAGTGTTCTGTTACAAATCAAGGCATTTTCGTTTTTCGATACCGGTATAGACTTGACCTAATAGGAATTTTATTATAAGTTACTGCTACACCCAGTGTTTTTGTAATGTCGAAGCTACATTACAGCGTAATAACATGGAGTAAGTAAGATATTAAAATGCAATATTCTATGAAACCATGGACAACTAAATTAAATTCAAACCGAATAATAATATTATTATTTTCCGTTCTTTTTTATATCTAGTTTTCTTTTCTAAGTATAGTCTTCGTTAAGATATCCTTTGTAGCTAATGTAGTCTATTTTCCTTCATATAATATTTAAATACGTGCAACAAATAATTACTGATGTAACACTGACCTTAAACTTTTATAGTGATACTCACTACATCACCTTGTTGGAGCGCTTTCAACTGAAGATGGTAGTAAGTATAATTTATACCACTAAAAGAAGTAGTGAGTGTCCGTATAAAAGTTTAAAATTATTATTGTCATGGACAAAATTCAAGAATTTATTTATGAATTATTTTACAATGATCACGAAATGTTGTGTCTTCAGCGGCAGAATGGAAATAGTAACTATATATATATATTCATAAATCACTTTGACTTGAAATATCGGCTCAATCTCTTGACAAAGTGAGTAGGCCTATCAATCTCCCTTAAAAGCAAAGAAATACGAAAAGAAATGCCTTGTATTAAGAAATCCTACCTAAACTGTTTATGTATCACCTCTGCTAACTCAACTATACCGCAAAATTTTAAGAGTTTAAAATGGTCGAAAATTTATTTCTAACAAAAAAACCTTAAATTTCTTTTACATTTATAATAATCTTAAACGGCTTAAAAATAGAAAATTCCATAACAATATGAAAAAGTTAGATCATAAATTTTCTAAATATACACCTTAATTAGATGTAGTAGCTAACTGCTTGTGTAAATCCTCTATTTTTTATTAATATAATGCCGCTGCCAGAAAACATTACATAAATATATTTTATGATTTACAAGACTTCCCTCAAGAAATACTTAAGATAACTGCTGGAACATGAAACTTGTTACAAAAATCGAAGGTTCTATAGTTTAATTATTTTGATAAGCAGTACATACTCCCCAGTACGAACAGTGTATATATGAAACATATCGCTCATATATTTCAAAGAATGTCGTGTGATTGAAAGAAAATGCATTTCTAGAAAATACTATTAATTAACTCGCTTTGAAGCTTTACCGAAACCCAAATTGATGATCCTTTTTTAAAACTGTCCAATATACCTAATTCACGTGGAAGAATAAGTATAACTTACAAGCCTATAGAGGAACTATCAAAATAATTCTTGAAACAAAACTAAAACTATTCCTAATTTTTTTAGGTGTTTATGAGAATAAAGCTTGCGCAAGTGGACTGCGAAAAAGTAGATAACTAAGCAGGAGAAAAACAAAAATAAAAAGGAAAAAATAATTGAAGTTAATAAAAAAAAAAGAAAATATCAGAAAAGAAAAAAATAAAAGAAAAAATTGATGGAAGCCTAAGCCACGGATTTCACCACGGAAAAGAACAGGTGAGAATAAATAAACCACACACGAAATACTCGTATTATTATTATTATTATTATTATTATTATTATTATTATTAGTAGTAGTAGTAGTAGTAGTAGTAGTAGTAGTAGTAGTAGTAGTAGTATTAGTATTATTATGACTATTATTATTATTATTATTATTATTAACCAAGAAAATTGAGGCAAACTATTTTCCACTAGTTCTTTTCTGGCAGACCAAGTTTAAATGTCATAAAATGTTATATTACTTTACTAAGCCAACAGCAATAACGGAAGCGAATTACCAAAGCAGATACCAAAGGATCATAAACTGTTTTGAATACACACTGACCTAATCGGGTGGTGTGCTTTAAAAAAATAACAATATGAATAATTTCGCTCATAATTTATCGAAACAAATTTACATCTTAATGTAATTACATGTACTAGCTAACTGTTTCTGTATAGCAGATCTGAATTCTATACTCTGCTGTTTGTGAATACAGTGCCGCTGCCAGGAAACCTAACATAAACGTGTGATATTGAACGAGACCCTCATATGACACGTATTCAATAACAATGTTAATGGTGTCATGCTGAACGCAGGATGTGCTCGCTACAAACACCTGTCAACATGTTTGCTTTTCGTTTTTACTCTCATAAAACAGCTCTTGATAAACAACGAATGTGTCTCTCATAAATGAAATATCCTCGTCGAATGGTGCGAGAGAGACGAATTCTCCCTTTTTAAAGGTTAAAAGCTACAATAGCTTCCAATCAGGTCGCCGGAAAGATGAATGGAGGTAGATTTTAAATTTCAGATAAAACCAGAAGACTACTTTGTTTTCCAGCTTATTATCACTTTCCTAAGAAATGTTAAATTAAATATAGGCTACTGCAGTGAAACCAATGCCTTCATATTATTAGAATTCTAAAGGCTATCTCGATCTTTTTCACTGATAAGACTTAAGAACTGTATCAGATATACATACTTATTTACACACTCAGTAGGCCTATAAATAACTCTTTTCAAAGCTCCAATCAACAAAGAGCGAACACTAAAGTGGATACGGATTTGAAATTCAGTTTTATCGGAAATATCGGATCCTGAAGGAGAAAAGAAGATGGGGAAGAGGAAGAGGAGGATGAAGAAGACCACTAACAAATTTGCAATTTATATTTGGTATAGTGGATACAGTAGACGGATGTTTGAAATAGCGAACTGAAAATCGAAAAGAATCTAACCTACTTCGATTCATTTTTCAATCTTCGGAGATTGATGCTTTACAGAACTGTAGACCCATTATAACCATATTTTCTTTGTGTACTAAAAATATCTCAGCATTCTAAACCGATGTTCATCTGGCTTAACTTTCTTCCTAAAAAAAAAGTGAATACAGAAACAATGATTAAAATAACCTCAGAGTATCTCCCACACTGTTACCACGTACTTACCTACCTGATGGCTAAGTTACTATCCTCGGCTAGTTATTGAATTATATATTTTTTCATTCTTTCTATGTACTACTATTAATTATTATCGTATCAATATTGTACTTCATTATTACAGTTTAATACAGTTTTTATTTATCTTTAGTACTTAATTACCAACTATGTATAAATTACTTCTTATATATTACCTTATCCACTCGGGTTACGGATTAAGCTGTTTTGAATATGTCCACCATTTGTTAGCGGAAGCGAAGCCCTTAAGGCCTTATAAAATTAAATAAGATTAAAAACTTATTACAATGTGTTACGTTAGTAAATAATAATCAATGTAGAGAAATAACTACTTATTTATTTGTTTCGAAACTTATATTTACCCTCACTTTGAGTCGGATGTCGTTTACGAAAGAAACAGCGAGTGTTTATGTTGAGGTCAGTGAGCCGTAGACAAAAATAGTATGAAAACCACTGGTATACAGTAGGCCTATATATTTCCTCTTTAGAAAAATCTGCAAGTCAGAAAATTTACATATCCCAAATACATGATACTGAATTTTCTGGCACGAGAAATCGAACATGGAAACGCTGTAAGATTGTAAACGGTTAAAGCAACCTCCGTCAAAATTTGTATTATACACATGCTACTTGCTGATAGCCAATTCACACTAAGTCAATAAATGCATGAAGTTTTTTTCCTAAATTAAAAGTAACTACAGATTTTAATATTTTTATTTGGGACTTCTCTTTCCACTTCCAGATTGTTAGAAATAGAGATTTCTACTGGCTTTTTCATCAATTTGTTGGGTAAAATATGTCTTGCAGTGAAATGTAAAGATAATTTATTATTATTATTATTATTATTATTATTATTTTACATTTGCAAGAATATTATTTTTAATTTTATTACATCATTTAAAGGCACACCGGATAGTGTACATGTTTAAAAACAAATGGAAGAAGCTCAATAACAAAAACTAAGCAAATGGTAAATTTTTAGAGTAGAATGGAATCCTTAGCAAAGTAATTTCTTAAAAAATATATATGTTATACGAAGTAAAGATAAAAAGTTTGATAGTATTGCAGGTACGGAAATGTAAGCATTTTCTAATAACTCGTATGGAAAACCACAAAGCCCTTGTTCCATTACCTTTCTTTTCTTGTTTTAACTTCTCCCAAATTAAGACTGATTTAGATTTCCTTTTTCGTGTAGAACTAATTTCGAAGGGCGTTTCTCGGTTCCCTTACCAAAAATGACAAAATCAGCAACTTATCTTCAAAGGGTGCTGAAAGATATGTTCAAAGTATTTTTCGATAATTGGAAGAGCAGATTCATTATGTTCCCAACCGTATACAACGTCGTTATTTTAAATATTAATACAAATGTAAAACAACTCTCTCAGTATAGAATACATAATTAATTAATGTAGTTGACATTCAAGAACAGAAATAATTAAGGTGACAACATTATTAATGCTACAATACAGCACAGTAATGGTAATTATTTTTTATTTACCTTTGCATTTACATAGTCTGAACCTCATGGGGAAGATATATTATTCAAACACTATATTTCATATCCACCGGCATTCATCCTCCTCGGCTGCTAATAACGGTATCTCGCTGAGTTAGTTTTATGGAAGTACAATGAGTGGAATATTATTGGATATACATTGGAAATAGGTTCTTTAGATTATGTCTACATTTTCTAGTACTATCACTTCTAGTTTTCAGAATGTATTGGCCAGATCGATAATGCGACCAGAATTCTGAGGCGGCACCAAAAAATCGATGTCATTAACTTCTAATGTTTTAGTTTCGGAAATAAAAATAACTTTGAACAGTTGTAAATGCCACGTGACTTTCGACAAGAACAAGATGGCTGAGTTTACTCGGAAGCGTTCGGAAATATCCGAAAATTATCAATATAATTTGAATTTCCCATGAAATTTTATGGGTTCCCTGTTTTTAGCTAATCGCTGCTCTAGGTCCTCTAGAAACAGACAATTCAGTTTATGTATTGGTTCCTGTTTGTTACAGCAGTTAAAGCTTATAATCCGTTTAAATACTTCCAAGATATTTACTTGGTTTTAATAATTCATCATAAATTAATGGTTACCACACAAAAAATACAAACAAGTACTTAGTATCATTTAAGTAGGGGGATTGCTTAATGGGAGTGTTTTATTTATTTAATTGATTAAATAATTTTGCGTAATTAAAAGATATGTAGGCCTAAGTAGCAATATTTGATTTGCAGGAAGTCGTGGAGGAACTAGTTCTCCGTAATTTCCAGAGGCTATGCTTTACCCTATGTAAAATAACAGCCACTAAATTTAATGCTGTGGCTACTGCCTGAAGAGTTGAAATTTCTTGCCCTGCTCTTAATGTATTTCAAAGTAATCTAGACGTGCATAGCTAAAGAAAATTACACTGCAACTGACGACGCAATAGTTTACCGAAATCACTGTGGTTCCTGCTAAGTATAATGTACCTAACATTTGACTTTTGCCTATTTGTTCCTTAAATTTGTGGATAATTCGTAAGCAAACTTCCAATAAAACCTGGCAGTCAAAGAAAAAATCACAAAAAATAAATAAATAAATAAACGGTGACGCATAGGCTACAGCATGAAACCATTTTATACACATCAAAAAGAAGAATATGTCGGATGCGTCTTAAAGTATCTGATGCTGAATGTTTAAAGCCTATTACTATAGAGCTTCTAATACTTGGTTCTGATGACAAGCAATAAAGAAAGCTGATCATGATACTTCTGTATGATATCTCTCTCCCGTTTTTACGTAAAGGTTCAGAAATTCTTGGAACTGAATTGATTCAAAACTTTTAGAAGTGTGTATTTATTAAGTAATAATAATTAATAAAGCATAAAGAGAAGAAAAAAGTTTTGAATTATAAAATTAATAATCAAACACACTGTCAATTAAACACAACAACAAACAGACGTAAGACCAAACATTCAAGAGGCATGACCAATAAGCAGGGCAACAGAAAATAGCTATTGTTCCTGACAGAGTTATAGTACTCGATCCGTGATAATTTTGTGTTTGCCAAAACTTTTCAAAATTCATAATACTATCGTGGGATTATCCCCCTTGCCTTTGAGTCGGGGGAGGGTAAAATCTATGAACGGCTGCCAGATAAGCTTTCTCCGCCAGCTCTCTGAAGAAAAAAATATAGCTGCCACGTTTACAATCCCCGAAGCCTCACCTGCAACGGTCACTGGAAGCAGACACAGTTGATTTCCGGTTCCTACTGGCCACTTCAACACGTGATGTTTCTTGCGATCTTTACCAAAGGCGAACTTAGCACGAGAAGGTTAGCAGAAGATATTTCGCGCTGCCGCCACAAAACATCATCATTCCTAACTTCCACTTTGAATAGCCTAATATAATGTTCCTTTTCGTGTTTCTATAAAGATAGTTATACATAATAGTAACACTGCAAGATTTTGTTTAGAAAATATTTAGAGTTTCTCATAAGAAATACATTTAGTGAAAAATTATATTGACTTTTCCCTAGCAGACCGCTAGGTGTTGGTGTGCTAGCCATACCTGGCAGACGTTATAGATTCCGCGGTCGAACTTACTTATCTGCTCCATATGATAAAAACAGTAATAATCGATATATCTCTCTTTACTTAAACTATGGCGAATTTATGTATTTATTTATTTTATTTCAACAAATAATCAGTTTCATACCAAACTCGAATTCTAAGACAAGTTAGAGCCGAAAAATTAGCCAATTACTTCATACATTTTTATAAGTGATACGGTCACTGTTGAATTGTAATTGACGTCGTTAATTCCTAGTTATTAACATTCATTATCATTTAGCCCGATGAAATGTTATACGAAGCCACCAGCAAGCCTACATGTGGAACTGAAAGACCCAAGTTGATGCGGTAACTGGGTGTGCGAAAACTCTTGAAAAATTACATCGTCAATCACCGTTAACGGGGTATCAAAGCCTAGCAGCCCTGCAGGCTTCAGTACAGCATACTGGAAAGGAAGGAGGATGAAAGAGATAGAAACATGTAATATAACTTACATACGTGCGTAAGATGAATATAGGAATATGTAGAGGTCACATCCACTTTTGCTTACCTGTAACAAAGGAAAACAAAATAGTTGTAGATACTAAGTAAAAATAAGGTAAAATAAATATAAGAACGTATGCCCATATGACTAAAACAAGGGATTTGTTTCACTTTATTTTGACAATTAACCCATTGATTTAAGAATTATACTTTTTTCTAGCCTATTAGAAACTGCTTACTGTTCTGATAATCTCTTTCGGTAACAACTTCTAAATATTTCCAAGTTTATTCGTGGGTACCAGGAAAGACATAATAAAAGACTGAGGTTCCCTTTAAGGGGACACTATACTGAAATTACTAATATTTATCTTTTTGTTCCAAGAGTTATCAAATTGTATAGCTATATCCCATTAATAGTAACACACATAGGCCTACAAAATTTCATCCTTCTATATCGGCTTTAATTTACTTTAATATTATGAATATTTCAATTAATTAACCTTTCATTTCGCTATATAAAAGCAATTTTAATTAATTTTTACTGACATTCAGTAATACGTTTTTATACAATATGGGAACAAAAATTACTCCGGTATTCTTGCAAAAGAAATGGGTAAATTGGTAAAACATTTTAACAAGTTGTTGTCACGTTTTAAATACCCTTTTTTTATCTTACAAGCCCCAATGCAACCCATAGAAGTAATGGTATAAAAACTAGACTACAATGTAGTTGGAATCTATTCTGGATCCTCTGTGCTAACTTCAGTTCATTCCGATCAAAACTGCATACACGGAACTTCTTAAATGTAAAATCATCAGGTAAAATGATGTAACAAAGTGCCAGAACGCTTTTGTTTAATCAGTGATAATTCCAATTATGATATGGAGAAAATAAGTTACTTTTGTAATCGATTTCCGAGTTAAGCTCCAGATCGATTCATTAAGCATTCCGTAGAAGAACAAAGGTCTAAAGTTTGATAAGCATATGTGAAGGAATATGTGGGTTATAATTTGTCATAGCTAACTGTATTGCAACTTATATATGAACACTGTAAAACAATATGTTGTCAAGAGAACTGATCTGCATTTGATAAATCCTTTCTAATATATTACCATAAAATAGGCACTAAATTGGGCATTACTCCGGTTCGATCAACCGATTTGGTCCAATATTAATAAGCTTCTTCCCATGGACGTTATAAATGCGTATACCAATTTTCATGAAAATCCTATAAAGCGTTTTTGAGTTATCGCGCGTACAGACAATCTTTCATGAAAAGTCCCATTAATATTTCAGTTATAAAACTCAATTTTTGGGCGGTTCGATAAATTTCCGAAAAAATCCTTCATTCGAAAAATGAAGTAAATACAATGAACCGTTTACCAGCTGTCCTTGTCCACAGACAGACGGACAGACATCATTCCAAAAACACTATTTCGGTTTCTAGACATCGTGAAACATGCTTTCTTAGCGTTATCTCGATTTCGATTTTTTGTCACGATCACAATACTTTCTCTATATTATGTACATGCGAAAAAGTAAAAATCAATATTAATTAATAAGAATTGTAATACATGCTACATAATATTACATTTTGGATTACTAGTAAAGGGCATCCATAGCGTTACAAGGGAGGTTTATATATCCAAGCATTGACAATTAAATGGGCACTAAGGCCTTTAAAAAAGGGAATCATATAATATAAAACTACATAATTATTGGTAGAGGAATCATTAAGCCTACACTATTATTTGGTTGCAAAATAAAGAAAACCAAATTTTTGTTTAGAAATCCCGATTTTTCTAGTATAGTATCTTTCTACAGTGAAGTTAGTTCATAACCTGTTGACTAATACACACGAGTCGATTTTCTCGGTGTGCCGTAAAGTGAGATCAGGAATCCACCGTGTACTATCTGTTATCCCAAGAAAGCAGCCGGAACAATGCATTTATTCCATTTTTGCGAGGTTGAAGTAGCTCGTTCGCCCATATTCTAGACCAGGGTTTCTCAACTTATGGTCCCCGAAGATGGTGCAGATGGTCCGCAGACATATTTTTAAAATATCATAAAGCAAGTGGAAAGTAAAGAAGTAAAACTCCGGTTTTAATATTTTTCCAGTTCAATAACTGTGTTTCCGTCAAATTGAAAAAAAATGTTTTTAGATTTATTTCGTTATAATTACCTATAATTAATGCCCCAAATATTAAGAATATAGGGTTACATATATTTTTTTTAGAAATTCTAGAGGTCCCTCGGTTCAAAAAGGTTGAGAAACGTTGTTCTAGACCAGCGTTTCTCAACCTTTTTGAACCCGAGGACCTCTAAAATGTCTAAAAAATTTTACGGACCCCTAATTTTATATCCCATTTTAAAAGTAGGCTATATGTAGGCCTATATTCTTAATATTTGGGGTATTAATTATAGGTCATTATAACTAAATAAATCTAAATACATTTTTTAATTCAATGGAAACGCAGTTATTGAATTGAAAGTAAACAATTGACAGTTTAATATTTTTTACCAATTTGATAATATAACTAGGAATTATGTTATTAGTAATAACATAATATTGATTAAATAAATAAATAAACATTACTTTTAATGGGACGATTGAGCTTGTCGCCTCTTGCAGAGTACCTGGATATCTGGCTCAATATTAGTCAAATTTAGTCGAAGATCAGCAGATACATTAAGTCATCTTCATTATGTCTGCGGACCATCCGCAACATCGTCGCGGACCACCAGTGGTCCGCGGACCATAGGTTGAGAAACCCTGTTCTAGACTATTTATTTTGCAGAAATAGCGGTAGAGAGCGACGTTTAAATAAGGAGTCGCAGTAGCGCGGCTAATGTGTAGGTGTGAGAGATGACCGTTGCCATAATGTGCTCTAGGCAGCAAACTGACATACAAAGACTGCATACCTTACCATATGAAAATACCTGAAAACTTACAAAGAGAAAATAAATTACACTTTGTTTCTTGAAAGCTTGCATGTTTGGAATTTTCAGAAGAGACAAATGGTGGCGCCCAAAACCGCAGCGGAAATCTACGTAATTACTAAAGAAAAGAGAAGGTGGCTTCAAGCATCCGTCACGTTTCTTTTAGAATTCACACAAAGCAAGCAAACTATCACCAACTCTTTCTCTCTACTTAAAGACATTAAGAAGTTTAGTGAGACTTAAAACCGACGTCAAATGCTTTTTCTCATTTCTATTGTATAATCAGATTTAATAATTCATTAATTACGGATATGTGATACTGGTGAAAGATGCCAAGCATGCAATAAGGTTTCAATTTTTAACATGAACTTTCAGCTAATTCAAATAACTTAAAATAGAGGAAAAGACTTTCCTCTAATTGAGGCTTCTATAAGCAGTTCAATGTATTATTGTAGTTTAGTGTTCATCCAGTATGTTTTTTTACAATCCATGGAAGCTTAGCAATATTGTTCCAGGAAAGACAACCTAAACACTACATCTCTGTTATGGGCCTAAAGCATGTTACAAAGAGAAAAGGAAATAAATAAACCAAGAGAGACATATGAACTTTCAAAGGCAAACAATTTTAGATGATCACATTTAGAATATCGATTTTTTTGTTCTCCGCTAGTTTTTTCTGCAACCGTTTTCCGCCTGCTTTTATTTTCAATAATAAACACGAAAATAAGAGTACGTACAATGACCATTAACAACTTGTGAGAACCGCCAGGCGAAGTAGTCCAACGCTATCAAGCACCTGCGTGATGGTGCATGAGATAAAGAAAGCAGTGCGCCAGGATAAAATCGTAATGCTTTGATGTTCGCATACTTTGATCCTATACAGCTCATGCTGTACGAAGGAAAATCGGGTTGGGCTTGAGCGGTACGGTACCCGCCTTGTGAACTATGGTTGGAGGTTTCGAATATAAGTAACATTGTAGAACAATCACAAACTTCCCGAGAGTAGTCGCAGTAAATCAATGCTCTCTTTCTTCCATCTGACAAGTGCGGCATCAGCGCACAAAGAGAAAATATTCTACGTAGTGCCTGTTCATTTAGACGTGAACACTTGCATGCGCCGCAGACATAGGGCGGGACGGAAGGGGAGTGTGTTGCTACTATGGATTACGTGAGACTGATACCACTGCGCATTGTGTTTACAGTGTTCACGTCTAAATGCACAGGCAGTACTCGTGTGTGAAGTAACAGATTCTCGGAACTAGAGAAAACGAGAAGAAGTAGTTAAATACACTTCCCACGTGGGTATCGCAATATACTATATCTCTATTCTGCTTAACATCACGGTAAAATTAACAAATGCACTAATCATCTAACAAAACAATATTTGTATATTTTATTAATTTACGTATATAGGTTATTAGTTATTTTTAAAATTCCTTCCAGTAATATCTGCATTGAGCCAGGGGCGGATCAAGAACTCATTACAAAGGGGGACGACATAAAAGAAAGTTTGCAATTATTAGGGGTTTTGGGTTTATTAAATAACCCCAAAAATGAGGGTCCGGGTGTCCTCCGGAAATAAAAAATGAAGTAATAAATTATAAGCTTTTAGATATTCTGGGTGATTCCTCCAAATTTCTGAGCAGACCAAAATTCTTCCTGCTCAGAGTTTTAGTCCTGCTAAGAAATTAAGTAAATGCTAGTCTGAAAAAGTGACAAGAAATCAATTAATCATTAAAAAAAATAATTAAAGATAATGAATTCGAACAATTGTTATTGCAACGACAAAGAATTGGGTTATGTAAAAAATAATAATGTTGCTAGAGTTAATTTAATTATAATAGAATTTAATAAATAATCAGAATGGTTTAATAAAAGGGGTTACTAGGTAAAATGAAGAGACTCCTACAACTGGAATTAATCTGATATCCAATATATATATTATGTAATAACTGATACTTATTTGCAGGTACCAAAAACTTCCATACTAATAATATCTCACTTTAATATAACTTGGAAGAGCATGTGGACAATTCCCAGCAAGGCCGAAGATCCATCTCCAATACAGGTTAAGAAGGATGGGAGAGCAAGAGGGCAGCCGCACTTGATCATAAATTCCCAAAATTCCAACCATAAGATTTAATATATAATATAACAATGTACAGTATAAGGTCTACCTTAAATAAATGACAATAAATAGTAATGACTAGAAATTGATTATTAAATGCCCAACATCTCTAACTATTAAGCTATCTTTCATGTACCAAGAATAATTCAAATTGCAAATCCAAAAAACTCCAAAAGTTAAGTCGGTATACTTTAAATAAATATGCATGGATCACTAATAAAGACTAGGCCTATCAAATGGTCAATGCCAGGGGGAGTAATTTAGAATAATAGGATGGCAAAAGAAAATCAAAGATCACAACTATGTACAGTTTATATTAAAAAAATATCCAGAATAAATACTAATTAGGCCTACCTAATTACCAATAGTAGGGAATATATATTAAAGTAATTTAGAATCACCAAAAGACTAGAAATAACTTTAGAAAAATTTACTCATGAACTATAATTAGGCCTATCCAATACCCAATAGTAGATAATATATTTTAAAGTAATAGAATATACCAAAAGGGAAGTGAGACTGAGAATTTATTTTAGAATATGCTTAAGAAATACTACAGAAGAAGGGTAATCTGGTCGGTCAAATTTGCAATAGAAAATAATAATAATAATTTGGAATGAAAAGAAAAATGAAAACGGTAAGCAAAATCCAAAACGCGAGAGTAATTAAATAACAAAGAAGGACAAATATAAAATCAAAGATAAACTAAATAATCAGAAGATTACGTTTGAAAAAGGAATATGATATTAGAGAATAATAATGTAAAGAAAGCAAAAACCAGACAAGGTAAGTTAAGAAAATCAGCCAGCAAACAGCCAAAAATATAAATGCAATTTCAAATTAGCAAATAACAGAAAAATGTCAAATACAAAATACAGAGAATATAAGCAAGTCAGCTACACGCAATATAGCCTGAAAGAACAGTCTAGAAAATTTTATGAAACAATGAGAGCAGAAAATATAGAAAATATATTTCTTAGAAAGGGGGCTGAACTACTTGTACCAAAATTAATCGAGTACTTTAATAGCAATTAGCTTGTAGGAAAAAAAAAAAAAAAGGAAAGGTATTAATAATTACAAAATCTCAAAAGACAAATAAGGCAAATCTAACTGGTATGTATAACTATACAAGAAGGGAGGTTAATGTCCATAAATATACAAGAAATGCCTGGCGTGACCTAACATGGTGAACTTTGAACGCCCCAGAATGTTCCACATAATTATGCAAATTAGCTACACAATATTTAACTTGCAACCAGAAAATATATTACGTGAAGTAACTATATGGACCAGAACAATATATTAACTAACTCCACCTCATAAGTAGCTGAATAATAATTTACATAAAATTCTATGACATTATACAATTTCAAACATCAGAGCGCTAATATCTTTCTGACCATTCTGCCTAAGGAAGGGAACCAGAAGAATTTATAAGCAATACAATTTTTACAGGCAAGATCACAAGTTAACAAATGCAATACAACTAACAGTTTAATTAAATTTATTGATATAGGGAAGTGAGATTTAACATTAAATTTGAGACAATGAAAATTCAAGTTAAGGAATAATGTAAATATATATATCATCTGGGCCAGCAATTACATTACCAGATCTACCCAAGATGCAACGGGGTAAGCAAATGGCGACGATACGCCCACTAGAAAAATTCTTTTAGCAAGCATAAATGAAATGGGAAATACTAATATTTCTATCAGAGAAACTTCAAACAATGATATAGCAAAATATGGGTATTTAGAAAATGTATGAAATAATTCTTAGTGGAAAACTAACATTTCATGAACAAGAGGAATCTAACACTACAGAGTTACTGATCTCAAACGGACACATTCTAACATGGGCATTTTCATGATGCCTTGAAATAATGAACTTGATACCAAACTTGTTCCATATCCACACGGTCCATGACTATGGGTGGCGTGCACCAAACTCATGCAATTTACTCTTTTAGTAAGCCTTACTTCTTTAGTTCTAACTACTTTAGTAAGCTACTCTTTTAGTAACCGTACTCTTTTAGTAAGGACGGCGTGCACCAACCAGGAGTAAACTAAACTCGGCGGCTTTCAACATAGAGGAATGTACTAAAGAAGTAAAAATTTTATTTACTCCCAGAGTAAATGAACTTACTCCACAAGTGGTGGAGAGCACCAACACGGAGTACGTTACTAACGTAGTAAGTTGTGGAGTAAATAAGGCCAATATTTACTCCTACTCAGGGGGTGGAGTAAAGTTGTGGAGTAAGTGTGTTCTGTGGCATTTGCGTGAGTTATGAGTTACATATCACATTAAATGGATTACATCGTTCAAACTGAGGATAAGTTATTGAGATGAAGAAGGTTGTATACCAAAAATGAGAGTTGTGGCAGGTGATTTAATAAATATTAAGCGAACCATACCTAGTAGGGCATTTAATAACGTAAATAATTAAGCTCATAAATCCTTACATGAAATTTTGGCGTTTGGAAGAAACGATGTCAGATTCTCACTACATCCATGTGATTTCAGCCAGTCAAATGTGGAAATATCATTGCGGAGAGCGATCCAATTAGGAAGACGTCCACCAAAGGTGAGGGGAAGAGTGAGTGGAAGGGACGTTTGCATTGCACGGTACAAGGAGCTCATGTGCTCTTAAATATCTTCCTAGCTGGATCGGCCTTTAGATGTTGCAGTTCTCCCTAACTTTGGGTCAGAAAACGACGATGTATTTCAAGCTAATCATATGGATACAGATATCGGCGAGGTATAGTACATTCCAATACATGAAAGCCTCCGTTCTTGGAGCTACCCAGAAAACACTTCCCCCTGCTACTTAACCATAGAATTACTGAACAATAGGTGATTCTCATTGTTAAACGATTTAATGTAATTATTGTAAATTAATTTTATTACATTACACTTCTATAGCTTAACTTAAAGCACAACATTGCGAATGCCAGATTATAATAATAATTATAAGAGCTAAAAGTTCAATAGTTGCACCCGCAGTGTTAATGAATAATATGTCCTTTTTTCTAACCCAGGTGTAAAAATGTCCAAACAGGCCACATCGGAAGAAAATTTGACTGACTCTGGGATTAGCGTACATTGAGAAGGGGACACATTGTAAAACCATTCCTTAAAGACTCCCCAAGTCTCGAATGGAGGAGTGAGACGAGACTTTCATGTTTGGGAATAAACTATAGCAGATGCTGCAGGTCTATAGTATGCTGCTAACTATTTTAATTAACCCTGTGGACAGGAAAGTGAGAAGCATTATAAACTATATAGAAAAAAATGCCAACATGAGTGCCGAAAGAAAATTTTAAGGAGGGGCCCGGAGGTTGAAGCTGCACAGGATCTAGAGAAGTAGTCACTGAAATGATTTTTAAACACACAACCATCTACATAATTATTATTGGAGTTCATAGCTTCCGAAATATTGTACCGCCATTTTTTGTTTAAATATTACATTTCTCAGTTGTAATATTATTATTTTTATAAGGTAATATTTTTTAAGTAAATGTTCTGTGCATTTGAAAAAGGACAGAAACATAATGCCCCTTATTAGTTTTGTTATCCTTTTTATCCCCCCTTTTTCATGATTTTGTGTAATACTTCTTATTAATATTGTTAAACAGTCAATAAGTATTAATAATTCATTATAGTGAGATTTATAATAAACAACTATAGAATAATTGATTTATCGTTTTTGGGGAAGAATATGTAACTTTAGGAAGTATAAATATTTTAATATATTTTAGAACTTTATTATTATTATGAGAGAAATAATTATAATATTGACAGTGAATCAATTATGAAAATCAACTGGAAATTCCAATTGTTTGCATTATAATACAGAAATAGTTTGCACAAAAATTGTAATCACAGTACCCATACGTAGGCTACTAAACTGAAAATACTCAATTGAAGGAATTAAAATTAGTAATGAATAAAACATTACTATTAGACCTATTTTAAAACATGAAGATTGTCATTAGTAATATTTGGAACAACCCAAATTCATATTCATTGTTTCAGCGAACCTTTCCTTTTCATTATCTGGCACTTGAATAATACTGGCAATTGAAATGCACGTGTTCTGCTGCGCTGCACTAACGTTTCTGCTCTGTTCTGCGCAGAATTCGACTACTTCTTTAGTAAAAATCGCTTACTACTTTAGTAACAACTAAAGAAGTAACTATCAATTGAGCTCTCCAACACCAACTAAAAGAGTAAGTTACTAAAAGAGTAGCACTAAAGTAGTAAATTTAGGAAGGGAACCTTACGTAACAAAAACCGGTTTGTCTGTCTCACTCTAGCACATACATTAGTATGACTTAAGAGTGAGACAGATGTACTGGTTCTTGTATACTCCAGGTCTCCGTCTTAAATTTACTACTTTAGTAAGATTTACTCCTGGATGGTGCACCCCACCCTATAAGTGCTTAAGGTTAACTAACTCTGAAAATACATCTTTCCCTGTCCTTTCCTACCTCAGTTATCTTAACACCAAAATATGAATATAGGCATAATGTGCTGAAGGCACTTGAAATTAGTATTAGATAATAAATAGTGACGACATCGCTACTCACACAGACAACCGGAGGGTCCGACTCGTCCTCGCAGCTCCCACACTAACTAGGCAGTTGCCAAATACAGTCTGATTGACTGCAAGAACCAAAGCCACCATTACGGCTCGGTATGCAGCGGCGAAGTCGTGCACTACTTACGTCAGAGAGAGTGTAGACGGAGGGGATGGAATCGCGGCAATTTTAAACAGCGTTACATTATCTTGTGGGTTGACATGGATTATTATTATTTATGAATTTGACACAAGGCGTCTAAAATATAAATACTATTAATCTTGCATTTTACAATCCTCAGGTTGAAAAAGAGCGAATGCATAAATACTTTTATTTTTTTTTCATTCAATTAAATGTGAATGTAATTTTATTAGGTAATTATTTTTATCAATAAATAAGTCAAATCAATGTCAAAGAAAAACCAAGGGGGGCGCGGCCCCTATGGCCCTCCCTCTGGATCTGCCACTGTATTGAGCCCATTTTACTGTGCTGCAGTGGCATGCGGTGTAATTTTAGGTGAGGGAAGCAATAACATAAATTTTTACAGACCTGTAGTACAAACTTATTTGAAGCCTAAACCGACTCTCCTGTTCTTGGAGACAAAATATGGCCTAGCAAAATTACACATTCAAACAACAGCGTTGCGATTGATTTCAAATCCCAGTCTCTCAATTCAAGAAATATAATTTAGTGAACGTCTTTCTCATTTTTCAAATAATTAGGACACATTACATATTGATTCCTTCAGGTCAATTTGAATTCTAAGCCCGCTTATTCACAATTTTGAAATTTCTGGTCTTTAATCCAAGGTTTTTCGGAAATACAAAAAGAAGCTTGTCCACCCAGGTACCGTTGCTCCCTTGCTGACAACTAGCCGGTAAAACTCCACACAGCACTTCGCTGAGCATTATTATTGTTAATGAGAGAAATTTGTTCTCGCTCATGAAACTTTTAAGAATAAAGAACATTTATAATAATCATTAATTTTTTATTTATTTATTTATTTTTTATAGCGAGGCAACGTTGCAAAGTTCAAACAACTCCGCAACTGATAGAAGCGTTACGTTGTGCAATTTCAATTGCGTGGCAAGAAATTATACAAAAATTAAAAATTTATTTTTTAAAATAAATTTCTTCTTTTAGTGTTAGTATACCTTCCTTCCATAGACTGTACATCACTGCAGTACTGAATGATATTACAAATAAATAAATCACAAGAGATTCATAACTATAATAGTTTAGGATACCCATCGAAACGGAAAATCTTTATTATGAAGGTTTTCTTTTATGACTATTGCCCACATTAGGCCTATATTGAAAAGCGAAACGTTCAGTGGATTCTACAGCATAGCATGATTACAAGCAAAGTAGAAAATTTATATGCTCTTTCGTTCCAATTCATTTCTATACGCACATCTCTGTCAGAGCCAAAGTTTATGAACCACGTTGTAAACATATCAAGCACAGAGTATGGTTTTATATTTAGATAGGCTATGTTTTGTTTTACAGAAACACGCTTAAATTATTATTCGTGGACAGAATGTCACTGTATCATCGTGTTTCACACAATCAGTTACATCACTCTGGAACAGAATAATACGGTTCTCTTCGTAAATGCAAACCGTATTTTCAATTTAAGTTGGAAGGTCAATTTGTAAGCTACTGTTCATCTCGTAGTGCGTTCGGTCGATTTCCATTCAATGATCATTTCACACCAACAGATGTGCAATAAAATCAATCTTATATGTCTAAGACGTGGAGGAAACTGATAAAATCCTTCCGGAAATTAAGTTCCTCTCAACCGCGAATTTCTCGCAGTGGTGTAAGAAATTCCCACGACTTTCAAAGGCTGATAACGCACCCCCTGAGGAGAGATTCTTAGTTCGTTCTCTGATGTTAATTTTTTTTCTGTTCCTTCACTATGAGTTAACGGGCCCTTTATTTCTAACTAAAGAATATATTACAGTAGATGTGTATTTAGAGTTCACAATATGGACTATATATAGAACCAATAATTTATAAACTCGTCACCTATGTCGAGCATCTTAAAAATATAAATACTAGAGTACATACAAATGTAAACAGAAGAGGTAAATTCGGAAACACTAACCTCTAAAAATGGAATAGTAAATTTGAAATATGGATAAAAGGAAATAACGAAATAAATGAAATCAGATAAACTGATAAAATAAAGTACCACGTGGAGTTATCAGGCCATAATTAGAAAACTACCGAGTTTAAGACAACGGCTTTTTTTTTTAGAAAGTTTGATAAGCATATGTGAAGGAATAAGTGGAATAACTAGAACATTAACAAAACGAATTCGCAACAAATTACTCACGTCAACAATGTTTCATTATTTTTTCTAAAACATCTGAAGGCGTAAAAATAGTAACATCAACAGCATATTCAGGTCTACCGATTAATGCAAATTTGCTACTTTAAAAAGCATGTAACTCTTAATGGGTCGTTACTCCGGTAATGGTGAACTGATTTGGTCAAAAATCAATAGGATTCTTCCTATGGACTTTAAAAATGTGTATACTAAGTTTAATGAAAATCTGATAAGGCGTATTCGTTATCGCGCGTACACGGATGGACAGACAGACATTTTTCCCGTTCACCAAGTAATCTTAGAAACTAACATTCTGGCACTTAATAAATAAATAAACCTAATAAGAGAGACAGAGGAACTTTCAAAGGCAAAGAATTTTAGATGATCTGATCTAGAATAAGCAATTTTATTTTCTAAGATAGTGGTTTTGCAAGGTAATAGCTAAGGCTTCAAGTTTGATTCAGTGGCAGAGGTAGCGTACCCGTCTCTGGATCCAAAAACGGTCTTAGTCAAATCCGGATGAGATGAAGGCAATAAAAATCCGTGGGTCCCTTGTCGTAGATTCACGGCATGTTAAAGAACTCTAATCCATCTATATTAATAAAAGGAAGTGTTTGTCTGTCTGTCTGTCTGTCTGTCCGCGATGCCCAGCGTAATCTACTGAACGCAGAAATCTGAAATTTTAAATATAGGTGGACTGAAGGGTCGGAAAATGCACCTAAAAGCCGGAATTTGAATTTTCTCTTTCGTTCGTGAGTTATGAGTGAAAAACGGGCAGAAAACGTGCATTTTTTTGCGTTTTCGAAGCATCAGTTTTCAGTAATAGGCCTACATTTCAATGTCAAATCAATTACAGTTGGCTTTGGCTATTTTTGTCATACTTGGGAAATAAAAGCATCTCGATCGCTTGATTTTGTAAGTCCATCCTGGACGATTCATTTGTTTAGAATGTCAAGGCCCGCAGACATGAAATTTTCAACCTACACGGAAGAGGGATAATCAACATAGGCCTACATATGGTCAAACGTTGTTCGATTTGAACGAAATTCACTATACAGGGGTTTTCTGGGCCAAGGAACTCGAATCTGAGGTCGCTATTACCAGGCGACGCTACCTAATCGTGGAATGCACTCCACGTGATTTAGGTGTTAATAAATATAATGATTTAACTATTATGCTCTTAATTTTTAATTTTTTAAATGATTTGCACATGCTAGTCCTAAATGAGAGTCTCTGGACCAAATTACCCGGTCCTTTAACGTCCATGTAATAACTTACCACTTGCTACTCTATAGGAGAATACGTATAATTAAACTAGGTTTCGGTAATGAAACCTGCACTGAGAGGTTGTACTTATTTTCTAAATATTGTCTATTGATGTTACAGTTATTCAGCGTAGTATTCTTTATAAACCTGTGTTTCAAACAGTCACGCTGACTGACCTAATTATCACGAGAAAAGCCAATTCTGTTATGTGACTACATTTCAACATGTTAAGATGGGTAGCTGTAAATATTTATAAAATCTTCAGATATGGTGAATGTAACGTATCATTAGATCTACTTAAATTAATTAAGATAAAATTCTCGTTTTTTTCTATTAGGCCTAATAAATTCTAATTTCGCTATTAAACACTATTAACATCCGTACTACGATTGGTCATTCAGCAGCAGCGAGACACCGGTAAATGGTAAATGAAATTTATATGTTTTTGTATGATATACGACAGAAAAATGTACAATAAACTCAGTTCTCTCTACACAGACCACACAGTTCCGTTTAGGTTCTAAGTATATACTTCCAACATCTCGCTAAAACATACGCTTGAATTTTAGAACGGAGCTACAGTACGTTATAAGATTTCCCTACCCACACACACAGGACTCCAGAGGCGAGAAATCTAGAAAACATATGGTTCAAAGAGAAGCCTCCGGCGTATCTTAAAAGCAAACATTAACACGGTCCATTGTTGCACTATTTCCCGTCTGAGAGCCTTGTTAGGGAAGGTCATCTCAAGGAATTTGCCAGCAGTACAGCTTCCGGGGCTTGAGCAAGAAGCAAAAGGCTTCACTTCACAAAGAAACCCCTCAAACCATAGCGACGAGCAAGAAAACTTGATGCTAATGAAAGAGAGGTCTTTTATCCAAAGCATGTGCTACTTTCCGAAAACTGTAACAATATCTAGGCTACATGTCACATCTATCAAAACTCTAACAAACTAAAGCACCAACATACTATACTGCAACTTTAACTTGAACCTCTCACTCACAGTGAATTTTACCTCGTATGAAAACTTACTCCTAACACCCTATCCAATGTCTAATGAGACTAGCGTTTCATAACTCAAACAAGAAGGTTAGCATATCTAATCAGAAGCTAACATAAAGTAAACACAAAGTACACCCCACAGCAAAGACAAAACAGAAGATAGCTATTACTGAAACTACCTTCATAATTACTCATGTAAATTCAATGCGGTAAGCTTGCGAAGAGAAATACCTAGGTACTTATACAGGTTTTGTGAAAATGCATGAAATATATTCTATAAATCATATATGGGCAACGCCTGGCCCGCGGGCCGGATGTGGCCCGCCCCGACTTTTGATCCGGCCCGCGGAACATTTTAAAATCGCGTTCGAAAAAGTAAATATTTTCTGTTCTCGCCAACAAGAGAGTGAGAGGGTGGGGGGAACAAAAGCCTGAACTATGAGGGTGTTCCTTCCGGTCAGCGCTAGAAATATGCTGCAACAGGCCTAAATCAAAGCATCGAACCAGACTTACAGATGAACATTTTGAAAACACTCTGCGCTTGTATATATTAGTGGGATTGATGCCAACATTGATTATCTTGTTTCTCAAGTTCAAGCTCAAGCTTCTCATTAATTTCTGCTGATTGTAAGTAAGTACCTAATCAGTTCGATATTGTTCTCATTCAAGTAACTTTATAATTATACTTTATAAATACAAAAAACCGTATCATGATTATTTTTTCACATCTACCTATTATCTACGGCCCGCGACTTCATAAATATCATAAAGTTTAGCCCGCATCTTTCCATAGGTTGCCCATACCTGCTATAAATAGAAAGCTAATTCTGTAAACCAAGAAACTAAATAACGAATTACGAAAAAGTCTTAAAAATGCACTTAATGAAATATAAATTACTAGCAAATCTTGCTAGATAAAATTAACTAGATTCATAATGTTGGTATGATTATATTTTAACAATTATTTTCCAATGCGTATTGCAAGAAAACTCGAATTTAGCTACGTTAATAGTTCACCTTCAATCACATAACAAACGCTTAAAAATATATGCAGAATTCACAGAATGCACTGGAAATTAATGATGTTTGTAATTTGATTCACTGAATATGCACAGCGAAGCTACCTTCAAGCTATAAACAATCCAACAGCGAATATATTAATACTGGCGTATACGTGTAAATAAGTAACAAGTGTTTAAAATGAAATATAGGTTACTTATTTTAAAGTTTAGTGCACAATAATTTTATTTTCTAAGTTGACCATAATCATTAGTAATATTTATATTTTGTTTCATTGTTTACCGTTCACTGAATGAATCGCTTATGAGCTTTGGATCGAGACAACGAAACGAAACCTACTGTTCGACTTTAAACTGGAAAATTTTATTGTTAATATTTTAGCCAAAACAATTCTTATGGGTGGACGGTATGCAAATTAATGACATCGGATCGAAAAAAATCTTCCCGACTAATACCTCACACGCAGGTAATGATCCAGGATTCCCTTTCAAACGTGTCGGTATTATGGCAACTCGGTCGCTGATTAGCTGCTCTGATTGGCCTCTTATTCTGTATCAGAATGTGCCTAGGGCAAATAAGTTAAGTGAGTACAAAAATCATATTTTATTTGGGTTGTGTATCCTTCGGGGATGCGATATGTGGTAACGACATTATATTAATTTTTACAACCAATTTGCACGAAGAGATTGTCATATGACGTTATGTGTTTCATTTCCGATTTTTTCCCTTGGCATTTACGTTTAGACATTTTCTTTTCACTTAAAGTGAGTTACAATTTAAAACATCAATAAAGTCAATAAATTAATATTTCTATGAGATATTTATTGACTTGTATAAAATGCTTTTAAATTAACATGTAACAATTGTTACATGACTAATGACTAATTTTAGTGAATATAATGAAATATATATATATATATATATATATATATATATTTAGTCCACGCTCTGTAAAACAGCAGCTTGTCAGACTGTTAACACGCTGAAAAGTAGCACTTTGGCAGCCCAGGCCGGTAAAGTAATGTTTACCGTCTTAGGACGATAAAGTCCTCATGGCTGAAAAATCCAGATGGCATAGACCAGTTACAACAACCGTAATAGGGTTTGAAACAAAATATTTGACCATAGAAAACATTTTTTTTTTTTTTTTTTAATTTTACAAAACACTTAGTATAACAACAAATATAGGTACAGGTGAACAATGCAACATTATTCATAAGAAATCAGCAGTGCCATCTACATTAGCATTTCGGATTGGTTCATAGCATAGGATTCAGGCGGCTGTGAGAATATGGCGTCAACAAATGGCTGACTATGCCTTTTATAATTAACTATACGGCATTGTTATTTCATCCTATATAATTTACAGAGCTATATATATATATATATATATATATATATATGTACCTCAGAGCCAAAGGAACGTAACTCCAAATTTTATATTTTTTTGTTTTTTTCATATTCCTTACTAACTTCTTGACCTCTATAGAACCAATTAATATTAAATCCATAATTTCATTAGAAACCAAGATATTGAGAGCCCAAAAGTAGTAACTCCATTCCCCTTTATTGTTCATAATTTTGTTTTTTGCTCCTCCTGTAAAATTTAGTTTTTGGCAGTTACGTTCGTTTGGCTCTGAGGTACAGATATATATATATATATATATATATATATATATTATGCATCACGTACGCAAAAGCTTTAGCGGACTCATAAAATATTTCTAGATTCGTGCGCTAATGAGTTATTTTGCTTAGGCCTACTTGATAGATAAATAAAAACCATTGGGGCCGTGATTGGTTTTGCTAGGGTTAATTCAAAATCTAAGGATGCAGAAAAATGAAAAAAAAAAAAAATGTAGAATCTGACTTAGAAGAAAGCAAAGTGAGAAGTTTAGAAGTTTATATTTTTTATATCTTCATTTCATTAAAAAGTGCAGTTGATAACCGACGATTAATTTATGATGTGATCCCAGTGTATTGTAGAGCATTCAGTGTGTGCAGAGTAGACTAGATACGATACCTGGTCGAGATAATCTTAGACTAAACAACATTCTAGGATTCAAGACATTGGGGATGACTACCAACGTCATTCTTTTGTATATTTCTCCTGGTTGACATAGATGATCTCTCTATATAACGCACTAAACGCAGGTTTGTAACAGTAGGCCTATACCAACAAACTTCGAGGCAAATAAAAATGCAGCTCTAAAAAGTTTCGTTCAAATTGCCTCGGGATTTTAAATTGATGTAGCACTAATGAATGACATGCTTGTGAAAGTCGCATTTAAAAATGAAAGTTCCTACTATTAATTAAGTTCTGTGTACCTTCATTTGAAAAACAAAAAGTAAATATAACAGTATTTTTATCTAAACTAATAAAATTAAATGAACTTTGATTTCAGCTATAATTGAGATAATGGAATGTTTTTAGAACAAACTTTCTTATCTATACAGCGTACGCCTACATCGAAAAAGCTTCCATATATCTATTAAACCATGTCCATATATAGGTTAGATTTGAGAAAATTTAATTTAGGCATGTCATGCCTGAGAATATAAGTTTGTAATTGGTTCCTTCTATGAACATTTTAAAATTAATAAAATATGGTTTATATAAAACCTACATTATGTTTATGTCGTATGAGGTTGTGTGTTTCACATCAGATCTTTTCCTTGAAGTAGCAATAGGTAGGTCTATTACTGGCAACATGCCCGCCTAAAGAAATTGTATAATATTCTTTAATTTTTCTTTTCTTCTCTTCCTCCCTCTCTCTTCTTTCGAACATTACTTCCAAATATATGCAACTCTAGTCATTAATTTTTCTTAATTCTATGAGGGATGGAGCATAAACCATGGTAAATGTTTTTCTCTTTAAGTAATTCGAAGGTACTCTTTCTAGTATGTGGACACATTTTGTAGCATTGTGATGTACGGTTATATGAATAAAGGCGGTGATAATTTAGTTGTGAGTCACCCGCCTTGCAGAATGGTTATAAGTTGTGAACAGCATTCTTACAACAAAACAGTCACTATCCGAAGGAGAAATGCCAGAGAATATCGCAAGGAGATGATGGAAACCTCTGGGAATAACGTCCATCCATACCGAACTTTAAGGGATCCTACACTGGATATGTGTGCTCTCTTGATTCTAATTACCGCAGTACATTAGAGTGGTATGATGGAGTCACGCATGGATATCTATGGATGCCTTTTTCCTTCACTATCCTACATTTAATAATCATAATCTGCATTATTAATATATCCCAAACCCTGCCCTTTCATTTGTACAAATATACGGGGTATATACAAATTTTAAAAAGGTCCCACATTCTCAAACGAAACAATAGTTGCCATGACTGATGCCCCCTCCCTCATATATTAACAAAATAGTTCCTAACATACGAAGGAAACACAGGTTACATCGAGGTGTGAAATCTAATTACAGTATAACACAATTGTTTCCAAAACTCAAGCCACGAATGATAAAAATCTACACTGCTGAGATTAGTTTTTTAACTGATTGTACCGTATATTGTTTGAATAAAAAGAAAAGACAACAAAATCTATTTCAACGATCCAACTTTAGGAAAGTAGTTGAAATCTCGTACAAATTCCTTACTGCGTTACTGTAGTTAATGCTATCAAAGGATAAATATACTTTAAATCAAAGTTCTTTTCGTAAGAAGAAATTCACCCCCATAATTAGGATCAATGGTCAAGAAAATAATTTAAATTGGAAAATTCATGGTCCTAATTTGGATGGTAATTTTTAGGCAAGTTGAGAAACTTCAGTTCACAATTGAAAAGTTACTGCTTCGATAAAAAGCTGAACTTCAGATGGAACAGCATTTCCTCTAGAACGTAAAGAAAATAAATTTGAACAACTACCAGTCATGCCAAGACGAATCATTCTCCTCATAAAAACCTCTATTTGTCAAACACAAATGACAATGTGTTAAAAAAATTAAACCATTGATTAAGAATTCACAAGCAACGGAGTTTAGTCTGCGTAAAATTTATTATTATATGATTTGTTGTCAAGCGAACCGAGCCATCATTGCACAAAACAAACTTATTAAAAAGCGCTCAAATCGAAGACTCGTCAATCTTCCTGAAATAGTCAACATTAAAGAAGCAATTCTTCGAAACACTTCAAATGCTGAATGAGATTCTCAGAAGTGGTTCTCAAAAGCTAAATTAAATCTACAGTCTGCATATTTTACATTCGATGATTGCAAAAGCATGCTATTTTCCATTCTTATGAGTTTTCATGCACATACTGAACAAGAAATTGTATTCATATCGAGAAGTAAATGTTTAAAATTTAGTATTCGCAGACAGTAACGGAACTCGTTATGTTCTTCATGTTTCTGAGGGAACCGTTTAATTTTCAATCTCACAGTAAGGGGACACTCTCCAGAAATCATAACCATCTTCCATGTTTTTGTAGCTAGTGTCATCAAATTTTGAACACTAATAGGCCTATATTTCATTAATAGTAATATATGAACAAATTTCATCTGATTTTAATTTTATGAAAAATTTAATTAAACTATCGATTAATATAAAAAATATAATTTTTAATTGATATTCAGTAATATATTTCCTTATGCATATGCGAACAAAAATCAGTCTAGGTTTCATTGTAAATTAGGCCTAAATAATTACCATAACATATTAAAGATTATTTTTTTACATTTTTTTGTTGTTAAATTTTGCAAGACACCTGTGTCAATGCTTAGACACCGGCCCTATTGTATTAGAAAACCTTAACTAAAATTTGCAGTGCCAGGAAAAAAAACAGGAGAAAACCTACATTTATTGCATTACATGGAATTATTTTAACTTTAGAGGTTTTTATCTGCAAAAATGTTAGAAATTTCTCTTGCAAGAGATTTTTAAACTGTGACGTGAACAGTGGTAGCCTTATACGAATTCCTTAGAAACTCACAACAAGGCCTCTATGCACATGTTACTCTCACATAAACAACATTCCAGACTACACCTGTTCACTACAGGCAATTCCATAACTTCTTACTATCCTTTAAGACAGCGGAGGACAATTTATAAACAAGGGCGCCACCTCCACTTAACAATATACGGAATTCCTATAATTACCAATGTTTAACACACAATACTCCGGTTTCACTCAGTGGAGACGGTGGGATTCTAGGGGTTACATTTCACTTAGTCCAGTATACAATAGAGAGATCAGGGTGTATTCTTTTCAACTGTGAGTGTCTCACACTATATTCTCTAAATAACATATTCACTGTCAGACAGAATTAACACATATCATATTCACGGTTATACAATATTTAATTTACCACAATAATTTCATTACACAGAAAAGTCCTATTAGTCAAATAGTTTAAACCTCAGTCCTCTTTACCAGATATTACATTTATAATTAATTAAAACTTCTTATAACCTAATATCCTTCACAGGCACATTGATGCTTTAAAATCACTTGCTCAACCAATTAGGTTTTTATCGGCATTTTTCTATTTCAGAACTTTCCTTTACTTTTTCCTCCAAATACCACACATTACTCCTAACTTCATATTCCTTTTATGACTATTTCCTTTAATTTTTTAATTCTAGGCCTACAAAGCCTCCATTTCACTTTAATTTCCTTTAACTTAAATTATATCTTTTTCCTAGGCCTACCTAGCCTATAATCAACTTTCGTACCTAACTAATTTCCGCCTAACTTCTGGGCCTACCTAGCCTACAATTTACTTTCATAGATACATACATTCATACATACATTCGGCTCCTCAGTACATTTTTATTAGCTCAGCACATCGTGCCTAAACCGCTAACTTCGTACCTAGCCCATATCGGTTCCTCAGTACATATTTGTTAGCTCAGCAAAACTATGCCCAAACTGCTAACTTCTTACATAGCCCATATCGGCTCCTCAGTACATTTTTATTAACTCAGCAAAACCATGCCTAAACAGCTAACTTTCTATATAGCTCAGTATAATATACCTAAACCGCTAACTTTCTTTAACTCAGTATAATATACCTAAACAGCTAACTCTCTTTAGCTCAGTAGGCCTATTTAGTCTGTACTCTACTTCATTCAATTTTATTTGAATACTTTTTCTTTCTTTACTTCAGTTTCCTTCCTCTTTTTCTTTCTGTCTACGTCATTCTTCTAGAAAATTTCCTATTACCGTATATAATTTATGGAGTTTACTAGACAAGCAACCATACTTCTTTACAATAAGAACTTCTACCATCATATTACTCTTTAACCTAACTTGGTTACAATTAACTTTTTACTTTCATCCTTGTACTTAACCATACTCGTTCCAGATTACTTCCTAACCTTATACCAACTATCTTTATGGTTTTTTCTAGTTTACGGTCTTCATTTAAAGGGTCCCGCACTATTTCCACAGCATTAAAGTTTTAATTTTTACTAAACGAAACAACCCTAGGTATAAGGTTTATAATTAGGTGACAAAATTTGGTAATATACAAGATTACATTCTGTAATTCTCTTAACTTAAAATACGTAATTCATGATAACATATAATCGACGGCCATCTTATCTGGGTACACAGGTTGACCTACACGACAAACCTCACGGGAGATATATTATGGCACATTTTCGAAACGCTTGAATTCGGTATGCCCTACAAAACGAATATCACTAATAACCTAACTGTCACTATTTACCTTAATGCAAAGAGGACCGTTGGTCATCCTGCTTCGCTCAGAACCATAATATGGCTGGCTAGTTTTATGTGTAATAAAAATGAACTGGTTAAAGTGGGTATAAATAAAAGATCAAGTTCTAAAAACTACTACTTTCACCCTTAATCAATTTCTTGAACAAAAGTAAGTTCATCTAATGAAGTTTCCAGTTCCAGGAAGGAAAATTGCAATGCTAAGGAGATAGTGCTCTACCCTCATTTGAATTTTGTCAAATTATCTCTACATAGACAAACAATTTACCAGCTTCACTCTTTTAAGGTACGCTTTTTGGCTTTAGCCCTAATCTGAACTCTGGTTACTCAAACAAGTCCACTAGTAGGTACTTATCATTTAGAAGTGTCCTCTGTAGATTAGCACAGGGTGTAGGCTCCCATGCTCAACTCTTGACTTCTCTTCTCCTGGAACACCCGATGTTCGTCGCCTTGTTTGCGTACCAGTCTCGTTCTTCTTCCTTCTTCAACGATTGTCGACCTGCCAGATAATCGGCCTCCCATTTTCCACGTCTTCTTTCCCTCCAAGCTGGATGCATAAGAGCTGTTCAAACTTCTCTGCACGACCCTCCATATTTAGATGTCAGATTGGCCCGTCCTCTCAGCCATACTCTGTTGGCGGCAAATCTGGATATATAAGTATCTCATACCACTCTCCAGTACTGGCGAGTATACCCAACAGCTATTTATATCTTCAGCCATCAGTTATCGGCTGCATTATTTCTCATACCACTCTTCTTAACTTGAGAGCATATTCACCGACAAATTGACTCAATCCACTCTTAATGTACTAGAAAGTATACCACTCTGCTATTTATATCCTTGGAAAGTCCCATTTCTGCTTCTGACTCTAGCTGTTTATTACTTTCACAAACTTCCCGCTTGCAGGCTTCCTAACTCAACTTACTACTCTCGTCGTCCAACTTTCAAATTCGAACTGTCTTTTGCGAACCGTAACTTCCGACTCTCAACTGTCAACTCCCAAACTCGTAACTGTGAACTGTCTTCTTCAAAGACACTTTTGCGGGCCAAGGCATCCCGCAGTGGGAAGCTCACCGCTCACCGCTCACCCAATTACAACTCTTTTTTCGAACTGTCTTCCTCGAACTGTATCTTCCAACTGTCAACCGTCAACTGGTAACTCTTCTTCGCAACTGTAATTTCCCCCTCAATCTCCTCTAACAGTCATCGAAGCCATCAAAAAATTCAAACTTCTTGCGTATGCGCAAACGCATAACAGGTCCTGCCCAGAGAGTGAGTTCACCAAATGAACATAACCGTTTATACTTCTGATGACGTAACAGTTTACAACACATTTTTCCCGTGGTCATTACGTGTTTTGTAACTCACTGCAAATACACTCCAAGTTCATCACACGTTTCGCGATTTCCCTACTCTTCCGCATATTTAGCGTGAGTTCAAATCCACAACGTTACGAAACGTCCAAATTACTAATGAAAAATGAATTTTTTAATTAGTAAACAATAAAAATGTTGACACATTTAAAGATCAACTGAATTGCAATTAGGTAAGAATGCGCTGGATATAAGAATGGGCAAAAAATCATAGCTAATCTTTTAGTTCCAATCCGATCAGATAAGCCTCTTACTGCAATACCTTCTTAAAGTTATGCCTATGCACGAGTTACTTTATACTCCACAGGAGCCTAACCCAGAGCAGTACCCTAACATATCGGGATAAAATTAACTATGCACGTTGTTGTAAGCATCGCAAGCTCTGAAGCACCCGCTGGGGGATAATAAACAGGTACGGGCGATAAAAGCACTAAACGATCCCCTCTGCAATATTGAGATAAATGAGCTGTGATGGCCATAATTATTATAATCTCACACCACTGGCAAAACACGGCAATAAATAACTTGTACGTAGTATATGCGGTTGCGTACCATTTGCTTCGTTGGTAGAGAAAAACTGCCTCAATTGAAAATAAAACTCACTCATGTAAGTAACCAAAACAATCCTATTAATGAATTTCATTGCAGTAGAGAGTTGGTAATATTTGTGTTTCATTTACACTTTTTACCCTCGTACACGAAGCTTATTAAATTATATTATACATTAGCTTGCATTTACAGTAGTAAAACAATTATGTATTAATCTAAAATGTCAAGAATTTAAAGACTAAAATTAGCTTATGGCGTCAGTTATATTAAAGTACTATGATAGTTAAAAGTATTTTAAAAAATTGGTCCCTCGTTGTATTCACTTGCAGGGTATGCAAAAGGATATTAAACAGTGTTAAGTGCAACTATTATAACTACATGCAAAGGGCTGATGATGGCACAAACTAGGCCGAAACGCATAGGCCTACTCTGCACGTGAATACAATGAGAGACCAACGACGCCACAAGCTAATTTAGTTTCTAAGTTCCTGGCAATGTATATAAATACATATTTATTAAAAATATTGACTACATACGCAAGTTAATGAACAATATAATGCGATAAGTTTTATGTAATGTGAAGGTACACTGTACATTTTATTAAGTGCCAGTATGGTACTTTATGAGATTGTGTGGGGGACGAAAAATGTCTGTCCGTCTGTCCGTCCGTCCGTGTGTCTGTACGCGCTCTAACTCAAATACGCTTTATCGAATTTTGATGAAACTTGGTATACGCGTTTATAATGTCAATGGGAAGAACCCTATTGAAATTGGACCAAATCGGTTCACCGGTACCGGAGTAAAACCCAATTTAAGGTATATTTTAAAGGTGCCATAACTCGTATACGATTTATCGGATTTTCATGAAACTTGGTATACGCATTTTTAATGTCTATGGGAAGACGTCTGTTGATGGTGGACCAAATCGGTTGGCCGGTACCGGAATAATACCAAATTTAGTGCCTTTTTATGGTATCATATAAGAAAAGGCGCGGTAACTCCAATACGCTTTATGGGATTTTCATGAAACTTCGTATACTCATTTATAACGATAATAGCAATAAGCCTATTGAATTTGGACCTAATCGGTTGAGCAGTACCGAAATAAAGAGTAATTAACAGTCACATTTATAATAATAATTTGTTCAATTCGAAGCATTTTGATTGACTCGCGGCCAACCAATCAGCACGCTCGTATAAAGCCTCTTTCAGTTGCCATGGACAGTTGACATCCACATGAAAAACAAATGTTCCCATATGTTCGATTATAGATGAAATGCTGTTGTATAATGACTAATTATTATGCTAAAATTGATTACAATTAAATTAAAGCATTGAATTTTACTTCAGCTTATGTCAGATTAATAATTCCTGACCTCTTAATAAATAAAAACATTAAGCTATGAGAATATGCTTACGTTGGTACCTTTGCTTCAGCTAGAGACATATCAGCATTTATCACAGGGATATCTAGAATATTATTTTACCTATGAATGAAATAATACAAATAATGTAACACAAGGAAACTAGCAGGCTTGAAACATAGCCTAATTTCGAAATACGGTGATTTTTCTTTTCTGTGAGCTACGACGCGATAGTATTCTCTGGGATTGGACACTGAACATTCGCAGTGTGGTTTGGTCTTGGGGTAAGATGCTTGTCTAGTAACCAAGACATATCACGTTCGAGTCCACCCTAAAGCAAAATTTTTATTATTATTATTATCAGTTGTGTTAAATTGAGCCTATTCCATTCTTGTGTTCTATTTTGTCAATGTGCTTAAATAAGTATTACATTTTTCTTTAAAAAAACTGGGAATTCATTGTCTTTCATTGACCTACAACATCATTCCTAAAGAATAACATAAGCCTATAAATGTTATTTCACGAACAGAAACTAGCTTTAAAGTTATTGCGTTGCGTTAAAATTGCATAAGCCTATACTCAGAACAAAACTGCATACCGCTAGGTGGAACTATCCTCTTCTTATTGGCTTACTGTACTATTTCATTGTCAATGCATTTTGTATAATGTTTACATATTTTAAGAATTAGTATATCAGTGTATACCAATATGAATTAAGGTTAAGAATCAAACTTTAGACCTTTGTTCTTCCGTAAGCCCTGCTTAATGAATCGATCTGGAGTTTAACTCGGAGATCTATTAAAAATATATATATATATATATATATATATATATATATATATTCTGTATATCACAACTGCAATTATAACTGATTAAAAAAGCATACTGGCACTTTGTTATATCAGTTTACCTGATTTTATTATTATTTTATGTAGGAGGGTAACTTATAAGGTTGTATACGAAAACGATGACATCTTGTCCTCGTTACATTTATTGTACAAGATCAATTTTCAATAAATTCTAGTTCCTTACTAGTATTCACAGACCTTAGTACGTGGTAGCCATGTTGCTATAAACGAATCTGAGTTTAACTTTCACAGAGCTAATAACAAAGGTTTTATGTTTTCAATTTTACTACATAGGCTACAGTTCTTGATAAAATGAATGGAAAATCAATTAGTAAGTTATGTAGCCTATACCGGTACTGCAATACCACCACCGCAAACGTGGGAACTGATCGATTATACGAACTTCAACATCATCTCTCTATAACCAGTATGCTTCAGGCACCATTTAGTTCAAAATATCTTCACAAAATCGAAGTATCTCGACATTCCTTATGATTCAAATTTATCTGTAGAGTAGGTATAAATGGCGAAAGTTCAACTAGTACGTGGTATAAACTTCATCATCTTCAAATGATTGATTTACACACAAATAACTGAAATTAGGGTACATTTACTAACTTAGTAATACTTATAGTATCCTACATATTGCATCCAGTTAAATATTTACACAATTCCGAGTGCATGTAGAATGTTGAATGTAGATGCGTGAAGCTTATTATGTTATTTCTGCGGGTTCTCCTGGTTAGCGTCGCTGGCTACGGATCCGTAGGCCCGGATTCGATTCCCGGTACCTCCTCGAATTTTTCTGAGGTACGGAGGTCAGTAACGGGGTGCACTCAGACTCGTGATTCAGAATGAGTAGCTACTTGATTATTTCCGGTCATGGAAACCATTATTTACGTATATGGATGTCGGAATGCTGTCCATATACCCCCAATCCTGCCGTCTGCCTGTGGTAGATGACGCAGCGGTCTGATGGTAGGCCTAGTACTTTCAGGGATGTAGCGCTAAGAAGTATAGTTTATTTTTTATCGTGTTATTTCATCAGATAATTAACTCATATACTTCACCGGACAGAACTTTTTATCAGAAGAAACATGATTTTATGGTCAAACCACACACGGTCTATTTCTCAACCAGCCTCTGGGGTTTTCTAGGTTTTCGTTTGTATGGACTCTTGATTTTCCATAGACGGCTGGAAAAGCAGTGCAACGTTACATTGTTACAAGATGCAAGCTAGTTTATGTTGTAGTGGTAAGTATGCTGTAGCAAATAGGAGAGGTATTGTTGCCGGTGTTACCGAACTGTGATCCAAAACATTTTGAATCCTCTAATCGTTCTACTTAATATTCTCGTATGCATATAGGTAAACTCACTGTATTCTAAATTTCCTGTACTCAGTTTAGCTGGATTTTATTGTGAAATTTATTTTATTATTATTAATATTAATATTATTATTATTTATTATTATTTTGTTACACTGCAAGTGGGCCAACAATTCGGTGGTAGTGTTGCAAATAAATACCAGCTATACATATATACTTACAATTACACACTACATACTTACATTTAGTTTCAGAAACGAGTTCGAGTTATATTTATATATTTTTATTATTATTCGTCTACTGGATTATGTTATACTTCTGAATGTTTTAATTTTACTTTTTAAGGTTATTAGCTCTAAAATGTACGAATGAACATTATCTTAAAACTGGATAACTTAGTAGTGCATAATAACCTTGTAAATCACGCAATACCAGTAACTGAAACTAAGTAAGAGTAGGATTAAAGCACGCCAATGAAAGCTGCTGATGAATTTAATAAAAACGGACGCCTGGATTTAAAATAATAATAACAATAAACATGGATACTTCTAAGCACGAAAAACGCATAAGATAGCCTGTAAAACCTATTTTAGAAATTCTGAATCATTTAACGTTCATCTGATCTGTATTATTAATGTCATCAGGAATACTGTCAAAGAACTCAGTTAGAAGCAGTGCAGTTATATAATCAAGAGAAGATAAAAGTTAAGAGTAAATGGATAACTACATAAAAACTGAATAGGCTACTTCATAACAGTGTATCAAATGTCAACATGAAATCCATGTCTATTAATGCTTTGTGGGAAAGCAATGTCTTTCGCAATCCGATTTCTATGAAGTTAATAATAAATCTACCTAAATTAATAAGAGCAAAGCAACAAACAAGATAAACAGAGTTGAAGTACCATTACCACCATTAAAATTTTACTATCGTAGGTTTCATGTAATTAACTGGAATTCAACTCTCAACGTACTATTCTTTGTTAAAAGCATAAATAATCTCTTTTTTAATCTGGCAAAATCCAATCGTATCCTGGCCGGAGACCTTTATTTAGTTTTGTGATGTAAATGACGAAGCACCGTGTCAGAGCTGCTGGAATCCATCACTACCTTTTAATAGAAACTCTCTTTTCATCTACACGTTAATGGATCCTCTACTGATGACCGCTAATCCGCTGAGAGTTATTTCAAAAGGTTTAATGAGTACTAAGAGGTACAAGGATTTTCGTTTCATCCCCAATCACTGAGTCTCAATTATGATCCCATGTCATGCAACATTAATATTAAATCACTAGAGACATTTATACTTATTTGATGATGACGCTTATTATTATTATTATTATTATTATTATTATTATTATTATTATTATTAAGGGTCGGAAGTTCATGAAAAAATCATATTTAAATAATGCATTCTCTTATATGCTAGTGTTAAATGGTATACAAGACATGAAAGAAATAACAGAAAATTGATGTATTTTTTATACACATTGTTGCATATTTTGTTAAACTATTTGTGCATATTTTGTTAATTTTTCACATTTTTACGGCTTATTTCGTGCATAGCTATGTTAATTCAAATATTTGTGTAAGTGAATGTTTGAGAACCGACTGTATAATAATTGAGAAAATAGCATAATGTGTACTGTACTGTTTGAATAATATTAAAGTGACGTTTGACTTTAGTTTTCAATTTACTAAGTTTTCTTGCACTGAGCTTGTTTTTAAACAGTTTTTTATAGTTTAATTTATACAACTTTTTAAATAATATAATTCTGCTAACAAGAGAAGGCAATGTATTAAATTTACTTAAATCACAGAGGATATTTTATTGGTTCCAGACCATATTTGCATGCATATTTCATCTTCTGATAGAGCATTATCTTCCAGGCCTCAATGATGATGATGATGATGATGGTAACCGTTTATTAATATTTATATGCCTCTGGGTTTAAATAAATCATTGTGGTCTGATTTTATTATTGTTATTATTTATTATTATTATTATTATTATTATTATTATTATTATTATTATTATTATTATACCACACCTAAAATACGTAGTTTTCAATTTGGAGGGATATAGTTTTAGGCTATCACGTGTTATGTATACCAGTAGAGTGTATAATTATAAGCATCTATTTTGTATTGTTTATGTGTTACGGCTTCGGTATTCAAATTTTAGCCGGTATTCAAATTTTGATGATTATAACTATGTATGAAATAAGTCAAGGCAAGTAAATATTCAATTAGGCATTTGCCTTTGCGATTTGAAAAACCATAAATACCCCAAGTCACACTGGCCGCCAAAGGGGTATGGACCCTCAACCTCCAGAGTTAAGCTAGCTACCATACCGGCTATCTCGCTCGGGTGTTTGCTTACAATCTCGGAACTGTATTCTAATGCAAGTTGTATAAGACGGTTTTTGTTCTACCACAATGAGTCTAAATCTTTAAAAATAGAGATTTTCGATTCACTCAAACATTCACTAATGGCTTCAGCGCGCCATGACCTTCGCATCAGCTGGTTGTAGTTCTTGTCTTCTATGATAGATGGGAGCTCATGTCGTCGGTAAAATCGAAGAGTCCTTTTCGTCATTTTTGTACAATATTAAAATTAGAATGATAAGAATTGATTTAATTTTAAATAAAGATAATTTACTACGCAGATTTCAGCTGCTACCCCCAAGATCTCAAGATCGTTACGTGTTCGATAATAATCGATACCACATATTTCAAAATGAAAAACAGTGTGAAAATGAGAGTCATTATGATACCGTTGCGTCACACGTAACAAGCGTATTATAGTACGGTCGAACAAAAAATGCAATTGTACTTTGTCACACACCATAACCTATACACACCGGTAAAACGTCAACATACAGAACAGCACAAAATACAAAAATGAAGTTGAAATCATAATGCGTGAGTCAGATATATATGTAACACTTGTAAATAAAAGTACATAACTTTGTCACTAGAACCACTTTAATGGGTACGCATGTCTCTCTATAGAACTTCACACTATTCGTATTCCTTTACAGCAACAGCTATTCGCTTCTGGAACTATTCAGCTATTTCAGTAGCTGCCAAACGATATCATATTTCAAGCGAAATTTAATTAAGTTAGTATGTAGGAACACTGAGCAGTAATATTAAGCATTTTTCATCACTTATTCGTTTATTTTAATTTCAAGTATTATTTAGATTTGTTGTTCTTTTTGTAGAACGTGCATCTCAGCGGACTGTATGATAGATAATTAGGGCTGATTAAAATCAAAATGCACGCCATACATTCGAATAGAAAATAAAATAATAGGTTTACAAGAAACAAAGACCATAGGCGATGTAACACGACACTGAATTCTTCTTAAGCACAATCACTCGCTAATTCTTGGTTGATGTCTTGAAAATCTTCTAAAAGCAGAGATGATTGAATCCGCCCAATAAAAAAAAAACCTTGTTGGCTTCAATATAGATTTATTTAAATTTCCAGAGGACCACTCGACGATACGTCGAGAACTTGTAATTATTAATTAAGCATATACATATAGCAATTGTATGCTATAAATGTGATTTACAATTAATCTTGTGATGTCTTTTAATCTCAAGTCACAAACGCAATGCTAATGTCAATAAATTAATTTGCGTGTTGTGTAGCGTCAAAGCAATATTCAAATATTTATGAATGTTAAAATCTTTTAAACACTCACTTGTGTAATGACTCCTTCTTGTGACGAATAACACTACAGGAAATAATCCTGAGGTCCAATCAAGCTATATTAAAGCTAGTAGAGAAGCTTAGCAGCGACGTAGAAGAAATTCACCATTTTGCGGCGAATAATAATTAGAACTGCTTCTGTGCAGATAAAATTAATGTTGATAATTCCTTGAATCGTTGTAAACAGATTCCAAGACGAATAAGTATTATTAGCTGCTGCTAGCTGCATCCAGAGAGAATTGAAAATCCTTTCAGAGGATTACACAATAGACGAAGAAGGAAGAAGAATGAAGAAGTTTTGAATTGAAAACAATGACTTGTAACAATACTAAAAAATCAATCCCATTGGACGAAGATAAAAACGATTAGGCAATTTAAAGACAAAAGATTGTATTTTGACAATAAAAATAATAATTACTAGAAGGCCGTGAGAAAAATTAACATTGAATAAAATCTTACCAAGGCCGAAAAAAAAGACAAGAATAATTATTAAAAGATTATTATAGAAGGCCAAGGAAATAAAAAACTACGTCAAATCTCAAGTATCAAACATAACTGAACATATTGCCCGCGATTATTCCACTTGTGGAATAATCTAAATAGAATGCGAAGTTATGTTTGACCTTGAGAAAGACAAGAACGACAAAAACACAAAACAAATATTGATAAAATAACAATAACTAAGAATACATTAGGTACCTAGAAGACAAAGACTAACTATCTAGTCTTCTGAGTCATGGATAGGTAAGGGTGCCAATTTAACAATTGGCCTCTTAAATGAACCTGAGGGGGTACGAACAGTAACCACCCTGACAAGGGAATCAGGACCAGGATGAACCTTTTCAATAACACCCATAATCCATCTCAAAGGAGGAACGTTGTCTTCCATTACTAAGACTGGAGTGCCTATTGACACATTAGGCATAGTCCTAGTCCATTTAGACTTCCTTTGAAGCGAATGGAGATAATCAGATGACCATCTCTTCCAAATACAGGTCACTAAATGATTAAGATTGTTCCAACGGGAACGGAGAGTATACCCGCCAGAAAGATCTGGACTAGGCAAAGATATAATAGCCTTTCCAATGAGGAAATGGCCAGGAGTAATAAAAGTAGAGTCATTGACGTCCTCGTACAGGGTGGTAAGAGGGCGTGAATTCAATAGAGACTCTATCTGAATGAGAAGAGTAGACATCTCTTCGTAGTCAAAATTAAAAGAAGGTGCCATCCTATTAAGATGAATTTTCATCGAACGAACAGCAGCTTCATGAAGACCTCCCATATGTGGCGAATGAGGAGGTAGGAAATTCCATTTAATACGTAGGTGAGAAGTGGCATCCTGAATAATAGCTTGATAATCATTAGATTGGAGTAGCTTGACAAGATTCTGTAAGTCAACCTTAGCACCAATGAAATTACTACCATTATCAGACGTAATGGAAGCAGGTGTGTCTTTAGAAATAACATGCGACCAAGAATCAATAGAAGTAGTTTCTTGGATGTCAGCAACTCTATTCGCCGAAGCATCGAACACTACCCTCAACTTAGTGGTAGTGCTGGATGGCTTAAATACAGGGTGATGAGGAATTACATATTCGTACTTAGCAGTACAATCCTCAATAGCAGGTTCCATATGACCCAGTTCTTCATATTCAGACATAAACTTGCAATTCTCTAAATTGAGAGAGGGATTAGAAGATACTCGCTTCTCCAAAGAATGAAACCTTTTTAAAGCTTGGGCTTTAGTAGTGCCCAAAGTCTCTGGGGCAACCCGAAAGGGAAGCTTCACAATATACCTCCCATCAGAATCTCTCTGAGTAGTGTCTAAGAAATGCTTCTCACAGAAGGACTCGTCAGGAAAAGGAGCACAATTAGAAACCTTCCCTAACTCCCAAAATTTAGTGAGTTGATTACTAACATCTTCATCAGAAGTTAAGAAGGCTGAATAATTGGCAAAGGTTTCCCCGGAATTAGCAGGGTTAAATATGGGAGACTTATTCTGAGTGAATCGCTTCTTGCAATGAGTCAAAAGATTATGACGACGTTGGGAAGAAGGAGAAGGAGGCAATTTGCCTGAAAAATACCAGCCTAGCTTGGAATTCTGAATGGTGGGATAGTTGGGAGCAGATATCTGACCAGGAACTATGATTTGAGAAAAGATTTCAACTCCCAAGAGCAAGTCAACATATTTAGGTTCATTAAACTGCAAATCAGCTAATTGCAGATTGGGGGGAATATTCCATCCCTGAATGTCAATTGAGTGTTTTGGAAACTTGGATGTGGAGATTTCTGGGACAATAATAGCCTCAGTATCACAGTACCAAGGAGTAGCATGAGATCTAAGTGATATCGATGCAAGCTTTAGTGTGCTTACATTAGTGGACAGTACACCAACCAGCGTGGTGGGATGAGGTAAAGGAGACAAGCCTAACTGTTTAAATAACCTATTACTGATTAGGTTACAGTTAGAACCGCTATCTAGAAGCGCTGTAGCCTCTACAGCACGACTATTTTTGTCGAGAATTACCACAGTGGCCGTGGGAAGCAGGCATTTTTGCTGTGAGTTTCCAGAGGACATTACATTGACTGCATTTTCTGCCGGCAAATTATTAGAAGCAGGATTGTGCAAATAATTACTGTGTTTTGCGTTGCAAATACTGCAACGATAGTTACTACAATTGGATTCGTGGCCGTTTGCACCAAGGCAAACACGACAACAATTGTGATCTTTCACAAATTGATCACGATGCACAAATTTCATTGTCTTGAACTTGTCACAGCGATAGAGAGGATGTTGCGCATTATGACAACAAATACAATTGTTTCTCGTGGGCTGATGTTTGACCTTAGCTTTGGTAGTGAGAGCAGAAGTAGGCGCAGATTTAGCAGACTGACTACGCAGGGCTGCCTCCGTCATCTGCAACACCCTGACTCTCGACTCCAAAAAGCTGAACAAATCTTCGAGTTTAGGGAGCCTACCAAGTTTAATTGAGGACTCCCAATCCTTGATTAGACTCACAGGGAGCTTATCCACAATTATACGTGAAATGATGAGGTCAGACAAGGAAACCTCAGTATTCAAAGCGTGCAGAGCATGCACGGTGCTTACAAAATGGTCCAAGTAGCGTTGAAGCGACTCTGCGGAAGACCCTACTATGGAGGGTGCAGAGAATAAATGATCTAAGTGCGTATTTGCAATCAAACGATCATTGTCAAACCTTTCTGCTAAGGTTTTCCAAGCTACTTCGAAAGTAGCAGATGAAACGGGAATATTTTGTATAACAGTCATCACTTCAGGTGACAAACATGATTTCAGATATTGGAATTTATCCATATCTGAAATGTGGCTGTGATTTATGATGAGGGATGTAAAGGTATCCCTGAACTGAATCCAATTCCTAGGATCGCCGGAAAATTGAGGTAATTTTAATTCCGGGAGCTTGGGCAAATTAGGGAGATGGGAGTCAAGCGATGAACGCTGACTAATCGATTGAGATTGCTCAGACTCATACAATAGCTTGTTGTCGAGAATGAGTGAGTCAATAAATAAAAAGGCAGCAGCATATTCAGTTTGAATATGCTGTTCTAGCTGCTCAGCCTCCTGATCCGAAACATCAAAGAATTGAGGACTTTCATCCCTAAGCCTTTGAAGTTCGGAACGATGGAACAAGGCCTTACGGTATGAGAGTTTATCTTGAATCTCAAATTCATGTATAGTCTGAAATGTATTGAAGAGTTGAACCCTTAACCGTTCAAAACTAGCAAGAGCTTTAGCTTTGGCCTCGGCCTCTTTGCGCTCAGCCTTAGCTCTTTCCTGTTCGGCAATAGCTTTAGCTTCGGCCCTTTCTTGCTTAGCCTTAGCTGCGGCTTCGGCCTCTTTGCGCTCAGCCTTAGCTGCGGCTTCGGCCTCCTTGCGCTCGGCTTTAGCCCTCTCTTGCTCGGCAATAGCTTTAGCCTCAGCTTCTTTGCGTTCGGCTTTAGCCCTCTCTTGCTCGGCAATGGCTTTAGCCTCAGCTTCTTTGCGTTCGGCTTTAGCCCTCTCTTGCTCGGCAATGGCTTTAGCCTCAGCTTCTTTGCGTTCGGCTATAGCCCTAGCCTCGGCTTTTTCTTGCTCTGCAATAGCTTTAGCCTCAGCTTCTTTGCGTTCGGCTATAGCTTTATTGAAAGAAGTAATCTGTTTATTATAATATTGAGTAGCTCGATTAATAACTTGCTCTACTTCTAATCTGTAAGCTTCTTCATGTTCAGAGTAAGCTAGCTCGTCTATTTCAGACTGAACCTTATCATATTCATTTTCAAACTGGTCTAGTTTACTTTTAAAACTCAAGAAGTCTTGGTAAGATCCTTCATCATCAATAACTGAATTAAGGATATCATTAGCCTTACGCGTGATCTTCGCCTTTATGGGAGTACGCTTAGCCTTAAGGGACTTTAAAACAGCCTCAGGATTATCCATGATGTGATATTCGCAATTAATTGTCCAAAAAATCACAATACTTCACTTATTGAAGTTGGGAACCTGAGCTAAGTCTAAGGTCAATTGTTGCCCGCATTCGGGACAAATACAAAGATTAATAGTTGCCCGCGTATCGGACAAAACACATGATAAGTGTAACTGGTTTTACAAAGGTAAGTACAAGCGTGTAACACATGAAAAGTGTAACTGGTTTTACAAAGGTAAGTACAAGTGTGTAAATACAAATACCCTTGAAAACATTCACTGAAATCAGCTGTTGAAAATGGCCTCACACGTGTAAAACACGGAGGCGAAGCACTAAAATTAGCTTGAATGATAAAGATGTAGTAATATTTACTACGCTCAAACTGACCTAAATGGTCAGGAGAAGAACAATGTGCTTCAATAGTCAATAATATAGTTAAATATAGTGCTCAAACAGCAATATCTGGAGCACCAACAGCTTTAAAGAATGAACTTATATTGAATAAGTCCGGGCGGAATGAAAAAATAGTGTCGTTTACAATAAGTCTGTTACAATAGAGGTTCCATCCGGCCCGGAAAGGATCCAAAAATGTAGAACATGCATCTCAGCGGACTGTATGATAGATAATTAGGGCTGATTAAAATCAAAATGCACGCCATACATTCGAATAGAAAATAAAATAATAGGTTTACAAGAAACAAAGACCATAGGCGATGTAACACGACACTGAATTCTTCTTAAGCACAATCACTCGCTAATTCTTGGTTGATGTCTTGAAAATCTTCTAAAAGCAGAGATGATTGAATCCGCCCAATAAAAAAAACCTTGTTGGCTTCAATATAGATTTATTTAAATTTCCAGAGGACCACTCGACGATACGTCGAGAACTTGTAATTATTAATTAAGCATATACATATAGCAATTGTATGCTATAAATGTGATTTACAATTAATCTTGTGATGTCTTTTAATCTCAAGTCACAAACGCAATGCTAATGTCAATAAATTAATTTGCGTGTTGTGTAGCGTCAAAGCAATATTCAAATATTTATGAATGTTAAAATCTTTTAAACACTCACTTGTGTAATGACTCCTTCTTGTGACGAATAACACTACAGGAAATAATCCTGAGGTCCAATCAAGCTATATTAAAGCTAGTAGAGAAGCTTAGCAGCGACGTAGAAGAAATTCACCATTTTGCGGCGAATAATAATTAGAACTGCTTCTGTGCAGATAAAATTAATGTTGATAATTCCTTGAATCGTTGTAAACAGATTCCAAGACGAATAAGTATTATTAGCTGCTGCTAGCTGCATCCAGAGAGAATTGAAAATCCTTTCAGAGGATTACACAATAGACGAAGAAGGAAGAAGAATGAAGAAGTTTTGAATTGAAAACAATGACTTGTAACAATACTAAAAAATCAATCCCATTGGACGAAGATAAAAACGATTAGGCAATTTAAAGACAAAAGATTGTATTTTGACAATAAAAATAATAATTACTAGAAGGCCGTGAGAAAAATTAACATTGAATAAAATCTTACCAAGGCCGAAAAAAAAGACAAGAATAATTATTAAAAGATTATTATAGAAGGCCAAGGAAATAAAAAACTACGTCAAATCTCAAGTATCAAACATAACTGAACACTTTTATATTTTAGTTCAATTGTATTATCTATTATAATTTAGTTGTATAATTCTTGTATTTTCATTGCATTTCATGTATTTTATTTAATGCATTCCTCCTGGCTGGGTGGCAGAGAAAGTCTTATGGCCTTAACTCCGCCAGGTTATACAGTTTAAGTTATCGGACTGAATTGAATGTTGTATTTGCGAAGTAGTGATCATGCTCTAAGTCCAGTTAATTAATATTTATGAGAAAGTTAAAACAAAATTTGTTTAAACAGTACAGACACTGATTGGATTTAAAATGACAAGCAATGCTCCATGCTACAACGCTAGGCACAAGCGCTTTAAACTTCACTGGTCGTACAGCTCTTGTCTGCACACACAGTGCCACCATAATTCATAAGAGTGAGGAGGTCCGCTTTTCTCTGAGGTCGTGTATTCTCGATTAATTGGTTCAACCCCCATTATAAATTACATGGAGCAGCATAAATGCAAGAGAACAGGTATACACCGCCCGTAATATGCCCTTGACTTCGTATCAAACGTGTAATATAAACTAAAACGCAATTCACGTTCACATCATCAATTTGTGTAATTATGAATACTTTGTGTAATATTGGATAGAACATTTTTTCGCCCGCGAGAAGAAATAAAAACCAAAGACGGTAAGAAAGCATCAGAAATGTTCAAACACATCCAGCCTAATAGTATTTTAATTATGTGGTTAGCAACTTATATGCAAGCCAGTAATATGATCAATATTCTTACAATACTGAGATCATTAAAACATGTATTTAACTTTTTTCAAAAAATTTATTTCTTTACAATAGTATTATTATTTGCATTCTTGGTTAACATTACTACCGTGTCAATCTTATTATAAATAAAATACAAGTATTAAAAGTTAAATACAATTATACGTATTACATTCTTAAACAAAGTACCTTATAGGATATATGTACCAAGGTACACGGAGAGTATATTTAACAACGCATATCACACATAGTCTAATTTATATGCATTAAGTATAATCATTATGTACGACCACTGTCACGAAGAAAGTTTCAGGTTGGTTAAGCTCTTATTATTCTTTACTAATAAGTTGGAGGATTAATATATTATCATACGAGGGCGGTCCATGAAGTAAGTTTCCCTGGGGCCGTTTACAGAAACAAAACACAATTTCATGGAAATGTTTATTACAACAGATACAGGAAGTATCTATTTTTTCAACAATTCGCCACAGGAATTGAGATATTTTTCATACCGTGGGACGAACGTTTGAATACCTGTGTCTGAGAAGTCTGCCGCCTGGGATTTGAACCATTGTGTGGCAACCATGACCGCCTCTTTGTCATTCTCTGTCATTTCTTGAGGTGTAGGAAAAGATGGAAATCAATGGGAGCGAGATCTGGGCTGTAGGGTGGATTTTTAAACACCTCCCAGCAAGTCTCCTGCAGAAGTTCGACTAGGAGGTGTTTAAAAATGTGGGAATTCATACTTTAAGTGTAGACCTATGTTTCTATCACGTGCAGGCCTATATTCCTTTAAATACAATATTGAAATTGAATTAATGTTCTTGTCTCAATAAATGCCATTATAGGTTTGTTGCGTAATGGACTATTTTGCGATAAATCGGCAAAGACAAAGATGAACCACTGATGTGGACAGTATCGAGCATAACAACTCGCCTAACTTATTATCATCAAATATTTTACAAATGCGAAACTGAATATCACAGCTACAAGTGAAGCTGAGACGAAAAAAAATGTTTTAAAAGTATCGGAAAAAGCACAGAAAATTATCATGTAACAATGAGCGAAAGCTGAAGCCTAATATCATGCAGCTTTTATTATGAGAACATTATCGTTTGCAAAGTAGTGAAAAAAATTATCACCTTCCTTGAAAGAGGAATTAATGTATTTAGCAAGTTTGTGAGGGGAAACATTAAAGTTAACAACACCAGTTTCATTAACCCCTTACTTAAAGAGCTGACGCGGAAGTTAAATACTTGCTTCTTCTTTAGGAATGAAGTTACCATTTCATAAAAATGCATTACCCTTCTAGGATATTGGACACTAAGTAGTTAATGAAAGAAGTTTGTTATATGCATTAATCTATTCCCAAACAAATTTCAGAAATCGGTAGAAAATGATGTTACAAAGTTAACCTTCATCCAGATAATAAAAGCAAGTCACCAAACTTACTAAAGCTTCAGAAAAACCGCGTCTGTACAATGCACGAGTATAAAATATAAACAATGAATTATTTTATAAGTGAAAACATCACTAAATACATTATTAAATAATTTTCGGCTGTTCAAAGGCTGGAAAGTTATACAATCCGACCAACCAAAATCGTAAAACCATTAAAAAAAATACTCACACACAGAAACAATCAGACAGAAGAAATTAAATAAAGAAGAATCTAATTAATGAACAAATAAATAATAAAGAATGGATGCTTGAGAAACTCGCTTCCTTTCATTCGACTGATGTTATACCAAATACTCTCACACACAGACAAACGTTAACTATATCAGCTGACGAGTAACTGCCCATTCCTGCTCACTGGCGGCGCTAGTAGTAGCGTGTCCCGGAAAAAGACAGGGAGTGGACGGTATTACTTATTGAGAGTATTTGGTTATACTAAACTGACCAAATTCTTCTTGCGTTCTGTGGTTTATTTGTTTATTGTAAATTAAATAAGGCAGTTTTGCTTAAAGAGTTCTCTTAATGTATACTGTTTAGTAAATGTGTACTTTTCTTCCGCATAATCTACCACTATTTTAATAGCCTACATTGGTTTATTTTAAACTAAGATGGATAACTATGAAACAAAACATAGACATCATGTAACTTACATATTACTTATCATTCGACTACAAATACATTATTGCTATTATTTTGTATTATTATTGTATTTATTGATGTATTTGTTTTCATCCTGGTTCAGTCCATTAACTCTGCCAGGCAAGATAGAATATAATAATAATAATTATTATTATTATTATTATTATTATTATTATTATTATTATTACAAGGTATACGAAATCTCCACCCTGTCTTCTTATTAGGATAGTAAATTAATTTTCTGGGAAAATGTCTAATATTATTAATGTACATTTCTTTAATATGAAAGTAAAGACTTTTATGTAAAATCCAGCTGATCGTGAAATAATCATTAGACTATAAACACAACTTGCACTTTTGAAATTGCCATATAACAGAGCTAGGATAAATTACTGGGTGTTATATGCAGTTATGTGGATTTTCTGTCGATCAATCATATACAGACACTTAACTATAGCTAATTCTTATTCTCTACGTCTATGCATTATTCGCTTCTCTGCGTTTGTCATGCGGAAAATAATAAACATTCGCCAGAATAAGCCACCTAATTTCCCTAAAAACTCTAAAACAGGACGAAACATCTTGCACTGGAACCGGTGTTGCAGGCTGTACTTGCCATCAAATAAACTCTCTTTTAACAGTTAACTGGATAAAAAAAAAGTTACTAGGTGATTCATATGGTCTTTTTGTTGCTGATTCCATACCTGACCTCAATTTTTTCTATCGCCTTCAGTTTGTTTACAATGCGACTTCGTTTCATACTAGAAAATTAGCAGAACTTACTACAGGAATGAAAACTAAATTAATGTTACAATATGTCAAAAGCTTTTATCTAAGTATAAACATGAAAAACCTCTTTATTATAAAGGTTATGTGTCCATTTCCTTTCCCTCGCCCCCTTAAAGCTTCTGGTACAGCGTTTTTTCCTGTGAGACGCTTGCTGAACTTCTCGAAGCAGTGACCACCAGTGGTCTCCCATCATACTGGTATTCCAGCGGCCCCGATACCTTCTTTTAATCATTTCGATATCTTAATGGAAACACTCCTAACCTTACTCCTCAATCACATCCCCAAATTGTGTGGGAAAAGATCAAGGTGACTGTTCAAAAAGCGAATCTTTAGGCTCATCAAACATCCTTACTTTTTTAACTTCTCCAGCATGTGGGTCCTTTTTGTTGCCCAAGAATGTGGTAACAACCTGCTTGAGTGAAGCCAAGCCTCCCTCTCACTAACTTGTTGAGAGAGAATATGATTTTTCTGGTTTCAGGTCCAACAAACACGTTATGTTTTAATTTTGCTTCTGATAAGTAAGGAAAGTTCTCGCAGAGATATTTGAAACAATGCCCATCTTTGGGTAAGCTTTCAAGAACTGTTTCATTAGCCCTAATTTTATGTTCAGGTGGCAGCAGAAGTTCTTGCGCAGATCTTTATTCTTGCAGGAAAGTTTTTTCCTGGACCAATGTTGATCCCGTGCCCGAATGTCGTGCAATCACTGCTATCTCAATTTAAATAGTATACAAATATTTAGTTCTAAACGTAAAAAAAATGGTGGATGATACAGCTTTTTTTCCATCATATTTGGATTCAGCACACTAAAAGCCATGTGTTTTCATTGTTGGCCTGTGAATTGGATCATTGGCTAAAATGAGATTATTATCCTGTTAATTTGATAAAAGATAATGGATATTTGAGCAATTAATTTAACATAACATAATTTTTAACCGGGTAAACGTCCACGGAGCTCGGAAATTCAGAAGTAGGCCTACTCGTTATGCTATGTGCGATAAAAGCAATGCCACAGAAAAAGTAACACTTTATCAACACACCAACCTCTGTTCCTCTCTCCGTTTATTAGAACAACTATTGAGAAGAATACACGTCGAGTTATCTGCTCTGGTAGCTTTATCTACTCCCTATATTCAGACTCATCCATCTCCATTACGGCTGGCAGTGTGTCAAACGAATTCAATCAGCATACAAACGTCTTGCTCCAATGCTATTCATTTACAAACCAGACAAGGGAAATCCCCAGACTGCAGCTTGTAAATTGTGATTCAGGTCCCAGCTCATAGTGCCCCAAACGCGCTTTCAATATAGCTCCATTGTCTAGCGCTTGCTTTATTTTGTTTGAACTACAAACAGGACCTCTTTACATTTATTAATCTCCTATTCTCGTACAGTACACATGCAAATATTTTAGGCAACCACGCGAACGATGGCGGGCACACAACAATTCCACATACACAGTTTTACTTAGCTTATATTAGCTTACCTTAGAATAGTTTTAAACAAATATAATTCAATTCTAAAATATTTATAAAAATTAGTTTAATTTTGGCACGTTAACAATGCTTCTTGATTATTTGATAATTGTCCACAGTGGATTTTTCAATGAAGCAAACAATAAATAGCTCAGAAAAAAAGTAATTTTTTCTGGTTTTGTTAGAATCAAAATATTCCATACCTCTCCCTAACAAGCTGAAGAGAAAAGGAATAAACTTAACATGATTATGACTGAATAATAAATTATATATGATGACGTATCAAAAGAGGAAGATGATTTAAGGATAAATAAAAAAGTTATTTTAATATTCTAAATCTAATGTACAAATAAAATTGACGACAACGGTGTAACAATAAGGCGGACGGTTGGGCTGGAACGTCAATAGGAGGGAAGTCAGTTATAATATTCCTCCTTTGATATTTTCGAAAGAAAAAAATTGTTACTCTCTATCTACACACGTTCCTGCATATTTTCTAACTGAAACAATGCTTTTATACAGTACATTAAATCGGTAATCCGTAGACTTCTCCATACACTTGGTATGGGATGAAGTTTGACATTTTTGCGCTCTTTTCGTCATTCAAAAATCGGGCTTCGTCACGACCTGGCTAATAAGTTCATGTGCTTATGTTTAAAATTTGATATCCATCGAAAGTAGCAACGCTCAGAACTCATGTCAGAAATATTTTTTTTAACACTAAACGCTCCATTAGGCTTAGCTCCGATAATAATAATAATAATAATAATAATAATAATAATAATAATAATAATAATAAAATAATAAAATCAGGTAAACTGATGTAACAATGTGCCAGAAAGCATTTGTTGAATCAATTATAATTGCAATTATAATATGCAGAAAATAACTTTTTTTTAATCAGATTAAAATCGTCCAGCATCAACAGAACTATAGATTCGTGATATCTTGACAATCGCACACTGGCATGAAAATAAAATAAAAAATATTTAAAAACTTGATTGAGTCAGGGATCTCCAGAATACGAGTCCAAAACGGTACAATTACGGCAATCTGCCTCAGTTCACCGTTCTAGTTTCATAACCATATGTGAAGGAATTTGTATTGCAACTTGAAATTCTTAAAATATGTCAACATTTCACAAAATTCAGTAGCAAAAAACTCCACTAATTATTTCACAGCAATATACCTTCTGTATATAATAGTATTCATGTGGTACTCAATTACAACTAGATTAACGAAAGAAACAAACATCTGACTGCATTGCAGACAAAGTCCTGATTAGAAATGCAGCATTGTAGTATAGGCATGATTTAAAAAGACATGTGACCTTTAATTAGTTGTTACTCTGGTACCGGTCAACCGATTTGGTCCAAAATAAATAAGCTTCTTGCCATGGACGTTATAAATGCGTATAAGTTACTAAGTTTCATGAAAATCCGATAAAGCGTATTTGAGTTATAGCGCCCTTAAAATAGACACTAAATTGGGTTTTATTCCGGTACCGGTCAACCGATTTTGTCCAATATCAATAGGCTTTTTCCCATGGACATTATAAGCATATATATCAAGTTTCATTAAAATCCGATAAAGCGTATTTGAGTTATCACGAGTACAGACACACGGACGGACGGCAGACATTTTCCCGTCCCCAGTCTCATAAAGTACCAAAATAAACTAATAATGCTTGGCAAATCACACAACAAAGAGCATCTATACTGTTCCGTACACCATCTTCGCATAAACTTAAACAAAGACTCACCTTATTACCTAGCAGCGAGCATGGGAATTCTGGATGTGATCTACACGAATGGACCTATGACTGCAGCATGGTTAGTAAAAGGTAAGCGTTTGCTATTATGCTTTTCTTTCATTCAGAAATCATTAATCACCCTCTTCATAGTAATTTAGAAATGATCAGTACTATACTACGCCCGCAGTATGACGACCAAGACTCCTTCCCATATCTGCATACGAAATGAATTGCTGAAATGAACGTGGATTCACATTCTGAAAAGCTTAATTTGCTTATGCTAACTTGACTTCTACTATATGGCTGCCAGACATGGGCATTAAGAAAGGAACAAGTTAACATGATAGAGATTTGTCAGAGAAAGATGGAAAGAAAACTGTTGGGAATAAATCTAAGGGACAGGATAAGAAATGAGGAGTTAAGAAAAAGAAGTGGACTGGAAAACGCAGCGATTGTTGTAAGAAAAACCAAATGGAATTGGGGAGGTCACGTCATCAGAATGAATCAAGAAAGATGGGCGTATGCAACAACTGTTTGGGACCAGAGGAAGGGTAAAAGAAGCAGAGGCAGACCTCGACGAAGATGGGAGGACGAATTCAGGGAGGAGTTAGGAATGAGATGGACAAGACAGGCCAAAGAAAGAGTGAACTGGAAACGAGTGATAAAAAATTTAAATCATTAGGAAAACAGTGATCTAGGAAAGGAAGAAGAGTTCAGGCAGAAACGAGATGTTCAGGATAGGTCACAGAAAAAGTGAACTGAAAACAAATGATAGATCATTTAATTCATTAGGAAAACAGTGTCCTAGGAAAGTGTTGTTAATATATAGGTCTTAACCCACCAGGAGGCAAAAACCCAACTCTCCAAGGAAATAGCTCACCTTGGGAGAGTAAAACAGAGCCAGCCCTACCATGGTAGGAGGCCCTTGCCCTATAAGGGATTGTGACGGGCTTATTTATTTTTATATTTATTTTTTTATAACTTGACTTCGAACCTATGCAAATCCATTTTAATATTTGAAAGTTGGCTTATTGTTTTGAAATAAATTTCCGTATAAAATATTTATTTACATATTATAAAAGATTTGTTTACACATTTTCCAAATTATTTTTATACTATTACGCCACCCAAATGAGCACTTGCTTGTAGTCGGGTGAAGTTCAGAAATGTATATAAATATATTAGATAAAATACTGTAATAGTTGGAAGGGAGTTTTAAAAATAAGAAAGATACATGAAAAATAAAATGTTATATACTACACTGAACTATTTTCTCAGATTTGTAAATTGTTAATGAAAAATAAGCGGTTGTGGACGTATTTTGGAATAACTTAGTTCCACCTTTCTCCTTTCCTGATCAGCATTTTGTCAAGGGGATTTGTTCATGGTCGTCCATTCTGCAATAAATAATGGAAATTCAACTCATTACCACGGACCTCAGTAAAATACTGGATTATCTGGATGAGGAGGTATATTTTGTTTTCGGCTTAAAATATATCATATTTTAGTTATTTAACTCGTCCTTGGAAAGAGCAAGTGCCTTCTTAATTTGCTGGCTAAAAGGTTTTCCGCACAAGGAAGCTTGTTCGAAGAAGATAGTATGTTACTAATTAATTACAGTATTAATAAATCAAAATGCTTGTTTATTATTAAAGAGGAACCCAACATTCACAATTTCTAATTCAGTGAAAATAGGCCTACTTATATTCATAATGTTAAAACAGTGAATTGTACGATATTAAACTCCTAACACTTAATAATAATTTAATTATTTATAATTACGTCACTTTTTTTAATCTGAAAATAATTCTGCACCAGAAACGGGGTTAACAAAATAATAGTACATTATGCAAGAAGCCTGTAATGGTATTTATTAAGAGACGAATATGTTTCATTCATATTTTTTCATTAAGACGCTACCCGAATGAAAACATCTCGTGGTCGGGGTAGTTCACAAATGAATTAAAAATACAATAATTACAAAAAACTATTTTAAATCAAAATACAAATAATTATATCCATTTACTGTAATAATAGGAAGGATTTTTTAAAAAGAATTAATAACAAATAAATATGTATTATATTAACTTAATTATTCCCTTATTGTTCTCAATAATTAAATCAGAGTTATTTTTAACAATGGAATTGAAAGCTCGAAATTATAATAATGTAACCTAAAAAGATGTATTTATAAATTTTATAGGCACTATGTACGTTAAATTCGAAAAAAATTAATTTAGACGGATTGTCAAAAAGTCAAATTTTGATAATAATTTCTGAAGCTCTTCCCCATCCAAGAATATATTTTAAATATGAATAATCAAAGTAAATTTACCAAGAATAATGAAATACCAGATACCAGATCTGTATTTGCCTTCAGCTACATTACTATTTTACAAAGAAAGTGTTTTTTATAAATGCATTAAACTGTTTTGAATTCTTCCTAATGACAAGAAAACATTAGGCTATCATAAAAAATTATCATTCATACTGCTCTTAATAAATATCTGTATGCACTATGAACTCATTTTATTCAGTAGATGAGTATATTATTATTCTCAGCATTAGTACCTATTATTTTTTATGACTCAGTCGATAAATGTGTCTTACACGTACTGTCCGTGCATCTAGACGAGAGCACTGTAAACACAAAGCGCAGTGGAATCAGTCATCATCTGATTCATATAGCAACACACTCCCCTTCCGTCCCGCCCTATCTCTGCGGCGCATGCAAGTGCTCACGTCTAATTGCACAGGCTGCACTTGCGGAACTTGTTTCCAAAAGCTACCTAATTAAAAAATTTGAAAAATGATATACAACTGGTAGCATAGTCCTAGACAGCCAAACGATATTCTAAAAGAGGTTGAAAACTCCAAAAGAACGAAATTCCGCTCTTCATGAAGAATTTATTAGCAAAACAAGAGTTCTATTCCTGAATGACATTCTTCTTCTTACAGAGTACAAAACAAGAGTTGTAGAGCTAATTGAAATTTGGTATGTTAGTGAAATTAATATAATGAGTCGATCCCTCCATTACAACATGGACCAACTACAAAAAGTGTTTCGGTCGTTGCTACCGCCAATGGCGGTGGCACAACCATTTTTTGGATATTTCCACAAACGATAAAGTATTGCTCCTCCTCTTAATTTACATATGGTTAAATTAGACACTTCGTCTAGCTATGTATATATGAATTGGGACTTGGCAAATTTATTTCATAATGAAAGTAAATACATTTACTCTAAGTTTATAATATAATCCACAAAAAAAGCCATTCATGAAGAGTTTCGTAGGAAAACACGAGTAATAGAGCTAAGTGAAATGAAAATGATGAGTCGGCCTCGCACTGACCAACGATGACCAACTACAAAAATTGTTTCAGTCGTCGCCACCGCGGTGGCACAGCCATTCTTTGGACATTTTTAGAAACGATAAAGTATTGCTCCTCATCTTAATTTACATATGGTTAAATTAGAAACTTCATCCAGCTATGTATATATGAATTGGAACTTGAAAATTTATTTCTTAATGAAACGTAAATACATTTATCCTAAGTTTATAATATAATTCACAAGAAAACGCTCTTCATGAAGAGTTTCTTAGCAATACACGAGTAATGGAGCTAAGTGAAATGAAAATGAAGAGTCGGCCTCGCACTTACTAACGACGACCAACTACAAAAAATGTTTCGGTCGTCGCCACCGCGGTGGCAACAACCATTCTTACTAAATTTGTAGGAACGATAAAGTATTGCACCTCCTCTTACTTTACATATGGTTGAATGAGAAACTTCATCTAGCTATGTATATATGAATTGGAACTTAGCAAATTTATTTCGTTATGAATCGTAAATACATTTACTCTAAGTTTATAATATAATTCACAAGAAAACGCTCTTCATGAAGAGTTTCTTAGCAAAACACGAGTAATAGAGCTAAGTGAAATGAAAATGATGAGTCGGCCTCGCACTTACTAACGATGACCAACTACAAAAATTGTTTCGGTCGTCGCCACCGCGGTGGCAACAACCATTCTTACTAAATTTGTAGGAACGATAAAGTATTGCGTCTCCTCTTCATTTACATATGGTTGAATTAGAAACTTCATCTAGCTATGTATATATGAATTAAAACTTTGCAAATTTATTTCTTAACGAAACGTAAATACATTTACTCTAAGTTTATAATATAATTCATAAGAAAACGCTCTTCATGAAGAATTTCTTAGCAAAACAAGAGTTGTAGAGCTAATTGAAATTTGGTATGTTAGTGAAATTAATATGAGTCGATCCCTCCATTACCAACAAGGACCAACTACAAAAAGTGTTTCGGTCGTTGCTAACGCCAATGGCGGTGGAACAACCATTTTTGGATATTTCCACAAACGATAAAGTATTGCTCCTCCTCTTAATTTACATATGGTTAAATTAGAAACTTCGTCTAGCTGTGTATATAAGAATTGGAACTTGGCAAATTTATTTCATAATGAAAGTAAATACATTTACTCTAAGTTTATAATATAATCCACAAAAAACGCCATTCATGAAGAGTTTCTTAGCAAAACACGACTAATAGAGCTAAGTGAAATGAAAATGATGAGTCGGCCTCGCACTTACCAACGATGACCAACTACAAAAATTGTTTCGTTCGTCGCCACCGCGGTGGCAACAACCATTCTTACTAAATTTGTAGGAACGATAAAGTATTGCACCTCCTCTTACTTTACATATGGTTGAATAAGAAACTTCATCTAGCTATATATATATGAATTGGACCTTAGCAAATTTATTTCGTTATGAATCGTAAATACAATTACTCTAAGTTTATAATATAATTAACAAGAAAACGCTCTTCATGAAGAATTTCTTAGCAAAACAAGAGTTGTAGAGATAATTGAAATTTCGTATGTTAGAGAAATTAATATAATGAGTCGATCCCTCCATTACCAACAAGGCCCAACTACAAAAAGTGTTTCGGTCTTTGCTACCGCCAATGGCGTGGCACAACAATTTTTGGATATTTCCACAAACGATAAAGTATTGCTCCTCCTCTTAATTTACATATGGTTAAATTAGAAACTTCGTCTAGCTATGTATATGAGAATTGGAACTTGGCAAATGTATTTCATAATGAAAGTAAATACATTTACTCTAAGTTTATAACATAATCCACAAAAAAACGCCATTCATGAAGAGTTTCTTGGCAAAACACGAGTAATAGAGCTAAGTGAAATGAAAATGATGAGTCGGCCTCGCACTTACCAACGATGACCAACTACAAAAATTGTTTCGGTCGTCGCCACCGCGGTGGCACAACCATTCTTTGGAAATTTTTAGAAACGATAAAGTATTGCTCCTCCACTTACTTTACATATGGTTAAATTAGAAACTGCATCTAGCTATGTATATATGAATTGGAACTTGGCAAATGTATTTCTTAATGAAACGTAAATACATTTATACTAAGTTTATAATATAATTCACAAGAAAACGCTCTTCATGAAGAATTACTTAGCAAAACACGAGTTGTAGAGCTAATTGAAATTTGGTATGTTAGTGATATTAATATGAGTCGATCCCTCCATTACCAACAAGGACCAACTACAAAAAGTGTTTGCAAACCATTCGTTGGAAATTTTTAGAAACTATAAAGTATTGGTCCTCTTAATTTACATATGGTTAAATTAGAAACTTCATCTAGCTATGTATATATGAATTGGAACTTGGCAAATTTATTTCTTAATGAGACGTAAATACATTTATCCTAAGTTTATAATATAATTCCCAAGAAAACGCTCTTCATGAAGAGTTTCTTAGCAATGCACGAGTAATAGAGCTAAGTGAAATGAAAATGATGAGTCGGCCTCGCACTTACTAACGATGACAAACTACAAAAATTGTTTCGGTCGTCGACACCGCGGTGGCAACAACCATTCTTACTAAATTTGTAGGAACGATATAGGATTGCAACCCCTCTTCCTTTACATAATATGGTTGAATGAGAAACTTCATCTAGCTATGTATATATGAATTGGAACTTAGCAAATTTATTTCGTTACGAATCGTAAATACATTTACTATAAGCTTATAATATAATTCACAAGAAAACGTTCTTCATGAAGAGTTTCTTGCAAAACACGATAATAGAGCTAAGTGAAATGAAAATGATGAGTCGGCCTCGCACTAACGATGACCAACTACAAAAATTGTTTCGATCGTCGCCACCGCGGTGACAACAACCATTCTTACTAAATTTGTAGGAACGATATGGTATTGGTTGAATGAGAAACTTCATCTAGCTATGTATATATGAATTGGAACTTAGCAAATTTATTTCGTTATGAAACGTAAATACATTTACTCTAAGTTTATAATATAATTTTTAGTATGTTCTTATAACTATAAGAAATTGTTTGAATGCAGGTTTTTTTTTAACAAAATTAGAATATTCGAACTAAAAGTAAATATGGCTTTTATTGCCATCTCTCGGTGGAAATTGAATTAACGAGAACAGTTGGTATGGTCGGTTTAATCCACCGCCGTCTCGAGAATTACACGAGTAATACAGTCTAGAAGGCAGTCTTTTAATCAATACCACCACAGTATTATTAATACTTATACTGTGATACCACCTAGAGCAGAAGGCCTTTGATGGGTTCGAGATTAAAGCTAAAATGGCGGACTATGCAGGCGATGCCGAAGAATGTTGTTGTGCGCTACATAAAATAAACATTTCGGTATGCTTGCTCTAGGTGGTATTGGTTTAATGGCGACCTGTATAATCTAGTATCAAAGGACATTTCAAATGATCAAAATATTTTTGTCATTCAACGTCATGGCGTTATAATGGATTATAATCAGGGCTTCTCTAGTCTACTAAAAGTAATTCTGCAATGGACTTATCATGTGTAAGTACATATCAATACAATCATGAATCTTTCAATTTATGTAAGCTTTATAAATGCTTTAATTGGTGTTCCTGAAGCAACAATGAAACAAACGGGGAAACAGTAACGTCAAAGATGACTTTTATTTTCCTATAAAGCCTGTGAAGACATCATACTAGGCATAATCAGATAGCAAAGAAGAACGGTATCACACCAAATATGTTCTTCTACTGAACCTAAGGATACCATAAAAAAACTTCAGCAACAATTCCAACATTAAAAGTAGGCCTACTAAAACTCATACAGACAGCTTTGCTTCAGCTTCTACAATTTCTTCTCAGTCGGAGAAAAAGTAACCACCATCAATAGTAACGGTGTAGTAACAATTACTTTGAATACAGAAATGGGTTCACCGCTGTGAGGTAGGGGATGCGCTCGCTCTCCCCATGCAGCCAGCCATGGTTAGATTCCCGGTAGAGATAGGTTTTCCTCACCAATGAGACGAATATCGGAAATCTGTAGCCCTTTCTGGTCCCCAGCCATCATCTGACCGTCATTATAACCTTCATCCCATCCGCACCCAGTTGTGAGTGAGCGACTGGTGTGTCTTGTAGGTGGCCTCTGCATTAGGCTGATCATTTGTCCGGAGAGGCCCTTGATCTTCTGTGATTAAAAAATGTATGTGATCCACAGAGATTCGCTCCCTCAACAGTTCGCGGTCCTGTATGGCCCGGGCGGCATAAACCGCATGAACATCCCTACAAGGGGGAGGCAAATCTCAGGCGAAAAAGAAGAAAAATAGCATAGCCTATATATGTATATATGTCTTACATGGGTCTTAATGTTTATCAGTCATTTCTTATTTTTTTTGGACACTATCGCCCCTAACAACATCTCTCTGTATACATTGATCTTATGACCTCTTTTTACATGACCTGCCGATTTCACTACTTATCAGAATATCACGACCTTCGTACAAGATATCATCAAAATATCCTATGTATTCCCCCACATGATTTTGTACAATACATTATTCTTCGTCCTTTATTAAAGCTCGTCTGTGAAATTCCTTAGGCCTACCTGAAGATAAAAAAGTCTATCGAACTCTCATAATGTTCAAGATTAACATTGAAAACCGAAGATTCATATAAAATTCATCCTTATTACCACATTTGTTAATTTAAGACTTCAATTAGCTGTGTACATATGAAATGGTACTAGGATAATTTATTAAAGATAAAATAGTATATTAACTTTAACTACATCAGATAGGCCTATTTCCATAAAATAAATTTGCGTTCACAAGAAAACGCTCTTCATGAAGAGTTTCTTAGCAAAACAAGAGTAGTAGAGCTAATTGAAATTTGGTATGTTAGTGAAATGAAAATAATTTGTCGATCCCGCCCTTACCAACGAGGACCAACTACAAAAAGTGTTTCGGACGTCGCTACCGCCAATGGCGGTGGCACAACCATTGATGGAAATTTTCGCAAACGATAAAGTATTGCTCCGTTAACCAACTGACTACCAACCATTAATTCATATTCTATACCGTGTACATTTTATAACTATTATTTATATTTTTGGATTATTGCAGTTATTTTTTGTCCTTTTCCATTCTGTCTACCTATTACTTATCTTATTTATTACTGATTAATTATCGTGTCAATACTGTATTGTTTCAATATAATTTAATGTAAGTTATTAACTTTAGTACTTAATTAACTAACAACAATATGTACTTACATGTTTGACCATGTGTTGTACCTGGTTAGTGGAAGAGAAGGCCTTAATTCAATCACTAGAAAGTAAATCAATTTTTATTTATCCAAAATGGCATCAGTTCATTTCATGACTGACCACAGGGGTCCTGAATACGGGTACTGTATGCCTCAGTATTACAATATTAACAATATACAATATAAATAGCATAAGAATGCAATTAGGATTTACTGATTTAAGGGTCTTAACTCAGCTGGAGGAGTACATCAACTACTCTTATAGCCTTCATGTGTGGTCAAAAAACATTTCACGAATAATTTAGTTTAAGTAAAGTAATATGCAGTGATGGGAAGTAATTGAGTAAAAGTAATCAGATTACAGTAACAATTCCTTTTTTGGTCCTATTTACTTGTAATCAGTACTTTAAAAAATGTAATTTCTTCTTGTAATTTACTTCTGGAAATAAAATTGTAATTGTTACAATGTAGTAGCCGTTAGTAATAGTATAATTCTCGCTTGCTATATCGTCATCACTACTGTTTTTGCAACTAATATCCAAATTAGAGTTAATATTAACAAAAAGTTACTCAATGTTTCCGAAAATATTCTCAATGGTTTGTTTTTTTGTTTGTTTGTTCATTAATAATTTGGGCTTGTGCGCAAAACAAACCAAAAACAAGGATTTTTTAGGTACTGCCATTTTCTAAAGTAACTGTAAATGTAATTGTAATTTTACTGATTACTTTTTGAAAAAGTAATTTGTAATTGTATTTAAGTAAAAGTCTCTCAGGTAATTGTAATTCAGCCCAATTACTTTCTTTTTGTACTTTTGCCATCACTGGTAATATGACATAAGACTGCAAGGTTAAGATGAAAATTCTAAACGAACTTCGTTCTGCAGTAACGTATGTAGATACTTTTTCAATTGTTTTGATTTTCTATACGCGTTGTGCTAGAGTATAAATCAAAATTTGAATATGAAATAACCAATATTTCTGGACACAATAATCATCATGAACCACTTGCATTAAGACGAGTGGTCCTTGTGACACCCGCACCCTCTGTGCAAGATCAGAGGGGCTTAATGCAGCTTATATCTTATGAGTCAGATCTTATCCAACATTAGCTTTATACTTTATTCTTTCTTTCTTTCTTTCCTTCTTTCTTTCTTTACCTTAGTTTAACCTCTCCCTTTTTAGGATTTAAGCGACCCAAGCCGCCCGGGCTACTTTATTCTTATGATATATTATTAATAAGTTATTTTGAATTGGTATATTTGTATATATCTTTTTAAATTTGCTACTATAGACATTAAAGATACCAGTAGACCTACTCTTCACGAATCGACCTTGACACACTTTAACAAAGTAATACAAAAGTGTGCGTGGAACATCACGCGACAGAAGTGAAACTTGTTTTAATTTCTGGATTTTTTTCAATTTTGGATTGTTTGACTTTTTAATATCGGGTTTTTGGACTTTTTTAAATTTTGGATTTTGGATTTTTTATTTTTGTTCTTTTAATTTTGGATTTTTAAATTTTAGATCTTTGAATATTTATTATTTGAATTTTTTAATTTTGGATTTCCGATTTTTTTATTTTGTTTTTTATTTTTAAATTTTGGATATTTAATTTTGGATTTTTTTATTTTTAAAATTTTTTAAATTTTGGATATTTAGTTATTTTAATTTTAGATTTTTTGTTTTCAATTTTGGAGTTTTGGATTTATTAAGTTTTAATTTTTGGGTTTTTTAAATTTTGGATATTTAGTTTTTTTAATTTTAGATTTTTTGTTTTCAATTTTGGAGTTTTGGATTTTTAATTTTTGATCTTTGAATTTTTTAATTTTGGAATTTTGGATTTTTTAAATTTTGGATTTTGAATTTTTTAATTTTGGATTTTTTAAATTTTGGATTTTTAAAATTTTGGATAAGCCTAATCACTGAGTTGATTGTTTTCTGTGCAGTCCGTTCCGTCACACCTCACTAATTTCGTGACGATTTTGAGCGTGACACTAATTTCGTGACGATTTTGAACGTTACATAAGCTCCCGATTTACCCCTACCGCGGCTAAAGAAGTTTCACTTCAAAAAGAAAACACAGAGCAGGAGGCCTACTGTTGATCAGTTTAGTGTGGTGCTAGGGGGTTAAGCTCCAACCAGGGTTTCAGTCTTGATTTCTGACAGGTTTTTGTATCTCTTCAGAGAGATAAGACTGAAAACCCGTCAGTGTCCAATATCAGTAGAATTATTTTTAACAGGAAACCTTATGAATAGGCATCACAGTTCGATGGAACGTCACTATATTGTAGATGTTCGAACATCTGTAGTGAGTTTGCTTGGAGTCTAGAGAAATATTTGGAATGAAACTGGGATATGTCCTAGGGGAGTCCAGCTGTCTCACGGCCTGCGTACCATGCTGAAAACTCAGGTTCAACTCCCCTCCAAGAACAAATCTTACTCTACAGAATTAATTCTGAATTTTTTCTTGTGTTTTTGCATACCGGTATTTATAATGTTATTTAGTTTTAGTTTCATGCGTTAGTTTTATTAGAGTTATACTTAAAACGAAAGGGTATATCTGACTGTAAGATACAAGCTGGGGGATAACTCCGCCTGCTTGAGGTGCAACTTATAAGACAGATGCAATATAATTTTAACTTCTGGTTAATGCATTTTTGATCGAGTGCTGCAGGACAGAGAGTTGGCTGTTCGGAGGAAGCTGCCATGTTTCTGCGTCATACAAATCACGCGGGGAGAGAATGACGTTCATTGGTTGATTTCATATATATATATTTTTTAATATAAAATTAGAAGCGTCTCTATTCCGTTGCGTAAAATGCAATTGGAAGAAAAATATAGGATGAAAGATGCAATGACAGTCGTCCATGTCACATGATCCAATCTGATGGTTTATAGAAATTCGGACCAAAAAATGCATCGTGGCACATCGGCTTTAGACGATGAAACTTCCATTAAAAGCAGACTATTTTTATCGTGCGCCTCAAGTTGCCGGTCCCAAGCCCGGATAAAGGAGGAGGGTCTCAATATTTCTATTTACTCCTGTTTATAAAAGAAAAATAGAACATTTTCAAGTAATTAAATATAAGTAGGCCTACTGTTTGTCAAACGTAATTAGTAACATCATAAGCATCTTCATTATCATCATCACTGTTATAATCTTCCTCTTGTTTTATTGTTTGGAATATTTTTGTTGCAGATGATTGTCAAATCTGGAGTCTAGAGCAGTGATGTGTATAAATCTTAAAATAGTTATAGGCCAATGTGATATGCAAAATACAGTTAGCAGATCAGGCACTCCAATACGACCGCGACCGCTATCGTGGAAGTGTGCATTCCATTGTTTAAACCTCATTCAGAACTGCATTTTTCGGGTGTATGTAATCTGCGCCACGGTTGACACCGAATTTGAAATGGAATAAAAATGAGATATCTAAACTGCGGCACACAGATATGTAAACTGCGACACATAGATATGTAAACTGCGCCATGGAGATATGTAGATGCATTTCTCCTGTTCCAAACAAGTGCCTACATAAAACTGAGAAGTATTGAACAAGGGATACCTGTAAGAAGAATAGCTAAAATAAATGACAAGTATTCTCGTCTACTCAAACGGGGAGAACAATATATAAACAATGAAATATCCCGTTTTGATTTTATTAAGAAGGCGTCATATGAGAACAAAGTGCTCATGCAAAAAAATCTGTAAATCATGTAGATGTTCTCATATGACGCCTTCTTAATAAAATGGGTATACAAAGTTTCAGGAAAATCCAATAAAGCATATTTGAGTTAAAGCGACTTCTTATATATTAACATAAATAGCACTAAATTGGGCATTATTCCCCTACTGGCCAACCGATTTAGTCGAATACCAATAGACGTCTTCCCATGGACATTATAAATGCGTATACCAAGTTCCATAAAAATCCGATAAAGTGTATCTGAGTTATTGCGCCTTTAAGACAGACACTAAATTGGGTTTTACTCCGGTACCGGTAAACAGATTAGGTTCAAATTCAATAGGGTACTTTTCATGGACGTCATAAATGTGTATACCAAGTTTCATGGAAATCCGATACAGCGTATTTGAGTTATGGCGCGTACAGACACACGGACGGACGGACAGACATTTTTCGTCCCACACACAATCTCATAAAGTACCATAATGGCACTTAATAAAAACGAAATAATTTTTCAAAGATATAGCAAATATCTATGGCTCAATAAAATGTTCTTTTATGAAGTTTATTCTCCATTTTTGCTTCTCTTTATTTTCTTACTATAAATAAAAATATACATATCTTTTTAAACATTATATCTATCGTATTGGGAATTTTCTTATACGATATTAATTGACCGATTTTTTATATTTTATCCACTGAGACTTATCTCCAATAATTTGCTTTATGTACTTTATCATATGATTTGAAAGGAATCAGCTTTATTATCACGTAGCGGGCAGATTCCTTCACTATTATTACCTTTTCTGATCTTCAATATCCAAAAGTGTAAGGGTAGGAACCATAACAACCAAAGATGCAAACGTCAGCTCAAACGTGCATGCCTCAGCAAATTTAAGATTCAAAAGAACCTTCAATATAATACACAGTTCTTTTAAACATGGACGAATTTAGTTGATTTTGGCCCCTTATTTCAAGATGATTGTACTACATACCGATAATGGTATACTAACAAAAATAATTGAACTCATCAATCATTTGTCCATCCCTCATTAATCATTCTAGAGCTGCATGCATGAAAATTTAAAAACTTCATCTACATGGCATTGACACATCTAGAAATTTTTGTCTAAAAGATTAAGCATAATTATGTTCAAGTTCTTAAGATTTGTTTGCCTGTTGATAGAATTATATTTCAGCGGGTCCCGTATCTTTACAGCGAAACGAACCATCGAACCTCTATGTCTTAGAACATTTTTTTGTGTAGTAGTATGTAATAAACTCGGTAAACCAGTTTATGCACCATTCGACATGCTTGTAAATGATTTTTACAGTGTTTTTTATTACTTTGATTTCTTAGCTTACGAAGCTTGAAATCAGTAATTAAAAAAAAAGATAGGAAAGAATGAAAGTAAAAATTAAAGACAAATACACATTGAATTAGAACGTCGACCGCTTTAAAGCCGCCCTTAAAATCTGCCGTTCACCAAGTTTCCGTTCACCAAGTATTCTTAGAAAGTATCATTCTAGCACTTGATAATTAAATAAATTACTGATAATAATTAAATACATCCAATAAATCAAGATAAGATAGTTTAATATAGCTATAAAGCAATAAAGTAGTATAAAATAATAATGATAAATTAATAATAACACAGTCCAACAAAAAATAACTTTTTTGTTTGGTGTCTCAGATGTTTTACAGGATTTTGGCAATACTTAGTGTGCTTATTCCAAATATGTAAACAGTTTTTCTCTACCAGCTCTACTTTTATCGAGGAGGGATTTTATTCGTGAACTCTAGGCAGTGTTGTCAAGATAACTGATTTTCATTTTTTTTTTTTTATAAATTCTTTCGAATACGTATATTACCACAAAATAGGCACTAAATTGAGCATTACTCCGAAACAGGTCAACCGATTTTATCCATTATAAATAGACGTCTTCCCATGGACATTATAAATGCGTATACGAAGTTTCATAAATATACGATAAAGCGTATTTGAGTTATTGCGCCTTTAAAGTAGACACTAAATTGGGGTTTACTCCGGTACCGGTCAACAGATTAGGTTCAAATTCAATAGGGCACTAGATTAGCCTACCAAGTTTCATGGAAATCCGATACAGCGTATTTGAGTTGCGCTCCCATGGACATTACAAATGTGTTTTCCAAGTTGCATGAAAATCCGAAAAAGCGTATTTGAGTTATGGCGCGTACAGACACACGGACGAACAGACAGACGGACAGACATTTTTCGTCCCCACACACAATCTCATAAAGTACCATACTGGCACTTAATAATAATAATAATAATAATAATAATAATAATAATAATAATAATAATAATAATAATAATAATAATGATATAGTTAGACTTTTAGATTAGCCTACATCCTAAAATCCAAGTGCTAGAAAAATGTTTTCATCAAAATCGGCAACCATTTTCATTTAATCTTTCCAGTCACATAAATCATCATACTTAACCTATTTATTGCATAAAATTCCAACATCTATCTTGAGATTATTCAGGCTCAAGAGACAATTTAACAAGAGTCGAACAGTCTCAACAGTAACAACTCCCCAATAATACATTCTCGAAACCGGGAAAGCCTCAAGTCACACAAAAATGGTATACTAAATATAACAATATATAATACAAATCTATATTCATTTTTTTACAAGGTAAATGTTAGCATAAGCATGCCGTGTTTAACAAATGAAATGCTATAGATGGAGTTAGTCTAAACAAAAGAAAATAAATATACGAAAAGTGGAATATTTTGATGACTGCTACATTTACTGACTTCCTCCCTAAAAATAGCATTGCAAAGAATAATGAGTGACTAAATTAGAATAATTACAATTTTAAATGTATTTTGAATCTGCTTACTCTAAAGTCTAGATGGTCTCAGATTCTCCATAACTTTGGCTTTATCTACTCTGTGGGAATTTATTACTCACACACACTCTCTCTTTCTCTCCATCTTTATCTCTTCCATTTTTCCATCCTCATCTCCCTTCCTCAGCTAATTAGAAGACTTCTTAACATTTACACTTTATAAATCACGGGAAAGTTGAAATCTTAAGGAAATGTGTGATTTCTAGCATAGCCTAGAACTATGTGCACTTTGTACGACAGAGCCTCTCTTAATTCGAGTAGAATCCTCATAGTTAAGGAACAAGTTAAATGAAACAAACTTTCTAGTTTGAGAAGCTTATATGCAGCCGGATGGTTAGCTCCACTTCTTGGCACGCTAAATAAACTGGAGACGGGAGAGAAAAGTTTTCCTGAGAAAAAAACATACCACCTTCAAATTTCTACTTATCGAATCCAGACGTACTAACTTATAATACTCCTCTCCTCCCTCCCACAGTGTAGTCAAGAGTGATTACTGAGTAAATTTAACTTCTACTATACTGGGAACCATGCCCTTATTTAGAATGATGATCGCAAAAGGTGTGTTTATGCAGAATAAAACGGGTCTGGAAGCTCGTTTTATGTATTTTTTCATTCGGTTATTTAAAGCGTTAAACTTCGACATGAAAGAAAATGGCTACGTTAACCCTTTCAGAGCTGAGTGTCTGTATTAATATAATTATGTAATCATCTACATTATCAGTAAGCTCTAGTTTAAAATAAATTAGGGAAAATCATGTGTAATAACTGGTTTCCGCAAATGGCAGTCCTAACTTGAGGATAACAGATAGGCTTTCACATAACTTTTAAGGCGACGAATTTATATATCAGTAGCAGTCAAAAGGTTAATGCTAGAATATCCTTTAAAATACAATTAAATTAATGCGAGAAGATCTCACATAAGAGTATTCTTTATTCTTTAGCTTTTTATTGAATTATCACATTGGACTTATATTGCACATTTCAAAAGTCAGTAGACTTAGATGTATTCTCAGAAACAACCATACTAATATAAAGTAATTCAAGAAGAAGAAGAATTCTATTAATATGCATCTACTAACTCGCACAGCACACATCATACTTTTTTCTAAATCTGTACTTTAAAACCAACATTATATACGTGACATACCATGTAAACGCAATAATATGCGACAAAGGATAAAATAACAGACGACTACAAAACAAGTTAATAGGTTTTCTATAACGAAAAGAATCGCTGAACGAAAACGTATGGATCAATCCATGAAAGAATAATGGAGAAAGGCGTAATTGAAATCCTACTAAAATCGGAGCAAGTAAAAGGTGTGCTAGATCTAAAGCTCAGCAGAACTTTGCACTAACAAGGGACTGTAGAAACATTCAGGGAGACAAAAACAGATTTTTAGCAAAGCTACCGTGTACAGAAAAAATAAATAATTGGGCAGTGAATAGACTATAGGAAAACAGAACAGGTAGGCCTAACAAAATAAAGTCTTGTTGAACGTTTACAAAATAAACTAAGGAAGTAAAAGGACTCAAACGAGAGGTTAAGTAGACTGCAGAAGAATACATTAACACGCGAGAAATGAACTGCACAGGAGGATATGATTAAGTACAGAATGTCCCCCTCTCGAACTACTTTTATACCAGTACTTAAAATAATATATATATATATATATGTATATGTGTGTATGTATATGTATATATATATATACATACACACATATACACACACAAACACACACGCTTACAGAGACATTATTTTTTTGCGATGTGCCGCTGGAGAGCGCCAGCTATCGTGGCGCGAACGTCTGCCGATAAAAGCGGTAATCTGACCATCAGTTTCCCGGGTAAAGTCGCATTGTGAGACCCGGCTGTTGCTGGTATTTTTAAATGCGTTTGTATTGTCATAATGCCTCAACATAGGTACACTTTAGAACAGAGAATTTTCATATATGATACATATGTGAAAATAACACCTTAAGAAGGGTGAGGCTGCGTTTTTAAAGGAAATTTCTCGGTGTTCCTGCACCTCAAAGAAATATTGTGTGCGTAATCTTGTAAGTAAATTTATGGAAACTGGATCGATTCTCGATAAGACATGAAATGTAAACCGCCGCGTTCTTACCGAGGAGAAACTTGACGAAATTAATGAAAGGTTAGGAAAAAGTCCAAATAAATCTCTGTGACGGCTTTCACAGGAGACAGGAATTTCGCCATCCTCGGCTAAGAATGATACCAAGCTTTTAAAATTTATTAAAACCGTATAAAGTGACAATTGTTCATACATTCCAGCCACGCGATAATGCAAGTCGAGTAATTTTTTGCAAGTGAATGTTGACTAGTGTTAATGGCGGCACAATTGACCCATGTGTAAATTTTTCTTAAATAAACAAATTTTTCATAAGTAAACATGTAACATGTCTGATGTATGTGATCTAAGAAATATTACAGGTTTGTATTGTAATTCGAACTCGATTTTGAATAATTTTCTTTGTGGTCTACAGGTTATACGATAATAATAACAGAAAATAGAATTGAAGAACAGGAGATACGTCCTAGGACTATGTTGAGAATCAGAGTGTACATCTAGAGAAGTAGATTTATTCGATAAAATAAAATGTCAAGTGATTACTCCTGCATTATAGTCGATAAATTTAATAATTCAAATATAATTAAATTTAAAGAAAAAACAATAAAGGGTTAAGTTTTCTCAGGACTCATGTCAAAATATCATATAACGAACGGCAGATTATCTCAACTGCAATTCTAAAAGTTTACTATTATAATTTCATCTCACTGTCCTTTCAGTACGTAACGGTCAAGAAATTCTTTAAAAAAAAAAAAAAAAAAAAAAAAAAAAAAAAAAGCAAACTAAATTTAAAAACAGTGTTACTGTATAACGAGTTTTACGCAAACCCAGAAATTTACAACTTGATAGAAGTGATCAAAGTACTTTTAGGATTGGCTAGCGACACCTGTAGGTAATAGAACACTTTATCATGACCACTAATTTAGAGAATATCTTTTAATTTTTAAATTGAAAGTGGTAACACTGAGTTCCTGCAAGATCGGTGACTACTTAAGAAATTTCTTGTCAAAGATATCAGGCAACGGCATCAAGTTGGTGTCTGTCTCTCTTCAGATGATAAATGATCTCCCCTTTAAGAATAGAGTGCGGTCGAACTTAGATATTGTTCCTGGTAACTTCTGCTTGTCAAGGAGTGAGGAGTCTACTGCCAAAATTGAAACAAACAAATTTCCAAGTTGGCAATGAATTCCACTTGGAGACAGTGTTCCTGATTCGGAACAGCGTCGTGTTTGTCTCCATGGGATCAAAAGCAGTCACACGAAGCACAAGCAGTTTCACAAGTTGCGCTATGATCATTATGTAGTCAACAATCATTAGTAATAACTAGATAGACCGTATTATATTACTACCGGTACCTGGTATAATATTGTGTTACTGGATAGTTCCCATAATAGGCTAATAATAATAATTAATAATAATAATAATAATAATAATAATAATAACCACAAAGCATTAAACGCAAAACAGTTAAATACACCCATGGCCGCTCTATCATTGTTTGTGATACTTAGGCATGCCCAGATATATGCACGTTTTAAAAGCACAATAAAGCATTATTTACAAAACAAATTATAAAGCATAACTCGAAAATAATAAAAATGAACCAACAAAATATTTATAGGCCTACTATATAGCAATGCAGTATGTAAAATAAGGTAATAAATAGTTAACTGGGATTTCCTATTAATCTTGGCAGTTGTAACATTTTAACGAAAAAATTGGTATGGGATTAAAGACAAGTATGATTTAACTCAGGGTTTTAATTGGACCGGTACTCAACACCAATACTTACGGGTTAGTTGCAGAATTTTTCGAAGAGAGTATGAGAAGTTCTGAAACATGTTATAAGCACCGGTAGTTACAAGACCAACGCTATTTTGTGTTGCTTGTTTGGATAAAATTCCAATAATGTACTGAACAGAAAATAACCTCATAATATCAATGACGCGGAGAGGATTATATTATATTGAAGAAACAATGAGATAATTTGACCCGCTTGACAACGATTGTTGACCGCTTGCACCAAACTGAGTTAAATGTTTAATGTTGTGTCGGCAGCAGTACACAACGTCTTAATAAATCCAACTCGAGTTGACGAGTTACATCAGATAAATTTATCGAAAAACTCGTCAAATCTCGTGGGATTAGGCTACCTATGATAAACGATCGTGATTGGTCTATATCCGAGGAATTGCTAAACGTTATTGTCAATATGAAACACGCAGCGTATGAGAAGAATAGTCTCATTAAATTACAATTACATTCACATCATAAACTTATAAATAATTTTAAAAATGTTACTTTAAATTGAAAATAATGTGTAAGATCAATGAGTCTGCTGCGTGGATTCAAGTTACACCTTTCGTGTGCCGCAAGTTGTAGAAGGTTGGGAAACGCTGCCTTAAGAAGTACAGAAAGAAACGCAAAATTCCATTAAAAAATCATAGTTGTTACTCTCTACCGTTCAAAAATATTACGTTACCATTAATTCATTACACATCACATAAAACGTTTGATCTCTTAAAATAACACGTTATATAAATCCTAATACCAGACAAAGTAACAAAATGCAGAAGAATAAAATGCTCTTACGTGTATATTTTGGAAAGTTAAATCTTGTAACAAGCTTTAGAGATGTTACATCACTTTCATAGTTTTAATATTTGCAACCTATTTATTGGAAGTAATCTATTTCATAGATCATAAAACTGTACAACGAATATGTAAAACATAAACTGTTTCGTCCTTGGCTCTAGCAAGTGATGCTTCACGTTAATAGCAAGAGGGGGTTATAAAATAACGAATAGGCTACTGGGCGTATAACTTTAACTCTTCCTAAATACGAACAACGTTTTAGCAACTGTACGAGAGCCGTAACTCACAGAAATTGCCATAGGGCTTTTTAGGGTTAATGTTTCAGCACGACTGAATGCGTACATTGTTCCAAACACCTCCATAGGGGGTTGTCGTAAACGAGTACAGTCCTGCGAATAATCTGTCTGAAATCTAGGGATTATTTATACAGAAGGAAATACGGCAGAAAGGAAGCTGAGAACTTGAAAAATAACACAACAATCAACCAATACATAAGGAGAACTACAGAAACGAGAAAGTGTTACAAGCTCGCGGGTTCGAACCCCTATGAGGTCGTTGGGATTTTTCAATTGGTCTGCTCCTTCTGGAGGCACTAGGGCCCTGGGGTCGACTCAACCTCCAACATAAATTAGTATCAGAAGCAATCCTGGAGGTAAAGGCGGCCGATGCGTAAGGCTAACAACCTTACCACCTCCATGCACCGAATACCTAAAAAGTCTGGCAGCCCTAAACTTTCTGGAACTCTAAGGACCTTCATGGTCTGTATAGGAAACACTTTTATAGAAATGAAAAAAGAAAGAACAACCCAAGAGAAAGTAACGTAGACAAAACTAAAAGGCATATTATAAGTAGCCGCCGGTAAGTTATCAGTTGAACTATATTAGGCTAAACTATCCATTTCATGAAAGAGAAAGGATTCGTGAGCTAAATTACACCCATTTCCAACTAGTCATTTGTATAAAGACTCGACGATTACTATACTAAAATGGAAGCTGCCTTCAGTTCTACCCTCTTACATTTTATCAACCACTCCTGCTCTTTATTATCTTAAGTACAAAATAAATCTGTAATATGAGAGCAAATTACGACAAAGAATGCAACATATTTAGCAACCTTAATTGGCAATCTTCATACAAGATTAAGGGAGGAGAATAATTAGGGAATGACAAAAAAGAGAGCAAAGTGTGATTTTGGTTTTACACAGATCAACTGTTGACTGTAGTTCATATTAAAGACTTAAAATTTATTTTTATTAGGACTTTGATGAAATGCAATGACTAGCACTCAAGCAAGACACTAAATCCTGGAATATAATCGGAGATTGTTTTCCCAATGTAAATAATCAGACCAGAGTACCTAAAATGTATCCTTGTATTATTAAACACCTCATTTATGACATATCTGAATCGTTCACTCAATATAAATATTCTGAAGTTACAATCAACAGAAAATAGGTTTCTATTATGTTCTTCCGCCATTACGAGGGACAGAACGGAAGAGGAAGAGAAAATGGTTGGCGAGAGAGGGGTCAAAATTAGATCGAAGTCTGCCAGGACATTGTCGTGTACGGACATAGAATGGCTCGACACATTAAAAAAAATTTAAAATATATATGACTGTAAAGACAAAATAAGCTATAATAATACACATACACTGAGAAAATATCGTTAAACACATTTCAATCAAACCTCTGTATAGCGATATTTGTGGGCCTTGGCAGATTACATCGTTATATTGTTATACTGAGGTCCTGTTATGTACCTAATTAGAAAGACGGCATGCAAAATACTTTGTACTCTACAGGATAATTCAAGTAACAGACGTGCAAAGAAGCGAAAAATTATAATTGATCGCAAATCCAAATCTTAAAATATCGCTAAATTTCCTGACTTCCAGTAATGGTAACCACAGCTACTTTACACCTACACACTGAGAAATTATTATTCAGACTGGTTTAACATCACGGACACCCCAAGCTTTGAGCATAGGCATATGCCAGGAGTTACAAACTTGTAGAGGGTGGGAAGAAGCAAGAAGAAGACAGCAAATTTGCTAAGGCAAAAGTAAAGCAATTTGCTGGATAGAGAGCCTTAACTACACATGATGTGCATTTTGAAGTGGCAACCGAACTTATATGTGGTTCTCCATATGTAAGGGAAGATTATACCCTCCATGACCCTAACCTTTCTCTTCCGGAATTTATATATATATATATATTTAGGCGTAAGAGTTATCAGGCCCCAAGAAAACAGATATTGATGGCTGGGATGGGCACTAATATATCAGCTCCCACTCACAGGGCAAAGCTACTGGTTTGCAATAGCAATCGAACTTTAAAATATTGTTACAAAAGGATGTTTTTAAAATATATTCGTTTTAGTGAGTAAAATTTAACATTATACAGGTAGGAAATTTTAAAAGGACCAAAGAAAAATATAGCTAAATGCGGGTTTATCGTTAGATCCTTTGTCATTTAGAGGTTTGACTGTACTGCAATAATGACCTGAAGCAAATAACCAACTGTCCAGGAACGAGCCCTTTTACTTCCACCTAAGACATTACAAAACCTAAAGTTGTGAGCACAATATCAATTTACTGTATAGACTATACTACCACCTACTCTCCTCGTTTTCAAAAAAATTACTCTCATAAGACCAGACTTGACCAATTCTAGGGGTAAACGTACTTAAAAGGTGGCAATTCGCCAGTTCCGATTTACTAACTGGAACCTAGTAGCATTTCTACTCCCCTGCTAGAGTTGCCATCGCCAGCCAAATTACTTCGAAGCCATAACATATAACATAAGCTCAGTGCATTGTTATGACAACTTCCATTACGAGCACAATAAAGTCTGCAGGCATTATTCCCCTACACCTATTTCTAAGTACAGCAAGAAGCAAAACGTTGTATTTCATTTCTGCAAGAAGAAGGATAACTTCTCAGGTAATGCATTACTTTCTATTAAAATACAGCTAATAGTAATGCTATTGCACTATTGTTGCGTCTTTCAACAGAGTTATTACTTTATTTCATTTACTACATGTTATTTAACTCTTAGGCTAAACCACGATACCTAGATTAAGATAAATTATAAAATTTATCAGGGTAGCTAGCAAATAGTTTAGTAAAAATGACAACAGTATGTAAAAGTTACTAACTAAGAAGTTCTCTTTTAATATCAGACATTCAGAAATAATGAATATACATAATTATGTTCTTTCTTTCTTTACTTCTCTTTTAGGGACATTTAAGCGACTCATGCCTCCCGGGCCTTACTGGGCCGCGACCTCTACTTTTTTGACCAGATAAGGACACAGAGGGCCTCCCCCGATGAGTGATCAGCCTAATGCCACCTCCGAGACCTTTGCTTGATCCGCCTTTCACACATAAGGCGAGCATATGATGAAGACAATAATATTGGGCAAATGATATCTAGGGACCACAGGGCCTAAAGTTACCTGACATTTGACTCACAGGTGAGGAAAACCCCGGAAAACCCCAACTAGGTAACTTGTCCCGACCAGGATTCGAACCCGAGCCCGCTGCGTGAGGGGAGCGAACGCAAGCCCCTACGCCAAGCAGTGAACGAATGTACATTTGTATAAACGAAAATTCGAGAATGCAGTTGTTTAACGATTTAATAACTGGCCTAACAAAGTTAGTTCCTGTTTTAACTCGAACTTTCAGCATCACGTCTATTTGTAAATCTGCTTCTTATGTAGCACTGACCACTAAGCAAATAATATTTCCCAGACCTTTAGATTTAATTGAAATCCTTAATTCTGCTTTAAATTTAAATTATTCTTTAAAAAAACTCCTTCTCTTTACTTTTATAAATACAAAGAAAACAGCTGATCAACAAGGACATTACTAATTTAAGGATTAAAACCACACACCATATTTAATAAGAATCAGAGGAATGAAAATAAACCTGAAATTCTTATAGAAGAAGTAATGAACACAATGTCCAATTGTCCATTATTGTAGGAAAATGTAATAATAGGGCTAAGCCAGCAACTCAATAGACGACAAGTTTTCAAAATGAATATTAATCATGTTTAAATTTTATAGAGCAAACAGGCTGAAAACAATGAAGTCCAGTATAAGAACAATGCATCATTATATAACCGAGCTTTCAATGTAACCTCGGTAATTGGTTTCGTTCCGCAAACACAGATGCGGCGTTAATATGATGGATTTCAATACCAATTGTAATTAATGTCCATGTATCATGGGACTTAATGTACCTGCTCTGGCAGAGAACTTGGGAGCTCATATGTCATGGCAAACACCAATCTGAGACCACAAACTAAAAATAAATATGTAGAGGTTAAGGGATATAACGACTCAACATAAGTTAAATACATATTTCAAAGTAGGGCCTACGTAACATTCCACCAGTTTTGGGATATGTGAATACTTTAGTTATCCCGTTTCGCTGCTTAACCTAAGTGGTTTGTGAAAAGTATCGTAGCAGAGTAGTTAGCATGCTTACTATCAGACCCTATATTCACGGACTCCAACATGGTTGGGGGGTGGGGCATTTGAGTCACATCGCATACCTATGATTCCTTATATAGTCATATCCTGAAAGCGGATTCCTAAGGGAAAATGCTGTTCTTCACATACTTAGAGATAGCAAAGGAACATTATCGATAAGGTTAAATAGGAAATTACTTACACAGACTTAAAATTCAAAATTATGATGCATGTAAATGTGAAGAGGGCAGCAAACGTGCAACACGTATTGTTTAATTCTCCAATCTTTTGGCGGGAAAGTCCCAACTTGCGTTGTTACTGAGAACATAGAAAACTACTATTCAATCCCACTGAATAGTAGTGATACTATTAAAATATGGCAAAATATAAAATAATGTATTTCGTAAAAGACCCGCCTTTAAATCACTATCAAATCTAGAAGAGGAAATAGTTACTAAAAACGAGATATATATTAGTAGCAAAATATAACCCTAATATACCCATGGGTGAAATAGAGTTTTCAGTTTGAGTTATTCAATAAATATATACCGGTAAGTAAAATAAGGTTAAACAGGTTTCATTAGAGATCTAAGGGAATCTAGTTTTGGTTTTAAGTCACGTTCATAAGGCACAGTGAATAAATGTGTAAGGATATAGGCTTACTGTAACTACTTCTGTTCCCCTTGTTTTCGCTTCTGCCTCAGAATTCTGTAAAATAATTACGACATTATGATCAAGCAAAAACTCACTATATCTCACAGCAAAGGAAAATTTCCTATCACACGCAAAATTCGCAACCGGATAGGCCTATATACATTTTCAGCTTTCTGATAATACAAATGCACTTTTCTTTAAACTCAATCTACAGTATGGAAATGGAAATCATTTGAAATTTTTTTCCCTGGGTTTCCTGAACTTTTCAGAACATAGGCCAAAGTATAGTAAAGGGTACCCTTTTCAGGTCATGGAGGGCCTTAGGGTTCCAGGAGGATGAGGCTCCCAGTGTTGAGACATGCGGACCATGAAGGTGGTAAGGTTGTCAGACTTACACACCGACCGCATTTACCACAGGACTGCGTCTGATACTCATTTCTGTTAGAGGGTAAGTCGACCCCAGGGCCAAAGAGCCATATTAATAGGTCAATTAAAAACCCACACCACCTCATCGGAGATCGAACCGCGACCTTCCGGTATCTCACTGGAACACGGAGTACGCTATACCGCTTTTCAGAACATGCCTCTTAATAGACTATTCCTATAGAGGAAAACACATACAGCACATGTTAAAATACAGTGGCACAAGAAGTAATCTCTGCTATGTCATGTAGGCCTAAGGTTTTTTTTCTTAAAAACCTGTTCAGAACTGTTATGGGATTTTGAGCCCTTTAATCTTTCCAGAAGTCAAAGTTGCAATACAAATCATCTAAGTACTTATATACAGCTCTATGACGTTTGCAAGCCTCTAGGTCTGTACTCCGTAGACTTTTCATATTAAGAAAATATTATTGTAATTGAAGGGACTTGTAATTGGTTTTATCCGAGACATAGAGAAAGGAAAGTAGGAAGAGAGAAATGAGAGAATAGTTTTTCGGTGCTTTCCTCCTTCCTCTCTCTTCTTAAAAATGGTTTGAAAGTTCCAATTATGAATATTTACTTTTGAAATGAATTAGGACATAGTAATATTCTTTAAATATATTAAGATTCACACATTAAGAAATTCTTCCCAACGAATAAACATTTTTACTTTATTAAAGAGCATTATGAAAAGCTTCTTTTCAGTATTATACCATTTTAAAAATCAGCTGCACGAGCAGGAGTTTAATAATAGCGCAAACATACGTAAAGAACATCACGACGTGTTCCTCATTATACTAAAACAGAAACCAAATCTCAAAAATGTTTTCTAAGTTAGTGCCTGATCGTGACTTTTCTAAGGAACGTAAGCGGCCTTCAAACGATAAGAAGTAATTTCAAACTACGCTGACAGAACTATTTTTATGTTCATTCGACTATAAGCACGGCAGAGATATCGTATTATTTAAAAAATGCAAGTCACATTCTCAATCTACTTCGGAGAAGAAGACATGTTTCAACGACGTAAGAATACTCAATTGCCATCATGTTTTCTTCTTAACATATAAATACTATATTATTCACTGCTATTGTATTTCCCTTGTAAGTTATGCAACGAAATGAACAGAATTCGCTCACGGTGAAAAGAGAGATCGATTTGGAAGTTGAAGGATCGACATAATTTTTCTGACCGGGTTCAAAACGCCGCATATATTTTGAATCCTATAGTGAGACCAATTCTAGCCAATATGAAGCCGTCGACCAGGGAAAATGATAAATGTAGGCCTACTATACAGCTTCTCTTTTAAGTAAAAATTAATACATCCAATACTTCGTAATAAAGCAATAGGATTTCAAAATTCATTTCGGAGTAACTGGCATTTCCATACATGTGTGTGTGGGTGTGTGTCTGTGTATATACATATATTTTGAGAGAGAGAGAGAGAGAGAGAGAGAGAGAGCTATTTTGATACTGAAGAGTACCGTACATTTCAACTTATTCCATAACACTAAAAATATCTGCCCAAGGAAATTATATCATTGAAGTAACCTAATTTTGAAACTATCTTTACTGGGATTCGAAAAGCAAAGATCTGTGAATTGAATTATACACATGTAATCTAATCTGTGCTATTGAGTATATTTTTTCATCGCTCGATCCTAGAAATTTTACGAAAAATTAACAACTGTAGTTTAAAAATTGTGTTGAAAACAATTTTGCTGTAGTTTTAAGTTGCTGAGTTCGATTTGTTATGTTAATAGCCCTGAAATGTTAGCGAAAATATACTTCAGATTTTGGGTTGCACTTTTGAAGACTGGTTTTATAAGGGTTAAAAATTTCCTAAAGCTCTACCCAGGAAAGCTGTGGACATTTGCCGGTAGATCGCGAGATTAAGCAACCTTGTACTGCAATTTCTATAATGGCAATGTCCGGATTTTCAATCGCTTGTCTCCACCATGTTACTTAAGCAATTACGCTGAACACAGAACTTGTCATGAACATCTATAGCAGAGAGAAAAGCGTGGACGAATTTGAACGGCTTGGGCTTGTCAGGCCTGAGAGACGGCTTTATTGTGGAGAACAATCAAACGCGCGGTGCAGTGGCTGGAGGAAATGAAGGCGACGCATGTTGTTAACATTCTCATAAAACCTAAAGATGAGGAGGTGTACTGACAACATATGAGCACCTGCGCCACGATGAGTCGTAAAAAGTAATGTTACAGCATCCACAGCCGTTGCCGTTCAAGCAAATAACTTTTAAATCTTTTCCCCAGAAGTTTTAAATGGTGTTTAAAACAATAATAGTAATTATAACTTTACTACACAGCATATTCTACAGTCAATGTTTATGAAACATAAAATGGATGGAAACACTTGTACGGCAGAACAATGAGAAACTTTCCAAGTAAACTGACCTATTTTATGAGAAAGGAAGCTTCGGTGTTCTAGAGGGTAGAATTTATATTTCACTGTAAGTAATCGTCAAATGAAATCAAATGTGGGCACTAAGTCTGAAATCGATGAGAAAATTGTCAGTAAAATATCTGCTTTCTTTGAATGCCAGTCGTAACGGAAGGATGAAATCCTCACATTTTGCTTACAGTATTACTTTGCTAATCTCATATTTTAGCTTTTCTGTGATTTTTTGAAGTCATGAATTTGTACGTCAGTAGCAGCTATAATAAGTGGAGGAGGTATTGCGTTCGACCCCGAAATTCGTTGAGTTTCTAACGTAAATACACGTTTTGAGGTCTCCTGAATCAAAAAATACTATTTTTCAGAAACATGTGTCTGTGGACAGCCTAGTTCTAGAACGAAAAATCGCACGGGAACAAAATTTTGTATTTGGGTTGGGTACCTCCTGGGGATGTGATATGAAGATTGGCGGTGATAATTGTCTTACTGTTAATGCTACTTTACATGAAGAAAATTTCGTTTTTCGCGATTTTCTCGAAAACGAATCCAACGATTTTATTTTAATTTTGTAAATGACGTGCTTACTAAGAGGCATTTTTTTTTGGCAAAAATTATCTGAAGGTTAGTTATAAGCCACCGACTGTTTTTAGAAACTCAGTCAAGCCTGGTGAATAATAAGGTTTTGCATCAGATTGAAACAACTGAATACGTGCCCTTTGCAATCGGCCTCTTACTCCAAGTAAGTCGAGTAAGTGAGAAAGGTGTATTGCCCATGCTTAGGATAAAGAAAGTTACACGAATAAATTAATCAGATTTTATTTGGGCCGTGTATCCTTCAGTGATGCGATACGAAGTGGTAACGACATTCTCTTTATTTTTACAACTAATTTACATGAAGAGAATGCCATACATAATATATTACACTAAGAGGAAAACTTTTATTTGGGTATCGGTAGAGGAAGTTATATATTTCACATGAGATTTTTTCTTTGCGGTATCTAAAGTTACTATTAATTCATTAGGCCTAATGGTATTAGTTCTTAATACTATAATTGTCACAGACATTGTAATTGTACTAATGAGTAGTAGTTTTAAATTACCGATAAATACAAGAGCAACGCATTTGATAGGATATTTATCTAGTGGAATTTAAATGGAAGAATTGAATTTTTATAATTTCATCGAATAAAATGCAGTGACTAATAATAAAATATATTTACAATAATTATTATTGTAAATATATTTAAGTCAATACATTGTAATTGGAGCATCTGAAAATAATATTATCATAACATTAAAAACCATTCACAACAAAAACATGACAAGCCCGACCTATCTGCAGTAGCCTATAGTCTACCGATTAGGCCAAATTTTAATGAAAGATACAATACAATGGAATGAAATCTCTTAAAGATAGCCTACATTACAGTAGAGCATCGATTATTAGAATATCGATCAACTAACCAGAAACGCTCCAATAGGCAAATTAAAATTTGCAAGCGCACCATCTAGCGCTACAGTACTGGGCCGTTCGATTTGGCAGTTTCCCCCTCCCTGCAAAAGCAAAAAATAACCTTTTTCTAAGCTTAAGGCCTACTTTAATGGTCATTGAACTTGTCAAACTAGGCTACTCAGTTCTCTGTGTTATTTGTAAGACATATGATACAAAATTATGCAGTTTTGCGTTTAATATCGGTGTTTCTTTGTACCATATTGCTTCATATCGTTGTCCAAATAATACGCTATCCGAAAACTCTCCATTCCCCAATTGTTTCGGATGTTCGATGCGCTGTACGGAATTTATTAAAACTATTCTCAAATTGTTTTCCATCTGTGCAGACGATCTGGGACGCTTTGGGTTACTTAACGAATCGAATACAAACAAAAGGTGATGGAAGATCGCAACGAGATTTATCAATTTCTGTTCACAATGTGCAGTCACTAGAGATTGGCAAGCCCGTGAAATAATCACGCTCGCCACTTCCGGAAGAAAAATCAATATTAGCTTGGTTGGCGCGGCTGAATGTCGGTCGGGAGTCGGTATTCAGCCGGTTGGTGATTTATGTTGAAGCAACTGCATCCCTGAAGGGATTAGGCCTAGCTTCTGACCGCTACGTCATCCACCATAGGTAGATGGCAGGATTGGGGGCATATGGTCAGCATGCCGACACCCAAGGCCGTTAATGGTCTTGGTGAATTTTTCATTACTGAAAACCCCCCTACCTGGCCGTGAATAGAACCCGCACCAAAGGGGTGGAAGGCAGGTATGCTACCTATACACCACCGAGGGGAACTGTATGAGTGTGTGTAGCCTATATATGTGTGTGTATGTGTAGCATATATATATATATATATAAACACTTAGAGATAGAAATACTGCTAAATAATAATAGGCCTAAGTTGATGAATAATCTCTAGATATGCACATAGGCCTACGAGTTATCTTCCCGGGTTGAATTCTCGAATCGTCAATTTCAATAAACGGATTTCAAAAATGTTACTGAGAAAATAAAGAACTCAGGAAGGAAGATTGTCTTGGATGTTTCACGAATTGCTTAGTTATTTTTTTAACTTAAAGATTTGTTTCATCAAGTCTCTATTTAAAATTGTCACTTTAACAGACACGTCGGAATGTTCAACAAATTTCTTCGATTCGGCACCTAATGATTTTCTGCCTCCAGAAAGACAGAAGACTCCTAGAACTGTTGTCACATTAATACAAATTTATTTAATGCATTATTCATAGAACTGTAAGCATTTCAGATTTCTATCGAAAACTTTTCATCTCTTTCCTAAACTGTCTACGAATCGTTCCCAAGAATCTTATCTTACTTGGCACTGGAACTTGTAACAATCCATGCATCGTAACACAGAACAGAAACAACTCAATAAAACTTTAACAGAATTTATAACCAAAGAAAGAAAAGATTCCTTCTATGTAACTTTATACGGTATTTATAAAACCAGCTGATGTTTTCCAAGAAGCTTTCCGAGTTTTGAAACTAAAAGAATACTTAATATACACTATAAAGAAAGGATCGGAAGAACTGTAGGTAATGTGCAGCTTGATATGTAAGCTCGTCTTCAGTTTTATACAAAACATCAGTATAAGGCATTCTTAGAAGCATGGTACCAAGCTCCCAGAAAACAAACTAAAGCAGAAATGAAACTAAAGTGAAATTCAGAAAGAAATTATATTAATCGCCTACATACATTTGTGGACCTTAAGGAATATTTAACGTTTTCTGTGTTCAAGGCAGCGGGTTCGATCCCGGCCCAGATCGACGATGGTATTCATGTGTGCATAGATATGACAGGCCCATGTCTGAAGATTTACACGCAGGTAAAATAATTCCCACGGAACAAAATTCGGTACACCAGCTACTGTGTCACAGACCTAAGTTGCAGTACACTTCCTTCATTAAATAACTATAAGGTGACAGTCATATTGGTAGTCAGGGCCCCAACCTAACTACAATGTAGTTGACCAGTAAGACATGCAATAGGAATTATCATTTGGAAAATTAAAATGTAATGGATAATTGCTACGTTGTATTATACAATGAAAATATAAGAGGAAACTGAAGACACTACTTCAAAAAAGGTGTTAACTTTCATTTCTGTGACTGACAAACTGTATTTGGAAGAAAGTGTTTACTCGTGAATTAATACTTTTTGTGAAACGGCTTTAACGCTTCCTTTTATTTTATCTCCTAAACTAGTGCCCTCTGATGCAGACTCCCATCACTATGTAATAAAACACGAGTTGGTGTCTTCATGAAAAATATGTAATACATTCTTGCAGTAAAGTCTTCCCTTTCCACACCTTGCAGTTTAATCTTTTATGACCCAGAGGCCAAACGAAGTGAGTATGTACAAAAATAGAATCTACACTAGCTACAACATATCTGGGCTATGTATTTCATTATTCCGATGTCATAATTGTACACTACAACAGCCATTTTACCACTTTTTTTAAATTAATAATACCACGTATCCAAGTTATATATAACCTTTGGAATATTTATATAGATTATTATAGTGAACTTGAAAATATTAGTGTGTGAAATGAAACCTCTTGGGATGTAACTGGCGAAGTTCTTAAATTACTACGTGTAACTGGTTTTTAATTCTCCGTTTTTTATATACAATACAAGCGACATCTCGAATAATTAATTTCTAAATAGTTAAACTAGGTATCGCAGACTAGTTGGCCAATCTGTCGAGACATTATAGCAGGTAACGGGGGTTTACAGCAGTTAAATACAGTAACCAGAGCGACCACAACATGGCGTATTTATTATTATAGCGGCTCAAATGCCATGATCTACAGTCCATTATTACGCTAAATGTAGTCGCTGTGCTATATCAACTAGCAGGATGTTCCAATCTCAGCATTCAACTTAAAATATGCGAGCTTCGGATCACATGTACTAAACTGAAAATAGAATAATGAGTTTCATCACTATCACTAAATAACAACAGTGTAAATAAAAATATTCTGAAAACAGCACGAACTGATACGAACGCTCGCATTGCATTCAGAAGTAATTTACTGGCCAGTAACGTCGGTTTGGTATTATGCCTGACAGAAAAGAGGTTGCACCAGCATAAATGTTGCGTGGGAAATTTTGTGGTTTTGTACGAACTTTTAAGGACATAAAGGTATACGCACTTCACAAATGCCTGCATGTATACTCAACTGGTAGTAAAGATTAAGGGTGGGACAGCAATATATACATATGAGTTATTTCAGTACCTTATTTCCGTCATAATTATAGCTCAAACGGTTTTATGACACCGTATCGGAAAATAATAGCATTTTTATAAAATTATCCCAGTAAACTTACGATGTAATACCAAGTAGTGGCAAGTTTATACAAGTCTGGCGTTTTTGTGCATTGTAACGAAATTGCCATATTTGTTATAAAATATAGCAACACATGATAAGTTATAACAGCTTGTCTATCTAGTGGTAGGTTGGCTGTCAAACGGCTAACTAGAAGTAGGCAGTTATGATACAAAATCATAACCTGCAGATAAAAAAAAATCCTCACGTTCTACATAAAGCAGCCTCTAATCAGTCTTGTTTCTTTGATTTTATACGTCAGTAGCAGTGAAAAGGTTAATGTCTCAATCTTAAAAACCAACCTCACTTATAATTGTGTGGTCATGTTTGAATTGTCGCATCTTAGGGTGCCGCTAGTGTCCCTGGTCACGTTCATACGGGGAGAACGGCCAGGCTGGGTTATCGAATAATGCGACTATTATGGCGACACATGCACCTACATAACAGAGCAGCAAATCCCGTTATCTTCACACTAACTCGCTGAACAATGCATACTGCATCCTCTGCAACACAATGAGGCATAATTTAGTAATTCGACGGAAGCAAACGCAGAAATTTTCCTCGTTTCACGCACACAAGGACTGGACTGGCACACAAGATTAGAATTAACATTAGTTTTCACTCCTGGCTTCATCCGCCTAGGAAAATAGAATGTCTGAGGTTCCGTTATATCATTATGTGTAGCGGCCCGGATTTCTAGTATTAAAGACAATTGCGAAATTTTCAACTGACACATTTAACGTTGCCAAAAACACATATTTGTACCAGATAGACTTTCCTTTCGCAAATTGAATCCACGAAATATCGCGAAATGTTTTTTACTTTACGAACCCTATTTTAAAACGAAATGTGAGCGAAATTTTGCAGATGATGTCAAGTTTTTATTGTTTAATTTTTAATTGTGTAGGCTATTTACTTGTGAGCTCATGTTACATGCGAGTAAGATTCCACTTCTGAAGCGCTTTTCTAAAGATGCATTTCTGAAAGATACCTAAAACTGCATCGGGCAAAGACAGTTGATGTGAAGCAAGAGATGGTACCTGAATTACTGAAGGGGTTGATGGAGGAATATCCTGATTTTTCAAACCGCTCCTTTAGGCAGTATGGTTTCCAACTGCTAGTGTAGACAGTGAGAGAGGCTTTTCAGCATAAATGCAAACTTATTATCAGACAAGCGAACAAATTTACGCCCATAAAATGTAAAAGGTACGTTTCCTTGTACTTTGACGATACTTTCAGCTAAATTTTCTTACACTTGCCATTCATTACTATTTTTTATGGTACCGGTACGTAAAATAATTTTAATTACGTTCATTTCATTCAATTCTGTGTTATCTGTTCTTTTTCTGGTACAGAATTGTAATTATGATTAATTCAATAGAAAAGCAATACTTATTCTATTTGAATTGTCATTCCTTCATTTATTTATTTCACCACTCTAAGCATTTTATTTTACTGCTTTGATCATTTTATCCAACCGCTTTTGTTCATTTTATTTCACCCCATATCCTGGTCTCTTATTATGTCTGTTATCTGTTATGCAACAACTTATCATACTTTTGTACTTATAAACTGCACTTTTACATAAACACCTCGGCATATATTCTTGACAACTTGAATAACCCACAATAACAAACTTTCTTTGGTGATTTGAAATAACTTAAAAACATCGTAAAAGATCGTCGGCTGGATGACTCAGTAACCTATGGCACTGACTTTCTGAGCCCCGGTTAAGAACGATGGGATTTAAGTATGCATAAATGTATAACTTCTGTGGGACAACATTCTTGGTGATGGTCAACAGGCCTAAGACGCACAGCCCTATGTCAAATAACCATAAAACCAATCAACAATTGTATATAAGTGAGATAATTTGCCAATATTTCATTACAGCAACACTATTGTAATATTCACATTAGATCTGATAAGCACATTTCCTTCAAAGACTCTTCAAGATTTACAATTTATAACTTCAATCCCGAACAGGTAACAGGTAAAAATGTTCAATGTTATCGTAAACCATATTTCGGTCGATTGCAGGTTTTTTTAACGCATATTTTTATTACTTATGTCAAAAGGATTCTGTTTACGGTTCACTGTTCAATGGGAAATCCTGTTTGGTCGGATTCTCAATACTTAATCTTTAATAAGACAACAGACATGGTTCGTGAAGAATATTCGTCCGTATGTTAGGAATATTTTTACATGACCTATATGTTTCGCTATAATTCAAAAGAGCTTCAATGTAAGGGCTATTTTTACACGTTTTACGTTTTTTCATATGCTTATTATGATTAGACTTGAGACTTCTAGGTTGCTAAAATGTAATTTTAGTTGCCTAGCATAGGCTTTAAAAATAGGAAATATGAATTGTTGATTCCATTTTTACTGAAGCAAATACTTTTAATCTGTAATATTAGTAACCTTAATGTTTTTTTTTATTTTTTTAAAATTCGTTACAAGAGTTTTACTGGAATATTTAATATCCTACTTGTAAAATAATTTAATTTATTCGTGAGCTTGCAGTAATTTACTTACGTGAACCCATTATTTGCCTAAGCGAAGAGTTCTACAAGAAAATTCAAGGTGTCAATCTAGTGATTTTTTTCAAGTAATTCCCAGAGACTTAAAAGTAGCCTCAGATTAAGGTACGATTTCATCGATGATAAAGAATCATTAAGGTGGCATCGAATGTCATATTATGTCAATTTAATCTATAGCTTGCCTGTTACAGGGTACAATTACACACTTAGCACAATTTAGGATTCAACCCTTTCAGAGCTGGTATTTAGACCTATACACTGATAATTAATTAAAGCATTCATCAAGTGAAATCATCGGCGGGTTCTAAGATTTAAATCAAATTGGAAAATTTCAGTGGAATAGCTGGTTTTCAGGAATAACAAATATAACATGCAAATAAAAATCCTTACATTTTATACAAAGTATTATGTTACTAATCTTATATCAGTGCTTTTAAGCAGTTTTTGAGGCGAAGCATTTATACGTCAGTAGCAGTGAAAAGGTAAAACAAAACGTTGCCCTCAGTAGCAGTGTAGGCCTAGAAACCAGCGGGGTGCACACAAATACTCACTAGTGATGAGCAAATGCAAGACCAAGACCAAGACCAAGGCGGTCTTGGTATTGCACTCTCAGTCTTGGTCTTGGTCTTGCATAGGTAACCCTGGTCTTGGTCTTGGTCTCGGTCTTGCATCAGTGGTCTTGGTCTTGGTCTCGGTCTTGCATACTCGGTCTTGGTCTTGTTGCAAGAGTCTTGCAGTTTCTTTTACGCATCTTACTGTGATTGATGGCGTTTACATGATTTAAAGCTACACCGATTACATGTGTGTTATTGCTTGCGAAAGTAACGAAAGCTAATTGCTTTTAGTTGCTTTGACCGTGTAAACAGTAACAGGAAAGATTTATATGTGAGAGTAGGCTATGAATATTAATGATAGGTGTAAAAAAGGATATCTTTAATGAAATAGGCTACTGAGCACGGTAATAGGCGTTTTAAGTTACGGGGCTACTGTTTAAAATTTCAAATCCTCAGTCATAGGCCGCCCCCATGGCTGAGTGGTTAGACCGCTCGCCCTCCACCGCTGGGACCTGGGATCGAATCTCGATGGATCCATGTGGAATTTGTGGTGGAAAAAGTGGGGTCGGGGCAGGCTTTCTTGGGGTGCTCCGGTTTCCCCTGCCATATATCATTCCATCGTTGCTCCATTCATCATAGTATGACCATTTTGTTGTAATAAAGAATTATTATAAATCCTCAGTCATAGCTTTCTTTTAACCCAGTGAGAGGTTAGAGAAACTATTTATTAAATAACATTGATAAATTATGTGGACAGTATTTATATTGTACGCAAAATGAAATTTCATATATGTCTTAGGGCCTTTGTTACATCTGTTTGTCTTTCGTAACTAATACTAGAGAACTATTGCAATTAAACATTTTAAAAATGAATATGGAGTGTTTATCGTGAATTTAACTCCCACCAATTGAAGGAACTAGCTGTATGGAATGCTATTCAGGGAAATCCGTCAGATTAATTGTAATTTTTCATTGCAGTAATTTGTTTTAACGTAGTGGTGAGAGAGGTTGTATACGGATTTCACATCTATTAATTGAATGGTGCGCTCGTTTTTGGATATGGACAGCGTCACGCACCGGGTCTTCTCTCGTTGGTTACCGCACGATGAGGCAACCTCTACATTATACCAGCCTTGGGACTACCTCGGCTAGCGACTCTGCGGCTCCTTTGAGTAACTGTCGCTGCATACACAACGGGGCTTTATAAAACTTTTCCAAGTAGCAAGACTGCAAGAGTCTTGCAGTCAGGTCTTGTTCTTGCCAGAGTCTTGCAGGCTTGGTCTTGGTCTCGGTCTTGCATGGTCGATCTTGGTCTTGGTCTTGCTAACGCTGATGCGGTCTTGGTCTTGGTCTTGCATTTTCTGCAAGACCAAGACTGGTCTCGCTCATCACTAATACTCACTATTCAATTTTGTTCGATTCTGACTAGGTGTAAACACTTTGACTGAGAATTTTGAACTGAGGCTCATCTTTTTTCCAAAGTGAACCCTCTCATTAAAAGCAGGGGATTGTAAGTTACTAGAACAGTTTTAAAATCAGACGTTTTCTTTTGTCTGTGAATAACAGCTGTATCCCGCCGAGAGTGAATTATGAATTCTGTACTACAGATAGGGTTTGTTCGGTGAAGAAGACAATGACAATAAATAATACTAATAATAGTGTTATGCTATCCAAAATCAAGCTTACATTTTAGCAGCCGCTACTACAATTACAATTAGTCATTATTGCTGATGGTTATCAAGACCGGAACCAATACTTCTTTATCAAGCAGCTCCTCACGAGGCTTAGTACACTCCATACCTCTTTGCTTCAGAAAAATCCGAGGTACCGAAGATCGAAGCAAAGACCTGCGGTTCCTTGGTCAGCAATTGCTAGACCATACAGGCGGTCATTTACAGATCTATAAAATACCGCGATTAAATTATCATACCTCCGTTTACAGATTTAATTAATAGACAAATAATCTAAACAGCAAACAAAAGCAATATCATATTGAATTAACATAAACCGTAATACTGATTTTGTTTTAACGAGCCATTTAATATGCGGTTTCCCACACTCTTCTTCTGCTAAATAAACGTTGCTACTATTAAAATACCTGGAACTAATGAATTTTAAAGTTAATTAAATCACCATCACCATTTTCCAGTTTATTGGTTTAAGCAATCAAATTTCAACCCCCTACTAATCATGTCATCACAAGCCATGCCATACATAATTCAACTGAACTTATCAACACAAAGTAAAGGGTCATCCCGTTTCGTCTGAAATGCCTATTAAAAAGATCTGAATAATAATGAAATACAAAAGTTACTGAACAATATTAACGAGCTCTCTTATAACAAAAATTATATGTTTAATTTTATCTCCGATTTGTGGAATATACCATACTTTAAATTAATTTTGTCTCAGATCTTTCCTATTTAAAAGAATAAATACAGTATATTTATGAGATCCTTAGAAAATAATAATTTCAGATTATCTTCTCACAGAGTCCTCCCTAAACTAGACGGCATTCACCAAACACAGAGAAAGAGAGAGAGAGAGAGAGAGAGAGAGAGAGAGAGAGAGAGAGAGAGAGAGAGAGAGAGATGTTCTACAGGGTTCAAAAACGTGATCACTAAGAAAAATGGAGAAGAAATAACTTACTTAAAACGTTTTGAAATATGGTATTGGAGAAGATGGAAAAATAAAATGGACAAAGTGACAAATGAAGAAATTCTGAAACAGTGAAATGAATAGATTACTCCAGATTACAATTTTTGTAGGAAAGTAAACTGGACAGATTACATCTTGCGAATTAAGTGTCTGCTGCATGACGTCATCAAAGAAAAGTGAGAGGAAACTCAAAGTTTTGGAAGAAGAAGAAGAATCCAACTGCAAGATGATGTAAAGGAGAAAATGTAATACTGTTTATTGATAGATAAAGAAAAAGACAGAGGAAGATGGAGAGCAAAATTTGAATACTAGGACCAAGATCTTGCCACTGTGCAGAACACTTAACAACTACTACAACAACCAATAATAATAATAAAAATATTAAAAATTTTTGTTTCATACAACGTGACAAAATAATTCGTTAATGTTTTATATTTATAATGCACTCCTGATAACCAAAATTGTACATGACATTAAGCCCTACTTAAAAAAAAAAAAAAAAAAAAAAAAAAAAAACACATGTTTAATTTACTTGAATGTTAATGCTATGGTCGAAGTTGTCAATTTCTTGAGATTTGACTCAATGGAAACTCCCGAATCTAAGTCTCCCTAAAAATCAAGACTGGTACTATATTTATTCTTCAGGCACGCATAAATCGAGAACCAATCATTAGTTGTTGTGTTGCCTCAAAGGAAACGTCTCGAACCCGATTTTAACTATCGATCCATACTTAGGCCTACACCAACTTGGAAAATCACGAACACCCAAGGACCCAGAAATGTAACCGCAGTACACAATAAAGCAAGATACAAGAAACATGAAAAATGATATCCTGATTTCAAAATTGAGGTAGGCGTGAAATTAAAGCAAAACTTTACTTGAAATGCAGACTACTCAGACCTTCAATACTCTGTACTTATCATTTGCTAAGGGTAATTACTCGTACATTCCTGGTACAATCAGAGATATTTGTCATGAACTTCTCTGAGAACATAGCATTCTTCGTGGACCACTTTCAACTTCCCCAACAACCCCCAGTGAAAAGAGGTTGCGAACTATTGGTCTACGGTGAGGTAAGCATACCCGCGCAAAGATACGAATAGCATAGTTCAAATCAAGGATACTTTACACCCTCGCAATTTTCTCCTATCATTCTTCAAGAATGGTAATTCAAGTAAAAATTCGTCTCGATTTGAATATTTATTGAAAGTTGTTTAATAAACAGACATGGCATAAAAACAGTTAAAACATAGGTTGTTTATTTTCAATTCGCAGGACAAATACAATAATTATTTCGATTAAAATAGTTTAATCAATATTAGATTCAGCGATCTGTAGCTTGAAAACCAGTTAGATGTAATTTTCATCAGAATTCACATATATTTGAAGCCATATTCCCTTAGTTGTCGATAAATGAGGAATGTCGGAGAAAGCAGTATAGGCTAATTGATTCGTTGTTTATTGAAGATGCTCTAATCAAAATGACTCCAGGGCTGGGCGCGATTATGTACCTCTGGCACCAATAATGTCGAAAATTTTGCCTTCAAGCAATTTTCGTATAAATTTGTTCAACATGTAAAAATATTCAGCCCGATATGAACTAAATAAAATCAGGTAAACAGATGTAACGAAGTGCCAGAATGCTTTTGCTTAATCGGTTATAACTGCAATTATGATATGCAGAAAATTAAGTTTTTTAAATCGATTTTCAATTAAGCTCCTGATTCATTCATTAAGCAGGACTTAAGGAAGAACAAAGGTTTTTTTTTAATTTAATCAGATTAACATCGTCCAGCCATTAGCAGAACTATACAGAATTGTGATATCTTGACAATCGCACACTCAAATATAAACGGAAAAATAAAGTTAAGTTAAATAAACTTTGAGTTTGAACTGCAGTAGATTCACTCTTCTTTTTCTTTTTCTGAGGTTGAACATTTATCAGTTTCCAGTTGTACGAAAGATAAGTGAGTTTAGCTGCTCGCTCAGATGATAGGGGTTCCTCTTTTTAGAGTGCATCCGTGAAAACGTACTGAATGTACGTTCTGTGGCGGCAGAAGTGACAGGAACTCCTAAGATTCGGATGGCCAAATCTGCCAAGTGGCAGGTTCCTCTTAGCCTCCTCCACCACAACAAAGCCTAATTATCTTGTCTTTGTCACCAAAGAAACTTCCTAGAGAATAGCCCTTCTTTATCCCTGTAGTCCGCAACATTTTATATCACCTTCATCACATCCAAGCCCATATGATGTGCACACAAATAAAGCCTATGGCGTCCAACATGCTGATGTATGGTTTGTGTGCGTTTGTGTAATATTAAAAATTGTTAATCTTGAAGGCGTTGAGTTGGCTTTTGGCATTTTATTTTGAATACCAACACAGTCTATTAACAATTATATTAAATTCCTTATCTTTAATCCTGTGAGTGATGTATTACTTTATAAAATACAAGTTTATAAAGAAAACCTAAGAGACTATCACGAATTATTATTTTCGAAAAGAAGATGGGCTCAAGGTACATTGCTTTCGAAAATAAGTGAAAATTATATTATAGGAAAGGGTAATACTTCTATATGATGATTCCTAGATAAACATGTGGAACTTTACTGAAATAATTTAATTTGAAGGTACCTGAACCGTTAATATGCATTAAAACGTCCAAAACTATGGATTTTTATAAATTCCCACTTTTTGGGAATATTACCTCGCTGAGGAAATATTCCCATTTAAAATATTTCCGGCCCACGTCACTAGTTGTAATACTGTATCACTTTATGCGTAAATTTTCTTCACAGGACTTGCAAGAAACATTGCTGATTTTTTTCACAATTCATCGAGAAAACTGTTGTCATCATTTTTATATTTATTTCTTTACAACCTTATACCCTCGTACCTTATAGCATATTATAGTATACAGTATTTAGTATATTCTCAACGACTTTAGCTGCAAGTGTGCTGACACATTCAAGAGCTGAGGATAACTTAGGAATCCCAGAAATACATTCAGCGCAGAAGGAACAGCGATTTTTATACTTAAGTCTTTATTGCGTTTTTTATGTTTCTGACATCATAAGTTGATTTTAGTTTTTTTAAATCTTAACTTTTCATTTTTATGCATAATTTTTAAATATTGACCATATACATAATGTATTGAAAAAATATATAATACGATGATGTAGCTTATAAGGTGAAAGAATGATTGTATGAATATTTTATTTATATAAGGTACGAGAGTATAAGGCTGTAAATAAATAAATATTATAATATCAAAAATACATTCTAAATGAACTCGGTAACACAATAATTAGAAGATTATTCATAGTGATCAGACATTGGTGTATGCTTTGACAAGGCTATTAGTAAAAATACCACAAGAAGAAATTAATAACACAGCCAATGCAACCAATGGTCATATTAGGAAGAACAGAGCAACGATGGAATGATATGTAGCAGTGGAAAGATCAGCATCCCGAGAAAACCTACCCTGACCTCATTTTCTCCACAATAAATTCCTCATAGATCCACCGAGATTCGACCACGGGTTCCAGTGGCAGGAGAGCGGTCTAACCACTCAACCACTCCTTTTCATTTTCAGCTAACTGTATTGAGCTACTGAACAGTGTATACTGAACAAATGTGATGTGATACAAAACATGCTCCGTTCTTGTCCATTCAAACAGCATGCGATTCATATCACAAGAAGTAACACCGCAAAAAACTGAAATGGGAAGAGGCTTAAAAGTAGTATTTATTGGGGGTGTTGCAACAAGAGTGATAAAAAAATAAATTGCTATAATTTTAAGTAGTACTGAGAGATTTGACAGAATTCCTTTTCATTCCGTTCACGACTTCGTAATACCTCAGACCTATCAAGACATGAGAACTTCTTCAGCTCTAGAAAATTGAACTATGTTAATGTCTTCTATAACCATACTGTCAAGATTTTATCTCCAACTCAGGCTTCATGCAATGAAGTCTGTCGAAAACAAATTTAAGTTTTGCTATCCGCTGAGCATGAAATCTGAAGGAGCTTATAGAAAAGAGCTGGATCACTGCATATGCGCATATGCAGAAACTTCCACGTGCACAAGCATGAGAAAGAGATCTGATAATAACCGGAGGCGCGAGAATCTGAGAGGGAGTGAACGAGTGAGAGGGAGACAGAGAAGAGGAAAAAAAAATCTACAGAGGATAGAAACAGAAAGAAACAGAAAAGGAAGAGATATGGGAACTGCATATGGCATGTGTCAAATGCCAAAAGTGACTAATGGTTTTGTAGACTTCAGTATATTTCATAATAAAAATATATTTGAACGACGGTTTCAATTTCACCAGCTCTTTTCTTGGTTACTATTTTTGACAGCTAATGGTTACGCATATCAGTCATGTTATTTCTAGCCGTGTACAAATATCAGATCGTTCACCTTGTATTTTATAGCCGGAACAATACAATGTACCTTAAAATGTATTCCTTTAGACCAGCGTTTCTCAACCTATGGTGCAGTTGGTCCTCAGACATAATTAAAAAATATCATAAAGCAAGTAGAAAGTAAAGAAGTAAAATTTTTTCACAAATTTCGTTATAATGACCTATAATTAATACCCCAAATATTAAGAATATAGCCCTTCTTTTAAAAGTGGTGTACGGGCAACAGAGCTCTGGCAGACTGTAGCAAATATCCGTAGGGTGATTACACACTTCTTACGAAACGAAGACTTAACCTGGAAGACAGATTAATTACAGTTGCCCAATACATTTTTAAAAATTTGATAGAATGGCACATAACATTTTATTACCACAATTGACAATACATAATTCATAATCAAATTATGCAGAACCGGATCACTTGGTCGAGATGAATGCTATTTATAAGCACTATTAAATATGAGTGTCACAGTTCTTGACACAATAATTCCCTTAATTATTAAGGGTAATGTAGTATCCTCGAGATGGCTAATTCAAAGTTAGTAACCACACGAAAACTTTATAAATGATGAGATTATGTCTGAGTGATTCTCAGATCGTGTTGAATAATAAATAGACATACCTTTGTCTTGAGATATTATAATTACCAATCCTGAATGTTAAAGCTTCTGGCTTGGAGATCCTTGCGACGTCAAAAACCAGATGAGAAGATTCATTGAACCACAAGACGTACGTTGGAAATATTGAGACTATTTTCAGTCATCAAAATATCAAGCATTTAAAGCTTAAACTTGTCTTGAAGAGTTGCCTTCTTTATAAATTGATAGTTGAAGCCATCAAACTTGGTCGATGGATAAATAGGCATTTGCAAGCCTAGAACTCATGTCTTTATGAGTATTTAATGATAAACAATTCCAATAGAATTGTAGAATGAAGAAGACATTTTTAAGAAGAATGAAGATAGGCATTTGCAAGCCTAGAACTCATGTCTTTATGAGTATTTAATGATAGACAATTCCAATAGAATTGTAGAACGTTGAAGATAATTTAAGAGTAATGAAGAAGAAGCCTTACTGGCTGTTAAAACAATGATAAAGGATTATTCAGTCTCTGATTGGACGAAATTACAATTAGCATAGTTAGAAAGTACAATAGGAATAAACAAATTAAATGATATTCAATTGTTTTATAAATAACACATAATAACAACCAAAGCCTAAAATTGAATTGAATGCATGACCTTCTAGGACATAATACATAACGGAACAAGTGGGATGTAAAATTAGGAGTCCGTAAATTTTTTTAGACATTTTAGAGGTCCTCGGGTTCAAAAAGGTTGATAAACGCTGCTTTAGACCTATGATAATTGTACAAATAAATGTACCGGTAGCTCTAAAGTGCTTAAATATATACTTAATGACACAAATCTAAGGACTAAATACGTAATAAAGAATCTAAAATACATGGGCTGTAAAAAATAAACGTCAGAAATTACAATGAAACAAAATTACAATACCGAGCGAGGTGGCCGAGATGGTAACGTCTTGGACTCACATTTGGGAGGTCCCAGGTTCACATCCCGTGGCCAGCCAATTTGACGTGGTTTTTTCTTTCACGGTTTCTCCAACCGTATAGGTAAATGCCGAATTGGATATTTACATAGGTCTACCAGGAATCATCCTCACCATTTCATCCTGTATCATATCCATTTAAGTTAATATCAGTTGAAGTCTACTCCATAAAATTCACTAACAATAGAAAACAATTGACAATCAATAGTTCCATGGCCTACCCTACTGTAGCGACACAGATCCCGAATTTCTGATATGGCCTCGTAGCTAAAAGGAGTATAAATAGCCTACAGCTAAAAAAGATACAATCCATGAAGAACATTATTTTATTACTTTCATAATTTTCTTTCTGTAGCCTTTACACAGCTTTCTGTCACCTGCAAGGTCATTCGGGTCATATCTGACAGAGCTCACACCTGATTCAACCAATCAGAAGGCACTGATACAAAAATTACGTGGATGTTTGAAGCAAACAGTCAATCAGAGCCCTTCTTATGGAGCCAACCTATGTCTTTGCCAAGCATGCGTTCCAAGCAGGTCATGTACTTTTTTGCACTCCTTAACTAATTAGTGGTACTTACGAATGTTGTTGCTGTGGATCGTAAGTTGACATTCCCGCATGCAATCTTGTTGCTATGTGCGGTAAGAGTTTCCGTGCTGTTATGAATTTACTTACGCCACATCTCATAATACAAGCCTTATGGACAAGGCCCCCAGGACAAATATTCGGTTCGCATAACAACAAACACATGCGAATCACTTTCTGAAATAAACATCTATCTTGAAGAATGTATATACATAATATTTTCAGGTAATATCACAATTAATATAACTAAATTGATATAAATAATCATCGTGCCTTTATTAGATATATCTATCGTAATACTACAATTTGTACAATTATTTAAAGAAATTCCTCCATACTTATTTACAAATATTCGGTTCCCATAACAACAAACACATGCGAATCAATTTCTGAAATATAACATCCATCTTCAATAGTGTACATACATAATATTTTCAGCTAATATCTCAATTAATATAAATAAATTGATATAAATAATCATCGTGCAAAAAATAGCATGCAATACTCGTGCCGTAAGCGCATAACGGATCTCGGAAATTGAAAAACCTCGGCACGAGCGCCTCGTTTTTCAAACTCTTTCCTCGATCCGTAAACACCACTTACGGCACTTGTATCGCAATATACTATAAGCTAATACTGTTGAAAATGCAATTTACGTGTTACAGTCGGTTCGGTCAAAATTTAATTTTTGTTTTCGGTTTTTAAATTCTACTTTTTTATCTGTAAATTCACTGAACGGTAAAACTGTTTTTAATAGTCTAGTTACAAAAATAGACCGAATTAAACAGAATAAATCAAACACAGTTTGCAGCACAAACCACCTAATTAGAAAAATGAAAAGTAACTTACTTGCTACATAAACCTACCAAGAGTATGTTAATGCAAACCTAGAACGTTTTAATCTTATTCTTTATTTAACAGTGTTCTCTTTCAGCTGAAATCCACCACCAAAAGGTAGATATTTCAGATAAATGAACACCAAATTTTAGTGTTTCATTACAAGTTTAAAATTGTTCTTGGAAACAGACCACAAACGTGAAAATGATATTGCATGTCTGGTGGTAGACTTCCGACTCATATCCAGAAACTTCTGTGGCTTACAAAAGCAATCCACAATTTAATTTACCTCTAAGTCACATAACCTAGTTTCCAAATCGTTTCAAATCATCTCTCCTGTTTTATGGGGACAATTCATATCGACTGAGTGCTAAGAACTTGCCTGGGGAAAGGTAATTAAACGAACGAACAAAGTATGAAGTCAAATGTCATCCGATTTCCGTTCAAACTGGTGAAATCTTGAGGCTATGCGACGCTAACAAAGCAGGTTTCATACAATCAGATTCCCGTTAAATGTGATGTGCAGTTAAGATGAAAGCATGCGTTGCCTGAGTGGTACACTGTGTTCAGTTTCCCACAAACATTCACCCTGGCAACCGCACTCAACTAGCTTGTGTGCGCGTATGTATGTACCTGATAATTATTCCAATTACTGCACTCTTGATAACGCGCTTATCTAAAATCAAGTTTATATTGCAAATACATCTATACACGAAAAAATAAAACTATAAATAAGATTTATGATACTTTACGTGGCCATCTTAGAATATTCAGATAGAATGTTTCTTACAAGTAGGTTTTTTCACGAATATTGTCTATGAACTTAAGTATTATTTTTGTGGTCCCGTGAGGATTCGAAACATTGATTTTATTTTATTTTATTTTCATATTTGCAGTATGGTCCGTATTTACATTCCCATTTCGTATTTTTTAGCCTACTATTGAGTTATTTTAAAATTAATGTAGCTATAATTTAACATAAGTTACCTTTCTTTTGGTAAATTTGCTGAGCCAGAATGTACACTCGTTTCTCATAGTTAATATTTTAAAATTTTAAAGCTATAATTTAACACACATTCCCCGTTAAATGTTACATATAAAACGAGATGTTAGTTAAGAAGCCTACAAACAAATGATTGCACTATAATCAAGGCCCCTCTATTCAATAAAAAAAATGGAACAAGCCTACTGAGGTCGTGGTTTCTATACATTCTTTTGTCTAGACTTTACATATTTCCATGCGGATTAAGCAAGTGATCCATCATACGACCAATTTTAAAGACTTTTTAATGCTTCAAATTACTCAGTAGGCCTATTAAAAAACCGACTAATATGCAAACACACCTAAAATCCACATACTCTCTCTCCTCTCAAACATATGCTTAGAAAGAGGGAGGGAGAGAGTTGCATAGGCCTACAAGAAAAGTGAGAGTTCATCAAATTAAGTAAATTATTGTAATATCCAACTTACCTTAAAGAGTGCATATATATTAAACATTATTTCGTTACAAATCTATTCTGGGACTGAAGATGGAATTATTCACTATTCCCGTATAGCCTACGTATGATAAAACTTTTTACCGACATCGTATGAATTCACCTGTGAGTGCTCGCTGAATGGTTAGTTAATTGTAATATTGTCCACACCGTGACCGCTATTACAAAATGAGTTAAACAGATATTTTTAGCTCAGCTGGGGAAGCTTCACTGCACAAACATCGCAGAATAGGCATACACATCAAACGCAGTAGCTGGTGCAGCATTCGTGGATCATCTAATCATTCACAGAACAGAATTTTAACAGCTCTATAAGTATTTAATGAAGACATGGGGGAAAAGTTATTAAATGGAAAGAGTCTTTCTGTCTAAAAAAAAAAAAAAAAATAGTAATAATAATAATAATAATAATAATAATAATGATAATAATAAACTTTTAAATACTATTTGCGTTACAAATTTGGTAACTGCGTCACCGGAGAATCAAGCAGTAGTTTGAAAGACGAGCCGAAGGTAAGTCTTTTTACATTTCGAGATTTTCCTATGCATGTAACGCATGTGTATTACATACTATTTTTTCTACGATAGCAACTTAGTTAATAATAAAGACTAAGTGAAAATAAAGAACATTAACAACAGCTATTCTGAAGTTGCAAGGGTACCAACGTTAAAATGGAATACTATCTTAATTTTGGTGCTGGAAATTAAATCGTTAAGTCAATATTAAGAAATAAAAAGAAAGAAAAAACACACGTAAGATTATAATGGTTCACCGATTATAATATTGTAAAATTCAATTAGGAAATATAATTATATTCCATGCCAAGGCTTTGATATAATAAACACGTTTTGTAAGTAGACAAAAGACGCAGGGGTTAAGTTACCGGTACTGGGTGCAGGAAGTTCGGGTATCCACCAAGATAACATGTTCGGGAAATTAATGGAAAAAACTATCGTAGAATAAAATAGCTAACGCCTAATTTGTGTTTGTTCGCCATTACCATCAGTAAAAACAGACTGACAGTTTTAATAAGTTCATCGATATAAAAGACATTGATATATTCGTTTTAGGTATCAGTTCCATTAAAGTAATGACTGTATTTTTATACTATTTATTTTTTCTCGTTAATATTAAAGTATAAATGCTACAAATAGGACAAGTAGAATTCAGAAAGTCATTCATGTAATGTCAGTAGAAAAATTTCATTTCATTTACGTGAGAATGTAGAGTAATGCTGATGCTGCGATAAATGAATAAAGCATACAAACGAGGTTGTTTTGTTACGGTCTTAATTACATGGTTATGTTCTGCTGACAGGGGAGTGTGGCATTTAACTTACGCCTGTGCGGGGAGGAAATTCAAGAACTTTGAACATAAATCCAAAGCTATACCAAATACTCTTATTGAGATAATTTGGCTATACCAACAGTATCATAATATAGACCAGCTAATAAATACTGTAGTCCTACTAGATTTTCCAGTGACCTAGCAACAAGTTTTAATGGTACACCAAACAGCACAGTAAGTATACGTTACACGGCGAGTATTAGGCCGTAATGACTAATAGGGAAAGGTAAAATAAACAAACAAAATCTGATGTGAAAGTCACATAACTTCCTCTGCCCAAATAAAAGTTTGCAGCATTTACGCTAATTATGCTATAAATATCTTATAGCCCCTTCTTTGAATGTTGCGACTAAAAACGCAGGCTATGGGGGAAAAAACAAGTGACTGCAAACGTTTATTGAACTTTCCGCTGTTAAGAATAATTTCCGAAATTTATCAAATATTCCCCTCAGATATTTCTTTACTGTAAGCAGGGCCAACAGTACATTTTTCTCACTTAAATGCTTATATAGAATAAAATGCCTTAAATGTCCGCGTATTGAGTTGTTCACCAGGCAAGTTGGTAGGTTACAACCACCCTTCAGAAAATGTTTTTGAAATGGTATAAGCAATCCATGTACGAAATTTAAAGGAAATTGTTAGAGCCGTTTATGAGAAAATAGCAAAAAACAAAATATTCTTCATGTAAAGTCCCCTTAAATATAAGATAAGGTTTTCGCCAATCTTCACAGCCTCAGAAGGTACCTAACCCAAATACAAAATTTTGTTTTCGTACGATTTACAAGAAGCCGTATTGCAAAAAGCACGTATTCACAGTGGGTTGCTTATAACTACCCTTCAGAGAATTTGTTCGAAAAAATGTTTCAAATAAAAGTTTTAGCTCTTGGTACAAGCAATCCATGCGCAAAATTTAAAGAAAATCGTTAGAGTCGTTTTCGAGAAAATCGCGAAAAACGAAAATTTCTTCATGTAAAGTCCCCTTAAAAATAAGGGAAATTTGTCACCAATCTTCGAATCACATCTTCAGAAGGTACCTGACCCAAATACGAAATTTTGTTTTCATACGATTCTCCGTTTCGGAGCTAGCCTGTTCACAAACTTCCACACAGACAGACAGACACACACACAGACACACAGACATGTTTCCAAAAATAGTATTTTTGGATTCAGGGGGCCTTGAAACGTGTATATATGCTAAAAACTCAACTTCGAATTTTGGGGTCGAAAACAATACTTCCTCTACCTATAGTACCTATGGTACGGGCAGAGAAAGTAATTAGTGAAAAATGCAAAATAAAATATATATTTAGGCTATGACTAAAAAAAATTACACAAACTTTTCAAAAAGATTACCAAGGAATTAAGCATTTTCGTCTATATTTAGTTTTTTTTAAGTAATGAATTTCGAGAGCAATTTAATGGATGACAGTGTTATATACAACTTGGTGGAGATTCACGAATGAAAACGATTGTCTACTGTCTGAAAGTACCTCCTGTACCTCCACTGGAGACTTCTTGGGAATACAGAAGAGTTCAAAATAAACATTACTGTACTTAAAAAAGGTGCAACTAAGCAGTTATGCTACAAGTCTGCTTTATTTCTTATGCACGATGTTTACTTATAAAAGATATGTAATAGACAATCATTAAAAAAATAAATAATAATGAAACATTCTAAATATAACAATGTAATACATTAATTTTGGGAAAACGCCGTAGCGTAGTGGTTGAGGCGCTGCGCTACAAACAGGAAGGTCGCGGGTTCGATCCCCGATGAGGTCGTTGGAGTTTTTCAATTGACCTAATCCTTCTGGTGGCACTATGGCCCTGGGGTCGACTCAGCCTCTAACGAAAATGAGTACCAAGAGCAACCCTGGGGGTAAAGGCGGCCGGTGCGTAAGGCTGACAAATTTACAACCTTCATGTGCCGAATGTCTAAAAACCTGGGAGCCTCAACCTCCCGGAACCCTCTGGCCACCATTTCCTGTATAGGAAGCACTTTACCTTTAATACATTAAAAACTGTAAAATATGTCAAAACTTACCAAAGTATGCCAAAAAATGACCTTTCTCTTGAAAATGACGAAAAATGCAAAATTGCCTTCATTAAATCAATTAAATCATGAAACACATTTACATAGGGTATTTTCGGTTACGATACCTGGAACAACTGCACCCTCTTGGTAGTAATTGCATTTTAGAGCTATTTAAGACGTTACATTCCATTATTTTATGCTACAATTGTAATTCAGATAAACCTATTAACCTATCATAAGACTGTTTACTAGAAAGAATGCCACGCAGCTGATATGTTTGTGATACTTCCCCATATCCTTCTTTACACTTTTCCAGTTAAAAAATCTCCTAAGATTCTGAACACTTCTATGTACATTGTCCCACAAAATTCAACATGAATGAAAAGGACGTTTAATTAGAACGTATTCTAAAAAGCTGAGATTGCTTGGTTTGCTAAGTGAACAGCCGCGCTTTACTAAAAAGTTCACGTTTAAGTTTGCAAGTGTAATACACCGGCACGAACCATATTTACCCAATTAAACGAGCAAGATGCCGCAAGCTTCTATTAAATTCAACTTTAGAGAGAAGAGGATTACAACCCCAAGAAAATTTAAGATCTGTCTGAATGAAAATTCTCTCTCCTGCATAAGAGTATCTATTGTAGGAAATGACGCAGTAGGAAGACATCTTTATTTCTCAGGGTTTTCTCTGTAGACTGGGAATGAGAATGCTGTTATTGTGTACTTAGAAAACATCTTCAAGGCACGCCCATTTCCCCAGGGCTCGCTGGCTTAATTGATCTAGTGATAATGGCAGAGAGACCGTGGATACTGGTAATAATTACAGGAATGGATTCCAGAACACTTTAATGATACCACCCGAAATATTATATGAAAATCCTGGGCATTCTAATTTTCTGGCCTGTCTCTTTTCTTTTGTTTTCTCTCTTGAATATAGTAGTCGCATTTATTTATATTTCCACCGGTTTCTCTACTTTTTTCATTATTTTAGAGTTTTATGTTCACAGAACTCTATCTTGTATTTTCTTTTATGGTGTTTTCTACTTGTTTCTACTCACGCGTAATAAATATACACTTGCTAATTGCGTAATCATAAATATATGTATGCATTTTACAACAAAATGCAGTAAAATATCTCCACTGCATTTAACTGAGACCACAACTAGGCAAGATTGCCATTTTTTTTTTTTGTCGCAAGGTTGTTTTTTTTACCCAAATTCGTAAAAACTCATGACAAGCAGGTCGTGAAAACAGGAATTTATTATCTGTGACGATTTTTCACCAAGATTATAGTTGTAATCTCTTTGTGTTACAATGGTCGTCTTACAATTTTTACATACAGTAAGCGCTGAGTATTGTCCTAATTTTCATTAAAAGCCCTAAATTGGGGACATTTACATCCGTTTTACAATAAGGGCGTGTTAAAGGTTTCAATGGCATCATTTCAGCTAGGGTTTATCCAAAGGAAGTTAAAATGAGTATAAGTTCAGAAGTCACACAAAATAAAAGGTCTGATTTTAATTTTTCTATGTGCTTCGTTCATCGCTTATTTAATGGAGTACTATAAAATGAACAACAAAGTACTTCACATTTAAGGGCAAATATTGATTCTAACACTGGATGTGTAAACAATAATTAACATCACTATTAATTCAATCCCATGGAACTTCTTTCCGGAATCTGTTATTAAATGTAGTGAAAATTCCTATTGGAATGATCTAAACTAAACGAATCTATAAAATTGTTAAAATTAATAATTCAGCGAATACACGAAAGGAAATTTGTAAGGACATTTTTCTCTCAACTTTTTTCAATTGTTTCCAATCGAAATACCCCACAATCTAGATCCTAGAAGATCACGCTGTATTTGTCAACCAAACTATTCCTTTATATTGTGATTATATAAAGATATAATTTAAACTAGAGTTCATTTCTTTCATTGCACGGCACTGAAATAAGACTATGTAATGAAGTGCAGGAGAATACATACAAATATGAATATATGAACTGAAAACATGTGATTGGGTAGAAGGGAGGAAGATTGGCAAAAGAACTGCGTCATTGTCTCCACTTGCATGGGGAAGATGGGTACTACAATTTTCTCTTCTTCGCTTGCAACCAATTCTAAAAAGAGAGTTAAACCCTGGGAGCTCATCTCCGGACCAATAACCTATTGTTTCGCTGCAGAAAAACGACTTGAGGAAAGGATGAATGGAGAGAGACTGTCGGAGTTGCAGCACAATACGCTGTGCCGACTATTAAAATAAACCATCCGAGAGGCGACTGGCAGGTTCTGTGTCTGCCACATGTGCCACCAGTGGCGTATAAATTGAAAGAGCTCACAGCGATCAGTATGGCGTAGGACAGTCATATGTGACATCGGTGGCGTGTCAACAATAATTTGTTAGACAGCGTGAATTAAAAGTAGAACGTCTGACACATGACATGCGAAGTAAAAGTTGCATATTATTGCACTATCCTTATGGCAATTCACTTCGACCAGCTATGATTTCACTCACATAGAAAATACTCCTTTAGTTAAGAATACTTGCATAAGATTATTAAATAGAATAGTTTGACAAAAATTGAAAATTTCAAAACTCATTTTTCCTTTTTAAATGTTAAAATTATTTATCATGCAATAATAGTCATACTTAGCAGCTGAAAAGCGTTGTCCACTCTGTCCCTTATATTGGCAGCCATTCACCAGAAAAATTAATAACGTCTGTCTGCGCAAGTGCATAAGTTTACTAGATGGCAGGACAGCTCACGGACAGCTCGTAGTCTCCCAAAATGGCCAGATGTGTTCCTAAGGCATATCTTTACTTTACAGAAATGTGAAAAGAGAAAGAAAAAACAAAGTGTAATATATTTTCTGCTCGGGCAGAATGTGCTAAGAACTTTTCCTGGATGCACGTTTGTGATAATTAGGTAATAAAATGGACTTATACTTGGAATTATACTTTACACATGTGTGCACTAAGACCGCCTGCGTGGTCTAGTGGATAGTGGATTCCAGGTACTTCATTGGATTTTTCTGAAATAGGGAAATCTGGAACGGGGTGAAAACAAATTGAAGAGTATATGTTTTCCTGTATCCCCTATGTTGGTGCGAAGGGCCTCCAAGTGGTGGTTTCTGTTCCCAATGGGAATTTCGTTACGTTTATTTTCCGATTAGGGCAGGGGGACCTCCGGAAACTAAGGTATTATTTGGACTTGAAAGGGCCGAGAAATTTTGTCCATATGCTATAATTTAGGATTGGAGTTCTTTTGCGTGCCGTAAATCTACGACATAGGCCCCCCAGCTTAAAGTCCTCCCGGAGGACTCCGTTCCCAGGATTTTTACGTCCTGAAAAATCCATCGACCGCGGCCGGGTTTGATCCCTCGTCCTTCGGATCTAGAGGCGGGCACGCTACCTGTAGACCACCGCGGCCGACAAATTGAGGATTAAAATAATAATAATAATAATAATAATAATAATAGTAATAATAAATAAATAAATAAATTAATTAATAAATAATAATAATAATAATAATAATAATAATAATAATAATAATAATAAAAGCAGCGGCTCCTATTCAGTAAGCAATCAATAATGGCCATGGGAACCGGGATGCTGACCACATGTCCTCAGTTTATGTCATCTGCCTATGGCAGGCCTAATCACTCAGGGTTGGAGAGTAGTTTTAGCTTGTTTAGTGCAATAAGCCATCGACATTTTAAATGATGATATTTATACCTTGAGGAACTTCGAACTTTTTTTACGCCAGACATTTGTCATAGCAGCCCATGGCATTCGTTTCGATTATAGTAAGTCTTACAGAGACATAAGAATTAGGTAAGCTATTATTTGCACGCACCAATATTATTTGCTCTCTTGTTATCCATTATCGATATTGAAGTTCTAGCTCTCAATTGCTTGCAGGATACTTGCACTGCAGGGATTGTGTTTGAGACGGTATTTATTGGAGAAGGAAATCGCCTGCTGTTTAGAGAATAGTTTGCTTGCAATGTGCCAATACCAATAGTACTGTTCTCTTCCGAATATCGTTCGCAATGTCATTAAATAAGCTTGGGATTTTTCAACTACTGTAAATTTACATTTAAAACAAATGCCGTAAATTGTACTGCAACAACAATTGCTTAAATAAAACCTAGTTTTACAATATGTTCTTGTTCCATCGGGTACATTGAACGTTTTGATACAGCTAAAGCACCCCCCCCCCCCCCCACATACTAAAATTTGAACAATGCAGGTTTCAGACGAATGTACATTTTAGTATAAAATTACGAATTCAAACTATTATGCACACTTTAGGATAGGTTACAGGCCTTTAAACATGTTTGTTTTTATGATTTTATAAATCGTGTGACATAGTATTGAGAATTTAATATTAATGGATATAGGCTACCTATTTTTACAAAGACAAAAGAGAGAATGCAAATGATCACAAAATTCTGTTCTGCATAGGGCCTATTTAAAATTCTTATAAATGGTATTATAGAATGCCCAATAAGTCAGGAAATGTACTTTCTATCGATAAAATTATTTTTATCATGCCCTGAGTAACAATCACTTGTGATGTCAAGGCTGTACGTAGTTTCTTTGGGACCAAAGAGAATCCTCAAAGTACCGACAATCACTAAATCGATTTTGAAAGCTTTATTTAAAATTAAAAAAAATAATAATAATAAAATGCAATTTTAGAATCTATTTTTAGATGAACTACTTTTGCTTGAACTTCAGCATTCTTTCCATATTTAATACGAATGAGAGAAACTAGAATTTGTTTCACAATATTTTAAAAGTAATTGAAGACATGGCATCGATGGCACGAAATAAAGTATGATGATGAATTTATTATTATATATATATGAGAGTTGAAATCCGAATATAATGTTCTGCAATTAATACATACTGATATGTTGAATTTTATACATATTGCAAAATGTTTTAACTTTTTTAATGGGGCTAAGCTTGCAAATAGACATGTTTACTTTAATAATGCAGTATAAATCTTGCAATTGTCCGTGACAACAAAGGCAGTTCTGCAATCGGAAAAAGCTTTGTCTAAATCAGACTAAATCTAACATTTAAGTATTGCTTGATTATTCAATTCAATTCAATTCTAACACAAGCATACATGACAGGAAAGTAGATACCGAATAGTACAATAGCGTCAATAGACAATACAGATGTCGAGAGAATAAGATACTGTTTGCAGGGGTCATGGTACAGTTTATAATAGAATAGTAATAGGCCTGTATGCTCATTGCCTAACTATATATCGCTCTCGTTTTTACATTTTATATATTCTATTACAGCTTTCAGTAGGATTTCTTATATCAGATATTGAATCTGATTTGAAATAAAATAAGAAATTCTTTTTAGCTTTTACTCACGCCAGACTTACAAGTACGAATCTCAAAATAATTTAACGAGGCGCCTTCTGACACGCCTAAGGGAATTTTCCAGCGTTCTTGAGAATAACAAGATGTGTCTAGTCGTCTTAAATAAGCTTTAATTACAAGAGAAACAGACGCTGGCTACAGAATAAGAAGAAAGCTCCGTCATAGCAACGCATAGGATCTAAGCATAAAATAACGTAACACCTGAGACCAAATTTATACGATAGAGAAACACACGATTTATTGCTAACATAAGAGACAGGAGGATACGAGTATTTATAAGCTTTGTTACTTAACGTGGACTATGGCACAGTTTAATTAGTTTTAAAATTGCGTAATTACTTGTACAAAAGAAAACACGTTGAACGGATGCCTAACCTTAATTTAAAAGCAATTTAAGTTTTGTTATCAAAACTAACACGAACACAAAATATTGTACTAGAAAATTTTAAGCAAAGGAGAGGAACGATACTAGTATGAGCTTACGGTAAATTAAAAAAGAATTAATTAGTCTAGATATAGAGCAGACAGCATTGCCTTCAGTCTTCTCTAATAAATTACATGTTCTCCAGTTATGAGCCATCTGTTCACGAAGATATTAAATACTCCTCAGTGCTTGTACAACAAGAAAACCTACTTTCATGTGCCTCTTATCTGATAGGTACACACTTTTCAGTGAAGGGGGGCTCGATAATTCGCCTACAAACATTAAATGAAGAAAAAGTCGGGAAAACCAGCGTCACGGTGCAATTGCGTATTTCTAATAACAAGATGTCTGGCTCCCTTAAGAAGAGCCACGGTTCATATCGAAATTGATGCTGCTAGGAGTTTCCGGTCTACTGAGTATCTATTCTGGTTGATTTTGAAGAAAGATTACCTATTACTATCACGGTGCGACTTCCGGAAAATGTCTACATGGTTTTACGTTTCATGGTATATACAACCGTAATTTTGCTAAAATTAATTCTACACTGATACATAATACATTGAGATGGAAAATCTCGGCAAAATACCACCGTGAAAGCTTTTTCCGTTAACACCAAGCTACAAAAAAGTTGAAAGACAAAAAAAAAAATCATAACTCCCATAGTAGGCACAGTATAAAATCAATTCAGAGTTACTGTAAACCTTCAAAATAGGCTATTATCTAGAACTTGTTGGTACGACGAACCCTTACAGCAAGGAATGACCAAAATGAGTACGCAGAACAAAAAACTAACCATTCCCTCAACAGATGCAATATCGAACCTATTCTTAATTTCTGTAAATTTTCTAAATACTGTATTAAAACATTTTTTTTTGTAACTTTTTTGTAACTACAGCGAAAGGCGGGCGACTAAATCAGTTTATTTAGGGTGTAAATGGGTATGGATGGTTCAACACTTCTTGTTCCAACGTTAAGAAATATGAAATTGTAATTCCTCTATATGTATTACCAAAATCGTACAGAAAAATGAACTTCAAAATCTACCTAAATCTATAGTCCGGGGCCTTAGAGCCTGTACTATGACCTTCAACAGATAGCCTATGCAAACTGGATGGGAATAGAATATCAGCCCACTGGATCTCCGTAGTCAGCAGAAGTTTAAAATTCATGTTCGAAGGTTTAACGTACATAATTTTTTAACTCATGATTTTGAATTACAAACAAATGATTTTGTGTTTGGAGTTATATGTCTAATGTGCGAGGGTAAGTCAATAAGTATCCGCACTTCTAATTTAATGTTGTAGGTTGGCTGTATCGCTTTGTGCTCGCACACGTCATGTTGTTCATTTGTCTCCGTTTGTGGAATGTTTGACCGTCTACTGAGTGTTGCGCTGTTACACATTAAACATGGCTGCACCGCTCAGCGTTTGCATCAAAGAAGAAAAGCGTGCAGTGATCCTTTTTTTTTTGGGGGGGGGGAACGTCTGAAGGTGAACCAAGCCGTGATCCACGTAGACTTTCCTCACAATACGGGGGCAATGTTGTACCAAGGCTAAGCGTGTAGGAATGGATTGAAACATTAGAAAATGGTCGGAAAAGTGTGAAAGACGAGGAAAGAACAGAACGACCATCCACATCCACTAGTGACGCCAACATTGAGCAAGTACGTATTATGATTCAGACAAACCGAAGAGTGACTGTCGATGAAGTGGCAAACCATATGTAAATGTCATTGCTGTGAACAAAAGGAAGCGGTGCATAGGTGGCTTGCTACTCAGCCGATTTTTTTTCTGAGGACATCAGGAAGCTTGTGCAACGATGGATGAAGTGCATTGACAAGGAAGAGGGCTATGTTGAAAAATAAGGTAATTGAAAGTTTTATATTGTTATATATATAGAACAGAATAGAATATATATATACATATATCACTCGAACTAGAAGAAACAAAACTTCCCGCCACGAAATTTTACTGCACTCTTGCCAATAGAAATTTCGAAGTTTGCAATCGGTTGTAGAAAAAATAAAATATTTATCTTCCAGATAGAGATTGGAAGGTTGTGTATCAACAGACGTAATATAGGCCCGAAGAATTGCATATCTATGATTTAGGTTAGAACATCTACAACCATCCTCTCGATCAAGTGAAAAAAATAATGATCCGTGATTCGATTGCTTCATATAACAATCGCAAGAGAGAAATGCGAAGAACATCATCTCAACTCCATCATTTATTCAATAGGTGATCTCCAGTATACGAAAGAAACGCATAACATTGATAACATGGATCTGATGAACAAAAGAATTGGATTAGGAAAAGTAAAATGCGTGGATAGATAGGCCTAAGCATATGCGTTGAGACCCACATGCTTCCCTTCCACATTTGGGAGCAGCTGTTGAACGGTGACGAGAAAACGGAAATGAACTCTCTTGTAGGTAATAGACCACAGCCCTTTGGGGAGGAAAAGAGAAGGATGCTATACAAGTTTTGTTTCATACAACGCAAAACGTATTAGGACTTTCCTTCTACACATCCCAGGAACTCGTGAAACAGAATGATTATAATTGTCTTACCAATATCCGACAAGATACAGGAGACTCTTCTTGACAATGAATTGAAAAATAATGTAATAATAACATACAATGTTATAAAAGTTTTTGACGATTTATTCATATATTAGCTCCTCACCTTATGACGAATTGTAACGATTTTAAATAAAAAATCAGGTAAACTGATGCAAGGGCGCCCATATGATATTTTCTAGGGGGGGGCCAAATTTTTAGTTAATTTATTTTTTGCCCCTTTAACTTCTTGGGTTAGTTTGTAACTTTACATTAATAATATGATATGATATGATATGATTTATTTGTTCTAAGACACTTTACACTGGCCCTTAAATTATACACTTTCGAAAAGGAGCCGTACCTACCTTCCGGTTTCTGGCAGGTCCTTTTCCAGATAATATATACAAACATAATTAACACACGGCAGATAGTTCAACGTCATCAATCACATTAGTTTTCGTACTTAAACACTGGATATATATATGTGTGGACATTAATAATATAATAATATAATATAATAATGTAAGTGCAACAATGAAGTAGCCAGAAAATAATTTCGGGGAGAATTGGAAGTGGCAGGGGATTTGGAATACCCCCCAAGCAAGGGGGTCGTGGGTCCATCCCCAGAAAATTTTAAAATATTCAACTAATTAAAATCACTTTTTACGCTATTTTAGCACTGAAAAACTAGTTAGGAAATTTGTTTACGTGCCAATGTAAACAAGAAATCGTTACCTAAGTCAGGGGTCCACCCCTGGAAAATTTTTAAATAATGAACTAGTTGAAATCACATTTTACGCTATTTTAGCTCTGAAAAACAAGTTATTAAATTTGTTTACCATACTTTAAGATATGCCAACTTAAACAAGAAATTGTTACCTAAGTCGGGGGTTACCCCTGGAAAATTTTTAAATACTGAACTAATGAAAATCACATTTCACTCTATTTTAGCTCTGAAAAACTAGGTAGGAAATTTGTTTACCATATTCTAAGATATGCCAACTTAAACAAGAAATTGTTACCTAAGTCGGGGGTTCACCCCCGGAAGATTTTTAAATACTGAACTAATGAAAATCACATTTCACTCTATTTTAGCTCTGAAAAACTAGGTAGGAAATTTGTTTACCATACTCTAAGATATGCCAACTTAAACGAGAAATCGTTACCTAAGTCGGGGGTTCACCCCCGGAAGATTTTTAAATACTGAACTAATGAAAATCACATTTTATGCTATTTTAGCTCTGAAAAACTAGTTAGGAAATTTGTTTACGTGCCAATGAAAACAAGAAATCGTTACCTAAGTCAGGGGTCCACCCCTGGAAAATTTTTAAATAATGAACTAGTTGAAATCACATTTTACGCTATTTTAGCTCTGAAAAACAAGTTATTAAATTTGTTTACCATACTTTAAGATATGCCAACTTAAACAAGAAATTGTTACCTAAGTCGGGGGTTACCCCTGGAAAATTTTTAAATACTGAACTAATGAAAATCACATTTCACTCTATTTTAGCTCTGAAAAACTAGGTAGGAAATTTGTTTACCATATTCTAAGATATGCCAACTTAAACAAGAAATTGTTACCTAAGTCGGGGGTTCACCCCCGGAAGATTTTTAAATACTGAACTAATGAAAATCACATTTCACTCTATTTTAGCTCTGAAAAACTAGGTAGGAAATTTGTTTACCATACTCTAAGATATGCCAACTTAAACGAGAAATCGTTATTTAAGTCGGGGGTTCACCCCCGGAAGATTTTTAAATACTGAACTAATGAAAATCACATTTTATGCTATTTTAGCTCTGAAAAACTAGTTAGGAAATTTGTTTACGTGCCAATGTAAACAAGAAATCGTTACCTAAGTCAGGGGTCCACCCCTGGAAAATTTTTAAATAATGAACTAGTTGAAATCACATTTTACGCTATTTTAGCTCTGAAAAACAAGTTATTAAATTTGTTTACCATACTTTAAGATATGCCAACTTAAACAAGAAATTGTTACCTAAGTCGGGGGTTACCCCTGGAAAATTTTTAAATACTGAACTAATGAAAATCACATTTCACTCTATTTTAGCTCTGAAAAACTAGGTAGGAAATTTGTTTACCATACTCTAAGATATGCCAACTTAAACGAGAAATTGTTACCTAAGTCGGGGGTTCACCCCCGGAAGATTTTTAAATACTGAACTAATGAAAATCACATTTTATGCTATTTTAGCCCTGAAAGCTAGTTAGGAAATTTATTTACCATACTCTAAGACATACCAACGTAAACAAGAAATCATTACCTAAGTCGGGGGTCCACCCCCGGAAAATTTTTAAATATTGAACTAATTAAAATAACATTTTACGCTATTTTAGCTCTGAAAAACTAGTTAGGAAATTTGTTTACCATACTCTAAGACATGCGAACTTAAACAAACCTAAGTTATAATACTCATTGTCATTACTATTTATAAGAAAAGTTAAATAGCATAAGGAACAATGGAAATAACAGGCCTACTCATTATGTTATGGAAACAAAATAACGGCTATATCATATTTGACACACCCACAAAAATTGTTTAATTTACTAATTTTTTTTTAAATACAAAAATAGAATTTTAGGTTTTGATTTTTGGGGGTCCAAACCCCCAGGATCCCCTTTTCTAATCCAGTGTGGATTCTGCTTCCATGGTGTCGATATGGTAAAACTTCTGCAAACTTATGTCTCTACTGACTTTCAAATAATTGTCTTAAAAGAAAAAAAAACAGACTATAATTATTAATATAGAATTTTTTCCTTTCCCTGAGAGCTAGGGGGGGGGCCGCGGCCCCCCCCTGCCCCCGGGTATGGGCGCCCTTGAACTGATGTAACAAAGTGCCAGAATGCTTTTGTTTAATCAGTTATAATTGCAATTATGATATGCATAAAATTAAGTTTTTTAAGCGATTTCCGAGTTAAGCTCCAGATTGATAGATTAAGCAGGACTTACGGAAGAACAAGGGTCTAGTTTAAAAAAAAAATAATATTAACATCATCCAGCATCAGCAGAACTATACAGATTTGTGATATCTTGACACTTGCACATCCGCATAAAAATAAAAAATAAAATGGTCAAATTGGCCTGCTATTAGACCTGAACCAGGGACTCCCAGAATACGAGTCCAAGACGTTACCATCTCGGCCACCTCGCTAGGTTTAGTCTAGTTCATAAGCATATGTGAAATAATAATGTCATAGCTAACTATATTGCAACTCCCAAAGCATATGAAGACTGTAAAACAATATGTTGTCAAGATAACTGATTTGCATTTGATACACTCTTTCTAATAGGTATTACCATTAAAATAGGCACTAAATTGGGCATTACTCCGGTACCGGTCAACCGATTTTGTCCAATATCAATAGGCTTCTTCTCATGGATGTTATACATGCGTATACCAAGTTTCATGAAAATCCGATAGAGCGTATTTGAGTTATCGCGCGTAGCCTACAGAGACATGGATAGACAAACGGACGGACAGACATTTTCCCGTCCCCCACACAATCTTATGAAGTAACATTCTGGCACTTAATAACTTAGTTTATAGTACCATATAATTATTAAATTATTTGAATTATTTGTGACTTAATAAATGCTAGGGGGTCTTCTGTGGACTAGTGGTTATACCACTTCCAAGCTTTACAATGCACATAACATGCCTGATAAGAAAGTCAATATTACTGTACGTTTATTCATACTACATCCCATATTGGGGTACGTAGTGGTATAGTGGTTCAGGCACTACAGTAATATGAAAATCAATATTACTGTATATTTGTTGACACTATACCTCATATCGAGGTATGCAGTGGCATAGTGGTTGAGGCACTGTGCTACAAACCGAAAAATCGTTGGTTAGATTCCCAACGAGGTCGTTGGGATTTTTCAATTGGCCTAATCCTACTGGTGGCACTATGGCCCTGGGTCGATTCAGCCACTAACAGAAAAGAGTACCAGGAGCAATCCTAGGGGTAAAGGTGGCCAGTTCGTACGGCTGAACTTACAACCTTCACGTTCCGAATGTCTAAATTCTGGGAGCCTGAACCTCATGGGACCTTTAGGGCCTCCACAGCATGTATAGGGAATACTTTACTCTACTTTACGTTTGTATCACATATTACCGCTAACAGATTAATAATTTATAACCTCATAACCTCCATAATGTTCACTGGCTGTTTCCTGCAGTAAAAATAATCTCTACTGAAATCTTATCTAAGGTAATGAACAAATCTCTACTTAGTAGGGAGAACATATGAAGTGACTTTTGAAGAAACGGTTTTGAAAGAAATGTGTACATGTCCTCATTTTCAAACGAGCGATTCGATTTTAATAAGAACAAATGTTCTGTTTATTTATGTGCTTAACATCTCATATTCCCGAATATTTAATATATTTCTTTCAGCAATACAATTATTCTTGCGGGAGGTGAATTATAGAAAACTACTAAAACTAAAGGAAACTATATGGCGTTACGCCCTTGTGGGACTAGACCTTCCATCCGACCGCTGTCCCAACTACCGAAGGCAGACGGCAGGATTGGGGGGCATGTGGTCAGCATTTAATGAAGGTTTTCTTCACCGGGAACGTTATTTCTTTAGCGAATAGCTTCTCGGTTGGTGTCATGAGGCTGAAAGGACACGGTTCCAGATCTCCCTACCCCCAAAAAAGTCGAGGAGGTACCGGGGGAAGAAGGCAAACTGCGGATCCGTAATCAGTGACACTAATCATTAGACCTTGCAAGTATTCATATAGAAAAGTATAACTCTATACAATTCACATTCTCCTGTATAAACTAAGAAGTTTCAACACAAATGTCATGATTTGTCCAGAATAGAAACGGGCCCACGCGAACCATACAGACTTGGAAGTTGAGGAATTTTTCCGGGTAAAATTTATTCCAAACACAATAAATAATAAATTACAAGGAAAGATGTTCGTGAATAGGGCTCAAAAATTCAAAATTCGAATTTTAGTTCCACTGTATTCCTCTATCTTTGCTTAACAGTACAGTTCATAAAAACTGGGCGCTTAGTTTTCAAGTAATTAAAACGCTGCACTGTATTGTTAGCAATTTTCCCCTTTTTATTTTCGTAATGTAAAATTACATTTTTTGTACTTCAGGTACCATTTTCTCAAAAATTGTATAAGCTAAAACAATGAAACTTTCAGGATTTCTTTGTAGATTAATAAGAAATCTCTAGCAGAATTATGCAAAACGTTTTGAATATACAAAATTCATATTGTTTTTATAGGAAAAAATTAATGCTTTTTTAATCATGAAATTTTCACGCCGCTTTTGGCAGTAATATTGTATGTGTTACACTGACTGTGGTAGGGTAAAAATTAGTGCCTATTGTTAGTAAGTTCCCAAGTTTCAAAGAAATCTAGGTAACAGAAATGGAATAAGCATAGGCTACCTAAATCACGGCAAACATTCCCTGCACGTTAAAAATGAGTCTAGAACATAATCAATTCTTTATTTATTTTAAACTGCTGTGTGCACATGCAAAGCATTGGCTAAAAAGTTTTTAAAGATTCCGACTGTTAACACCTAATTTATGGCTTCTTTCACAAACGCCATATTCCCTTTCTTTTTGCTCAAGTTAAGTACCAACTCCCCTACGCACACTGAGCTTTTCAAATATGCAAATTGGAGAAGATTCTAGCATGTAATTCCAGTTTGCATCTTACTGTTGCGTAAAGCAGCAAAATATATGCTAGTGTTGCCAGCATATGTAACCAAGCTCTATTATATTTTAATTTGCGAGGAACTATTTAGTTTTAGTGGGCACCAGCTGAGTCGTTAGAGGCGACCCATGTGCCAAGTAGGTACATTTTCACACACAGCGCCAGCCAAGCGGGAATCGCGGTAAATTAATGAATTGCAAGTTGGCAACGTGGCGTGTGCCAATGTTTTATACTAGCGTCACAGAGTCCATATTAGCTAAACCGTCGCCCATACTAAAGCATTAGCCAAAACAGACAATTCTCAGTGACTGTAGCTTCATTTGTGGGTGTTTATATTCTGTACGTCAGAAGCTATTACGACTTCGAGGAGAGAACAGAATGATGTCGTCTTATATTGAAACGTGTTCTTGAGAAGTTCTGCGGAACAAAGAAAAGCCAAATGAAGAAATCCCTTCAGACCAGTTAAGAAATGGTACAAAAAGAGGAAATACAGTTAATGTTGGCCTATGCGTTCGAAAGTAGCAAAAACAGTACGAAGAATGAACACATTAATAGGAAAAATAAGATTAATTGGAATATCAATTGGTCAGAATAACAATAAATCTAAACTTTTGATTATAAATGGCGCTTATAATATTATATTATAATTAGGGCTGAAAATCGATTAACATTTCTAATCGAGTTAACGCTTGACTTTAATCGATTAATCGACTGATTAATCGACAAACAGGTCGGTATTTTAAACAAAACCAAAGTGTACATTTAATATTGTTTCACACGTTTAATAACTTCTACACTGCAGATAACCAGAAGAAATCCTGAATTAATGAAAACCATTATTGGTTAATTAGTGAAAAAATATATACAAAACTTACATTTCCGGTTACTTTTTCAGCCAAGACTTGAGACACACGAGTTTGTTGACATTTGAATGTTCAAGAGACCAAGGCCGGAGAAACGAGAGGAAGGAGTTTGGTCATTTGACCCATTTCTCGAAAAACGTTTTCAGAATTCGATTAAACCGATTAATCGGAAAATGCAATTGATCGACGATTAAATGTTTAATCGATTAATCGGTATAGCCCTAATTATAATAATTATGTAATACTGCCACAATATTTCTTTGCCATCACCATTAAAAATACGCCTACATTTGACTGTTTAGCCTACGTGCAACACTGCTGGCAGAGTTGACGCCTGGCATGAATGACGAATCATATAGGAAAACAAAACTTTGGCCTATAGACTACCTCCATTTCAAAACGTATTGTAAGGTAGAAAAATATTATTAAGGGAATGAAAACGAAAATACCTATAGTCTATATAAGTTAATTTACTGTCCTTATAGAAAAATTACAAGGTGCGAACATCGAGTAAATACGTAAGAGAAATACAGAACAATGACTACCATATTTCTTAATAATATTATATTAATTATAACAAATGCAGACGATAAATCCTGTTACGGAAATTTTCTATTATTTCCAAACATTAAGTGTCGATTGCACTAGAAATACGAAATCTGCTCGTAAAAAAAATCTGATTTTAAAAAATTGTCCTTAAAGTACAGACTTTTTCAGATACTGTAATATCATATTAACACTTAAATAACAAACATCTTACACAAAATATATACACTAACTTATAAGTTCTAAAAATAGCACAGAAGTAGCAAAGTGGTAATAAAACATAATCTTCTGTCAATTTAAACATTACTAAATTAATTTCTAGGATAAATCTGATGTTTTAATTATTTAAAATACGTTTATTTAGTCTTTAGATTAACCTCCTTGGTATAACTAATAATACAGTCTCATTAATATTTTATTTATCATTATACGATATTTAACATGTTCTTCACCACACATATAATTAAATATCATTTTCATATTTCCTTTTGCTTATATGCAGCTTATATATACCCAATCGCTGTATCGAAGAATCTACGGGAATGAAGATGTATAAGTGTTCGGTCCTTGTGATTTTACTTTAAAAAAAAACAAGTGCACGAAGGTGCAATAAAATGAAATGATAAAAATAAACGGTAAAATTATGGTGATAAGCACTTGCGATTTGTTAAAATTCCACATATTCTAATACTGGAATGGTCACTGATTCATGAGCTAAGTAGCCTTAGAAATAAGTGGCATGCAAACCTGAATTCCTGTAATTAGGAAAGTTCGCTGTTTTTCTATGTTGCTTGCAGACATAGGCGAAAATCCCGGTTGCTCTATTATAGGCATAAAATTTAGAGAAGCAATAGTCAATTATTACTACCCGTAAATTGCGTACAGTATTGTACAACATGAGATGAAAACGTCTGACTCGTATTTCTAACAAGGCGTCGTAACAGCCCTCCAGAAGTGGCAATGAACATGTTATGTGGCTTAAGGGAGCAATGCAATACAATGGATGACATGAAACTGTCTCCACACCCGTTCGTTATCCGGTGCAATACAATTACAACGGCCATCAATTCGAAAGGTAGGAAGAGAGTTGTAAAACGGTGATAACAACACGATAATAGATCCTTATCGTACTTCCTACAACAAAATTTTAATTTATTGCAGATTTTTATGACAGTGAGACCCTAGTAAGAAAGAACTCAAATCTCGTCTATAGACCTATATTACGTTTGCTTGAAACTAATATATAGGTAGCAATGCCCATTATACTAATTTTGCGGAATCAATCTGTATAAAATATAATATACTACATGGAATATGAAAATCACATCAATGTTGGGCGTACTTTGATAAATGCGGTAATACTTTATCTTTCAGTATTTTTCTAATTGTTTTCTGAGACTTGCGGGCAAATTCAATTCAATATTCAAAACAAATAAAATAAAGGTAGAAGGACTTTTTCTTCAGTTCACACATTTTTTTCCCCCTCCAACGTTTAGTAAGATTTAGTTCTGAAAATCGGAATATTACTAACAGTCTTCACTCGCTCCAATTACTATGAGCACAACTAATTAATGAATTCTATGATTCCTTTTCAAACACTAAAATAAACAACCTAATAAAATGTTCTAACATTCATAGGTAAATAGTTTCTTTTAGCACTAATGTGCTCTGCGCTCTGAACTTATATGTAATAGCACTAAACATTTCACCTCCGATCACGAGCAAATTTCATTCGGAAGCATTATATAATATTAATTAATTAAATTTCCTATTTAATAAATTGTAATTGTAATTTAGAAAAAGCTTCATTAACTAACATTGATTTTCTATGTATTTTCTCTAATTATTTATTTAATTGTATTTATTAAGAATACTGAGGGTTTTATGTAAGTGTGTAGAAATTGTATTAGTAAATGCTCAATAAATTGAAATTGAATTGAAGGAAAAACATTTCGAACAGAAACAAGGTTGGATTTTTCAATCGAGCAAGAGTTTATTTTTAACCTCCGAATGTATAACATACTAAGTCATTGGTAAGAAAGCAGGCGCAATTCATAACAGAATTCTTCCCAGCAAAAGATGACTGGAAATCAAACTAGCGCTATTCACTTCAAGCCACCCGCGACAGCATTTTACAACCTGTCATTGCTAGATAATCTGTAAACAACAGTATAAACTGCTAAGAGTTACCTCGCAAATCTGAGAAAGTTTAAGCTATATACAATAACGTTTATTAGACTCCATGAAAAACTAATTTCGAAATCAGGGTTTTAGTTCGATTTAATCTAAAGCAGTCATTAATATTTTCAATGCTTTGACGTACATATGCGTCACCCCAAAAATTGCCCAAAGGCCGAGAAATAAGCTTAATAGATTAATCATTTAAGTTAAAATATGGAGATATTTATTCACGTATTAAAATATTATCCACGGAAATTAGCTACCCCCCCCCCTGAAATTGTCCTAGTCAATTTCAAACTTAGTGACTTTAGTTGATGATCTCTTATATTTAAAAAAGTATATATACATTCAGCTCTGAAAGAGTTCATTTACTAGTGATGCACTTGGCATACTAGGAAAAAAAGTCAAGTTTGATCAAGTCTGTCAAATTCTCTGGATCATAATCTTAAGCATATTATATTATTATGTTATCTTGAAGAGCTCCGATACGAATTAATGCACTGAGAAAAATTTAATAAAGGATATAGGTATAACTGCGTATGAAAAATCTAATTTCGTCTACAGAAATTCATTCCTAGCTTATCACAGAGGGAAGCGCTATCATGCACAATACAGAGAAAACATCTTACAATACTACATAGTCAGAATAATACCAGTAGATTATTGTACTTTACGAAGAGAAAAGAGATTCTGTGAATATAAATGACATTATAATATGTGTACACAGGGTTTCTCGGGAGTTTAACTATGGGTTTGGATTTTTAACTTCACCTGACGTTCGAAACGTCTGTTTTGTTCAGAAGGAACCACAAAAGCTGTTAAAGGCTTAACCGTAATTCGTAATCCTGAACCACTACATGAAGTTACATAAACTATAGGTAAGTTAATTTTTCACTTGAAATTTACAGGGGTTAGTATTTTGCAGTTTGTTGAGTATTCTTTCCTTGTTTGCGTGTTTGGGTAATTACCCACCAAAAAATCTACCTATTAACAAAATATAATTAAATTTAAAGCATATTAAACTTAACTCATTTCTATCCAACTGATCTAGATAAAAATTTACAAATAATTGAACTCTATACAACATTAAACCCTGAAAGAATTTGAAAGAGTTAATCTCTCTCTCCCTCTCTAACACACACAAACTGTCCACAGAAATGACATGTGAATGAAAAGTGTACTCACCTGAGTTGGGCTGTCCTCCGCTGTTGGGCCGCGCTGAAGGGGCTCCGTCACGCGCCTCCACTTCCAGAGCATAGGCTCCCTGCTTCTCGCGATCGAAAACGATCTTCGTAAAAACTTCGCCCGATTGAAGATTGATTTCGAAAAAGTCCTTCCCTTCATTCCGAGGTGAATCTACCACGTAGTAGTACACCTAAACACAGAAAAAAAAAACTTCCCATGAATGCACACTCTAAAGCAAGTAAAATTTCAAATACTGTATGACTAGGATAGTTTTTCGTATTTTTATAACACCAATTTCGAGTTCAAGTCTTTTTTGCTTTCAAATTTATTTAGTATTTATATATTTACTATTTGTTTATATTTATATTTATATATTATATCTTAACAAAAAATAGATCATATCATGCAAATAAGTGCTCACATTTTGATGTAATACACATTATTAAAAACGTGTCAAATGGAGGAATGAAAAAGTAAAACATCTTTTTATTATTTTTGCTCTCTAGTTTCATCATATTGTGGACATTCCTCGTCATCTGCTTCTCTAAAACTTGATTCTTCAGCGAGCGAAGGAAGTAGCGGCGAGACCAAATAAAATGCCACGGCGATCGGTCGCGCTAGGCCCGACGATGGCCGCACACTATGCATGGTAGAAATCCTAAGGCTTCATCTTTGGTTCGCACATGTGTATACAGGTATCTATGCTGCAGAGGTTGGACTTAGAGATTCCTAGAAAAACCTAACATGTCCTTGAATCTAATTGAAATTCGATCTTGAGGACAATGTTAAGTAGCCTCTTTCATTCTCTTTTCCTGGATGGTCAATATTTTGTCAAGGAAACCGGTTCTCTTTATTTTAATAGAAATCTTCCCCTCCCCGGTGACCACAATGTACTTCTAAATAGGTTTTTATCTACTTAAAACAAAAAACAAAACAAAAATTAATAACATAAAGCAGCACTTAGGCCTACATATGAAATCGGAAATCGTTTAATGTCTTACGGTTTCTCTGCTCTGTCACTCGTTTTATCCCTCCTGGGTTTTTACTACGGTCTATGTTTCGTGCGGGGATTAAAATATCTGTCAGTCTTGTGTAGCCGCCATGTAAATATCTGACAGCTTGATTCCACCAATATTTATACATCGCAATGATATGAAGCGTCGCTATCTATTTAATCATAGCGTTATTACTTCGTCACATATTTGATGTACAAATTATACCAGCAGTGAACTAAATCAACATTGAGCAAAAGTTCATCTAGTTACTTTCAAACACATTTATCTAAACAAGTTCCCCAGAACTAATAAATAATACACAAATACGTAACAAACAAGGTCGTATAGATGTGCTTAATTTAAATCATGCAAATTACAAAGGAATATAAAACACCGTGGTGCTAGATCCCTGTTAGGCCTACCATCCGACCGAGTCATCTACCATAGGCAGATGGCAGGGTGGGGGGCTTATGGCCGACATCCATGGTCCTTAATGTTGGTTTCTGTGAACGCAGCCGTTGTTCCTTAATCAAGTAGCTCCTAAGTTTATATCATGAGCTTGGGTGTACCCCGTTCCAAACCTCCCTACCTCAGAAAAATTCGAGAAAGTACCGGGATTGAAATCTAAAATTTCCTATTCCTAATCTGCTTTAAATCACGTCTGAAAATGCATAAAGTAAGCCTTTCTGCTAGAAATAATATTGTTCTGTATATGCTCTGTAGGCCTATACTACTATAGCCCTTAAGTTTTATAGTTTTATATGAGCTGGATGACAGATAGGCCTAGTAGTTAATTTCAAGTTTACACTCATGGTATCGCTTATTGCTAGAAAGTATGATTTGTTTTGTATGTTATATTACATTATCTATTAACCATAGCCCTAACATGCTATGTAGCAAAATAGGGTTAAAATAAAGGGAGATTCATAAATAAATGTAGTTTGATATTATTAACTCTCCATAGAGGAAACAAACATCATTTCAACGAGGAAGAAAGATTCTGAAAATGAAATTGGCATACTATAATAAATAAAGTCGTCTTGAATTAATTATTTCAATTCTTTAAGACCCAGCTTTCTCAGAACATAATTCCTGCCACAAACATCAAGCGAAAGTGCGTACAGTAGGCCTACTTACAGTTAAAAGCTCTCCGAGAAAAGAACGAACGAGCGTTTACTTTTTACAAAAAGTGTAACCTGGTCGATCAATAGATTCTCACCTCGCACCCGAACCAGTGGGAGGCAAATAAGTAGGCATATCATCAAGTGATACAGCGTCAAGGATCTATTGAAATTTATTGTTCCAATGGAAGATCTAAAAAAGGTCTAAAAAGGCTTAATTTTAAGAAAAGAACATATTTTAACCAAGCGAAGTGGCCTAGATGGTAGCGTCTTGGACTCGCATTCGCGAGGTCTCGGATTCAAATCCCGTGGCCGGCCAATTTGACTTAGGTTTTTTCATGGTTTCCCCAGTCGTAAAAGTCAAATGCCGAATTGGACATTTACTTCCCGTGAATCATCCCCGCTATTTAATCCTAAATCATATTCATTAAAATTTATATTAGTTGAAATGTAACGGACGCCATAAACACATCAACAATAGAAAACAGTTGCACATCAATAGTTTCATGACCTAATGGTATACCTACAATCTACATATATAACCTGAACTCCTGATATGGCATCGATGCTCAAAGGAGTATTTATTACAGCTGAATTAAAAAAAAAAGTTTTATAAATCTTAGTTGAACCCGTTTTCAGATTCCATGTTTTTATATGCGCACGGGCGTGTATGTTTGAGTGTGTGTGTGAATGATAAAGCGCGTTCTAGAACCTAGCCATGCTTCAAGATTCCGTTCATAGTATGCCAGCAGTGATTTTACGCTGTGAATTGCACCTAATTGACAGAATTACTTCTGCACATCATCATCTTCATGTCTCATGAACATCGTGCTTGGATTTAGCACAGATGGTTGATTATATCATCCATCTATGATTAACTAATCCCGTTTATAATTGGTACAATAATTTTAAATGACCACAGTCACAGTCAGTGCAACATCCCGAAAAAAACAAAAACAAAAGCTTTTTCCTCCGCGTGATTTACATTTGTTTCGAAGGACACAACCAGATTCCTCGTCACCTAATACTTCAAAGGTGGCTTTCACATGGTGACAGCATTACAGGATTTCATTTAGCCAATAATAGAAAACAAATTTCCATTATTCTGCTATCTTTTTATTCTTCTGCGAAGAGGAGACTATGAACTAAATACTAAATGGCAAGGCTGCACATTTATGAACTCAAATTAAGAAAAGTATATCATGGTATAGTTTAGAAAAGGTTCAACGTAAGATAAATAATAAAATAAAAGAATATTATTCAGTATTTAGTATTAATTTACTTTATATTAATAGAATTTGATATCGTGCGTGGTCAAGTGGTTAGCATTGTTTACTACGGATCTATACGTCTGGGTTCGATTCCTGGTACCTCCTCGGATTATTCTGATTATACCGATTGAAGAGCTACTTGATGAAGTAGCGGATCTGATCAAGAAAGCCATCAAGAGCGACCATAAGAAATTACATCCCCCCTAATCCTGCCATCTGCCTCTGGTATATGATGCAGCGATCGGATGGCAGGCCTATTCCCATAAGGAATGTAGCTCCATGGAGTTTACTTTCTTTTATACAGTTAACAATGACTCTGATCACGAAATGGGCTTAAAGATTTCAGTACTTTACGCTGGTTCAGAAGCCTCTTATGAGTTTCTGGAGATAAAGGACCAGTCACTTTCTACCAGGAGCATGAATGTGATTTCTTTTAACCCCATAACTGTTAATGGTATGCAATTATGTAGGACGCATAATCGGTCCCTTGGTCATAGTATCGGGGATGGAACGAGGAACATTTCGGTTTGTGGCACTGTGTCACATGCAACTTCACCACGTCATACTTCGCATCCATGATGAATTAGTCTTGAAAAATATAAGCCTGGACATACATAATCAGTCTGCATTCAAACCCCGGGTACTTATAGAACACGAACACACTCTCTCCACAATTGCAGAACAGAGTCTCCAGTCAATGATTGGCAAACAATTGCAGAATAGAGTAAATTTTGCCCTTGGTTTATGTGTGCACCAGGGGCGGCACGAAGGGGAGCTGGGTGAGCCCTGACCCACCCAAAAAGACGATGGCTCAACAAAAAAAGACGCTGCCCCACCCAAAAAGATGTTGGCCTACCCAAAAAGATGCTAGCCCATCCAAAAAGATGCTGGCCATCCAAAAAGATGCTGGCTCACTCAAAAAGATGTTGGCTCATCCAAACAGCTGCTGCCCCACCCTATAAGGATGGTGGCCCACCATCTCTTTAAACAAAATTGACGACGAAAGATTAGAGAATAAAATAAAATATTTAAAAGAAACTGAAAGTGAACTTGACTGATCCATTTCTTGAAAGCAATATGTGGTAAGTGAACGTATCAAAAGTTACCTCAATAGACTAGCTGATACTTCGGTAAAGTTCCAGTTACACTTCACATTTAAAAATCCTAGGGGGGATAGTTTCAGGGAAATAAATTGAATCCAAGTGATCCCAAAAACTAGAATTCTTGTAAAGTTTTTTTTTTTTTAATTGCTTAATCGACCATATTAAAATGCAAAATATTTAACACAAATTAGGGTGACACAAAATTAACTGAATTAATTACAAATTTAGATACATAAATTTCATTACCCGTACATCACTCTTGGCCCATCTATAGATTATTTCTGCGGAAAAAATTCTGGCACCGCCATTGGTGTGCGCCCTCGGACATAAGAGAAAGAGAGGAAATACATGATGTTACTCATGTGAACAAACGCATATTCAGAACAAGCAGGAAGTTCGAGGCAGGAATGCAAATCATGAGAGGGAGACCTGTCGCACATGGTTGGCTTTATTGCCCGCACAAGACAAATCCACTCTGGACTTGAAAACAGAGCCGTCAAGACAGGCGCAGTTAAGCCTAGGCTCTTCTGCATATGAAGGTTTTGCAAGACAATAAGTTTTACATCGCAACCTGACAGAAACAGCCTAGCAGTAGCAGTAGGATCTAACTGTAGAAGAGACAATGCATATGAAGGGTTATATCAGATTAAGGTTACATAACCATACAGGAAATACAAGACCTCCCTGCTACATTATGGAGATTCAGGCGTAGCTACTTAAGTTATGTAACATATCGATTTTTTTCATAGGTATCCCACGAGAGGTTACGAGTTCATCGATAAATCTGCGAGAACGAAGTTGATGAAACTCGTAATTTCGAGTAGCATTTATTAAGACTATTCCATGAATAAAATGTAACCGATTTTGTAAAAAATAATATTTTTCTTACTTTGTTGTGCTGTGATATCACGGCATACTAAGTGAATGAACATTCGATGAATCGATTCAAGTTACCAATGTTACCAATAATGCAATGTTACCAGATAGAGAGTCGTTGTTGTTGCTAACTTCAGAACGCCGTAAAAGCACACAAACTGGCTTGCACCTAATCGAAATTGCGTTTTAAATCAATGCAAAAACAAATAATCTCAATCTCCAAGTAAGCTATGCGGTATAAAATAATGTTTTATCCTGTTTACGACAGCGTGTGATATTATTCATTGCATGTTGATGCCTTACGTATCCAGTAATGAGCTGACGTCCTATCATAGTTAATCCCACGGGAGTACACGAGTTTATCGATAGATTCGCGACTGTGCAGCATGAGCGAGTTTATCTGATGAAACTCGTAAACTCGAGTTGGATTAAGATTATTCAATGAATAAAAATGTAACGGATTATAAAAATAATTATTACTTTCGTGCTTTGTTATATAAAAACAAAACCAACAACTGCCAGATCACGGCATACTATGTATCAACCATCTATGAATTGATTCGAGTTACCATGTCGTGACCAATGGTGCATACACATGTTTAACTAATTCAAGTAAGCTAACAGCAGAACATAAAAAAGCACACGAATTGGCAGCGTGTGACGTATTAATCACCGCACGTTGATGCCTTACATGTCCAGTAACGAGATGATGTTTTATCAGATAAAATTGCATCCTAGCGATCCGAGGCATGATATAATAAGATAAACGATCGTGATTGGTCTATATCCGAGGAATTGCTAAACGTTATTGGTCAATATCAAACTCGCTGCGTATGAATGGAATAATCAGATAAAATTGCATTCTTGCCACCGTAGGAAGCATATTATAAGATAATTTCGTTCTCGCAAATATATAAACTTGTAGTCTCTCGTGGGATTACCTATGAAAATTGCTCACGTTAAATGCATGGAAGCTCGTGGAAGATATACATTAGAAGGTAGCACTTGCAGCTATTAAGAAATGCTGAATCATTTTTAAACCGTCATTAGAAATGGTCTACAACTTGTCTCGCATGAGCGTATTGAAGCAACTGAATCCTAAAACTAGTCCGACTTCCATTAAACCCCACGGGGAACAAATCAGAATGCCACTTATTACATTAGAGGAAGCGAGAGAAAGGAAAGAAAAATTGCACTCGAAACAATCATACACAATGCCCTAAGGATTTTCTCTTTCACATTACGAGATAGCTTGCGAATCTTGATACTATCATGCATGAAGAATCGATTTGTCCCCTAGTTTTTAATATCTCTGAACTAAAGAGAAAATCGTACTAAAAATTTTGAATTAAAGTCTCGGTTTATGGTGTCTTCCTTCTCATTATTGTGATCATTGCACAAAATGTGGATGTGGAATGCCCCCCACTCTATTCAAGATCTACCTTGATGCAATCTTGGAAACTTGGAATGTGGACCGATGAGAATTAAGATCGAAGTAAGTATCATTTATTCGCTTTTACTTGCTCATGATCAAGTGATATTCTGGTATGAACGAGAAGATGCTGACTTTATGATGAGAGAATTATTAAATGTGTATGATCGGGGTAGGTAAATTTTGAAAACACTGAATATCTGGTGATAGGAGAGGAAAACCAAAACCTATACCTCCTCGGTGGAACAATAAGAGCAGTTGACCAGTTTAGGCATGTTGGGTCAGTAATTCACCAAATCTGGAAGGAGTGAGAAGGATGTTTATAGTAGAATAACCCAAGCTCGTTAGCAGTTAAACAACTTAATGGAATTCTATAGAGCCGAGAAATCCGACAAGTCTTGATTATTCTCAGAGTTACTGTTGAAAGTATCTTACTCTATGGCGCAGTAACCTGGACGCTATCTGAAAGGCAGAAAAGTCGGATACGAGCTGTCGAGATGGATGGACTACGAAGGAGTTTGCGCATCTCTCGAATTGAAAAAGTAAGGAATAACGCCATCTTGGATAGGTTAAATATTGACCAAACTGTGACTGATCGTTTGAAGCGTAAATCTCTCTCTGGATGTCACTGGAGAGATGGCCCAAGAAGGTAATAAACTGGTCCCCACCTGGACGAAACAAGAAGGGGCGTCCACGATCTATCTGGAGAGAAGGCATGATGGGAGCGATGAGTTCTAGAGGACTCCACGACTCTTCATGGGAAGATTGTCGCAGCTGGAGGCAGGGTTTAAAAGACAACCACTAGAAAGTGGAGCAGCCTTTAAAAGTAAATAAGTGGACAGAGATCACCCTCAATATGCTGAATTTAGAAGCGAATTATTTAGAATTCTAACAAGAGTGACCATTTCGAAATTCTGCGACAGAAATTGCTTTTACGACATATGAAAATAGGTTTAGTATTAGGACTACTTTATCAAACCTTTACTTCACATACATGTAAAGCGCGTAAGGTACAATATAAATTAATAATAAATAAATAATGGGCCTTATGTTAGAACTTCTCCTTTGCATTCTGGCATGGCGTAAACTGCCTTCCTTGGAAAAGGTGTATTTTCCACAGTCTTTTCACTCGTCTAAGGTTAATTGCTGGCAAATTGGGACTTAATGCGTTCAGTATTTCTTTTACGAAGACAAACAACTAGTAATATTTTTTTTTTTAATTGTAGGTCTAAATACATCGGAATTTTTTCTTCGAAGTTTGCCAAAAACGAATTTTTAATTTCTAATTTTCTCATATGCAAGAGAAAGTAGTCGACTCCCTCGGTGAAAGTGTAATTGGAATGTAACACTTTTTATGAGATTTTTGTTTTTTAGCTTCGCTTTTCACAAAAGTAATCCTCACAAACACAAATTTAACATTTTAAACGGTAATTTACACACAATTTTAAAACTGCATTTTTGGACATGCAACCAACGCCCTGTGAAAACTCAACGTGTAATTTCGAAGTCGAATATATTACGTCATCTACCTATGTCATCTATAGTAGCCTACATGTAGAGAAAGAAAATATATGAATAAAAACTATTAATGAAAGTAATAAGCGGGTGAACTAAGTCTATGGAAAAGTGAAGACACACAGAAGACGTATAAACAGAAACTTAATGAAAAGAACAAATGAATAAGAATAAAAAAAATTAACTAGAGCTGACTGAAAATAAAAAGAAATGAGCATCAGTCCGAATTAAAGGAATCTTATTTATTCTTCGCGCAATAGAAAACTAACTTCACAAGTCACCCCGTTTCTTAAAAACTAAGAAAGATGAAGTTTTAAGAAGTATTCTAAAAGGAATCGCTTAGAAAGCACTTGCATAGTTCATTCTAAATTCAAAATGCATGAATTATGAGCATGTTGACAAGTTTTTAACGAGAGATAAAGAAATATTTCAGACTGTCATTCTAAAATCGCGAAGGATCTGCCAACAAAGTTCCGACACAGTAATACTACTCTGGGAAAATTACTGCGATAGAAATCCTTTTCTTCCAACTTCTTCCATCACATTCAGAGTTTTGGGGAGGGGATAGAAAGAGAGAGCACCTCGGGCCACAGACTCCTTATATTACCCTCACTACAAGAATACACGAGTACTTTATGAAACCTCCTAAGGACAGGCGAAACAGACTGCATAAAACATAAAGATGACATACCACGAAACAAATTCACGACTTGGCAACGTTACATGCGACATTCAAAAGCTTGTTTTCTTACAAATGTACGACCGCACAACGAATTCATTGCTCTCATGAATTCCATGGCATGAGTTGATGTAAAAAAAATATATAGGCTATTTAGTGGATATATGCCTAAATATTTCAGTAATGTATTTTATAATAACTGAGTGGAGACTAAAACAGAATCGTATGATTTGATTCAGCGTGTTCTACGGTTGCTTATAAGCACTTCAATATTTATATTTATATTAAATACCATTAGTTAATAAAAAACATAAATATTACTCAAGAGATTGGCCGTGAAGGAAATGTATTTACATATCAGTAGTTTATATCTGAGCTTCATATAACTTGGAGATAGGTGACGGTATGGAACTGACTAGAAGTAGGCCTATACAACAAGAAAAACTAAAATAATTTGGTATTAAATTCTTTAAAATGTATTAAAGTGACGTAGTCATAAAACAAAACAGTACCAGGAATCTTGCCCAATTTTTATTATTAACAACCAAAATATCCCGTTCTTTTCATTGGTGCTTAGAATATCTCAAAAATGTCTCATGACTGTATTTTTACTTCATGTGCCCTTTAATTTATCGCTATACAGACGAATGAGCCTAGAACCATCCTAGAGAGTACAAATTCAGATTACGACTTATATTAAATTTACGTGCGGCCGTTCAGACGTATCTAAAACTGGGATGGACTTACAGTCAGACAAATAAGCTAAATATCCCGGAAATGGTGATCAATGGTCATTCACTCCCACAGTGATGATAATTTATCGAAAAGTTGCAGCTGTGTGCCTTTTATTTTATGACGATCGCTGAGACGAATACTAGCCTTACTTCAAGAATAATAGCCTAATTAATAATTATTTAAAATATTTAATTGACGCCTGCGTGGTTTAGTGGTTAGCGTTGCTGATTACGGAACCGCGGGTCTGGGTTCAATCCCCGGTATCTTAGATTTTTCTGAGGAAGGGAGGTCTTCTGGAACGGGATGAACTCAGCCTCGTGACACCAACTGAGGAGCTCCGTAACAAAGAAGTAACGGATCCGGTCCAGTAAGCCATCAGTAATGGCCCTGAGAGTCGGCATCCTGCTCCCCAATCCTGCCATCTGTAGTAAGTAAGCTGTTGTGTAACTTTTAATACGACGTGGCTATACAGCAATAAAAATCTATCTATTTATTTACCTAAAGACACGCGCTAAGCGATGTATTATTACAGAAAATTACTTGGTCACGATTAATTGTGACAAAAAGTATCTAGTCTTGATTAAAAGTACTAAAATATTAAAGTCTTTGAAAGTATGAGAGGTAAAGGTATTTGTCTGATCAGATTTTTCTGTAATCCTTATGGTGGGGAATAGAGCCTCAAATTGGAGGTTTCAATGCCTAGATTAATTTTGTTACGCTTATTTTCTGCCAGATTATAGACTATAGAGGGTCAGGTGGTACGCCCATCGCCTCACAACTCCCCTCAGGAAACTAAGGTATTACTCTGGAAGTGAAAGGGCCGAGGCTCTAATTTAGGCTTGGAGTTCTAGGCCCCAGCTTAAAATCCCTCTCGGAGAACTCCTTGCCCAGGATTTTTACATCCTGCAAAATCCATCGACCGCGGCAGGGTTTGATCCCGTGATCTTCGGATCTAGAGGCGGGCACACTATCGCTACACCACCGCGGCCGACAGTCTCAAAATGCATCGCAATCAACTAGCCTGCAAATTATAGGCCTATAGGGAACCGATTTTTTAAAGAAGAAAACGAATGCTCATTTTGAAACGACGAAGTAGCCTTTCTGGTTGCAGAAAAGGAAAGTTAATTTTCGAGACAAATTTACAGTTTTCAAACACAAAAAATATATTTAAAAAACTTTGTGAAATAGGTAGGCCTATAAAAATCACACTTCATATTTAAACCCCCCCCCCCTCCACATAAACGAGTCAAACTCACAGAGGAAGCAGAGTAGCTGGTAAACTTCAATAAAACACATAGCCTAGTTTCCACGCAAACAAAACTTGCGAGCTTCGAAAAACGACCGTAACTGACAGTTAACAGTAAATTTATAGCCAGTGGCTCTTTATATCATAAAGATGCAAAATAGCTGCGTGGAACCTGACAGAATGTTGACCAATAAATGAGTTAGCTCGGGCTTTGCAGAGACAGTTGCCGTTTCAACAAGCGACAAGAGCTGGAGCTCGAAACAGAGTCGTTTTAATGTCTGTCATATGCTCCATCTCACTATTATTTATCCTGTAATATAGTAAAGCACGTCTGTCCAATAAATACTGTGGGAGCTTGCAAAAATGCCTCGCACACTGACAGAAACGATTTAAGCTGGACCAGGTAACAGTTATAGTCATGTGGCTTATATTTGATGGGCCTGAAACTGTACAGGTATACATACAGGATCAAAACATAACGTTTCACTTTCTCGTACATAGGCTACGTAGTAAGGAGAAAGTATTGTGCCCGTGACAAAAATCGAAATAGCTATAACACCGGGAAAAGGTGTTTCACGATGCATAGAAGCCGAAAAAAGAAAGAAAAAAGTGTTTTTAGAATGACGTCTGTCTGAATGTCTGTCTTTATGTCCGTCTGTCTATCGACAAGCGTAGCGGGTAAACGGTTAATTTTATTTACCTCTCTTTTTTAATTAACGATTTTTTTTTTATTTTATCGAACCGGAAAGAATTTGGTTACTGTAATTGAACTTTTTTAGGGGACTTTTCATGAAAACTTGGCTCAATTATTTTAATAAAAATGTAAATTTTGAATCACTAGTGAGTACTTTACTCGACCCCATTTTTTTGTTATCTCCATTACAGTAGGAAATATATGAAAATTTAGCACAGTCATGTTGTAGAGGAAATTAAAATGAACATTTTGTGTCATACAAAATATTTTATGAAATATTAAAGATAAATAAAAACGAAATAAGTATAACTTAAATGCGGAATGTCGAATCTTCATTAATTAAAATGGGGATGAAAATAATCTTTTGTTTGTCATAATAACAAGACAAATTTAACTTATTGTTCTGATATTCCTCAGTCGTAATGAATTTACTAAAAGCAATTAGAGCGAGGTATCTATGTGGTACATATCAGTTTCTTCCGTCAACCTAAGAAACTTAATAATTAAAATAATTAATTACGTATGTGTGAGAAAGTTTGTACTACATATTTTGCATAGTTTACTTAATACGTGGTTTAATAGAACAATCGAATTGAATATTTGCGACTTCATGCACGAAACATAGGGTTTCCTGATTGATTTTTCAGTTACCGAAGAAGAAAAGGTGACAGATGGCTTACTGCCATCTAATAGAAAACTAAGATATCACTTGGACTTGAAAGGGCCATGTAATTTTGTTCAAAGGCTCCAGAGGCGCTGACTTGGAAATATTTCTGGGGGGGGGCAAGAACTTCATTTTCAGTAGCTATACATAGGCCTTACATGATAAAATCTTAAGACTTGGGGGGCAGAAAGTACCTTGCCCCCCTAAGTCGGCGCCTATGAAAGGCTCTAATTTAGGCTTGGGAGTTCTTTAACGTGCCCTATACCTACGAAACGGCACCCATGATTTATGGAACCTCCCAGAAGGCTTGTGTTCAGGACCCGGGTTTGCCCCACGATCCTTCGATCCAGAAGCGAGCAAATTGCCTCTACACTATAGAAGTCAACTAACAGGAACAGAAGAGATACTTGTTTATTACAGTGTTAGGCCTAATTAATTATTGGTTATTCTATAAAATGCAGGCAATTGAGAATTTGGACAATCTTTTAATAACTTGCTTTATTTCTTCCGGAAAATTTAACTGTTACGAGCTGTTTGTTTCGGGGGATATAGTCCCAGATCTACAAGTTATTGTAAAAACGCTCCATCAAATCAAATTAGAACTAAGATTTCACTAACTGTTGTATTTTATTAGATTTTTTTAACAGTACCATAATTCTATCCACCTTTTACTCCTTCAATTCCGGTAGTGATATTGGGTTGGCCTTTTGCCCAAGAAAGAGCTAGGGAGGATTTCTGGGACTCTCTTTCCTCAGAGACCCTCCTAAAGAGACATAAATTTAGGACATCAGCTTTTGAAAGTGATCTACAAAGGGATTTTTAAATGCGGTTTTCACCATGATTTTTAGCTTTCAACTCATGGAAATACAGTCTAAATGATAAGCACATTTAAGCTGTGATGCTCTGTTTACCGGTAACTTGAATGAAGAAGCAATACAATAATGGGTCACGAAATCAATATACATGTTCTGGGAATTCCTTTTCATGGAACAAGATTCCCTATAGTGCTCATACACTATGCCCTAGCCAATTATATAAAATGAACAGATTTCTCCGAAACGAGCTCTATAGCATGTTATTCTCTCATCCTCTGTACTGTTACTTGTTGTTTAGATCTCATTTCAATGAGACAAAACCCCATACGGTTTTATGAGTTTGTCTATTTGCTGCCCAGGGGCTTGTTTCATAGAACTTTAATGATGATATTATTAGCAAATACATAATATTAGTTAATAACAGTAGTATTCTGTTTCATAAGAATACTATCTAAATTATTAATAAATATTACTAATAATAATAGCAAATGTTTCATAGACTACAATTATTGATAATATTCCATGAGTAAATTTGGACTACTAAGTTATTCTCAAATCCATGTGATTCATATTTCTTGACCTTAAATTTGTGAAAAAAGAATCACTCTGATTCCATTATCGATTACGAAAAAGTCTATGTTAGCTGTCAAAGGAATTTTATTCATAACAAGATTTGTGAATTTGAGATTAGATTTTAGTACATAAGCCGCTATCTTGATAGGTTTATTGATTTTCAGAGCTGGTTATTATGTTCTAATACACACATTCTATGTGGTGAAATTGCTAACTTTCTCTTCCCCTCCGTCCACCATGGATTTGAAATTTCTGGCACACGTCTAGGCTCTAAACTTGCCATAATCTGCGATGTTGAACCAATTTTAGCAATTGTAAACTAGCTATGGTCAACGCTCAACAGAATTCAGTTAAAGTAGTCTAAAAACAAAATTAACTCCCTTATAATGACTTGGATTTGTGACTCATTATTTTTTTTCTTTGGATATTATTTTCTTCCTTGAATTTTTCTACAGATCACAAAGTACTCTGCTTGCAATTTACCTAATATGTGATATATTGCAGCCTCTCAAAATAATGGTAACCCTCATATACTAATGCACTGTGCTAGGGCCCACAAATATAGCTATATGGAGTTTTGAATGTATTTATCCCTGTTCCATCTTTTTTAAGTCATGGAAGACAATCTGAAATCTCCTGCTCATTTCATAAAATGTACTAGTCTGCATGCAAGTCATGGATCAGACAAATACTGGTATAGGTAACATTTACTACATTTTCCTATTCTGATAGGATCCCCGTTTTCATGCAATTTTCATTATGATAAAGGCGTTGAATAAGATCATAATCCGATCCAATCCCACTACTTAGGAGTATTGACATTAAGACTCAAATCGCTCTGAGTCACCATTTTCACAACAATTTCAATATGTTAAGCATATTCAGATTGAATTGAATTCCTTAATAAATCAATTATATTCTGGACATAAAACCATACATCTGTTGTATCAAAGTACAGTACATAAGCAGTATTCTCTGTAAAATTATTAGGACAGACGGCTAGAGAGGAAATAGTTTCAGTAAGCCAAAGATAAGGAATCGCTATATATTTTTAGAATAACCCTAAAGAAGAGAGACAACTAAGGGGAAAAGGAAAGAGAAGAAACCTGGAAGCGTTTAATTCTAGTTATTTAACTTAAACGATTTTAACTTCATCGCTATCCAATCACACATACTACAGAAGACAACTGAAATTATCTCTGTTCTCCGGGAGCATGTGTTGCCTGCAAGTAGAAACTATTAATAAGGGATTTTGTCGTGTTGTCTATAACATTATAATTTTTTTTTTATTATTTTGAAATACTTAGTATCTTTAATAGTTAACATTTAACAATGTAAACAAGCTGCATGTTCTGTGGTGCAACTGAAATATTACTGGTCATTGTGATTATGCATCATAGAAATTTGCTTGTCTAATTCATTATTAAGGATCATATATATAAAGCATCACTATCAACAAAAACTGCAAGTGGAATATATCGCTTTTACATGAAAATCATGACAAGAAACTGCAAATAGCCTATAGCATCGTTCATGATCTTCATGAAATAAATGTATATCAGTGGCCTTCAACCTTTTTAACTAAAGGGTCATTTTCTTGTTGGTGAAAGACTAGTGGGTCTCACTATTTTTATTGATTTGTTAATAACATGACACTTAAGTAACACTAATCTATATTAATAAAAATGAATTTCAAAAATGTATGACGGAGCATCATTTGAAAACGGCTTAACTGATTTGGCTTATTCTTTTTTTGTTTTGTTCGTAATTGTCAGAACAAGGTTTCTATGAAAGAAAATTTTTGGAAAATCCACGGAAAAAGTCGGAAAAGTGAAATGAGGCACAGTTAGAGAATTCTGCTGACAATTGTTTACATAAAAAAAAGATTTAAAAAATTGAAGTGTGACAAAAGAAGAGTCACATATTCAAAGTTTGAGACTTCCGCCTTCACATGTTTTCATAACAAAACAAACAAAAGAAGAAGTGTGAGTCTTGCAACCAAGCCAAATCAAAAGTGTGTATATATGTATGTGGGTATGTATGTTCCCTATACAAATCTACATTTCTTGACCAATTTGCAAGAAATTTTGCACACATACCCAGTTAAGCCCGAGAAGTAACGAGGTGAACACTAAAATTCAAACAAACCACTCCTTTTCTTGAAAATTGATATAAGTTCTGAAAATATTATACTCAAAAATGAAATGTAATTCAGTTATCATGACAACAATTTATTCTTTACAATGTTCACATAGGGCTTTGGGAACTACATAATACTGGGCTTTAATAAATTCTGATGTTATTGATGTAATTAAGACATTTGTGAAAATAATTATTGAAAATAAAGCCCATGTGAAGCAGTCCCATAACTTTCTCTATCCTAGACATGGAAAATATCATTTTCTCACTTCACATTTTGATGTAGAATAAAATCAGGTAAACTAATATAACAAAGTGCCAGTATGTTTTTGTTGAATCAATTATAATTGCAATTATGATATGCAGAAAATAAGTTATTCTAATCAGATTAAAATCGACCAGCGTCAGCAGAACTACTGATTTGCAATACCTTGACAATCGTGCACTCACATAAAAATACAAAATAAAATTTAAAAAATCCATGTCAAATCAGCCGGCTCCAAGACCTCCAGAATACGAGTCCAAGACGTTACCATTTGGCCAACTCAGTCAGTTTGACGGTGTTGTTTGATAAGCGTATGTGAAAGAATAGTGTTAACTGTCAAATTATACTGGTAGACAAAAAATTAAAAAACATGTGACCTTTAATTAGTCGTTACTCTGGTACGGGTCAACCGATTAGGTCCAAAATTAATAGGCTTCTTGCCACGGACGTTATAGATGTTTATAACAAGTTTCATGAAAATCCGATAAAGCATATTTGAGTTATGGGGCCTTTTGTTATATAATACCATAAAAATCCACTAAATTGGGCATTATTCCGGTACCGGCCAACCGATTTGGTCCAATATCTACAGACGTCTTCCCATGGACATTATAAATGTGTATACCAAGTTTCATGAAAATCCGATAAAGCGCATTTGATTTATGGCGCTTTTAAGTAAAAACACTAAATTGGGTTTGACGCCGGTACCGGTGAACCGATTTGATTCAATATGAATAGGGTTCTTCCAATGGACATTATAAATGTGTATACCAAGTTTCATGAAAATCCGATAAAGCGTATTTGAGTTATGGTGCATACAGACAGTAGCGTTCCTAGGGTGGGGCGGCCCCATTGATGCCCCACCCTAATATAAAAATTAATGTTCCACCTGATTTTGTAAAACGAGGCAGTGAATTTTTCCAAAACAAAGAAGGCCCTTTTGATTAAAAACAGAAATCAGGAGAAAGTTGTTTTTAACTATTTACATATCACTTGAAACTTATGAAAGAAGTTTTTCAAAACACAAATTAATCAAATCTATTTTCGCTCAACAATGAGCCAAATCAGACTAAATGGACTAGCAATTGACTAGCAATTTATTCTCCGAATAAATTAAAACTGTTGTTTGTTATCCTAAAATTTTGTTAATTTTGTCATATTTAAACATAACCTTTTTTCCACTTCATTACTTTGTAATTACGCACACATTTATATTTTGATAATCAGTTTACTTAATATTATTGTACTAATATAATAATAAATAAGTATATTAAATACTGCAAAAGTTTGCTCCCTTATTCTGTCTATTATTTTTTTGTATAGATTAGCCCATGGAGACGAACTGAAAGACAAAAAAGCTAGCCATAGAAAAAGAAGTTAAAAATAGCCAAATTGGTAGCTTTTACTGGGGGAGAGGGCGTCAAAAATAAATCCGCCCCGGGCCCCAAGGGGTCTAGTTACGCAACTGCGTACAGACAAACGGACGGACAGACAGACAGTCAGACAGACAGACAGACATTTTTCCATCCCCCACACACAATCTCATCAAGTACCATCCTGGTTGTATTGCAGGGACAGCTTAAGTGTGTGCCATTGAGTATGCTATATCTCATGAAAAGTAACCCCCCCCCTAAAAATACTGGAATAACAGTAGGCCTACTCTGAAACCTCTTCCAAAGGAAAAGGTGTAGCTGTATTTGTAATAAAAAAAAGTGTCAATTGAAAAGAAGTTTAAAGAGGCTGCTTTTACAAGATATAGGCTGTACATAATTGATAACAAATGAGTACAGAATATATTCTAAGACAAATTTAAGACAAATTGATTCATTTCAATTTCTTAATAGATAAGCAATAAGAAAGGTAAGTAAACAACAATGTAGAAGAGATGACAGGTGTCAATGGCTCAGCTTGCACTCACAGCACATAAACTTAAGTGATCGATTCCGTCAACACAGCACTTTGTTACCAGCAAAAGGGTTTTGCTAACTGTGATTACAACTTCATTAGCCCTAGTAATTGTACAATATATTTTATTCACTTCTAAAGAACTGGAAGAGATTTCTATTATCTTTTGAAGTTATAAAACTCCACAGTTTTTATTTGTTTATTTTAACATATAACATGCTATTTTTGCAACAACTTTCAACCCCCTCCCCAGAAATTTCAATGATGCACTTTGCTTTTTAATCCCCCCTGTGAGCACCCCTGATGTACTGTATTTAAAATGTGTAAATTGTAATACACATAGCATCAAATGCCAGGAATGTTAAAGTGTTATTTATTTATTTATTTAGTATACAATTTCTTTTAGCCCTCACAGTCTAGGCTGTCCGGGTAGCGCCACGTCGAGTGTTAGCCCTATTTCACCATAAGGTACATTAGGGCTATAGTTTTATGTCAATTACAATTTATAATGTACCTGTTATCTTGTATACTAGAGTAGCCTGTTTTGCTAAAGTTTAAATAAAATTATCGTAAACTCTTAAATATAGAACATATGAAATAGTGGAATCCTCTACAACAACAATCCGTGCTAAAAATTTTTAAGAGTGGTTTATCATATTTAACACCACAATAGTTTAAGTGTCCTGTTAAAGAAAATATTTTCCTTTCAAAGAGTGGGCAATCAAAAAGTAGATGTTCTACGGTCTGGTTTTCTTTACAAATACATAAATAACCATTCTCCCTTATAATATTAAACCTTTCCAAGTAAGAGCCAAAAATTCCATGACCTGACAAGAATTGGGTTAATACAAATTCAGGTTCAATTTTGCTTTGAAGTCGGGATTCAATATTTGGAAAAAATAATTCTTTTGTAACTGTTCCTTTAACACTAGATAGCCACTGATTGTTCCACCTAGTCTTAATGTGATCCCACATCTTTCTTCGTGCATAAGAGTAAGGACAAAGAGAGTAGCTATAATTTAGACTCGAAACTGCGGCTGATTTGGCAGCAGCATCGGCTCTCTCGTTACCGGCAACTCCATGAAGGCCTCTCACCCATGTTAAGCAAATATGTCATGTGTATGATAGTAAAACAAGAATGGTTATATTTAAATTTAAATTTAAAGTCTTACAATTGTGATACATTAAAATTTAAAATTTGGTTGGTTGCTTTTTACAAAATGTAAAATATTTAAATTTTATAAGAACAAAAGGTTATATTTTCATTTCAGCATGCGGCCCTCAGACTTCAATTTATCAAGTAGAGTTGACCTTTCGTAAAAGTTGAATTTGACATGCCTTGTTTATACCAACATAGCTGACCCTATCTTCTTACAAAGAAAAGGCTCTTGATGCTAGTATAAAACCTCTATTTGTCCTCCATTTATAAAACCTCTATTTGTAAAACCTCTATTTTTCCTAACAATTATATCCAAGAGATATGTGGAGTAAAAATTTTGGGAAACGGATTGACGTATTTTTTTTTTATAAACACGTTATATGAGTGTGTCAAGAAGTATTAAAATGAAAAAGCATGCATATAAGTAAAAAAGGTATTCTTGCTCATTCACTTACCTGATTGTTGGGGAAGGTGCCATCTTTGTCTATCGCGTTGACTTGCGTCACTTTTGTGCCAATAGGTTCACCCTCAAGAACTGTTTCTTGTTCTCGCTCAGTAAACAGTGGAATTTCATCATTCACATCCTCGAGCATTATGTACACTGTAGCTTCAGAAGCCAGCTGCTGAGCACCATTATTCTGTGAAAGTAAAGTAATACATGGTTACATACTCGCACACAATGTTAATAACACACAAACATAATAACAAAACTTTGAGTTACATAGTCTCTACTGTATTTTCTAAAACCTTTATTACATCAAGTACCATATTTACCCGATTATAAGGCAAGGTTTATTTTAAAATTCATCATTTGTTAATATTGGTTATCTAAGGTTTGATTCCAAATGTGTTAAAATTAACTCTTGAGCATCTGCACTCGGAAGTGACATCAGCGTGCAGGTGTGGTGCGAATGTGGTTAGAGCAATTGTAGACTGAAGTAGACTTGCTATACACTTGATGGCAGCCATTTTAAAACTGACATATTCTTGTATTGTGAACATCGAGAACTAATCATTCTGAAATGTTTTGGGCCATATTTGCAGAGTAAATGGTTCTATAATTATTTTTATGAATTAAACTATTGATTTGAAAAAATAATATTGAGATGAATTACATACACTACTAGACTAAACTATTGATATTTATCCACTAAAGTTCTTAGGATGTGTGCTTTATGTAGAAGGTGGTGCATTCTAACTTTCACATGTGGTTAGGTTGTTCAGATGAAAATTGCGATTTGACCATGCTATACCTAAACACCAAAATCAGATTAATGATTCATGGTAGTTCAGGTCAATCTTTTTAACCCTGCAGTGCTCGCGTGGCGTCTGACAGACGCCAGACCAGATTCATTTCGCCATATTTAGAATACCTATGAGGCCATTGTGCTGACCTGCCATCTACCTTTCGGTCAACTACTCTTAAATAACATATCCAAGCGGCAACCCTCCAGTTTTCGCCTATCAAGAGTGGAGTGACGTTATTGTTGCAAAAATGTAGATGGTGTCTGTGAGACGCCGCGTGAGCTTTACTGTTACAAGGTAAGTTACTGGTTTAAAACAAATTTCTTGCAGAAACTAGTGATCATAAACCTACAATACCAATCTTTTCTGATGGAAATTATTTATCTTTAGGCTTGGCAATGAGTGGAAAGGAGAAAAAATATCATAATCTTTCTGATCCAAATGATTGGAAGATAGCGCAAAGTTGCTAGAAGAAGAAGAAAGAACTTGATTGCGATAGTGATCCTAAAGAAGACATTGCGGAGTCTATAAGTAAGTCTACGGACACTGAACAAGAAGCAGATGATGATAATGATTATAGTGAGTGTGATAGGCCTAAATATTTCGTAGGGCGGGACAAAGTTTCGAAATGGAATAAGAAGAGATCAGTAACTAGTAGTAAAAGTTGTTATACCTACACAGTCTTAGGACAATAATAATTTAAAATTATTTAAAAATGGTTACATGCCTAACAACATTGTTTTTTGTTAATTAATTAAAGTCATAATGTGCTAATATTGATTTGTGTCCAATATGATTAGTTAAATGTTAATTTTCAATAAATTGACTTAATACACATATTTTTAACTAAGAACTGTATGCAAAACATGTTCAATAATATTAAGTAAACTATGACAACCCTCAATAAACAAAATGAACACTCAAAACAACATAAAACGATAGAAACAACGTAAAACACGAACGGCGTCTCTCAGACGCCGCGCGAGCTTCTATGTCCTAAAGTAGCGCGCGAGCACTGCAGGGTTAAACTAAGTAATAGCTTGTACTAAACCTTAAAATTAGTACATATTCATTGTTGTTTAAACTTAAAATTTAGTTGCACTGTTATGTAAGCATTTGAATTTTGTGAGGATACAACAACTCAAAAATTGAAACAGGGGAAAATCAAACACACCATGAATTGAATTGCGTAATTCAACCGTGTTTCAGACGCCATCAAAAGAAAAGTAAAAGTAAGTACTTTACCAAGACTTTACCTGGTCCTTCAAAACTTCTCTGGGGCTCAGTGGGGGCAAAATAAGATGTACAGTAATATGACAAGAGCCATTGTAAAGTGTGTATGCCGTCAAATAGTACTGTTATTCATTGAGCCATGACACCAAAACCCATACTAAATGTAAGAAGAAGTAGGTAACCTAAGCAAGAATAGTGGTTGATTATTTAAGAAGTCATCAGTGTACGTTTTTTGTGATAATATACGAAAGAAGGGATTATCAAGTTTTTCAGGGTCAGTTTTTCAGTGCTAAGGGAAATGCATATGCAATGCAAGACACAATTAAAAACTCAAATGCACTATGCAGTAAAACCTCCTTTTTACTCTATTTTTAAATGTTATGTCCATAATTGCTAAGAAGGAACATTATGTTATTGATAGACAGTGGCGTTCCTAGGGTGGGGCAGTGGGGGCGGTCCACCCCGGGCCCCACTTACTATGGGGGCCCCATTGATGCCCCACCCTAATATAAAAATTAATTTTCCACCTGATTTTGTAAAACGAGTCAGTGAATTTTTCCAAAACAAACAAGGCCCTTTTGATTCAACAAAGAAATCAGGAGAAAAGTTGTTTTTAACTATTTACATTTCACTTGAAACTTGTGAAAGAAGTTTTTAAAAACTGAAATTAATCGAAAACTATTTGCGCTCAACAATGAGCCAAATCAGACTAAATGGACTAGCAATGTTATACATAGAGAACAATTTGGCTATGAAAATAAACTTTCATGAGACAATTAGACAATTTTCTAATGTAAAAGCTATAATAACACAATTTTAAACGTGACTATTACATATTCTGAATTAATATAATCCAGATCTTGGTAATTTATTATCTGATTCTCCGAATAAATTAAAACTGTGGTTTGTTACCATAAAATTTTGTTAACTTTGTCATATTTAAGCACTTTTTTTTTTTCATTTCATTACTTTGTATTTATGCACACATTTATATTTGGTAATGAGTTAACTTAATATTATTGGACTAATATAATAATAAATAAGTACATTAAATACTGCAAGAATTCGCTCCCTTATTCTGTCTATTATTTTTTCATATAGATTAGCCCATGGCGACAAACTGAAAGACAAAAAAGCTAGCCATAGAAAAAGAAGTTGAAAATAGCTGTGTTTGTAGCTTTTGCTGGGAGGGAGGGGGCCTCAAAAATAAATCCGCCCCGGGCCCCAAGTGGTCTAGTTACGCCACTGTTGATAGACAACCTATCAATATTATGACAGTATGATGGCTCTACTGCATTGCTGGCATTTCTTTTGCTTCTCTTCAATAATTCGATTCCATTCTCTCAGTGACACTTGCATTGTTTGTTTGTTTCAGCAGTTCCATGAAAAGATTCAAGATGCTGAAACGAAAGTGTGTGTTCACTGCGGTGTTGCATGAAAGGTGTCTTAGAACTTGTAATTTATATGTAGGTAAAATTTAAATTCAACTCCCGGTAATTATGAATGAGTTAACAAATACTTAGTCTTTCTTATACTTTTTCTATCATAGGTACACATTCATAAAGAAAATGAAGTCTGATTCTGATGCAATATGTTGATATGTTGAGTGTTCTGATAATTATGCATTATGTTTATAATAAATAGATAAATAGGCTTTTATAAATTCTAATTGCATTAACTTACAGGCCTAATTTTAAAAAAGTCAATTGAGAAATGTTCAGTTTTCAGTTTCAGGAAATATGGTCACATTATGGCAGTAGCCTCACAGATGAATAAGATGATATCTGTCATGATAATGATGATGATGATGACAACGATGATGAAGAAGAAGAAGAAAATAGTACCACAAACTATTCGCTTAGATAGATATAATTTATGTGTTCTACATTTGCCAATATTTAGGTAACCAATATTTGGCACAAGTTTACAAATTTTTGTTGTTGTTGTAGTTGTGGTTCTTGAGATATGTAAGTAAGACAATTTTAATTTTGATTAGTCAGATTCTGTTAAAAATAACAACATTCTTAAGAAGCCTCTTCAAAATTTCGGGGTTACCTTAAGGCTAGTTTACACGATGACACTAGATTTCTTAACTACTTTCATGAAAGTGATTTCGTGAAACTAATTACACCCATTTTCTTCAAAACTAATTCCAGCACAGCCGCACATTTCAACTTATTTCTGAAGTTCAAGTTGCTGAAATGTCATATGCACGTTTGAAACGCACATTTCACACTTTCCTCACTTCCCGCTTCACTTTACAAAATGCTTACAAGCTAAATGAGCGTATAATCTCAAAATTACTATTATAGTTTCATGAAAAGTTGGAATCAGCTGAAACTGCATAATGTCGTAACTCATTGTCAATAGTACATCTCGCGCTTGTGCATTCGAGTAAAAAACAGTTATGAAACTTAGTTACGAAACCTAATTTCATCATGTAAACTAGCCTTTATACTCAGAGTCATCTTATAATCGGGTAAATAAGGTAAATACTTTGTGGATGTGTAGGCCTAACAACTATCTATGTTGTTAACGTTCAGTTCTTTTCTTTTTGAAGATTTCATTTACAAGTATCAGACCACTTTCGGGCCTTTGCCTTCACTCAGTATTACAATTTAGAAGTTGCCAGTACCATATATTCTCCAATGTTCACAACAGCCTTTACTTATATACCAGTACTGAAACAGTACAAGTTTGAAACAACATTTTAATCAGTGCAACAATTAAATTGACTACTGTAATATGAATTGGGTCCAAGCCTACAGTTGGAATGATTTATCAGGTTGAGCACCAAATTAAATATGGAGGGCAAATCCAGTACATCCTAAAAGATAATACTTTTAACATCCAGACATGCATATTTTAATAAACTATATATGACTTCAAACTTAAGGTTGCCTCTGACGAACTTTATCAATCCAGTGAATTAGAAAATGCATAGATTCTCGTTGGCAGCATTATGAAAACAGACAAAAAACAGGGGTGTGGGTATTATTTGAATACTGGACTCCTCTCATCTGAATTTCGACATTTTATACCATATCGGCTCAATATACACTATGCTTTGTAGTAGCCCCACAGTATAGTGAAACAGTAGCGAAGCTGGAATGAAAGGAAAATGAGAAAAAGAAGACGCTTTCTTATTCACATGGTCCACCAGTCTGAAACAAAGCTTTACACGTACAGATGCCAAGCAAACAGTGCAGTACAAGCAGAACCACTAATTCTGGGAAAGTTCGGTGAATTTCCACGCGACTTTGACCTTGGGTCGGTTGCACGTCATCGCGTGTGGATTTCTGCTAAAGAGCTGAATTGAGAATGTTGTTGTGCGTCTAAGACGGCGAGATTTTGGCTGGCTGTTGCCATGCACGTTATTTTAGCCTACCATATTTAATTCTTTTATGACATGTAATGTTAATTATAACTGTTTAAATAAGAATATAGCTGGCAAAATAATTTTACATTTGGGCCTATAGATTTTTTTTCCAAATTTCCTTTAAAAATTTGGGTGTGAGTATTATTCGGGGGCAGGTAGTATTCAGGTATATACGGTATGTGATTTTTCTTGTTTCCTTGCGAAGTGTGGGAATATTACAGTATTACTTTTTATTTAAAATACTGTAAATTCATTATAATGATCAGTAACAAAGTTTTATCCTTCAAAAATGTGTATAAAAGGGGCGGGTGCATCTTATACCCTGGCAAATACAGTAAATGGCAGGAAATACGACTATTTAAAAATTGTTGAAGGCAGGAACGTTATGTATTTGTCAGTATAGGATAAAAGACAGAATGGTGTAAAAGGCAGGAACGTAAAAAGGGGGTTTTACTGTAGAAATTTTATTGCCTTTGTAATCGCTTCAGCACTATATATCTTATTTCCATATTACTTGCAGCAGTGACATGCCAAAAGAGGCATTTCTCATCTAAGATGCACTTTAGTTTGATCCCTTAAAAAGTCTCTTATCAGAGTTTCACTGTAAATAATCTCTTTCAAACTTAATATTTTTTTTTTATTCCATCTAAAATGAAATTACCTACAGTTCATGAATATATATGGTTTATATGCTTAATATTAATTTATTGCTTGGTGCCATGAAAGTAATTCTTCATGTAAAATATTTTTCACACACGATTGATAGATGGCAGAAGTGTGTACCAAAGAAAAAGTAAAGAGATCATTTTTATGCAAATAATTTTGGTTGTCTTCATACATAAAACCCCTTCTTTTATTGCAACTTGGGGACTGGATTCTTTTTTTTTTTCCTTAAATGGGGGTTTGTTTCCAATGAATAAAAAATTCACAGTATCTTTGCCATATTTCGTACTGTTCACACATTTCAATAAGAATGTTTCAATAAAAAAGGGAATGAAACATTGAAAGAAGCAAATTTAAAGAAATTAATTTCAGCAATATCAGTGATTATTTCATTAGATCAAAAATCCATGCTAATACCAATAATATTTAAGTATTACAGTTATCTATAAACAGCAACTTCCTCTCCATTGCCAAATTATCTGGAGTGAGTACACACATTAAAAAAGGCTTCTCTTTTCCTGTGTCTAATCGAGTTGGATTTGATTTGATAATTTACAAATTGACTATTGCAAGGACATCAAATTTTATTTCCTAAAAAACCTAAAACAGTGTTTAGTGTAGAATTATCTGGTGTGCCAACATAAATGTACTATAATATTTTTGCAAGCATTTTGCCATAACATTTTACTCTTTCAAACAGCAATATTTTTTATGGAAAAAAGGTATGATTTTTGTTTTAAAATGAAGCTGACAAATGTGTATTTGCCCCTAGTAATGAAGGAATGTCGATAAAACTTTCAATATCATATTTCATTAAACAATTTTGTTAACCTCAATGTTAAGAAAGTTAAAAGGTAAATTGATGTTGTTTTAACCCCTGATTCTTAAATAATTTAAACAAAAATTATATGAAAAATTCCTTGTGTATTGTATCTTGTTCATGCCAAAATGTTTATACCATTTGGTTGAACACTTATGGGAACTAAACAGTATTTATCATTACACTGCAAAGTAGCAACAAATTAAATTATAAACAAATAATTAGTTCAAGGTTTCTTTTTAAATATGATTGAAAATCTGTTAATCTCAAAGTTAGGAAACCAAATAAAATTAACATTATAAATGTTTTGTGAATAAAAATAAGTATGATGAAGGTCTATACCGTCAATTTTCATTCATTTTAAGTAATATAAAATTCTTGGAGAACAATCTCAGCAGCAGGAAAATACAGTCAACTCCCGATTATCTGGGTGCGGATTAACCGGTTTGCGGATTAACTGTTGAGCTATTCCTTAAAAAATATTTAAAAAAATATTCACTTAGTTCACTTAGTGATAAGTTGATGTTATGCAGGCTCCGTTCCGATATTTGCACTAAGCAGAATGCGGTCAAAAAACAAAAAGTGTTGACAGACTATTTTAGAAAAGTGTAAAAATTCCTTGAAAGTGCCAAAACCAAACTGTTAATTAGTTTTAGTGTTTTATTGTTGTGACCTCTGATGGTGAATGATTCTAGCACTGCAAGAAATTTCCACATAGGCCTATGTAAGTTTTAAATAATTTTTCAACTGCAGTAAGTTTAGGTATAATTTTGTTTTAACCGTGTTTTCGTTTATCCGTGAGATGGCTACCACCCAATATCCTGGATAATCGGGAGTTGACTGTATACCGGTATAACTTTATTTGTATAGGACTTACAGAACTGAAAGTTTTCTTACAGAAAGCAATTTTCCTTATATGAAGAAAATTATTGAGGTACTCTCTCGATTTTCTCCATTTTTTTCACAATTAAATTATAATTTATCAACTGAATTCTCATTTAGCCAGTTTTTATTCCTATGGATCATCATTCACCACACACGTCTTCTCAATCACTATGCATAAGTTTCCCTGATTTTCACATAAGAGAATTTAAATAAAAACTATGCCCAGATTTAGGTAAGTTGTTTTGACCTATACTACCCTACACTAAGGAATGCTGTAGTATAACTTCCTAATACAGTAAAACTTCGATTTAACATTTTCCTGTTTTTTATGTCACATTTTGAAAAAAATTATCAAATTGGTTTTTTATTTAATATTTCTCCCCGTAATGTTAAACTGCTTTCAACATACAAAAATTTTGGAATTAAAGTATGCCCCCAAACAACAATGTATGGAACATTTTCCATTTTGTATAGGAAAGGGAAAAAAACACAATCTTGTGTGTTATACAGCAGTATTCCACTGAAGTGGTTACCTGGGGATGGATTGTTGACCTTCCAATGTTTTCTCCATGTGAAAGATGTAAATTCCAATGTTTTCTCCATGTGCAGGATGTGCCATATTTCGATTTTCCAGTAAAATCTAAATTTCATACAAAATTTATACAGCTTTGTTTGGGGGTGAACTTGAATTACAAATTTTTACCACAAAAATTATTTAACGGAGTAATAGTGACAGCACTGTAACTTTTGATACATTGCAAAATATAGTGATCTGGCAATGAAATTCGTATATTCATCACCATCCAGTTTTATGGCATCATTTTTGCCACTTTCTGTTGTTCCCTTGAATTGGGTAACATGCATCTTACGAATCATGATACATTAGCATGCTTCATCATAGCTTATGAAACAGTTTCGTATTGCATTGTACTTAATTTCAAATGGAACTCTTAACTTTCAGTTCGCACAGAGAAAACACTAGCAATGAAAATGTGTTTTAGGTGATGTGAAGTAGAAAAAATTCATGAAAGTATATGAAATGGCTAGATCATAGTTCAGTAACTACCAGAATAACTACCAGTAATGCTAAAGACTCTTAATTGTAATATTTATAGTTTGTAAATGGTTTAGAAAACAAAAGCAAATTTCTGCAAAGACTCTCTGGAAACCATATTATAACATTCTCTGTGTATAATATGGCAAAATAAAATGCGGAAAATTCTAAATTAAGTGAAGGAAATTCAAAATTGTGCACCCAATTGTATCTGTATTCTGCTTGCAAAGGATTAAAATATATATATATATATATACAGTATATATACTATTATTGTTAGAAAATAATAATTCTAACATTAGGATTATCAGTGTTTTTATTATTATTATTATTATTATTATTATTATTATTATTATTATTATTATTATTATTCACGCATATCACAGTCCCAGCTAACAAGGTTGGGGTTTGCTGTATTTTTATTTCTTAAAAATTGCACAACACCTATTTAATGTAAACTCTCATGTAAGGCGAAAAACTCCTTACCAACAAAAACACATTAAATCAATATTCTAATGTACCAAGAAAAACCATACTAAAAACTACTTCAGGTTATAAACAGTGGGATCAGTAGGATTTTGGCACATACAGCAACTAGCACAGATGAGAATAGTTCACTCCCTGCAACTAGTATCACTCGAGATGCTAACTACACAGAAAAATTAACTAAGACTGTGGTCTAGGGTGGCCACTTCCAAACTTTGAAAATGGAGGACACGTTAAATTTTCACTCCTCTAAATATCATGCGTTTTTTCTTTAATTCATTTTTAACCTCTCAGTCCACTTTAAATTGCTTCAAACAAAACAGCAGAGGTTTCAACATTTATGAACTTAAAAGGAACTTACAGAATCTAACATAATATTTAACCTTGTTTTCCGTGTACATCTAACGCCACCTATTAACAAGACAGTATTAAATTTTATAATTGAAGGGTTCAGAGCCATAGTGGGCCATGTGCCCTTTAACAAATTAAAAAAGAAAAGAAAAAATAAACCAAGGAGTAAAGTTTAACGAATACCATGAAGGAATGAATGATGTGGTCGAAACGCACTATGCGGTGTTTTCTTTGGGCTATGGAACTCGAATCTGAGATAGTTTTTCCCCGGGCATTTAATTGTGAAATGCAAATTGAAACCGGGATTTTAGCGTTTTTAATTATCAATCATTTCATTTCGAATATGTATGCCCATACGATAGAACAAGATTTGTTCTATTCGTTTAATTATTTATATTTATTGTGTAAAACAATATAATTAAGAACAAAATTATGTAATTCATGCAACTTATGTAAAAACTATATAAGTGTTAATAAAAGTTATGTTTTAATTATTTTTCTGTCAAATAAATTATATAAATAAAACATCTAGCAGCATGAGTAAATAATCACGGGCGGCTGCGGGCACTTGCTGATTCTTAATAATATTATTAGGAAGATCTGACAATGTGAATGTCACTTTTTATTTGCATTCTTTCTGAACAGTGTTCATACATTGCACATAAGCCTACATGGCTGAGCATTTTGGTGACGTGTTGAAAATTTTGAGCTTTGTTTTAAGCTGTGGACGGTACTTATGGTTCAACATCAAAAAGGAGGACAAATTAACGTCCGGCATGAGTTGGTGGCGGACGGTGGACAATTAGCTCAAAATTCGGACTATCCGGCGCAATGCCGGACGTATGGCCACCCTACTGTGGTCTAATGTACAAGAAGAAAATTCTATTTTCATAAGGCTGGCAACGAAAATCTATGCATTTTCTGAATCATAAACAATTTATTGATTAATTTAGTATTCTATATTGTAAAAAAATCTCATATAAATGTGAAACAAAATCTGACAGCTTTCCACAAATACAACAAAGTATATCCATTACAAGATGAGATATGACTTAAAGTTAATAATAAATTCATAAAAAAAAGAGACAACTTACCTCTACTCTTATGGTTAGATTATATTCTTTTATAGTTTCATAATCTAACGGATGATTCACTTTTATATCCGCCCAAGTGAACCCATTATCAGATCTTTGTTGTAAATAGAATGTATGAAATTTATTTGTTTGAGCTGTCGACCCTGGCATAAGGTGATAGAATACAGTGGGATTGCCTTCTATCCCAGAGCTGTGAATACATGAAAAAATATAAGAAAACAAAGGCATTAGTGTTGAAAACATAAATTATATATGTATTAACTTAATGTATTTCTTGTGAATATTAAATGTTCATATTGATTGAGAAATCTATCTGTAATTATTTTACAAATATTTAATTTCAGTTGATCAAAATATACTTATATTACCTGAATCCAACAGTGCTTCCATTTCTTAAAAGACAGCAGACTGATTATTTATGAATGCCAATATTTAATTATTTTCTCATTTTCAATAGGTCTGTCTTAACATTTCAAATTTTCAGAGTATTGTTTATTCAAAATCCAAAAAAGTTAAAAAATCTTGTTACATGCAAATAAAAATTGCCTGAAGGGGCTTTTAAATGAATAAACTAACTTACAACTTATTTAAAATGCTTAATATGCCACAGGCAGAATTGATACTGTACTATACATTGCTGATGTACCAATTGTCACACATTAACAAATGCAAACATGCAATTTTAAACTGGTTGAAAAAAATTAAAAAATTCTTCTTCTTTTTATAAATTAATTTTGCTCTCAGCATCCACAAATTTTACAACAAAATATTGCTACAAAAACTACTGACAAAAATCATGCCACAAAAATCACAAAAATATTTTTTCTGATGAAATTCCAAAAACAAAATTTAAAAAAAGGTTTGCTGATGCTGCAACTTATTTACCTTACTCGTGTATTGCCTGACAATGAAGCAATGGAATATTACCATTATTAACATGGGTATTGCCTGGAACCCACACCTAAACATTCTCATAACAAAAGCTTCTGTTACACAAATTATTTGGCATGCTCTGTAAGCCAGCTATCATTTTATCATTTATGCATTTAAAAAACAAAAAACATGGCTGAAGTATGCATCTGATATTTATTAAGAATTTTAAAAAAGTATTAACCAATTATGGAGGCAAATTTTACTTACTTTAACACATCTCTGCAAGTGATACACTGAATGTTGTCAGAAATTACACAAACCCAGAAAGCTCTGAAATACCAGACTCCATGAGAATTACTAATATAGAGTGGTGCTTGAGTAAAAGAGGAAAAATCTGCGTTTCAGTTCATTGCAATAGTGATATTAGGTGCATTTTTTAAAGATGTAGTGAACGACAACATTCAGCGCAGGTATTGTGTAATCTAAAGTATGTATCTGCTAGAAGATTTAATTCTGGAAGTTAATAGCCTAAATACTTCTCAGCTGTTAGTTGACATTTGTTCATCAGGAGACACAGTACAGCACTCAGATATCAGAACTGTGCTGGCTGTAGGATTAAAGCACGATCCACTCAGCAGCAGAGTTCTAAGTAAGTACACATAGCTCAAGAGAATGAAAACACTCTGAATTTCCAGTATTTTCTATGTAAAGTGTACAAATTTTCAGCATATAAATATTGCTGTAAGAAGTGACCAGTTCATTATGTTTTCATTCAGTTGTGCAAGCTTTGATCCGGCGACTAACTAATACTTCCCGACCGTCTCATAACACATGACAAGTATACAGGTAATAAGGGTTGGGTTGGACAACCACACACCAAGATGAATTATGGACGTGCATTACGTGTGGGGTGGCAGCGTGCAATATACAACTCCCACAGTGCCGTGCAAGGGTCAGGCGTGCCGCACGGAGCAATCAACATTGAATCGGATGACAGACCTGGCTTTAACCGATACAACTTTTGCCCCGATCGCCATATTTTCTTTAATGTAGATGGGTCCATAGACCACATGGTCCCAGACTGGAGGATTGTTTGCACGGTCCACAACATCAATTTGAACTTCCACGGTTCGGGACAAGGGAGGGTACCCTTTATCTTGAGCCATGGCCTCCAACTTGTAAGTTTCTCGCTATATTAAAAAATATTAAATGGAAAAACAAGAAAAAAATCACGCCGTTAGTCATGTTAGATCTTAAAAACTATCGAGAAAATGGATGGTTACTTGGGAGAGAGGAAAAAGGGGCACGCAAGGTGGATGAACCCAACCAGCAGAGTGACTGGGGTGATTCACCTGGCAACCGACCCAACCCCGCGATCTCTGCGCGAACTGGTCCCCCATCCACAACACAAACATGGAGTTTCACCTGTCAGAAGAGACTGTTATCCCAATGCGCGGTTACCAGAGGAATACACCATCCTTGTCACCGAGGATCTTACAACTATAGCGTCGTGGCGATACAAACCTGGCTTTCACTGAAGTCACTACTGTACCAACTGTGACATTTTCTTTGATGTGAATGGGGCCGTATACACTCACGTCCCACAGAGGAGGCTTATTGTTCCTGTCTACGACGTCTAATTCAACGTCCACGTCTGCATAGGAGGGAGGGCTGCCCTTGTCCGAGGCACGGACACGCAGACGGTACCTTTCTCGCTACAGTGGCATGAAAAGATGTGCCGTCAGGTCAATGGGGAGATAACAAGCACAACGATCAATTCAAAGAAATAAATAAACAAATTAAAACAATCAAACCCAAAGTAAATATCACAAATCCTGACTTTTCTAACTTAAAAAACAAAAGGGTCAAAGAAATCACACTTAAAATGACAAACTTATCTATGCTTTTAATTACTCTTTATAAAATGGTTTCTTTACTTTAATTATCTTTATATTTCTGACATAACTTTCAAACAATAACAGGCAACAGCTACTAAAATTTACCGTCAAATCACATCGGACAGTTACTTCCGATGAAGAAATTTTACACAAGCTATTAATTAATAATAGTAATGCAACTTAACATTATCTCAACTATACTACTTCTATACCACTACGGAATCACGAGGCTTGAATGTTCCATTCCATGTTTTTACATAGACATGGAGTGACCTACTTACTGGAAAACATCCCTTGTTGTGGTTCAATTCCGAAGAACAGAAATGGTGCAATTAACGAAATAAAAACAAGAGTATCAAAATTATAAACAATGTCATCAAAGCAGGCAGTTTACATGCGGAAAAACTATGCATTTCCAAATGTCAGTGGGGATTGAAGGAGGGTGAAAAAAAAGACGACGCTCTCTTAAATTAGGCGTCCAAAAATAACGGACGCGTTTCTGATAGGTACGCTGCCCCATACACAGAAGGAAAAATGTCACAAATGTGATATCGACCAAGCAATATCAGAGCAAACCCGCCAAAAGGGGCTTAAAAAATCCTCCTCTGATACTCTTAGTCGACCAAAATGCCACAAACATTGTACACTATCTCAAGTCTCCTCCTGAAAAGGGAGGCAAAAAAAGACATATCAAGACAAAAACATACTATGTCAATAAAATCGTCGTTTCAATCTGCAAAAATCACTACACCCTCTCTGAAAAGCAGTTATACAAAATTAGCATTAGCTTCACCACAAAAAATTCAACAACTGGTTCACTACAAGAATTCTGAAGAACACAGCTTCAATTACTGTAAAATATTTAAAAAATGGTTATATCCCCAGATTTTATGAAAATATGTCTTGGTGAGAAAAACATATACTTCAAAGTATATCCAAGCATATGATACTGGAATCCATGTGACTGAGAACTCATAAAATGTGCATTTGGATATACAGTGGGTATACGTCTTGTGACAGTGAAGTACAGTATACATAATAAAAGTACTCAAGGTATGTGCCGTAGAAAGGAAACTTATTCAAGATATATTTACTGTGAAATGTTTATGCTTTAGAGCAACGTAAAGTAACGTGTGATCAAATCAAGTAATATAACCCAAGAAGCTGAAGTATATACACAACTGCAACAGTCTGCTTAATTTGCAAAGTGTGGATGCACACCGAAATTATAATGTTTAGTACCATCAAGATACTATCACCTTTAAATGTGCTCTGCAACTCCATCGGGGATCTACCAACGTGATCTCAACCCAACTACAGCAAAGGTTTCATTCTTGAGCTGCCTCAGAATTGTGACATATATGTATCACACTCATACTAACAAAAAACCACTAAATAAGAAAACTGTAATAGTGAATTAAGAAAATTCAGAATTTCTATTAACTGAATGAGAAATTCCGAGCTCTAAAATGAAATCTTTACCTCATACAAGTTATAGGAAAGAAAAGAAAAGAACAGCAGCAAAGCAGACTTTGATTTCTTAACTGCATACATGCATTCCACCACAAACACTCATTTCATTTCATTCATATTCTGTCCCACTCGACACTCACTCACTCTGAGGACATGTATGTATGCAAGAGTGAAAAGAAAGATCACAACTAGCACAAACCAGCAAGAGAAAGAAGAGTACTTACATCAAGTGGCTTTCTTAGCACAATCCAGCCAGATTCTTGCTGGATCTCAAAATATTCGAGATCAGAAGGATTGTAGGGAGCACTTAGTGTATAAACAATTGCTCCATTGTTGTCAGCATCTTCATCTGATGCTGACACACGTAATATATTTGTGCCAATGCTAGCATCCTGCTTCACGTTTTCTACATATTTCTGTATACAACAAAACAAAACATAGATAGATTAGAAAGTATAACAACTTTTTATAATTACACAACTCAGCAGAAACCATAAAATTCAATGCACTGATAGGAGTAAAGCTTGTAGTTCAAACAATCAAATTGTAAAACATCTACTTCTTAAATATTATAGTTATTATCCATGGAATTCCATGGTGTACCTCTTTTACAGGTGTAAAATACATCAGTTAAAGATTAGTACAAAAAACTTAAATTGTATATAGGCCTACATTAGAGTTCCCATCATTTGTAAAGCTTCTTTCAATTAAAAACAAACTTACACTGTATGGAAGAACTTAGGGAAGATCTGAAACCTCAAAAGAAAGGAATTATATAAAAAGCGATGTACTGGTAACAAAACCTCAAAATTAGTGATGGGCAGAATTATATGATTTTAAGAATCAAGTAATCTGTTCTTGGGTAATATAAAGTTCTCGGGTGAAAGTAGAATCAGAGTACTTGCAATGCAAGATATGAGAACTCGTGTTCTTAGTCTGGAAGTGATAACTCATGAAAACTGACTTAATTAAAGAAACAAGTGATCACTCGAATGAAAATTTTCTCAGATGGAAGCAGGATTCGAGCACTCACAATGCAAGGTATGAGAACTCATGTCAGTACCCAAGAAGTAAGAATTCATCATTATCCGAATATTCAGTTCGACAAATTCATCATTATTGGTTCCTGCATTGGGTCTGGCTCAATAGTGTTGAATTCGATGATGTCTGGCGTTTTTCAGAATCTCACCAAACAGGCAGGATCCCAGGACATGTGTCAATGTCTTGCCAACAGGTTATCGTCCAAAGATCTACTCTGTACTGAACACACTGTAGAGACATTCCCTGTCATCTTCAATACCTCTTGCCATTCACTTACAGAAAAGCTCTTATGATCTTGAATCCAACTATTGGCTGGAGTATATTTGTCATATAACTAGACACTCTTTCCTTTTTTTGGAAATTTCTTCGACTTTTCAAATTCTATTTGTTGTAGTTTCTGTCTGACTTTCTGTGCAGAGATGGTGTTAGTCCAGACATCTAGAAAGTCATTATTGACTTCAACAATGAGTTCGTTAGTGTTGAATTTACTTTCTTCAGTGAGATTCTATAACAAAGAGGTATACGGATTATTAGCAAAAAAATAAAGTTCAGCATGAATTAACATGCTGTAACCTTATCTCCCATGTAACATGAAAAAGTCCCAGTTCTTTCACTTTAGATGCACTAAACAACATTGAATCAGGTGTATCAGATGGTAGTTGTAGAATTTATTTAGTGGCACTTCTTGGTAATTTATCAACATCATGGAGAAATTTTGATGAAACGTCTTCTACATTTGAAGTCTGGAAAGGGTCTATGAAACTAGGAGTGATGAACAAATTCATATTGTAATTTTCTGATCACGTTACAGTAGTCATGATGATACTAATTTTTCCAGTTTGTGATTCAGTTTTTTAATAACAGTACTACAGTTGAATGTTCAGACATTCTTAAATGTTGTCCCTAGGTGCAGGTTTCTTCCCCTTGATTAAGAGACCGGTTAGTACAGTTATGTGTAATGTTTAAATTTTCAGTTACTACATCTCTATTAACAATACTTATGCATGTTGATATTTCAGTTTGATAGTTAATTCTATTTCTGAAAATCTTTGCGATGCTAAGTTTGTAAGTTCTCATTCTTCCCGATAATAATGGTATCATCTGCAAAGCAAAGAACTGTCAACTTAGCTAGTTCTGATACCAAGGGATATTCGTATTGTTCAGATACAGTAGTTCTTCAAGGATATGATGAATAGCTAAATTAAACAGCAGAGGAGATAATGGTGATCCTTGAAAAACACCCCTGTTAAATGAAGTGGGATTTGGTTTACCTTCGTGGGTTGTGATATGAATTACATTCTTAGTTTGCAGATTCATTATTAAGTTCAGAAGCTTAGATGGAATGTCATGAGTTAGAAGGGATTTTTGCAAGTGACTATGCCCTCTGTTATCACATGCTTAACCCTTTCACTGCTAACGACGGAACTGTGACGGCGCGGAGAATGGCACCTACGTGTGCTGTTGACGGAACTGTTCCGCTCGCGAAGTGGGTGCTATGAACGAGACGATTCCACAAGGCATGGAATTTTTTAACACAGTTTTAACGAAAGGATAGTGACCTGCCATCTATTGGGGTTAGATAGAACTTAATTTCATTGCTTTCCCTGCTCTGTGGTGCAATTTGTATATGAAAATGTGAGGCCTTGCACAATGTTGCCGCGAAGTTAGTGCTACGAATAAAACAATTGCTCGTAGAATAGAATTCTTTAACAAGGTTTCAACGAAAGGATAGTGTCCTGCCATCTCTTGGGGTTAGATAGAAATTATTTTCATGGCTTTCCTTGCCCTGTGGTGCAATCTGTAGACGGAAAAGTGAGGCCTTGCACAATGTTGTGATGTCTGAAGAAGCCATTGAACTCACGAGTCATATGACAAGCGGGGATTCACGTCAAGGCCATGGTATGTTCAATTTCAACACAGTCATTGCTTTCACGAGCAAGGAAAAACATTTCTAACGTGATGACGAAGTTCTGGCGTATTTTAAAACTGCCTTCTTATTTTTCGGATTTAGCGCCGAGTGACAGTGAAAATATCTCAGCAAGGAGGGTATGTCAGCTTGCCAATATCTCAGCAGTGAAAGGGTTAATGAATGTCAAGGAAAACCAAACACACTTCCTTGTTTGAATGTTTTGCCTTTTACAAAATGGACGTTTCTATAGCAGTGTTAATCTGGGTACCAGGCTCAGGAGTGAATCCGGTCTGATGAGGGTATAGGGGGATATATGTTGAAGGCGCTTATTGATTATAGTTTCTATTACTCTCCTTAAAACTGAGATGATGGTAATTGGTCTATAGTTTATAGGATCTTTTGGGTCTCCTTTCTTATAAAGCCCTTTGAAGTGTTCTTGGTGCAACAGGGGTAAGAAACATTCCCGTGGCTATTTTAGCTATTATTTTATGTGTTTTTTTCATCCTCATTACATGAACGAGATCACTATCAGGGCCAGGAGAGGTATCAACAGCCATGCTATGTATCGCAATAGCTACTTCATCCTTAGAGACTGTAGAATAAAATAGTTTGTCTACTTACTTCATGAGCTTCAGTAAGCTTAATTGGTTACTCGGGCGACACAAGTATTAGAAAATGAATACTGGGAAGAAAAATGTTTATTCAAATCCAGTAACTTTACATTGCATAACATATTTTCAGTCCTCAAAACAATTCGAAGAGCTTTCCTCCTTTGATTGTAATACTGTAATTGTGTTAGTTCATATAAGTATTTACTTTTCCTTCTATCACGATCCCTTTTTGAAGCTCTATCAGAATTAGAAGAATGCTTATAGTTCTTCTGGTTGCAAAGTTCTTTACGTTTCTGACGAGCTTCATAGTATTTTCTCGCAGGATGTTTAGGACCAGGAAGCATATATATATATGTAGCTGATGCTAAGAAGATGATAAATTCATCAATTAAAGCATTGAATTCAGTATCAGATATCAGAGAGTTCAGTGGAGAGCTGCTTATTGAATTTGCTCAATATATTTCTGTATTCCGATGTCATTTCCAGGGATTTTTGTGACTTCTGCTGTTTACTGTCACTATCAGTAGAAGTGTTCTGAGATGCCAATTTATTTCCACTTTACTGGTTGTTCACTAGATGGCTACGGTGATAAGCATTCCTACGTGGACATAAAGAGCTTTTATATTCTAATAATACTTTCCACATTGAGAACATTGTTACTGTTATTTTGAGAGTTATTATCGGTTGTGGATTCTTCCTGGAAAGAGCCACGATTTCTGGCTATGTGTATGTTCAGTCCTCAAGAGAATTTTCTTCCACAAAGAGTAGGCTATGAATTAAGAAGGAAGAAGGCTGACTCAATGATGTAGATGGTTCACCAGGGTCGGAACTCATCAGTAATAGGGATTAAATGTATAACATTGAATATATTAAGTGACAGTCAAGTTGGTAAGGATAATAAACAAATCAATATATTCATATTTAATAATATTTTCAGACATAATTGTCTCATCAAAATATTAACCAACACTAACACTAATAAAAATTCACAAATTAGTATTAATTTCCACATTTTAACTTTTAGATGCAACAAAAATAGTAGAAATGATTGGACCCCTTGCTAGCACACATTTTGTTAATTTCGTACTTGCCAGGTAAGTTCTATATAACGGTCTTACATCACAAATAACTATTATGCAGCAAACTCCTGATTATCTATGTTAATTGAGAGGTGACATGCATGAATAATTAATTGAAAACAAGGATAATGCGAATGTTAGAATTATCACTATTCCAGCTTCAGGCAATGTTGTTATGTGATATTAATAGGCTGATGATGCTATTAAACTTGTCATAGTGATCATTACACTCCAAGTTTTCACTACCTCTAATAGTAGGCTATATCTTATTATAAAAATTAAAAACCCTTTGTGAGCAGAATACTGATGTAACAGTGTTCAAGATTTTGAAGTCTCACACTTAATTTCACATTACCTGCAGCCAGAAGTGCATAGAAAAGGTTACATGGCTTACAGAGAAGCATATGCAAGATATTGCAATGTAAAATGCAGGAAATTCAAAATTAAGTACAGAAAATTCAAAATCTCACACCTGGTTATATCCGTACTCCATTTAAAAAGGGTTAAAAAGGGAAGAAGAACCTTCCATGGATAATCTGCAAACTGAATAATATGCCTACAGATAATTGCGAGTTTGCTGTATATCTCTTTTTAGCTCTTACAGTAATACTGAAAAAAGTCGTAATGTAACATATTAGTTTAATGAGAACTTTCCTATAAGGTTCTCAGACAAAAATATATTCCATGAACTTTATTCTGGTTACTGTTAGTACTACCAAATCAGACAAAATCACTTCACTTTAAGAAAATTAATGTAATGGCAACAAAATTTATTTCAAAGAAAGTTTGAGTTGAATAGAGGTCTTTATATGTACAATTTTTTATGTGGATTATTGAAACTAAAACTTTACCTGTCTGTCAAATAGGGGTGGATTGTCATTGACATCAGTGATCTCTACTGTAAATGAGCACACGCCTTCCAAAGATGGTTCACCCTGATCTGTGGCTTTCACCGTCACTGATACAAATTTTCCATCATCACCTTCACGATCAAAGACCTGGAAAAAGAAGGATCACAAAATTGTTAAAAATATCTACAGTACAAATTTCCAGTTCAGTGTTCTTGTAAAACTTAATAGGTTTCATTAACTTTTAGCTCAACATTTACCACATACAGTAGTCGCTATAATATTAAGATATGGTAGGAAACTTATGATGCAATTACAGCTAAAATATGATAGTTAAAATAAGCTTATTTATTACCAGCAACTATCTTCAATACTATTTATTTAATTATTTATATTTTCTTCCTCCATTCAGAGGTAACCAGAGACAAAGCTATTTAGACAGACAATAGTGAAAAAAATCTACATATAAAATGAAATAAGATAAGAAATTAGATCAATAGAACGTTACAATCTGAAGTTTCAACATTCTTATAAGTCTTTAATATCAATTAAATTACTTTATATGCAATAATGGTTCCATATTTTTGAATTGTGACTTAAAAGCATATCTGAAACTGTGTAAGAAACTATTCTTAAAAACCCTACATAAATTATTTTTCATTTAAAGTACAGTACACTCTTGATAATCCGGCGGCTGGGTAGTATGGCTTGCTCAGTAATCCTGCGCTCTCAAGGAACACATGCCATATTATCTTCAGACCAGCCGACCACCGCCAGAAGTAAACAAATAAGCCCGCTCTTGCACTTCCTTCCCTTCCACCTTCCCTATCTACTCATTCTGTATGCTGCTTCCCATCCATTAGATCTTTTGTCATTGTTTTCTAGTTTACCTAGTGCATTTTGTAGTGTGTTAATCTACAAAGTTGACCAAACGAAAGCACATGACTTTAAGTTTGTGTAAAAAACAAGAGATAATAATTAAACTTGACAAAGGAGAAACCACGGCAAACCTGGAACAGACTTACAGTGTTGGAAGATCCACCATCTACGACATCGAAGTCAACCGTGATAAAATCCTGGAGTATGTTACGACTATTGAGGGAGACTTGAAGGAAGACAGTTAAAACAGGTGAGTGTCCTAAAATGGAAAATGCTTTATTCACTTGGTTTATGCAAGAGCGTGCCAGGCACACACTATTATCGGGTGACTTTCTTCATGAAAAGGCAAAATATTTTTACAAAAAAATAACAAAAAAGGACTATTTTCCGATAATCCAAAATTTTTCGATAATCCGGAAGTTGTCTGGTCCCATATTTGTCGGATTATCAAGACTGTACTGTACAGTGCTTTAGTTGGGCCGGAGCTCTTCCTTGGCTCAATGTTCCTTATTTCTATTTTTTTAATTGGAGATCTCATATTTTCCACAGACATGAATTGAACATTGAAGAAATGTTCCACTGTATAAATAATGCGGCAACTTTGTCTCTGTCTTTCATTTCCAATACAGGATTCTGACTGATCCTGAATTCTTGGAATGTAAGAAAAGGTTGCAGTTGTAGGAGTTGAGGCCTTGAGGGTGAAAGTTGTTTAACCCCTATTTTAGACGTCTTTGGTGAGATATTTTGAATAGCGGCGGTGGCGGTGGTCAGTTTCTAGGTAGATCCGTGCAAATATACTCTATATTTGATGTTATGTATTTTGGTGAGCTCCCCCAAATATTTTTTCCAACTAAAGCACTGGTACTGTAATTCAGTTCTTTTTGGACTCCAAATTTCAAAACATCATCCTCACTTTAAGGTCGATACTGTCTTACACTACCATTGAAACAATACCCATTAAAGTACTAATTATACATTAAACATCAGAACATTCTACTTCACATACTTCATGTAAGTAAAATTTGCCAAATTAGAATGCACGAGGAAGTTGTCAAAGACAATGACCTCATTTTAAAATCCATACAACCTGTAGGACGTCTGGTGGATAGAGAAGTACACTTGTCAGTTGATCTCTACTGACAAGTTGTCAAGGACAATGACCTCAATTTAAAATCCATATAACCTGGAGGACATCTGATGGATAGAGAAGCAAACTTGTCAGTAGAGATCAGCTGATGATTATTGTGAACCCATCGGAAAGTATGTTCTAATTTGGTAAGTTTTTACTTACAAGTATGTGAAGTAGAATCTTCTAATGTTTAATATATAATATTGACATTTCACAATGCTTTCTTGATTAATCAAATGTACTAATTGTTGAAGGATTTACTATCAACTTCACTATAGTAAGTTACAGAACGCATTTCACAGATATTCGTCTGCATCATCAGCTGTTGTCAACTGCTGAGGTTTGACAACAGCTGATATTGCAGATTGATTTCTGTGAAACGCATTCTGTGTCAACTGCCTAATTTTGACAAAGCTGATGATGCAGATGAATTTATGTGAAATGCATTCTGTAAGTGATAACTAGAGATGAGACTTTAAAGCAAATGCACGTTCTTAAAGGAACGTAGGACATAGCCCAAATTGAGTACTTATTTATGTCATTACTTTCTAGTTTTAAATATGTGTATTTTTTTCATGCATCTTTGCATGTTTCTGCTTTTTGAGGACAAAAACCATGCATAATGTACACTCAAGGTATTTTTAACTAAATAATGCATATAACGTAAATTATATTCAGATTTTTATTCTATTTCAGATTTTTATTTTTTGTTTTTATGCTCGCTTGAGATAAAGTTTCTCTTTCACCAGTCCCAGAAAACACGTGAAAAGCTGTATGGAAGGGGCGAGGAATTTGATCTTGCCTTTGTAACTTAATTTTGCCTTTAAGAATGAATGGTCCACCCTCAGCTATTTGTGGTCATATGGCATTTTCAGAACTTGGGATTGCCTGCAGTGTGTTTGTAGTGTGTGAACCTCTTAAGTCGTTAATGTGATTATTTATCTCGTTTACATGTGTTAATGTAATTTTACTATGCCTCCAATTAAATGTTCCAAAAGTGTATTCCTTGCACAGTGGTTTAGGGAAAAGGATTTTATTAGATCAGATATGGAAGTCGTCTTCTGTGACTTGCAGAATTGCAGTAAAGATTTGAGCATTGTTATTCTGTTCCCGAATATTTTCTTTAGCAATTGCTCTTTGTAAAACTTTACAAGAAACCTTACATACTTAATTAAATTACAGTGTCCTTTTCAAACATTGTCTCGATAACAGTAAAGTATAGTATAAATTCAGATAAAATGCACTAAAAATTCTTCTTTGTGGTGAAAACGTGAATGAAGAACAAGACCTCTTGACTGTGAGCAAGGGGTCTAAAGTAAAATAAGGAATTTGGGTCAAAAATAAAAGTACATATTTTGGTGCATTTTTCCCTTGATAGTGCATGAATGCATGCATCTCTCGGAATTTCATAGTGCATGAAAGTCTCATCTCTAAAACTAAACTGCTGCATCCAGTGGCATAGCCAGAGAATAATTTCGAGGAGGGCAGAAAGTGCCAGGGAGTTTGGAAGGTATGGAATCCTGGAAGAAAGGGGGTTCTGGAGGTTCACCCCTGGAAAATGTTTAAACATTGAACCAATGAAAATCACATTTTACGCTATTTTAGCATTGAAAAACTAGATAGAAAATTGTTTACTATACTCTAAGACATGCTAACTTAAACAAAAAATATTACTACTATTTATAAGAAAAGTTAAATAACACATGGAACAGTGGAAATAATAGGCCTGAATTTACAAATTCGGTATTTTATTATTAAATAAAATAATTAAATATTTGACAAAATGGAGCTTAAATGTACGCCACTGGCTGCATCATCTACCAAAGGCAGATGGCAACGGGGCATGTAGTCAGCATGTCAACACCCACAGCTGTTACTGATGGTTTCTGTGACTGGAGCTTGTCTCTAGTGATAACATATTATAGTTGAGTTAAGAAGTAAATCCTTTTCAACAATTAGTACTTAATTACTTCACAATGGTTCCCACAAATTAGATCTGTAAATTACTCGTTAATGTGTTTGAAACAAAGAGAGGACACAGTCATTACCCAAAGCATTGGGTAATCTCTTTTTCCTGAATTGTCTCACCTTATTTGTAGAAACTTCTCCTGTTTCTTCATCCACGGTGAACTTTGTGCCTTTCTGGTTTGGCTGCTGCACAATCGAGTACTTCACCTGCCCGTTGACTCCTTTGTCCTCATCAGTGGCATGAACCTGAAAGAACATTAAATATTATCAATGCACCATTAAGGAATTACAGTACCTATGCAAGCACATGAGCTTTATAACATCATGTAAAGAAAATTAAAGAAGCTTTTCATTTAGTTTTCTTCCTTCACATACAAAGAAAAATGGGATGTTAAAGATAAAAGACCAAGATCTCAGCTTAAAAAAATGTGTGAAATTCTGGCTTTTTAAATAAAAGATACTAGAGTGACAGAGATGGAAACTCGATTGAACTTTGCTCAATTACTCAACGAAGAACAGTTTCCTGCATACAAATCATCCTTTCCAGCTTCCAAGTTAGTTATATTATTAAAAAAAGTATAGTATTTGTACTCTGATAATGAAAGCATCAACAATAGGTGACAAAAATGTGTATCCTGATTAATCAAATCATTTATTTGCAAATATATTTGCAGCTGAATTATTGTTTAGACAGTGATCTGGAAAAAATATATCAACAAACAGTACAGCTCATTAGTCTGGTTCTGACATTTCCTGTTACCGCCGCATCCAGTGAAAGGAGCATGAGTGCACAGAAAATAGTTAAGATTTTCTTAAGGAACTCGATGAAAATATTAGGCTGAGTAAGTTGAGTACTTAGGATACAGAGAAAACTTTGCTGAATGAACTTTCCAGAGATGAAGTCTTTGCTGAATGGTAAATGCAAAGAATTGGGTTATCTTCAAAACATTAGATCTTGGTACTGCCCACTTGCATGAGCTTCCCTTCACCAATGGTATACTGAGAAAGTTAGACACCTATTAATAGCAGATACTTCTGTAGAATCACTGCCTTCTATATCTTACAAGCCATGCTGCTTGAAATCTGGCAACACAGGAGGTAGTCCTATCTGTGGTGGTCTGTGGGAAGCATTTGAGTACGTTTCTATTGCAGATAATTTTCTTCATCACAAATACTGACTTTATTTAGGCCAAATCAGTAGGCCTATATTACATAGCCTATACTTGTGATGTGCATAATAACGTAACGTGCGGTGACTCCACATATCTGAAGGAATTCGTAGTTTTCAGTGTCTCCTCATTATACATTATGATGTCGCGTTTTTTCTTATTTTATTGGTAATAACCTCACTTATCCTGTTAGGCCTACGAGCTCTGTTATTTGACCCACAACAGAGTCATATTTTATTAAGCTGCTACACTTCTCTGGGTTATTTTGTACCACCACTGAGCTAGTTGTCCCAGGTTTAATATAACTTAGAAGACTGATATCTCTTTTCTTGTCACATGCACTTTGTGGAAGACTACACCCATGACTGTCACTGAAAAGAATAACTTTGCCTAATTCCTTGGGAACACTCAGCTTTCCGTTATTTGCTGTCAAGTCATTCATTCGTTCATCCTTCGGTGGTGAACTGTATTGATTCGCCAGCACTTTTGAGGTTAAGGTTTGAATCCCGTTCATTACCTTCACCAAACTGTAGGAAAACGCTGGTAGTAATATTGGGAGGATAGGAGATTTCATATACTACGATTTGGCGTCTGCCACATTAAGATGAATTACGCCTACTGTAAGCAGCTTGATAAAAGTTCATACCAGAAAAAGTGACTCTATTTCTCTTCAATTCTTCTTTAATACCAGCCAATTCTTCCTTAAGGACACTAATATCATACCGTACCTCACTCTGGTATTCGTTTGTAGCTGATGAACACGAAATTCTTCTGTGAAAAACTGTTCTCTGGTGTACTCAATTAGAGGTGACGGTTTATATAAATCTCTCATTATGTACACGGTTTTTACCTTCCCTAAGCTCTCCAGTTGCTCTTCAGGTGTATCCAGATGTTCTCTAAACAATAGGCGATGACTGGGATTACTTTAAGCTGAAATATGCTTAATTTTTCGATGATTCTGATGGAGTTCATTGCTTTATATACAACATGTTCATAGCCGACAGGACTACCGATGCAATGTTGCCAGATTTAACAGCATGGCTTTTAAGAAATAAAGAAGGCAGTGGTAGAATGCATGTTTCAAAATTCCTTGCAAAAATACATGTGTATATAGATATAGGCAAACTGCTTATCAAAAAAGAATTCCTCCATAATGATGCGGACAGTAAATAAAAATATATAATAATTGGTAAAATATAACTGACTGAATGAAGGGAGGTACTGTTTTAACTACACCATTTGGCATTTCTCCTGTTTGTCTGTAAATTTGTGTGTTACACAGTTATGAGTAAATACATTTGCATCAGACCTAGAGTGGGCTGACCACTTCCTAGACTAGAGTTCTGCCTGAGTGGGGAATGGATCAGATGTTACCGTTTAATCACAAATAGTAATTCCATTAATTACTCCAGATACAATTTCAAATTATGATAATAAAACTGAAATCATAAATTTTAATCACCATTCATTTACTGAGAAAACAAAGTCAAGTTGAAGTATTAATCTGACATATTAGTAGCTTCAAAATTTAAAAAATTAATTATGAAAACAACTCTATAACAACTCTATAATCAGGTCACATTCAGAAATAGTACATATGAACAGCAAAAAATTCAATAAGTTTATCAAAAATCTTATTTTATAGTTCAAAATTTACTTCATTCTATACTTAGTAGACAATCAAAGAACTATTTTATTTGTTATACCTCAGGATTTCAATTTTGTTCTTACTACTTTTCCTCAATTATTTTTATTTTTTCTGTTCTTTCTTGTTCCTTCTTTTTATTATTATTTTTCTAGGTACTGATTTAAAATTAGTTATATTTTCTTTATGTATTTGTGTTTTGTAATGTAAATTTCTGAACTGTGCCTGAGCACGAGCGCTTGCTCATTCGGGTGGTTTTGTGTTGAGTAGTGTTATAAACAAATCAATCAAACAAAAGTTTTAAAAAAAAATGTAAGTTGCAGATGAGAAGCAAGTGAATTTCCAGTTACCAACATCAGAGCCTGGGATTTTATGATTTTATGTAAATACTTGTTCTATTCCTTGATATGTAGGAATATGAAAACAGAAATGTTAATTAGATTGGAAATGTTTTTATCTGGAAGTTCCAAGTTACATATTTTTTCAACATATTTTACAAATTTGTATTACCAGTATTATTGAAAAAATAGACAAAAATGTTTCACCGTTGGACACTTGGAGTCCTGAAAAGTAAAAAAGAAATTTCATTTTATTTGTTTCTACAGCCACTTCTATACAACTCAACAATGCCTTTCTTAAGTTTTAAGGAATTCAGCAGATGAATCAACACTCTGAAAAACTGTGTATTTGGCCCTTACCTATAGGGGAGGCAGAAAACTATGATGAATATCAAAACTGACAACAATATCGCTTACAAAACAATCAAATGGATTAGTGTTCTCATTTCTTGCTTAAGAATCAATATGGAATAAATCCATATGACAAAGTTAGGATTAATTTAATCCAGAAAGTAAGTTCTGGTCACCAATAAAGAAAGCAAATTATAAATAAGTAAGAAATATTTATTGCAATATTTACAGAGATCACTGGCTACTTCTTTATTCAGTCGCCACCATTATTGAGGCATTTATCATAGTGGTGACCAACAATTGTATGCCCTTGACAAAGAAATCTGCCACCAACGTCTGGAGCCATGAAATCACTGCCGTCTGTATGTCAGAATCGTCATGAAACATTTTGCTGCCAGAAATCACCTCATGATACAGAAAAGATGGAAGTCACTTGGTGTGAGGTTGGGGCTATAGGGTGTATGGTCAAGGATCTCCCATCCAAACTGAAGCAAATGATTCAGTGTGGCGTTGTATTGTCAATGCAATTGGCGGGAGAAAGTATCAGTGCAGTCACTTTTTCTTAGCGCTGTTGAACAACTATTGGCATCAGAAGACTGAAACTGCACTGCATCATTCGTACATACTACACATGCTACACATGTGCATGCACATCTGACTAGTCATGCCATCTCTAAACGGGATCGGAACTTTCTTTTTGGAAGAACCTTATACATATTTTGTTCATTTTATTGCTTCATATAAATATGTACAGTCGGTCAAATAAAAAACGTTGGAACTTGATTGCAGTTAAAATTCAAGTTTTAATGCATTAGTTCACAAGTTTCCTATAAAAGACATAAAATACAGGTCATTCTCGGAACATATGAGGCCATGCGACAGGAGGGAAAAAATGAACGAGGGAAAAAATGAACAACGCGGAAAGCGCAACACACGATATTCAACTTAATATATTGTCATAATTCATTTAGCTTTGTGTCATGGCGCCACATATAAATGCTAGCTTGAGAGAAAGTGTAGTTAGGGCCGTAATTGACCTGCATTCTTATTTAAGTTCACTATTATGTTTCATTATGTTAACTTCTATTTTCAGTATGTTTCTTACTATTTTATGCCACAGATACGCAATTGTTGTAAAATCATACTTTCTTTATTGCTTTCTTTTGTGTGTGTCCAAAATTTGACACCAAAAATTATAATTCATTAGAAGTAATTATTATCTTATTCCAGTCATTGCCGCATTTGAAAAAATAAACATAAGTAGAAATAAAAAATATACAAGAACCCACTAAGGATCGAACCCTGACCCCACATGTTCAATTCCGATGCCTTGACCATTACGCTATTGCAAACAGATGAGAATAGTCTACATAATTCTGATGATATTGTAATATCCAAGCTTGAAAATACGATTAAGCCAAAGTTATTGATTTTGCACAACAAGTACGGTATTATAAAATAAAATCTTTAAAAATGCTCCGTGAATAAACATATTCCTCGCGAATTTATTCATTATTAATATTATAAGAATTTGCAACCAAGAATATGGCGGATGTGAGGCATATAGCCACAGCCTTCTATACATGTTCGTTTTGGAAGAAAACTGACTAAATAATCAAGAAAATACATGCATAGACAAGAGGCAGGTGTGAACCTAACCTTAAGTCTTCCTGTACATGTGCATATGCTCATTTGTGATACTTTATCAAATACTGGCCTTCGTTTTTTATTTGACCAACTATACATATATCATACTTCAATATCACATAAAATTCAGACTCTAACTATTAAGTAGGATGTTTATGTTCTAGCCACTTCTTCACACCAACAACAATGCTGGTTCATAACATTTTAACAAAGTAATTTATTTCTGAAGAACATACCTTGATGACAGGGCTTCCATTAGGAGCACCTTCTTCAACCTTGGGGTAGTAAGTGCCACAGTCCTTGAACACAGGCTTGTTGTCATTCACATCAGTAATGAAGACCACGACCACTGCTGTGCTGGTGTGGATGGTTGCATCTCCATTCACACAACAAGCTCCATCATCCATAGCAGTCACATTCAGTTCGTACTTGTCTCGATCCAGGGATATTGCCTTCCCATGTAGACGAATCACACCAGTAATTTCTTCAATCACAAACTGCCCCGATGATGTGCCCCCACCCACAAAACCAAACCTAACATTGTCACCATCTTTATCAGAGGCTACAACAGTTGTAACTAAAGTATTTGGTCCAGCATTTTCATCAACATTCGGTGTATACACTTGCTGTGAAAATTTAGGTTCTTCATCGTTTTTATTCTTTGTGTAGATTCTTACAGTGGCAGTGCCAGTTTTTGATGGTTCACCTGCACAAAAAAAAAAAAAAAATGATTTTCCATTCTAAGTCATATGCTTATATCATATTACAAAACATAAAATGTTTCAGTTTAAACTGGTTGGTGAAACATGGAAACATACACCTCATAAAAACAGAGACAATAATTAGTTTGGATGAAGCACAGAATTTAGAAATTGTTTAGAAATTAAATAGATGGCCGAGGCTGAATAAACTTATAAAATTCTCTCTCTAGCTTGTTTTCATTCATACAATTCCCAACACAGTAGATGTTCCCTCTTCTTTTCAGTCACTAAATTTACAATTTGGACAACAAGGTGTTACGAAGGTCTTTTCCAAGACAATGGAATTCACTTGTTGAAAAAAATGGATATTCCCTTGACTGGGAACCCTATTAATTATTACTGTATTAAAGAATATTTCTTAATATTTCAAGATAGGTACATTATTATAAAGACGTAATGAAGAATGATCAACTTAACAAAGGTTTTCCAGCCATCCTATTTTGAATAGGACTGATCAGGAATTCCACTTGTAGTACTGTTTTCATGCAGCTACAGAGCAAGATAGTACCAGAATAATGAGGATAATGATGATGATGATGATGATGATGATGACGATGATAATAATAATAAGAAGAATAAGAATAAGAATAATGATAACAATAATAGCAACAATAATAAAAATTAATATTATTATTATTATTATTATTTTTTTTTTTTTTTTTTTTGTCAATTTATAATTAGAAAAACATCATGACCATAAAATAAAGTATATAGAATTTTACTTTATTATAATTAGCAAGGGTTTATGTCTGTCAAGTTTTAAGTCTATCACAGTCTAAATCACAAGCCTTCATTTAAATTAGTGAAGATTTATTTTCTGAATTTAGGTTATTTCTCATTTCCAAGGTACCACTGTTAGCTATGAATTCTTAGGGTAAGTTTCAGAGGCATCAAAGTAGTACAGAAAATACAGTCCTAGATTTTACATTGGTCATGAGAAAAATTCCTGCCATTCTTTCTGATAATTGACACAAACGAGTACAACATCCTTCACTAAAAATCAATAAACATCTGTGTGAAAAACAGGCTCTTTTGGTAAGAAAGTTTATACTAAATAATTAAACTTGCTGTAGGCTATTTACTCTTCAAATGTAGGCTATTTACTCTTCAAATAGGCTGTATACTGTCACCTCTTTTTGAAGCCACCTTAAGCAATGACTGTAAAAATGTTGTATTTAAGTGGCTGATGCCCGGTTTCTATAAACTCGCGAAATACCTATGGGTAAGTTATCCAATGGACAACTTAGTTCCAGAATCACCCACCAGAGCACTAATGGTATAATGAGGAAATAAAAAATAACATATACTACCATGCCGGGGATCGAACAGTGGACCTCTTGAACCCTAATCCAGCACGCTGACAATGAGCTACGGTGAACACTGAGAACACATCTTGAATAACGAGATGTAATTGTTTCAGCCTATGATTCCACTACTGCAAGTCAAGACATGGTTTTGCAATATATATCATACTAATTAGTTCGGAAGAACATTATCTTCATATAAATACTACTACTGTCGAGATCTAATGCGTAAGAGGAAGGAAAAATGAGAAGTACGACTCTAGTTTGCAATGTTTGCACACTCAGTGCTACCAAATACCGGCAAATACAGTCATTAGCGACAATGTACGGTACATGAAAATTTCAATAAGAAATATGTATATAAATTCTGATAAGCCCATCCTATTACGGAGAAACAAAGTCAACATTACAGATCATCTCAGCACTTCTAAAACTGTATTTTACAGGTACTGCAATCCGTGCACGTCCGCCATACTTATCCTACGAGAGGTTAAATTTTATCCAGCCATCCATGAAAGGATAAATTAACCCAAAGATTTACCCTTGGAAAGATCTAGCCTAGTTTATAGAAACATTTTTTCTCTCATTTTCATATTTACCCAGTGGACTTTTATCTAGAAACTCGCCAAAACTGTGTGTGATCGTTATCTTTAAATTATTTCTGTTCGTAAGAGTTTTCCTTGTGTAAATAATTCTGTTCATGGGATAATTTACCCATAGGTAATTCGCGAGTTTAAAGAAACCGGCCATCAGTGTGATAGTTGCTTACCCCACAACTTGAAAATCTACTACTGTAGTGTGATTATTTTTTATTTTATGATTATAAGGCCTTGTTTTAACCATTTAGCTGTTGTAGCCATCACTGTGACGGTGGAATATATATTTCAAACCACCCAAGAAATTTTCTATAAAAAAAGCTGTACTGGTATATTACAAGTGATATTTATAACACAAGGATAAAGATCTGCACTTTTAAACATAAAGCATAACTGCATCTTTCGTAATTTTCAAGTGTGGGCACATTAACGCATATTCTCCTCAGGGTGACAGCCAAATCAGTTAAAAAGTTAAGTGAAATGTGTACTTTGCAACATATAAAATGTGATCATTCAGATGTAGAAGTCATTTTTCTGTCTCTTTCCAGCTTTGAACTTGCGGTAAACTCTTTTGAACTTCCTGCAATTAATTTTGAATTTTCTGCAATATATTTCACCAGATTTTTAATTTCCTGCTCGTAATTTTGTCATATTGTGCATTGAGAACATATGCATATGGCAACAAAGTGTGGAAAACTCATACTTAAGTGCGGGAAATTGAAAATCTCACACCCAGAGATCAGTGTTTTTCAATTATTCATACACATCATAATAATAACAAGGATAATAGGAAGTTTGCAGTGTATATTAAAAAATTAAATAAATGCCATTTAGGCACTTATGGCACTGGCAAATTCTATAAACAAAAATAACAATTGAGTATACACTAACATACTGAGAAACGTTACCTTTGTCTTTAGCAGTAACAACAAACTCATAATAAGCATTGTTGTTATCTGCATCCAGCTGTTTGTTGTTTGTAATGATTCCACTTGAGTCCACACTGAAATGGTCATCTGATACCAAATACTCAATTTCTGCATTCGAACCAGAATCAGAATCTGTAGCCTTCACTTTCAAAATAGAAGTTCCAAGTGGGATATCTTCATCAACATTGTGGGCTTGGTAATCAGGCAACTCAAACTTTGGAGCATTGTCATTCACGTCTGTTACTCGTATGGTGAGCTGAAACGGAAAAGAACATTTATGGCAACTGTATAATCAAACGTAATTTATGTGACTGAAATAATTACATAGCCTATCAGTCAAGTCAGTAAATCAAGAATTTGCATCCAACACTAGTCAGTGGCAAAGCTCTTAAGAGGTTTAAGAGACTTAGCCCATCCAGAAAATTAAAAAAATTTAATTGGAATTTTTATTTATCACATAACCCAGGCTGAATTTATGTTATTACACCACTTTTCCTTCCCAAAACTTGATAAACCAGTATTGCAATTACTTTTATTTTATATAATGAATAAAATAATACAGTAGAATGATTCTAAGGTAAAAGTAGCAAATAATAATACCATTACATTAATATAGACCATGGGCTACCAATATCAAATCCCCCCCCTCCCCCCCCCATGGGAATTTATGAGACTTTTTTTGTTGGTATTGTTGTCTAGTTTTAAGATTTTAGTTGTCTACCCCTTATCAATTACAGCATATACCCGGAAAACCCGGAAAACCACGGAAATCCGGAGAAAATTAGTTTATTTTAATTTTTCATTGCTCTTTGCTAATATTCCCAGGGAATTTCTGACTAACATATTTTTTTGTTGGTATTGCCATTTAGTTTAAGGCTCAGTTGTTTGCCTCTAAACCAATTACAGCATATCCCCGGAAAACGAAGTAAATACGGAGAAAATGACTTTGTTTAAAATTTTTTCTTCGTTCTTTGCTCCTAATATTCCCAGGAAATTTCTGACTCACATTTTTTTGTTGGTATTGCCATCTAGTTTAAGGTTTCAGTTGTTTGCCCGTTACCAATTACAGGATATCCCCGGAAAACCCTGAAAACCACGGAAATCCGGAAAAATTAGTTTGTTTTAATTTTACTTTGTTCTTTGCTTCTAATATTCCCATGGGATTTCTGATTCTCATATTTTTGTTGGTATTGCCTGTAGTTTAAGGATTCAGTTGTTTGTCACTTACCAATTACAACATATCCCGAAAAACCCGGAAAACCACGTAAATACGGAGAAAATGACTTTGTTTTAATTTTGTTCTTTGCTATTCCAGGGTGTCCAGTGAGGGAAGCCGAAGAAATTCAAGCATAATTCAAGGATTTCAAGGCTTGAATTTCCAAAAATTAAAACAATACCTTTATTTACTAATATTAAAACATTTATGAACATAGGACACAATGAGTGAATATTAATGACTAATATTTCTGAAAATGGTAAACTTTTTGTGAAAACTATCAACTTAAAAAAAAAATATTAATGACTAATATTTCTGAAAATGGTAGAATTTTCGTAAAAACTATCAACTTAAAAAAAATATTGTCTTCTATGCATAGGCGTAACCAGGCCGACCATATGGGGGGGGGGGTTATAACGTCTGGAGAGGGGGGTTCCGGGGTCCTCCCCCCCCCGGAAAATTTTAAAAATTAAGATGCACAATAACGAGTTTTAAGCTTCCCACGCTTTAAACTCATATTAAGTAATTTATAAGCAGATTTTTAAAAAAGGTGATATATCACAATAATGAAATAAATAGTACAGTGAGTCCCCGCAAGAGTTGGCCAATGACGCGGGTTTCTGCGTCGCGGCTGGCACAGATCCAACTCCCGATCGATCGGGTGAAATATCTACGCAAATAATGCCGCGGTTGGTGTAATGATTCAGGTTCTCACATTTACAGTTAAAATTACAATAAAAATAACCACGTACCTCATCACAAAAGATGTTGGAAATGTTCTCCTCTTGCATCCAGACAATACTGGCACCTTTTTAGGAAATTTTCTTTCACGCGCATAAGTTCAGCTTCCGAGACAGTTACTTTCTCTTTTGATAGGCCTATGTGATATTGTCATTAAGTTCTTCTAACAGTATGTAAATATTATTTATGGGGAAACTTGAAAAATAAAGTGTATAGGTCAATTTCCCATACATAAGAAGAACTTAAAGACAATATCACAAGAGAAATTAATTCTATCTCGGAAGCTGAACTTACGCGCGTGAAAGTAAATTCCCTAAAAAAGGAGCCAATGTTGCGCGTATGCAAGAGGAGAACATTTCCAACATCTCTTGTGATGAGGTACGTGGTTATTTTCACTGTAATTTTAACTGTAAATGTGAGAACCTGAATCATTACAACGACCGCGGCATTATTTGCGTAGATATTTCACCCGATCGCTCGGGAGTTGGAGCTGTGCCAGCCGCGACGCAGAAAGCCGCGTCATTGGCCAACTCTTGCGTGGGACTCACTGTACAATTTTCCCTTTTTAATCAATGGGGGGGTTCAAACCCCCAAAACCCCCCCTCGTTACGCCTATGCTTCTATGTGATTTTTCCCGACGGTTCACAAAATTCAAGCATAATTCAAGGATTTTTCCCGACATGGAAAATTCAAGCATAATTCCCGATTTTCCCGATTTTCAAGGCTGCTGGACACCCTGTATTCCCAGGGAATTTCTGACATATATTACTTCCTCTGCCCGTACCATAGGTACTATAGGTAGAGGAAGTATTGTTTTCGACCCCAAAATACGAAGTTGAGTTTTTAGCATAAATATATGTTTTGAAGTCCCCTGAATCCAAAAATACTATTTTTGGAAACATGTCTGTGTGTATGTGTGTATGTGTGTCTGTGTCTGTGTGGAATATCTGTGAACAGGCTAGCTCGAAAACGGAATATCGTATGAAAACAAAATTTCGTATTTGGGTCAGGTACTTTCTGAAGATGCGAGATGAAGATTGGCGACAAGTTTCTCTTATTTTTAAGGGGACTTTACATGAAGAATTTTTAGTTTTTCGCGATTTTCTCGAAAACGGCTCTAACGATTTTCTTTAAATTTTGCACTTGGGTTGCTTATACTAAGAGCTAAAACTTTTATTTGAAACATTTTTTCGAAAAAATTCTCTGAAGGGTAGTTATAAGCCACCCACTGTGAATACACGCTCTTTGCAATACGGCCTCATGTAACGGAAGGCGTACGAAAACAAAATTTTGTATATGGGTTAGGTACCTTCTGAGGTTGTGACACGAAGAGTGGCGACAACTTTCCCTTACTTTTAAGGGGACTTTACACGAATAAATTTTCGTTTGTCACGATTTTCTCAAAAACGGCTCTAACGATTTCCTTTAAATTTTGTACATGGGGTGCTTATACCAAGAGAAAACTTTTTTCAAAAAAAATTCTCTGAAGGGTGGTTGTAAACTACCCATTGTTTGTGGATACTCTGTCTTGCCTGGTGAAGAACTCAATACGCGGACATTCACGGCCTCTTATTCTATATAAGTACGTGAAGTGAGAAAGATGTATTGTTGGCCATGCTTATAGTAAAGAAATATCTGAGAGGAATATTCGATAAATTTCGGAAATTATTCTGAATGGCGGAAAGTTCAATAAACGTTTGCAGTCACTTGTTTTTTTTTGTTTGTTTGTTTGTTTGTTTTTTGTTTTTTTTTTAAGTTTGTCCATAGCCTGTGTTTTTAGTCGCAACATTCAAATGATGGGCTATAAGGTATTTACAGCAAAATTAGCGTAAAATTGTGTCTTGCGATTCTGTACAAGGATATGTGAATACTGCTAACTTTTATTTGGGCAGAGGAAGTTATGTGACTTTCACATCATATTTTTTTTTTGTTGGTATTGCCATCTAGTTTAAAGTTTCAGTTGTGTGCCCCTTACCGTTTACAGCATATCCCGGAAAACCACGTAAATGCGGAGGAAATGACTTTGCTTTAATGTTTTTAAAATCTTTGTTTGCTCCTAATATGACGAGGGAATTTCTGACTAGTATACTTTTTGTTGGTATTTCCATCTAGTTTAAGGGTTCAGTAGTTTACCCCTTATCAATTACAGAATATCCCTGGAAAACCTGGAAAACTACATAAATATGGAGAAAAAGACTTTGTTTTAATTTTTTTTAATCTCTGTTCTTTGCACTTAATATCTCCAGTGAACTTTGATTAATTATTGACTTCTGTTTCAGGTAAACTATAACCATGTTTGATGAAAAGCCTTTGAGATAGAATATCAACAAGAGATGTATTATTCATTTTAATGAAAACAAGAGGACAATATTCTCCAATCATTTTCCATCCAATCTTTTCAGAAAGTTTGTGAGTGTGTTGATATCCGAATGAAGGAATTCACTGAAAATAATAGATTTGAAACTGTGTGCAGGGAAGTGCCTGTAGATCTTAATGTAGATCATAGGCTAATTTTTCCAATGTTGGTGTTACCAGAAGTTTACAAACATTTTGGTCTAAGTTACTTTGATGTATTGAACTGAACCGCCTCCGAGCACAAGCTTTGCTACTTTGGGCGGCATTCAAAATCACATTTGTATATATTCTACATTGTAATTTGTAGCAATAAAATTTAAAAAATAACAAAAATAACAAAAAAAGTGTGTTGGCATTGGGCAACGAAAGCGACCCATCAACTTCCAAGCGAAGACACAGATCAGGTTCTACAAGAAATCTATTTCTGTGCATTTTTTGCCACAAGAACCAAAAATGGATTTTTTTGGAAAGACAATGAGAGTTGCCTACCTAATGTATTACTGAAATAGCGGGGTTGTCCCATTGTACAAACCGCAGAAACAAAAGCAGGTGAAAATTTTTTATATGAACTGAAACATTTAGCCTAGATTTTAAGGATTTTCATGAAATATGGTTACAGTTTACTTGAAACAGAACTCAATAAATGATAAAAGTTAACTGGGAATAATAGGAGTAAAGAACAAAGATTTAAAAATGTTAAAATAAAGTATTTTCCTCAGTATTCAATTTTCTACGTTTCCTGGGGATATGTTGTAATTGGTAAGGTGCAAACAACTGAAACCTTAAACTAGATGGCAATAACAACAAAAAATATATGAGTCAGAAATTCCCTGGACATATTAGGAGCAAAGAACAAAGATAACAAAAATCAAAAGAATAATTTTCTCCGTATATAGCTACGTGGTATTCCGGTTTTTTTGGGGATATGCTGTAATTCGTGAGGGGCAAACAACTGAAATCTATAACTACATGGCAATACCAACAAAATATGAGAATCAGAACTTCCATGGGAATATTAGAGGCAAAGAACAAAGATTAAAAAGTCATTTTCTCCATATTTACGTGGTTTTCCGGGTTTTTCGGGGATATGCTGTAATTGGTAAGGGACAAACAACTGAAACCTTAAACTAGATGGCAATACCAAAAAAAATAAGTGATTCTGAAATTCCCTGGGCATATTAGGAGCAAAGAACAAAGAAAATTAAAACAAACTAATTTTCTCCGGATTTCCGTGGTTTTCCGGTATATGCTGTAATTGTTAAGGGGCAAACAACTGAAAACTTATACTAGACAGCAATAGCAACAACAAATATGTGATTCGGAAAATTCCCTGGGCATATATGAGCAAAGAACAACGAAAAATTAAAATAAACTCAGTTTCTCCTGATTTCCGTGGTTTTCAGGATTTTCCGTGAATGCTGTAATTGATAAGGGGAAAACAACTAAAAACTTAAACTAGACGACTATACAAAAAAAGTCATAAATTCCCATGGGGGGGGATGGGGAGTATACACTAGCCTTCGCTCTAATAATAGTAATAACAATAATAATAATAATAATAATAATAATAATAATAATGAAAATAATATGAAAATAATAATGATAATCATAATAATAAAATTACAATAGTAAAAATAATAACATTAACAACAATAATAACAATAACTGCAATAAAATTACAATAATAACAACATTAATAATAATAAAAACATCATAAAGCTTACAAAATTTGCCTACAACGTCTTTATAGCAACTTTACAATTAAATCACTTTCAAGGCAAGATGTACCAAGCATTTTTGAGTTTGAGATGAAGGTAAATTGTTTTTAACCCTCACATGTACTGAAAGAACCATTATTTATGTTGAGAGCTTGATGCTAGCCAGAGTGAAATGCCCATGTTCTGAGGATAAACTCTACCTGATCTTGTTACCCCATATATTTCCCCTTACTAATATGATTAACTTAGAAAAGCATATGGATAACGAAAATAAATATACTACTCAATAGTTTAGAAAGTAGGGAGTGAAATCATACCTCAACAGATGTAGAGAATCCACCTGAATCTTCTGTGGCTGTCACGATGAGTGAGTAGACATGTGGCTGTCGTAAGTCTTCAAAATCGAGCTCTTTGGCAAGCTTCACAATCCCTGATGTTGGTCCAATATTAAATGTACCTGCTCCTTGTCCCTGAGCTTTCAAAGTATATCTTATTTCACGGTCTGCAAATGACTTCGCCTTCACTGATATTATGCTGCAAAAAATATCAAATATTATTAGGATTTCTAAGACAGTGATACACACACACACACACACACACACATATATATATATATTGTTTTTTTTTTTAAATTACATTGTATGGGAAATGAAACATTTTCTGAACCGGAAAATATATTAAACTTATTTGTTAAATGCACTCAAAAAGAGCTAGAATCTTAGTCTATTTTATTCTGCCACTCTTCGCCCATACTTAATCTTAATCCAACATCGAAGTTGCAAACCCTTTATCGACATGAATTCTCAAAGAAAATTACGCTGTTATCTCGTAGGAATTTCTCTTCAATCACTAGAGAAGGGTTATAACAGGTAGAAATTAATATTCATCAACAAAAATATTTAATTTCCACTTATTTTCCTACATCAGAATGCCTCTTTATCTCAGATTATGGAAATGTATCTAATTCATAGAGAGCAAACATAATGCTTTGATGTATGAAGCTAGGCTTTGACTTGCAAAATGTTTGCACGTTCATAAAATAAAATTAATTTTATTAATCCTCTTAAAAAAACCTCTTAGTTTGGAAAAAAAAGTAGTCATAGAGTCAAACCTCCATACAACGATATTTGTGGGCCCTAGCCAATTGCATTGCTATATGAGAGATATTGTTATATTGAAGGGTTGTGATTTACCACATACGAGAAAGACTGCATGCTGAAAACTGTGTAACCTTAAAAACCCACTAATTTTGTTGTTTAACTTAATGACATCCGTTGAATTGTAACCATAGCTATTTTACATCCACACATTAAAATATTACTATTCAGATTGGTTTAACATCACGGACCATGCCATGCTTCCAGCTTAGGTATATACCAGAAATATCAAACTAGAAGAGGGTGGGAAGGGGTAAGGAAAATTTACCACATAACAAGACAAAAATAATACATTTGCTCCTTGTGGTGTTTCAACTGCACATGTTATGCATGTTTAAGCAGCAACCCAACTCACTTTGTTTTTGCACACGTAAGGGATGATTTTAACCTCAGTGATTCTATATTGCATCCCCTAATGAACCCTTTTTTTCTGGAATTTCTAAGAAATGTAACAGTAATCAAGCCCCCAAAAAACAATATTGGTGGCTGGGAAGATTACTAATTTGATTCCAGCTACCTTCCACAGGGCATAGCAACTGGTTTGCAGTATTAATTCAACCTCCAAATATTGTTATAAAAGGGTGTTTCTAAAATAGCTTCATCGTTGTAGTGAGTTACGTTTAACATTAATTAAGATAGGAAATTCGCTGGAACCAAAGAAAAACATTGATATATGTGGGTTTATTGTCATATCAATCTTTCTTATACTGAGGTTTGACTGTATTATCATTAATTTATTTTAATCTAATTTATTTTTATTTCTTTTAAATACAGTACAAGCTATATAATTTAATTTTGCTTGCTACATAATTTAATACAATATCATGACGTGGAATTAGCCTTCCTTCTTTCCTCATTATTTCATAGAAATATAAAAAGTCGTCTAGTCAAAATTATTATTAATTATACAAAAAAATAAAATTGAGATTGTATTATTATTATTATTATTATTATTAATGGTTTCTTCAGACGCTAAAGGTTGAATCAGAGAAGGAAGCTATTATATAGGTCAGGAACTTCTGTGAGCAGTGATCACTATCAGAAGGAAACTGCAGACAGAAGAAAAGAGTGGTCTGGCAAGCAGTCTGAGGGTGTCAATGATCGGTGCTCAAAGATCCCCTGACCTGCACAATAACTTTCTTTTCAATCCAGCAGTGTGACATTTCAATATAGACTCAAAGCTGTGGTCTGAAAATATGTAATTTCTTGAATACAACTGATAAACTGAAGTTACGAAAATCTTCATTTAATAATGACTAATGTTTCATTTTCGTCTAATACTGGCAAGTTAATTAAAAAAAAGGAAGTTTACTTAAACTTCGTTAATAAGGATCAACTGGAGAGGCATTGTCCAGATAAATTATGAAACCATCCTCGCAATATTTAATAAAATACAAATTACCATAGTATAAAGAAAGTGATCCAGAATGTGCTCAATGTACCTACTGCTCAAAGGATAAAGAATGGCTTTCTATAACAGATTGCTTATGGGTCAGCCTTAAAAAAACATATTTTATAAAGTATTTTTTTCCACTTCCTGAAGCCCTGTTATAATGGTATGGAATATATGCATCTTCTTTAAGGTTTTCTTTTCAGTCTCAATAAAAGAAATATGATACCATATTTTCATACAATATTAAGATATTTTATTAGGGTTTTCAAAATTATCATGGTGAGATTTGCATGAAACTGCTGTTTCGCAGTTTACTCATAAGACTTTAATAAGTTTTATTTAAGTGTGACTCATTTTCGAGTTTCCTCCCAATTGGTAAAGAACTCGAAGATGGGCAACTTTATCGCCATCTATCTGCCTCAGTGTGACAGAGCAACGGGAGTTGGCAATGGATACAAACACATATATTTTATTTTCATTGTCAATTCAATATCTATTTTAAGTCATCATATTTACACAAATAAATAATATACGCTTCTTTTTAGAGGAATAGTGTTAAACTGTTTTGTGTACTCCCTATACTTAACAATATGGTTGAGTAAGATTGAGATGATAAGCTGTCTCCTGGTCAGCTTGCAGAGATTTTCCTATCTTCCCCTCATAATTTTATTTTATTTCTGTAAAAGACAGAAAATACAAAAAATATGTATCGCCATACAAAATTCCATGGACTTGGAAGTTATGATGTAAACAATCTTAAAAAATAGAGTTTTAAGAAAATGGGAGATAAACTTACACGTTAAAGAAATTGTGGTAAGACACTAAAAAAGATATTTGGTCTTAAAAAAAACACTTTACAGACATATGTATCTCTTATGCCAGGACGCAAAATTTCCGGTTCCCAGATCAACATTGGCGACCAGAATTCTGAGACGGGCGACAAAGTTTCAATTTAAAAAAAAAACTGCTATCTTATCTACGTGTCTTATTTTAGAATCAACAAAAATATAATTGAACAGTAAACAATGCCACAGATTGTCACGTTCGACCTGAACAAGATACCTTACAGAATATTCGATTTATTCGGGAAGTCATCGAAAATATAGATACAGTTTGAATTTCTTCACGCGATTTTTATTAATTTTGGTTCCCTGTGTTTTAGTCAATCGTTGCTCTAGCTTCTCTAATAACGAAACGTGTAGTCAGTGTTTGGATTTTGTTTGTTACAGCCGTTAAACCTTACAATCAGTTGAAATACTTCCAAAATATTTTGTACCGGTATGTTACAAATTAGTCTGTCGTGCAATATAGTCTATATAAACAAATAAGCGGTATTTTCGTAATAGATGTGATAGTTCAGTTGGAGTGTGTTTTTTATTTATTAAACTAACTAAGCATATTTAAAACAGGCATATACGCTGCAATATTTTATAGGCTTATGCAAAGAACAAACAGGGAGCAGTAGTTCTTCCTAATTTATTCTCAAAAGGCTGTATTCCTATAACACATGTAACAACAGTAGCGACTAAATTCTTGGTTTGGCTAATGGCTGCAGACTTGAAATTTCTTGCCATGCCTTAGGCAAAGTTTGGACAAGTAAGACATGAAAAAAGAAAGTTTTACTTACTCAGAATCTTTCTTCTGGTTTTCGGGGATTTCGGCCTCGTAAGATGGCATGTAGAACTGTGGCGCCCTCTTGCCTCCTACAATGGACAGTCTTTCTTCAGGTGTGGACTGAAAGCGTCGCTCATCCACACGGCCGTTCTGATCCTCTGCCTTCACATACAGGACATATTCCATATCCAGCTGGAAGGGATCTGTTCCTCTGGTGCGAACCACGCCTGATCTCTCGTCCACCTCAAATCGACCTCCCGCTGTAATTAAAAAACGTACAATAATGTCACGTAAACCGAAAAGTTATCCTTCTACACAAATCGGTCTTGCGTAAGAATTTTAGATTGTAATTCAATTCTATTGTAAACAACCAGAACAAAAGCGTTTTTTAAAATCATAATCGTAATAAGAATGAACTTAAACAAATACGAATGTATGAAGATGAATAACTGAACCCAACATTTTCCTTGAAAAAAGATAATTAAAATGCCTAACAGGAGAAATTGATCAAAACAGAATCAAACAATATCTCTAAAAATTATTATCAATACATTTAAGATACGATTCAGTACATATATCACGTACAGAAAGCTGATGCATGAAGGAGAGAGCATTGCTTTTTGTGCATAGAACCCTTTACCACGGACAAAATGTGTGTATTTTCAGCTTGCTTCGTGCTCTGTTTACTTTACTTGAAAAGTGTAATTATCTTCATAAAACAGTGACCACTGTCACATTAAAAAGCATTATTAAACAATGATTGATTTATGACTATCAAGAGATTATTCGATTGATTTGGATGGTATTTCCATTGGCAAAAATTGATTTCTTTCTTTTTAGCATTATTGACTTTTAATTTAATTATTAAGTTAATTTTTAAGGGACAATAAGACCCTGCATAGCTTTAAAAACTAATATACTGTATTATATTCAGCATGAACAATTCTTTATTTTCTTCTGTCACATATTATAAATGTTTTGAATATCCACGAACAAGAAACCCCTACGGAATAAACTCGTGCTTTCATTAAATTACATTTGATATACGCATTTAAATGTCGACGAAATGACCTTTTTTATAATTAACCTGATGTAATTTAAATTAGAATGAACCACAAACAATATTAATTTGCGGTGGAAGTTAATTATAACCGTTGCATTCCAATCAAAACTCACTTAATGTATTTTGTAATAAATTAAGGGAAAATCTATTAACATTATTGATGTAGCCGATTGATTTAACACTAATGTGAAGGGCCCGGAAGTGTATGGAAAATAATATTTTTAATAATGATCTCTATTCCTTGCTAATGTTAAAATTTGTACAAGATTATGAAAGAAATAATAGAAAATTGTTGGTTTTACTTTGCATATGGTTGCATATTCTGTCAGTTTTGCGATAATGCATCATGTTTGCTGGATATTAAAATATTTGTGCATATTTTATTAATTTGTCACATTTTAATGACATATTTCTGACACTTTAAAAATATTGTGCACATCTCTGTGTTATTTCAGACATTTACAACATACTAGGGCAAATGAGGACCGGCTGTACAATATTTTCGGAACGGACTGTATAATAATAAAGTTCCTATTTAAATTGATATTCCTTTTCATTTTACTAAAATTTGTTGCATTGACATTTTTTAAGTTTTTTAATGTAATTTATACAACTTCTACTACTTTTTGTTGTTTATAATGTAATTCAGATTTCAGCTAACAAGAAAATGTAAAGTAATAAAATCACTTAAATGATATAGCTTATTTCATTGTTTTCGGAGCATATTTTGCAAAACGTAGAGCATATTTGCATGTATATTCATTTACGCATTTTAATATAGATGATGATTGTCACAATACCCTTGCATTGATATATTACAAATGTTGCTGTACTGAGCTGTGACCGAGCACGAGCTTTTGCTCATTCGGGCATCAGCTATGAATGTATGTTTTATGTTTTACGAAGGTAAAATAAAAAATAATAAAAAATATTAGATATGAGTGGTCTATTAGCAAACCCGCAATCTCCAATCTGAGGAAAAATAGAGATGCTAACTCCTAATGAAAGGTTAATGCATGTTCTATTATATATTTAGTGTATGTGTTACAAATCCGATTTCCCATATAGGCCTAAGAGAGGAACTCAAATTTGCAGCATACTAAATATGTAATAGGAAATGCATTAAGCTTTCATTAGAAGTTAACATATCTATTTTTCCTCAGAATGTAGATTGCCTGGTTTGCTAATAGACGCCTCATATGACATGTGCAATACTATGATTAATTAGTGAAGGAACATACAGGTTCTATTATATGACTTTTATCTTAGGTAAAAAGTAAACAAAAATAGAATGGTTACATCAAAAATGCATATTATCATAATTCATAATCGACGAACTGCTAGTGCAGTAGCATTTTTGTGTTTGAAAGATCACAGAAAGCGCCATGAGCATGGGGCAACTTCTCAGTCCAAGCTGCTACGCAAATAGACTACCTTTTTATGTCCAGGGGTACTATACTGTTTAAGAGTATTTCTCTTCTCAACATGAAAGGAAACGCTTCGCTTCAGTGACATTTCTTGAACTTAAGTGTAACGAATTTACTTAGAAAATATAACTATTTATATACTAGTGTACAAAATTAAAGCAACAAACCGAAATTTTATCTTTGGTGGTTTATTTTGCCACAAAACAGAATAAACAGGTGATAGTAACGTATAAACAATGCAAGGAATAAAGAAAGTAAATTATTGCAACGTTTGTGCATACCAGTAAAACAAAACGCCCTAGTTTCCCCCCACACGTAATGACTTTCACACACATCCAGAAAAACTCGTTAATGTGCTCAGCATGGGGTGTGACCACCTCTGGCAGCAATACAGGCCTCACAGTGGCGTGGCATGCTGTGAATAATGTCATCAATCTCATTTTGAGGCAATAACGCCCATTCTTCCTGCAGAGCAGCTCGCAAGGCCTGGAGAGTGGTTGGTGGATGTTCAAGTGAAGCAATTCGTCTCCCTAGTGCACCCCAGACATGCTCTGGGATTCGAATTGGGAGAGCGAGCAGGCCAATCCGTGCGTGCAATATCTTCAGTTCCCAGGAAAACATCCACCACCTGCGCTCTACGAGGACGAGCATTACCATTCATCAGTACGAAGTCTGGGCCCACAGCACCTCGAAACACCCGCACATGAGGTGCCAAGATATCGTCACGATTACCTGACAGCAGTTAAACCTTGCTGATTTACCCGTACAACTTCATGAAGAGGTGTTCGGGTAGTCATCAGAATTCCTGCCCACACCTCCATAGGCCTATCGGTCTCTTTCCACAATGTTTGCGTTCCGAAATCGTGTTCCGCGTTCTCTCCAGATGTGAATCCGTCGAGAATCATTTTCAAGACAAAATCTGGACTCATCTATAAAGAGAACATTGGCCCACTGTTCGACCGTCCAGTTAGCATGTTGATGACTCCACTCTAGACGTACTCTTCTGTGAATATGCGTCTCTCCGACAATAAAGGCCTCTCTGCCGAAGTCTTCTGTCACTGTTTGCATCGATACAACTGTTCCAGTGGATGCTGTGAGGTCAGATGCCAGTTGTCGTGCAGTACTACGGCGGTACCGTCGTGCCCTTACATCCAAATAACGGTCCTCTCTTTCTGATGTCACTCTTGGTCGTCCTTGCCCCGGTCTTCGGGATACATTTTCGGACTCTAAAAACTAAAAACTGTTGCCACATCCGAGAAACAACAGAACGATTCACATTAAGCCATCTGGCCACATCAGCTTGAGACTGTCATGCTTCCATTCTTCCTATGGCCCTCCACCGAAGAGAATCTTCTAGGCGTCTTCTCTGTGCCATCCTGTACCTGCAGTAAATGTTTACACAGCAAACGTTGATACTGGACTAAGCAACAAACACTATGCTGCAGTGCCTCTTTTGATAAGTGCACTGCACTTTTGATTGATGCACTGAAGTCATCGTTTGCATGTTTGTAACTGTTGTTTATTAGTAAGTACACCTCCAATAAAATATACTAATTTTGAGTAAATAATATTTGTGATATGATTTTAGTAGACTGTTGGATGTTGTAAATCTCCATTTTGGTTTGCATTTTCTTTACACTGAATATACTTTATTTTGTATTGGCTTAATTGTAGTGTTGGATATGGATATGCGAATAGCTAAGAATTGTGGAATATTCTTATAGACAATGCATCTTAACCCTCTCCTCTTATTAATACTATCTGAATGATTGAAGGTATGCCCTTTCACTCTTTGTTCTTATCCCCTCAGTGAATTTATTTCTACGCGAAAATAGGATCCGAATACCGAAAAAGAAATATCAGTAGGCCTACATGTATGAATATGATGAATGTAGATTTCAGTAGAGGCCTGTACCTCCCAGTAATTTTAATGAAATAGAACGAAATATTGTAATAAAACAGGGCAATCCTTATTGGGAGTGGAAAGTAGTGGTTACATAATTTAAAAATTGTTCCTACAAAAATGAAACTAGTAAGCATTTCACCATTTTTCCTACAAAGAAAAACTAACAACCTATGACTTTATGCATAAGGACATTAAAGATCTCTCGTCAGAGCAAGCTTACTTAAGTGTCAGTTGAAGACCATTATTACGTTATTATTTTAGAATATTTCTTTAACTGTATGAAATGAAAATACAAATTAATTATTTCGTTAGAGACAACTTTCAATGTTGTTTGATGAATAATTCGACTTCGACCTTTTATTACAAAGTGTTTAACTTAAAATCTAATTACTAGCAGGTGCCCGATATCAACTGCCAGATATTTTGTTTAAATCATTTATTTAACAGAAAATAATTAAAACATATTTATTAACAATGACATCGTTTTTACATAAATTGTAGGAATTACATAATTGTATTCTTAATTATATTGTTTAACGTTAAAAATATAAATAATTAAACGAACAAAACTAATCTTATGCTGCCATATGGGCATACACATTCGTAATGAAACGATTAATATGAAACACAGATTCATGAACCTTACCCAAATCATGCATAAACAATTTTATTACGAGTGATAATAATTAAAAAACTAAAAACCTGGGTTCGAGGTGCATTTCACGAATAAAGTGCGATGCCTGGGGGAATAAACGACCTCACATTCGAGTTCCCTAGCCCAAAACCTCTCTGCATAGTGTTTTCCCATATAGGCGCGCTTTCAATGATCCCCTTCTGTGTAAATCAGATCTCTGTGAATAATAAACAAATGAATCAAAATAGCAACCGAGCAAGGCCGTTTTTCACAACAATCGAACTGCTCGTATTTCGTCTCCTCGAAAACATTTGGTTTTTGGCATTAATAATCAAAATTTTGCCAAATCCTTTCTTAGTGGACACTTACATAATGAAACGAAGGTACTGTCAAAATTCCATACCTCTACCTATTATAGTTTAGGCTCTACGTTGATTCTCTGTCAGTCAGTCAGACTGTTAGTCAGGAAAAAGCCGCTTATATAGATAGAGATTCAAAACGGTGTATGTAACAACTAGGTATGTAAACACTCACATAAATACTTGACCATCAGAAGTTTCCTGTTTTCTTTCAACCTTGCTACACAACGGAATTTTGTGCTTTGATTTACCTACAAAGGGAATAGCTAATGGGACTCAAAGAATTAAAAAACTGATCTGAGATAACGTTTTACGAGAGATTATTTCCAAAACACTACACTACACTGTACGTATAAGCATGTTTTAAACGTGTTAAGCTTATCTATGCAATTTTATCGTGGGCATGTTGCTCACTAAACTAATATTAATGAAGGATTTTCATCCCATAAAGAGAATTTCTCTCTTTACAAGGGTTGTACGTACATTGACTGGAAAAGATAACAATGCATAATTCCGGGACGAGATTAAAAGGAAAGGCTTTTAGATAGGATCAATGAGTGCCACAACGACTCATTTCGTTCGCCGCACGTCACCACATCACTGGCGGCCGGGTTCAGCATCAGCCGGCCTACTGTCTAAATTATTTTGTGACATCCTCCACTGCTGATCAATACTTTCACTTTCGCCGTCATGCTAGTCCATGCTAACTGTTGCAACCATGTTACAATCCCTCACTGTCTAAATTTTAAAAGTACTCGGAAGTATGTTTAATGCCAAAAGTACATTTGGATGGGAGGGGGATTATGACTGAAATGTTCAACGGCACAGCGTGTCTTCACGAATCACATGAGTTAATTCAGTCAGATCGTGAAGTTCAGAGACGGTTTAAAAAAATTCCCGGATATAGACCTCCAGATCGTGAAACAGTGCACTATCTTTATAGCAATATTCAGAAAACTAGAAGTGTCAGGCCTAAGAAACTACACATATAATATTCGTCCAGGATTTCTCAAAATGAACTACAGCAAGTGATGAATAATTTCCTTGAGATTGACAAAAATATATGGAGAATGATGGCGGGGAGTTTCAATACCTCATCTGGTAATTTAGTAAATAATGACTAATGGGTCTCTTAAATTGATTTGTGTATTTTTGTAATGTTCGTTTTTTAATTGCTTTACCTTCCCGCTATCACTGAGACCCGGCGAACTGGATAAACGGCTAACGAACGGCGAGCTCGCATGCAGACAAAACACAACGGCGGAAAAGTAAAACTGATCGCACTGTAGTAGACCATGACCCACGTGGCTCAAAATTATACTAAATATATATGTCTTAGTGTATGCTAGAAAATATAACATAACTTCTTACAGGAATATTGTGGTACAGATTCATCTGTGATACTGACAAAATGGCGAACAAACGCTTCAACTAAGTTAGAAACACCTGTTTGGTGTTGAAGTCTGTATTGGAAATTATTTTTTAGTACACGCTCCACAAAGTGGCTGTTTCTCGGACTGCTAACACACCGGAAAGTATCACCGTACTAGTACGGTAAAGTAATTTTACCATACTAGGCCGGTCAAGTTGCCATGGTAACCCCTAGTGAACCTAGTTCGAACTGTGGCTCCTAGATGAACAGAATCATTGAAAATGACTAAAAAACTGAGCTCATTAGTAGTAAAATTACAGAGCTTTCACTAAAAATATTGTATGCACCACATACGCAAAACTTAGCGGACTCATTCAGTATTTCAGCCTCCGCTTACGCTTCGGCTGCAATACTAAGTTAGATTCGTCCGGTAAAGCCTTATTTTGCGTACTTTATACATAAATAGCCATAGCAAACGCAAAGAGCGGAATGTTCTCGTAACTTCAATATATTTAATTTATGCTTAGGCCAATTTTCAACAAAATTATAAGTTCAGATCGTTTATTTCAAATTAAAAAAGAGTAAATGTCGCACCGCTATAAACTGATAGTGTCGAGAAAAAATTATACATCTAAAAATTAACCAGTTAATATTATTCGAGAAATAATGGGAGAGAGGATAGCCTAAATGCTGAAGAATGAGCTCCGCTTTATTTCGGTCCTCTTAGTTGAGATATGGTTAAATAGGGTAAATAGTTTTCAAACAGTCTGTGAATGCTTTTATTCTTGGAGCTTTTTGTTGACTAGTTTCTAGCACACTGCACGAAGAGTTTCATGGTTTGCTTTCTGCGCCAATTACTTTACACTGAAAAAAGTAATGTCTTTCAAAACTTTAAATCTGTTTTCCAAGCTTTCAAGAGTTTGGCCTGTACGTAGAATAAATGTAGTTCGATTAACTTAATTTGTACAACTCAACGATGTAAAATCTGTTCATTGTACTCGAGGATGCATTGAATTCGAGTACCATGAAGATGCATCTCAACAATTAGGGTCTAATCTTGTACGAAAAAGAAAGAATTATAACATAAAGAAGAGGGAATGAGAGGAAGTAAACGTATTGTTTGAGTAAAACAGGGTTGCCAGATCAGAAACGTAGAACGGTCGTACCAATATTCGAAAATAGTCGTATTCTAGTCAAAACTGTCGTATACTTTGTAATTTTTCAGTGTAATGAACGTATTGCGTTAATAATAATAATAATAATAATAATAATAATAATAATAATAATTCATAATCGGAATTTTTCACCTTACATAAATGTCATGCAATTGTTAATAAATCATCTTATTTGTAAATGATTAGACGTGTTTCATTATCTTCCGATGTGGTAAATTTGATAATATACAATGAAATTAAATAAACAGTACTTGCCACAGTGTTGTAATTATTGCAAAAGGAACAGGACTGCTTTCCATTCATATTGATTTTTAGTTACATGCTTACAAAAAAACCCATGAATAAACAAGATGTATTATATATATATATTTTTTTTAATTTTGATATATATATCAAAATTTAAAATTATATAGTAAACTGGTTAAAAAATATAAAACTCTATGTTAAAAATAGTCGTACAAATAGGCGTACGACTCATTGTTGCGTCGTACGTCGTACAAATGTATGAAATAGTCGTATGTGTACGACTATAGTCGTACGTATGGCAACCCTGGAGTAAAAGATGGCGATCACAATTTCCTCAGCCCCCCCCCCCCAAGAAACTGTTTTATTATATTTAACCCCGTCAGAGTTCATTTTTTATTAATATAAGTAGTCACCAAGTAAAACCATCATTGGGTTTTAAGTTTGGAATCAACGACGAAAATTTCAGTAAAATAGCTGGTATCCATGAATGACAATCGTAATATGACCTAGAATCCTCATACTTTACTTAAAACGTTAATCTTATATCTCTGCTTTTACGACTTTTTGAGGTGACGAATTTGTAAGTCAGCAAGTCAGAAAAGATGTAGATATTCTAAAGTTTTAGGTGTTTTATAATTATTGTAATGAAAAACATATTTATTCCTTTCTGAAGACTTTTAAAATAGAACTTAACGGAAAATCAATTACAATTCTCTGAAGAATTAGTTTATCTTATGAATAAATTCTCCTATCTAGGACCTGTTACGGATTTATGTGCTCATTAAGTCTTCCAACAAAATGTATATGTAGAACGTTTAGATTCTTGATAAGTATTTTTAACTGTAATAAAAGCCCAACACTTTTGCCCTAAAAGTAAAAAGTGGCAATGGAAACTTTGAGAGTTCTCAGAAGTTAAGTCACATAATTTTTAGACAATAGGTCATTCAGAGGCCACTTTTACATCCAGGATTGCTCCTGGAATTTACTTTTATCGAAACCTGAGTAAAACCAACGGTCATAATGCCACCAGACAGACCAGGCCAATTGAGGAATTCGAACGACTTTATTGGGTAAAAAGCGCTATTTACTCATTTGTAACGCCTTCCAATTGCACCCCGATGTATCCGTCTTTCTCGTCTTAATGAATACATCAGCTTTATTAATTTTAAGAGAAAAATATTAATTTAAGAAAAGATAAGTGATTTTTTTTCAGATTACGTGCATAGTCTCTACGTGTTTCCACAATTATATTTTGCAGGATTTGATATTTCTCCAAACAGCTATAGGCCTAACTGATCAGATGAGACATGAAACATGACTGAGCGAGAATGCCGCTTCGAAGCTCTCCATAAGCTCATATTGTTACTGCGCACATGGAACCAAGCTTCCTGTCTCGCCGTCCCAGTTATACTAATTCACAGAAGAATTAAGGTGGCGGTTACAGTAACAATTTTAAAATTATACCATATCTCATCATCACTCCTACAATGTACTTATTTCCTCTACGCTGGGTACAGTGCAGAAATAACTGCAATATATTTCAGAGTATTGCCACAACCAGTTCTGTTTACTTATTTCAGTTGATTCTTTACCAAGGCTTATCTGAGAAAGTGAAATGGAGTAAAGGAAAAGAAGGAATAGAACGTTCAACCCAGCGAGGGAATCTTTATAGACAATCTCTGAACTGCTTTAATTGCAGGATAAGAGAAAGCAAGAAGAATTAGCTTAGTTTCTGAGTTTTTTAGAGAAAGAAAAAAACTCCTCTCAACCATGGATTACATAAATAACAAAGAAGAAATATGAGCACTTAGACAAATCTAACCCTCAGTTCTAAATCTTGAAAATAAGTGGGCTCGCAAAATAATTTGTGCCATCCCTTACATTAATTCGTGGAGGATAGGGGGCCCGAGGGGATGTTCTGACCCATGGTAAAAGGCTTCACTGACATCCGCAGATTTACGGCCTAGGGTGAAAAGAAAGGGGCACTTTTTTTACTTCTTTATACAAATACTAGTTTCTTGTTTTCTGTAGTAGGTAGAGTCTGACCACAATGGCAATGCTGCCCCAGCAATCTGAGAAGATACTTCGGCAGTCAGTCGATTCCCTTACAGTTTCCATGGTTACCAGGTCTCTATAACACCCAAGTTTGCTAAAAGTTAATTGGGTAGCAGGGTAAGGTAGGTAATTGCGTTGCGGGAACGTTTACTTCCAGGCGTGACCTCACGCGCACAGCCAGAACAACGTGATGGTCCATTTCATAATAACTTTATGAGGTTAAAATTCCACCCGTTATGTCCTATAAGGGCACTCAACCTTGTAGGACACGTTATACGACCCTCACATTATTACAGCCCCCCTACCTTACTCACGAATTGGAAAACTTTACGTTTAATAAAGAAGAGTATGTAGAAAGTAGCCTACGTTCTGAATAACAATACGATTTATCGCACCCCGAACATGCATTATTTTTGTCTTTGCCAGTTTAGATTCTTCCAGTGTAATATGCTGTGCAACAAATGATGTGTTATGCTTGTGCTGAAAAACGGCGTTCAGAACAAACTTGGGGCGATGGGATGGTATAGTGGACAGAGGGGAGCAATTCGTGGGGATTAAATTTAGGATGAAAGTCCTTATAATCATTTTTATAAATGTTGTATCCTAATGTCAGTACAATCTGCAGATACAAAGCCCCAATAAGTGTGAAAGTGAGTAAAATAAGAGTACAGATCCAAACAATCTCTAGTTGCATTCTTAGAGTGTGGGAAGTAGGGCTGAAAATCGATTAAAATTTCTAACCGAGTTAACGCTTGACTTTAATCGATTAATCGACTGATGAATCGACAAACAGGTCGGCATTTTAAACGAAACCAAAGTGTAGATTTAATATTGTTTTACACGTTTAATAACAACTAAACTACAGATGGTTAGAAGAAATCCTTAATTAATTAATACCATTATTAGTTAACTAGTGAAAAAATATATACAAAACTGTGTGTGCAGCAAAATCTGCTAGATTCCAGTAAGATAACTTTCTTCCCTTTACCATACTGAATATTTAGTATCACGGTAAACCTTGCAAAACTAAACTACCCTTCAGGTTTCTGAATAACGGGAATTGTTTGGACACAATAGGCTGAATGAGACATGATGTGCCAAGGCCGGAGAAGCGATAGAATTCGACTAAACCGATTAATCGGAAAATGTATTTGATCGACGATTAAATGTTTAATCGATTAATCGAGCCGCATATTAGGTGTAAAATAAATAAGTAACAGATAGATAAGGAACTAGCTGATCGTGAAACTAGTTTAAGAGCTAACCCTATTTTGACTGGTAGGGGGCCCTTGCCCTTAAGGGATCAGTTGGACTTGTTATGTTATGTTATAAGGACAATAACACAACATTCAAAGATGAACAAAAAAAGCTCTTAAAACAAGAATAGAAGAATGTACGAATTAATAGATAAACAAATAGTAATAAAAATACAGAACTTAGAATAGCAAGAATTCTTGAGCAAAAGAAGCCTTAACACATAACACGAGGAAAGAGAAAAAGTAATGGAGAAGATAGAAGAAAATAAGTAATTAAGTACACGATAGAAAGAAAAGGATGAACTAGAGAAGGTAAAGTAAATGAGCGGAAGTAAGTAATGAGAAAGCCTGTAGAGATAACAAAATGCAAGAGGATTATTATTATTATTATTATTATTATTATTATTATTATTATTATTATTATTATTATTATTATTAAAATTATACCTCCACGAATGGAAACTCTATTTCACCCTCAATGCATGTTAGGGTTGTAGTTTACAAACTAATCTTAATCATTATGTAATTTCACACATTATTAAATACTTAAAATTATAGTTGGTCATGAATATAAGTTACGAAACTGATAAATTATTTAAAACAGCAGATTTTGTTGAATAAATGGAAACAAGAGTTGAAAAATGATTTTGAAAAATGTTTTTTTCACACTTAGATGCATGTAGTTCAAAATTGATCCTTCTTCTTTCAAATAATGAACAACTAAATAAAACTAATGTGTTTCGCACTTTCTGTTGACAATTGGCATCTGCAAACATTGTTTCGTTTTGTGATAATTTTGAAACTCGTAAAATAATTTACAAACTGTGTTAAGATGAAACTTGAAGAAAAATGTTTAGCCTGCCCCTTTTCACTTTGGATCCATTCGCCATTCCAGCCGCTGATAATGTGATTCCTGGTCTAGGGTAGAGAACAGGAAAGAATATAGAAAGAGCTCAGAACAGACAAAAATAAAACGAAACGAACGGTTAAGGGACAAAGGAAAGTAATAAGTAGGTATCCCTTGTGGGACAGGGGCTTCCATCCCACCACTGCTCATCTACATGGGTAGAAGGTAACAACGAGGGGCATGTGGACAATATTACGACTCCTACTGTCGTTATTAATGGCTCACGAGGCTGGGTGCATCGCAATCCAGACTTCCTTATCGCAGGAAAAATCTGAAGAGGTCCGGGGATCGAACCCAGACCTATGGATATGCAGTCCGTAATGCTAACCACTAGATCATGCAGACGGTCGAAGTAGACTTAAGCTAATGAGAAAAATAAGCGAAGTTGAAATCAGGAAAGGACTGAATAACGAAAAAAATCTAAATAAACGAGGAAATCAAAGAATGGATGAATTGAATAAGCAACGAAAACTAAATGAAATGAAATGAGGTAAAATAAAAGAAAATATAGTACGCCAAATAAAGCCAATAAGAGAAAAATACCGGCATAACGGGTATGAATGAAGAGTACTTATGAGAATGTAATTACAAGATTATTTCACCTTAGTAGTTTTAAGATAGTATGTTATGCAGCGAGCCAAATGATATTAAGACACGTGTATGTTTATGAAACGAGCATAGCTATGAACCACGAAAGGCAAGTTTCAAATGACTGTTTTTCTTTAGTTATATGCCTAAGTTTTTTAGTTTTTAGAATACCTTGTCATTGATAAAACAAACGACCCTACCTCGGTGAACATTCAACTGTTCGTCTTTTGCGAAAGATGTCAGGCGAAAAAGGCATGACGTTTGGAGATTTTAACCTCAAAGCATCGCATATAAAAAACACATGAAATGAACTCAATTTTAAAAAATAATAATAAAATTAATGTGAACAGAATTGATATAACTTTAAATACAGGTTGTTTGCTCTTTCAAGGCTTGAAGATCGTTCCGCGTACGACATTAATTATATCGGATGCGCATAGTTGGAAATCTATAGTTCAAATAACAACAACATTCCTTTAAAATTATTAAAATAAGCTTACGTTGCATTTAATAAGCGTATATTATAGTATGCCCGAACAAAAAATGACATTAAACTTCTGTTGATAGTACGATACTAGTAGTAACAGTAATTCACTGGACATCAATGAAACCTCAGCTAGTCCAGTTGCAACTATGCTACTCAAATTTCTTTTCGACGCAACAGTTACAATTCGAATGCAAACTATAGGGTACTTACTTCTGTCTCTGACGATGAAGTAGTGGATGTTGTGGTCGGTGTCGGGATCCCTAGCCTGGAGAGTAAACACGGGGGTGTTTGGGGGTGCGTTGAGCTGCACAACGGCTTGCATGGGCAGCGGACGGTTGATGAAGTAGGGTGGCTCATCGTTAACATCTTTCACATGGATGATCACTCGCTGGTTGTCAGTATCTGTGAACATAACAACACATCATTCAATACAGCAGTTCGGCATATGTACATTTTTTCTATGTACTATATACAAGATAATCACCAGGGATACAAATCCCTAAGCATGGAAAATCTACTGCTGAAAATGTTTGACTGGAAATTAATGCTAGTGTAAAAATGTGTTCTGATGTGAAACACCCGCATGACTTACTCTATTCTTTAATATATTCCAACATGGAGTAAACGGCTGTATTGCAGTTCTCAGCCCATTCGAAGTGGTATTATTGAATAACTCACTTATAATTACTGGTAGATTGCAGAGAATTTGTTGACAAAAATGTTTCAAATAAACGTTTTAGCTCTTAATGTAATATTTTTAGTTTATTTTCCACAAAGTGTAACTAAAAGTAGAAGAAATTCGTTGCCAATCTTCATATCAAATCCCAGTTTGGATTCAGATAATATCAAAATGTGCATTTAAGCCGAAAACGCGACAGATAAGGAAGGAGGAAGTAAAAAATATATAATTCTAATGGCAAAAGGAATATGGATTTAAAAATTCTCAATTAAAACTGTCATCGATAAACGTGTAAACAAGATAAACTATGCCAATATTTATTAATTCACTGGTTACGACTCATTAATTATTTATTATTACCTATTACTACGAACAACCTTGCCACGATACTATTAATATTGGAAAAGCTTATTTTATGTATTAATTATTAATGTAAAGATTGTGCAAATAGTGAAATCTGCTATGTCCTACATTTATAAAGGGAAACAATTTCCAATAAAACAATGCATAAAAACTTCCTATTTTTGTTGTTTAGGATACCGCGAAGGACGGCATCAAACGACATTTTTTTACCATTATTGAGTTTCCCTGACCGTGAACTATTGGGTAGATTCACTCACCTTCTCTTTGGAATAAGGATTTGACGGAAAATGGGAAATCCCTTTCATGACATCCGTAGAATCAATGGTGGAATGATCCTTTATGAGCTGGCAACACTAATGTTCCTTATGGACAATACTTCTCAACTGCAATAATGACAGCCCGCCACTGACCAGCTTGTGACGGTAAATGATTAACAGTTAACAAAAGGAAGTTGCTAGTTTTTAAAGGGTCTTTTGCTGAAGGGAAACCCTATCTCTTCCACCCCAAACAGCAGGTCAGTTACTTGTGCCAAGTTAAATCTCACATACTTGAATATAAAAGTAAACGTACCCTAAAACCATTCTCGGGTGTACAAGTCCAGAAATGAAGCTCTCGTTGCAGTTTATTAGCCTACAGACAGATGAGCAAGCTGAACACCCCCCAAAGTTGTTAAATCTCTATTGAAATTGTCAACCAATTAATATTTCGAGAAAGGATCAAGGATTAGGAAAGCGAATCCTTAATACGCTATTAAATAGATATGAGATGATTCCTCACTATTCTCAGATATAGAATGCAATAGGAAAATTTCCTCTTTATTAGGCTACCTGTTTTAAAGCAGTATCGTTTTTGTTGGTGCTACCTACTGTACTGCAAAAACCGCAAGCATGCGTAACACGTTAACAGTTCAAATTACACCTAAAATTCTCTCGTTACGCTCGTGTATGCGTACAAACATTAAAAAGTGATTTAAAATAACTTACAGTCCGTGGCTATCAAAATGCCTAGAACATCTAACATTTAAAATTAGGTACACCAATTGAGTAGGCCTATGCCTTACATATGGAATTATGTACCGCTCATCCAAATTTCTGATTCCGGAACAAAATATAAAAGCTATTTCAGTTCTGGGAAGGAGGTACGTCAATGCTTTCGCTCGCAGGGCTGAATTCGCACAACATAATAAATAAGTAGATATGAGTTTCCTTGTTACTATGGGAAACAAAATATCATTAGCATTTAAATTAACATTAACTGAAATTCGCATTTAAGCCTTACTTATTTCGTTTTTATCTTCATAACTATTAATTGTACAAAGAAATGTGTTTAACAAAAAATGTTCATTAAATTTTCTCTACAAACTCTACTCTAGTAGGTTTTCATGTATCCCTTACTGTAATGAATATAATCTAGAAACATTGAAAATGGATACAAGTGTAGTACCCCCTAATCATTTTGCAGAAAAACGGATATAGTAAATCGTTAGAGCCAATTTTTAATTTTTTTTTTATTATGAAAAGTTCCCTTATTATTTCAAACCCCAAATTCTGGACGGATCGATGAAATTCCGAAAAAAAATTTTATTTAAAAAATGAATAAATGCAATAAACCGTTTACCCGCTGTGCTTGTCCACAGACAGACAGACAAATATACGTCATTTCAAAAATACTTTTTTCTGTTTATAGGCATCGTGAAATATGTTTTCCCAGTGTTATCTCGATTTTTATTTTTTTGTCACGATCACAATACTTTCTCTATACTACGTAGGCTACATGCGAGAAAGTAAAACGAGCCTTGCAAGTCTATTTAGAAGGCAATAAATGTGAAAAAAGTTTTCGCCAAAAATGTAGGTATGAGCATGATTTTTATGACATTCAATTAATAAAGTAATGTATTTCTAAGGTCAAGGAAGTGAGATTAAATATTGTAACAATTTAATTCCACATTTAAACTAATATTCGGGCATGAAATACTAAATAGGGAACTCTTACAGAATTTTGTGAAAGTACAGTAGTATGCTCTCCTTTCGATACGAAAACTTTATTCAAGACTATAAACCAACTTTCAACTTCCAGATGACTAAAAAGTAATTACAACAAATAATTCAAATTATCTTCGCATTAATAAGCATCAGTCTTTAGTTTAACTTACTAAAATGAAGCATTGCGATAAATTCGATTTTTTTTTCCCAATTAGAAGCAGTCATTTTCAATTGCCGCAGATAATACAGAGTTTATAATATTTCGAGAGTTAATAAGTCTATAATTTACAGCTGTATTAATATTTTGATCAAAGAAAGAAAGAATGGATCAAAAAGCCTATCATTTCATTTCAGGCACGAACGTTAACCTTTTTTTAATTGTTAAACTGCATCAGTGGAAATTAGTTATACAGCCTACTCTGCACAAGGACATTCGACACGACCTGAACGAACGAGTTCATGGAAGAATGATTAAAATGAAATGAAGAAGGGATATATATATATATATTTTGGTTCATCAACTGAAGTACTTTTAAATTATTATTACTATTATTATTATTATTATTATTATTATTATTATTATTATTATTATTATTATTATTCTGTGCAGTAAGAACTTTGTTTTCAAAATCAGTTATGCAATTAGACTATTTCACGAATTGCAGGCTTGCTATTTTCCCTATACAGGCCATGGAGACCCAGAGGGTTCCAGGAGGTTGAGGCTCCCAGATTTTGGAAATTCGGCACCTGAAGGTGGTAAGGTTGTCAGCCTTACGCACCGACCGCCTTTACCCCCAGGATTGCTCCTGGTACTCATTTCTGTTAGAGGCTGACTTGACCCCAGGGCCATAGTGCCACCAAAAGGAGTAGGCCAATTGAAAAACTCCAACGACCTCATCGGGAATCGAACCCGCGACCTTCCGGTTAGTAGCGCAGCGCCTCAACCTTCACGCTACGGCGTACCCCCTTTTCCTTTAAAAAACAAATAAATAGTTTGCATTTTTGAAAATTCCGTATTTTGCTTGTGTTCTTCAAGAGAGAATAAATAATACATTTCACGTCAAATACTACAGAACGTTTAAGCAGTAACAAAAATCAGTAGCACACTGATCTCTTAAACGAAAGTACTGGTGTATAATTGTTGAAAGAAGCCCTGTGAGATCACATTAATTTCAGACATTCCAAATATTATGATAAGAGGGATAATACGACGAATTGCAAGACACAGTCTAAAAATGTGTTACCTTTATATATTACAGAGTATATAAGAATCATATAAACCATCAATTTATACCATATTAGGTAATTCCTTAATCATTTTTATTTTTTGTTTAATGTAGGCCTACTGCATTCTTAATTTAATAATAGGATATTCACAATTAAAGAAATCGGCCGCGGAGGTCTAGAGGCAGCGAGCCCGCCTCTAGATCTGAAAGTCGCGGAATCAAACCCGGCCGCGGTCGATGGATTTTTCAGGAGGTAAAAGTCCTGGGCACGGAGTCCCTCGGGAGGAACTTTAAGGGAGGCGTGTCGTAGATTTACGGCACGTAAAATAACTCCAAGCCTAAATTACAGCCTCTGGACAAAAAACCTCCGCACTTTCACGTCCATTGGATTCCGGAGGGGGATTATGAGGCGATGGGCTTACCACCTGTCACTCTGCCCTCTCTCAGAAAATAAGCGTAACAAAATTCAACTAGCAGGGTGTCCACCAAGTAAAGCTGAAGAAATTCACGGCTTATTCCCTGATTTTCATTGATCATTTCAGAAATTCCCGACCAAAATATGAAGCACTTTCTAATAACTGTGTACGAAAAATTATAGGATTATACATACTTTAAATAAGAAAAACTTTTAGTAACAAAAGTAATTGCAAACAAAAATTACTTAGGCTATAACATATACAACAATTAGGAACAATAAAATAAATGAAATATATTTTCATATAGGCCTATTATTGTCTAGGAGTCTTTTTGATCACACTTCGCAATTTTTCGAATTTTCCCGGATATTTTAACAAATTCATTGACTTTCCCAGGATTTTCCCGACCATACGAAATTCCCGGCCTTTTCCCGGATTCCCGGATTTTCCCGACCAGTGGACACCCTGAACTAGGTAAGAGAAACCGGCCCTACATCCCAACATATGGGACAATAGGAAAAATAAACAGACAGAATTCAGTAAAGAAACTTTTATTTCTGCCTCCTAACATTTTTCATTATGGAACCTGTACGGTTCCGTAACATATTTGTAGATTTGTTACATGAAAAGGAAATGTGTTTAACATTGTTAGGTTAATTTTAAAATGAAGCCCGAACATGGCTAGTCGTATTACCCTTGAGAAAAGAATCCCCTCTATGCAAACCAGTAGCCACATTTACATCCGACTATCGGAATAAGCTCACAAAAACATAACCACATCCAATAACTCTACTATTTTGTTTTACGAGAAAAATACTAAACAAAAACACACTTCTACAGCTTCAATTTTACAGTAATATATGCAAGAAGGGAAATATCACAGACCGATTAAGATTTTCCAGGAACACAGTGAAAATAATCCAACTTCATTTACAATAGATTTCCGTCAAAATATTTTAAAACATTTTCATGAAAGGTATGATGCGGTTATGGAATATTCTCCGAAAATAAATTATAACCTAAGCCCCTAAATGGTTGATGCGAGCCACTTCCAGGAAAATATCAACCATGGATTTTCATTTTTGATGTTGCCACAGGGGAGTAAATTAAACGACAGTGATTTGAAGCGGTTAAAATGTATAGCAATTTACAATTTTGCTAGAAGCGACATGACCATGCAATTCCGCCTTGTTTAACACAAATGAGATGTCTCATTGATTCCACGAACAACGATTGATCATGAACAAGAAGAACATTATTAGGTACTAGATACCACATCATGTGCCCATAGATTACATATGATGGTCATATTTCCATGCAACACTGCACAATCTGCAGGATACAATACGGATTCTATAATCCTCACGCCTTATCCTCTTTTCGTACACCTTCTTTTACAAGAATAAAAATTACCTCATCTTCTCTTTACCTTTCCCCCTTATTTATTCCATGGCCTATTCGCTTGTCTTGGTTCTTAAACAAATTATTGAAGGAATAAAAATATTAGAACAAAAAAGCCTAACGTAATCACGTAAGTCAAAAGTGGTAAAATTCTGAAGGAGATAAGTTTTCTTCAACAGAAGAACAAAGGCTATCATAAAATTTATCATTAATAAATTATCGTACTCTTATAAATCATAAATAGTAAAACAAACGAAGTTCAGATTCGTTAACTTACATAAAATTCAAGAACATTGCAATATTCAAGACAATTCGTTTCTGTTTTCAATTTCTGATATTTTATCTTGAAAGGCGGTAGCTATAAGAAGTTAGTGTATGCGGAAGGAAGAACAGGCATGCGGTATGATTTATTCCTGGGGTGGGAACCGCCTACCACATAAATCTAACAGCCATTCCCACCCGCTTCCACAAACTACTTTCCTCAAGTCTTGATTTCGCTGCTTTCATGTTCAAAACAACATTCAAATTGGCCAAAAAACCTTATCTCGAAAACATGTGTAAAGCTCTAACTAAAGCCTGTAGATTCTTCTTATCACATTAAATCAAATGTTTCGTTCAAGTTTGAGAGTTCATCCAGTTTCAAGCAATCATTGTCATATTTCGTTCTGATATTGTGGGAAAATTATGTTCCTCTTAAAAAATGAAAATGTTAAAATTTGTCGCGTTTTACGTTACTTAATAATTTGCATTACTTTATAATGACTAGCGATTTAAGGTATCTTTAACGTTTGAGGCAAAATCCACATTTCTGTAATAAATATATATATATATATATATATATATATATATATATATATATATATATATATTCTTACCTGGCTACCTATGGCATAAGGCTAACAATGCTATATCTGAAACTCAGTTTAAATTAATTCCTCTGCCCGTACCATAGGTACTTATAGGTAGAGGAAGTATTGTTTTCGACCCCAAAATCCGAAGTTGAGTTTTTAGCATATATACACGTTTCAAGGCCCCCTGAATCCAAAAATACCATTTTTGGAAACATGTCTGTGTGTCAGTGTGTGTGTGTCTGTCTGTGTGAAAGTTTGTGAACAGGCTAGCTCCGAAACGGAGAATCGTATGAAAACAAAATTTCGTATTTGGGTCAGGTACCTTCTGAAGATGTGATTCGAAGATTGGCTACAAATTTCCCTTATTTTTAAGGGGACATTACATGAAGAAATATTCGTTTTTCGCGATTTTCTCGAAAACGGCTCTAACGATTTTCTTTAAATTTTGCGCATGGATTGCTTGTACCAAGAGCTAAAACTTTTATTTGAAACATTTTTTCGAGCAAATTCTCTGTATGGTAGTTATAAACAACCCACTGTGAATACATGCTTTTTGCAATACGGCTTCTTGTAAATCGTACGGAAACAAAATTTTGTATTTGGGTTAGGTACCTTCTGAGGCTGTGAAGATTGGCGACAACCTTCTCTTATATTTAATGGGTCTTTACGTGAAGAATATATTTTTTTTTGCTATTTTTTCATAAACGGCTCTAACAATTTCCTTTAAATTTTGTACATGGATTGCTTATACCATTTCAAAAACATTCTCTGAAGGGTGGTTGTAACCTACCAACTTGCCTGGTGAACAACTCAATACGCGGACATTTAAGGCATTTTATTCTATATAAGCAAGTGAAGTGAGAAAAATGTACTGTTGGCCCTGCTTACAGTAAAGAAATATCTGAGGGGAATATTTGATAAATTTCGGAAATTATTCTTAACAGCGGAAAGTTCAATAAACGTTTGCAGTCACTTGTTTCCCCCCCCCCCCCATAGCCTGCGTTTTTAGTCACAACATTCAAAGAAGGGGCTATAAGATATTTATAGCATAAATACTGCAAACTTTTATTTGGGCAGAGGAAGTTATGTGACTTTCACATCAGATTTTTTTTATTTCCTCTGCCCGTGCCATAGGTACTATAGATAGAGGAAGTATTGTTTTCGACCTCAAAATTCGAAGTTGAGTTATTAGCATATATACACGTTTCAAGGCCCCCTGAATCCAAAAATACTATTTTTGGAAACATGTCTGAGTGTCTGTCTGTCTGTGAACAGGCTAGCTCCAAAACGGAAAATCGTATGAAAACAAAATTTCGTAATTGGGTCAAGTACCTTCGGAAGATGTGAGCCTAAGATTGGCGACAAGGATTTTCGTTAAGTTTTGCACAAGTGTAGCTTATAGTGAGAGCTAAAACTTTTATTTGAAACATTTTTCCGAAAAAATTCTCTGAAGGGTAGTTACAAAGCACCCACTGTTTGTAGAGAGTTTGTGTTGCGTTGTGAACAATTGAATACGCGCTCTTTCACGGCCTCTTATTCTAAGAATGAAGTGAGAAAGATGTATTGGAGGGAAATATTCGATAAACTTCGGAAACTATTCTTAACGACGGAAGTTTCAATAAATGTCTGCAGTCACTTGTTTTTGTTTAGTTTGTTATATAGTCTGCATTTTTATTAGTCGCATCATTTTCAAAGAAGAGGTTATCAGGTATTTATCGTATAATTAGCGTACAATTGTGTCTTGCATCTCTGTACAAGGATATGTGAATACTGCTAACTTTTATTTGAGCAGAGGAAGTTACGTGACTTTCACATCATATTTTTTCCCCTGAGGTTATTTTTTATCCCTATAACATAAAACCACATGGCTGACTCACTCACTGACTCACTGACATAAATGTTTACCCACTTCCAGATGAGCTAGAAACATGAAATTTTGCACACTTATAGCTTTTAGCCTGTAACCAATGGCAAAATTCAAAAAAGTTAATTTAAAAATTGTTTGCCCATAAAAATCTTCAAAATGGCGGACGCAGCTTTAAAGTCTCTGCTCACCTCTCATGACAACAATATTACCAGCAGTGTTCACATTGGGCTTTGGTAGTTTTATAGTTTTTTTTTATTTTATTTATTTATATATATTTATACAAAATATTTATACAAAACAAAACAAGACCACCCGAATGAGCATGCACTCGTGCTCGGGCACAGTTCAGCCATTTACATTACAAAATACAAATACATAAAGAAAATATAATATTAAATCAATACCTAAAAAATAATAATAAAAAAGAAAGAACAGAATAGTAAAAAGAAAAAAGGAAAAGTAGTAAGAACAAAAATTGAAACCCTGAGTTATTACAAATAAAATCGTTCCTTAATTGTCTACTAAGTACAGAGTGAAGTAACTTTTGAACTATGAAATAAGATTTTTGATAAACTTATTGAATTTTTTGTTGTTCATATGTACTATTTCTGGATGTGACCTAATTATAGAGTTATAGAGTCTTGGACCATAATAAATGCTATGTTTAGAGCCAGAAGAGGTGAAGTATTTTGGTTCTATTAAAGGCAATGTTTTATTTCTTATAGTATTGTAGTTATGAGGATCCGATACATGTACGTTGCGGTATTTTTGAAAGTATTTTAAAAGTGTGAGCTTATAAATTTGTTCTACAGTCATCACATTAAATTCAGGAAATATCAATTCTGTTGGATATTCTATAGGCATTTTTAAACAAATTTTTATAATTCTCTTCTGTATTAGAATCAAAGGAGTCAATACAGATGTGCCACTTCCCCCCCAGCCAATGATACCATATTGGAGGACAGATTGTATTAGAGCTAAGTAGACTGTTCTTAAGACTTCAGTCGGTAAATATTGTTTTAGACAGACAAATTTGTATAATGTTTTTCTTAATCTGGTACATAAATATGTGAAGTGTTTGTCGAATTTCAGATGACGATCTATAATAATACCAAGGTATTTGACCTGATTTGTCTCCTTCACATCCTGGCAGGTACATGAATCAGATTCACAGTTGATATCATGTAGTCTTACGCACAAGTTTTGATCCATTTTTAATTGTGGAGTACCAGCAGTTGTTAATGATAATGGAACACAGTTTGTTTTATCTATATTTAATACTAACCTATTGCAGTCAAGCCAACGTTTAACTACTCTTAATCCCTTATTAGCCCATTTGTAAGTATCCTGGCAAGTTGGAGCGGAAAATAGCAATACGGTATCATCGGCATAAGAGTAAAGACGGCCATGGAAATTATTTAAATCCAAATGCAGCAACTCATTTATGTAAATAATGAAAAGAATTGGACCCAAAATTGATCCTTGTGGCACACCAGTATCCACATCTCTGATATCACTAAACTGATCCTTAATTTTGGTTATTTGCGTTCTATTATGTAAATAAGACCGAAATAAATTTAGTGCAGTACCTCTTACTCCACTTTGCTCTAATTTTTCTATAAGTATCTTGTGGTTTACAGTGTCAAAAGCCTTTTTCAAATCCAAAAAAATACCTAGACTTTTATTTCCCGCATCTAATTCTTCGATAACTTTTCCTGTAACATTAATTATGGCATCATCTGTGCTCAAGTTATTTCGAAAATCGAATTGATTTGAATTTAATATATTATTTTTATTTAAGAAGTCCACCAGTCTATTTTTTATACATTTCTCTAACAGTTTCGATAAGCTAGGGAGTAAGGATATAGGTCTATAGTTAGTTAAACTATCCTTTTCTCCGGATTTGTATATAGGTACTACGACAGCTTTTTTAAGATCATCTGGGAAAGTTCCTTGTGATGCAAAGATTAAAAATATGTTCGAGGGGCTTCGATATGTATTTAGAAATTGTTTTCAAGGTGTTGTTTGTTATTCCGTCCGTACCAGGGGCAACGTTATTTTTTAGTGAGATTATCATTTTATTGATTTCATCTTGGGTTACAGGGAGAAGAAACATTGACGAAAGCTGAGCAGGTTGTGGTATACATTTTTTATATTCAGGGATACTGTTTGGTGCTAACTTAATATTTGAAGTGATTCTTTTTCCTATTTTCGAAAAAAAAAAGGAGTTAAATTCATTTGCAATTTGGTTACTTCGCTTAATTTTTTGTCCTTTTTCATTTATGATTTCTAAGATTGGAATTTTATTATTTGAATTAGTATCAGTAGCTTCATTGACAGTGGGCCAGAATTTTCTAGCGTTATTTTTATGTATTTCAAATTTATTTTTGTAATAAATAACTTTCATGGCTCGTATAGCTTTTGTTAATATATTTCTGTATCTCTTGTAGTATAATATTAGATTTTCGTTTGTAGGGTTTCTCCTAACTTTATTTGCCAAATTGTCCCTTGTCCGAATAGAAAAAATTATTCCTCTCGTGATCCATGGCTTGATTTTCTTTAGTTTGCAAGGAACTTTTTTATTGTCAGTATATGAGCATTTGTTTAGATAATTTTGCAGCAAATCATTGAATATTCGAAAACTATTGTTAGCAATATTACAGTCCAATACATTTACCCATGTTTCTTTTTCTAATTCATAGATTAATTTGTTATAATTTACATGCTTTTGCGTATATATATCAGATTCACAATTTTGTTTGGAAGAACTTGCATTTATGCCGGTAGGTGAATAATTAATTTGGAACAAGGCGAAAATTGCATAATGATCAGTAATTGAGCTTTTATAAATTCCGGGTTGAAAACTACCATTACATTCATCTTTGTAAAATATGTGATCTAGACAAGAATTAGATGCAGGTCTAGTAATGGAATTTAAATACTTTTCGAAACCATATTCATGTAAAATATTTGTATACCTACTTCCAAACAAGTCGATATTTTCTTCTAGAATCTGTTGTAATACACTTTAACAAATTATTAGACAGGCTAGCGATAGAAATAATTATATCCGTAAACTGAGCGAGGTGGCTGAGATGGTAACGTCTTGGACCCACATTCTGGAGATCCTAGGTTCAAATCCCGTAGCAGTCCAATTTCACATTTTTTTAAATGGTTTCTCCAGTTGTAATGACAAATGCCAAATTTGGTATTTACATACCATGAATGATCCTCGCTATTTCATCCTTTAATATCAGTTGAAATTTACTCCACAAAATACAACCATTAATGTTTACGCACTTCTAGATGAGCTAGAACCCTGAGATTTGGCACTAATACCTTTTAGCTTGTAACCGACGGCAAAATCTACAAAATTTAAATTCTTATTTTTTACCCCGAAAAAATCCTAAAGTTTTCCCGCAATTTGTAAGTGTTTTTCTCTTTGGGGCTAAACGGTAATAGGCTATAAGGAAGCCCCCAACGAACGAAGCGAATCTATTACATAAGACCCGAAGCTTTTTGATTGGCTCTCGAAAACAGCCAATTAGCGGCCGAACCGCCACCAACATTACTATTCGTAACTAAGGTAAGCAATGACACTTCATTCTTTTTAAATGTAAAACTACAAATAAGTTGCCCTGAAAATGGTTGTGTGGAACCGAAAGGCCTAGGCATAATAAATAAAAGAGAGGTTGAGAGTGAGGTACTCATTAAATATTATTATTACGGTAAACAAGGCAAGTTCAGTTGTATCAGTTTCATACAGTAGAAATAATAGACGAAATTACTTATGCTAAAGAGCAAGCTTTCATTTCCAGAAGTTCTATCCAGCTGGTACTTTACACAAATTTTATTAATTAACCACTTGACAAAATACAAGCATTGATTAATGCTTATTAAAATGGGCATGACATATGGTGCTACAATAATATTGCATGACCCACTCTATCCTTTACATAACCTATCAAATTGTCGATCGCTTTGATATTGTTAGCCAGCCTTGATTGGTTCATTTCTATATAACGAAATCAGTGTACAGTATATACTGTAATTATGTAGGCCGGAGACTGGGGTAATGACTACCACCTTTAAAATTAAAATATTATAATTTTTATTTGTTTGAAACACTACAACCCTTAACAGTACACGTATGTTCTTTCCTAAGCATTAATCACTTAATATTGAATTAAAACTAAAAAAAAAAAAATTTTATTTACAAAAAAGTAAAATATCAGCTTTGACCGGTATTACCCTGACCCTGGCGGAATGGCAATCGAGTGTTAGTGATTATTTACTGACTATACAACAAGAAATGTGGGAATTTTTTAACGATATAACCATCTATTACTGAAAACCTTATGTTTTTGTTTATATTACGTAGTTTACAGTCAAACGTAAAAATCAAAAGTCGTTATCAAAGTAAAAAAAAAGGATATAAAAAGTGTATAGTCTGTTTATACGCTAATTTTTTAACTTCCTAGAGCAAATGTCACACAAATATCCCCCAGAATGTCGCAACCAGATCAGTCTGAACGTCCCACAAACCAAAAGACTTGCAGCGATACCACAGTTCACCATGTTTTTGCCTGTTTCCTCGCAATAAAATCAAGCGTCTTTTCCCACTTCCGTTAGCCTTGTGTCATCTTCTGACACATCGTCACAAATGTCATCTTCGTTCATAGAGGTATCTGTGTCAGATTAAAAAAGTGTCCTTTTCATTCTGGGTTTCTTTGGCTTAAATTTTTGTGAGGTCCACAGCAGTTGTTGTCTTCGTTTCTACCGTCAATTATTTCTTTATTCTTTTTTTATTCCATCTCGTTCACCTTTTCTATCTTTTTTATCTTTAGACTTTCCTTCTTTTTGTTCTTTTTTCTTCAAGCTTGATTTCTATAGTGTCGAAGTCAATAACTCGGAATGCTGCTTAGATCCTTTTGTTGTCGCATTAGTCCAAGTACTGCATTTAGGTAGAGGAGAAGTATCTTGTTTGAGAACTTGAATTATTATGAACATCAACAGGCCATGCAGGCTCTGGCGACACGTGCACAGTATAAACTATGGCTTCTTTGTTGACATCTTCGTTGGGGTTGTCACTTGAAGGAGCTGTCACAGAAACGTCAACACACAATGGTGTTGAGTCCTTATTCTTTTGAAGGTTCGTATCTGTAAACTTATATTTGTCAATTACTTCTTGTAAGTTCATGAGAAAAAAAATATATAAACTTCTACTTTGTTAAATCCTACAGCTCTTCCTATATTTGTAGCTTCAGGTTTCCTAACACTTATCTTGCTCCTTGCCATGAACCCATGCATCCAGTCTAAGCCAGCCATTTTAGTTTCTTTCTTGGATCTATTGTTCAAATCTCTTTTTTTTTCCCTGCATATTCAAATGCAATTTTCCTTAACTTTGTTGCTGCGATACCATAGAACATGTCTGATAATGTTTTAATATGGTCAGCTAGAGCTTCTTCGTGTGAAGAAGAAAAAGCACATTTCCTTCCTGAGCTCGGGCCAGAATCAGTTCCACTCTTTAATCTAATTTCCATTGTGCTAAAAGGTATTTTAAAATTTTCAGCAGTCTTTCTCATCGTCAAACCTCAGCAACAGCTTGTTTTGCTTTTTTTCAAACCTTCTGCATGGATCAAACCTGACCATTATGTCACTCAAATTTTAAGTGGACACGGAAACTTCGCTGCAAACCTCATTAGGTTCAATCTTGCAGAGGACGACCTTTGCGCCTGCGAAGATAGCGAACAAGACACAATGTATCACATGCTATATACCTGTCCGCGCTACATAGAACCCAGACTCCTTCATGAAGCAGCTAGAGCCGTAAACGAAGTCTGGGCTCCTGACCTACAGTTCTGGACTCGTAAACACGCCTTCACAGCTCTCAAAATTTTCGCCAAACAAGCACTCCTGGAAAAACAAGAAAACTAAACCCGCACTGGTGGAGGGACACCCTAATGGGTAACCTATCACCCCAGCTCGAGCAAGGTTTTTGAGGGGTTTCCCTTGCTCATCGGCAAATGCCGAGCTGGTTAAAAATCCTCTCACACATATTAACACTCAGCTCACACCTCTTAGCACATCACAAATAAAGGACATAAAACACTCCAAGCATAAAAGCAGGATAACTGCAACAATCACTAAACACAGTTACACAGCCCAAATACCACCAACATCCCATCCGGATGAAGCACCAAGGGCACTTACAGGAACATAACAGCACAAATGGTTACCAAAATTTGGTTTGACCCGAGGTTCTGGCTTCATTGCTTGGTACTCGGGGGAAAGGGAGGGCACAAAAAAAAAAATCCATTAGCTTTGTCTATCTTCCTTATATAATTTCTAACAATCAGAAACATAAAAAATAATAAAAAGTGGATACTAGTGGGGTAATGAGGGTCAGTTGACATGGTGACTGCCATTACCCCGATCATGTTGACTGCCATTACCCCGAACGCATGGTTTTATTCAACAAGTAAAAAAAAGTACTGTGCTTAAAATCCTTAATAAACAACTATGTGAAACAAAAGTGGGACTGTGCATTTGGTATGTGGTATGGGGTATGGGGTAACTATTGCACTCCTTGTAGAATAACTTGCACCTATATGCTGGCTAAGAAACTCAACAAAATGGATTTATTGTTTCGTATGTCAACTGATATCAGGGCTTGAACTTTGAACTTCGTATTTCCCTTATTTTTCTAACAGAAACGACAGGTCTCTTAGATTGGCCATGGTATACATCTCATTACCGCAAGCATAAAAACTATAACTTTTTCAATTATAATGATACATGATCCTCCAGGAAGCAGAGATGAAATTTATCTGACTGATCAAGGCCTTGCGGTTATATCGTTATGAGTGGAAGGTGTGTGCAATAATACTACTACTCCAAATGAAATCCAGTACATTTTCGATAATTACAAAAGTCAGATGCACGAATAACAAGCTAAAATATGATTATCCATTAGAATTATCATCAACTGATGTTATATTCTTGACTAATAAGTGAAGTGAGTGAATTGAAATAATTGTTTATCAAATAGTTCATGATAATAACAAAGTATTTAATAGATAATAACAAATGAAGTCAGAAATGGAGAAAACTATTGTCACATCTGCAAATGGAAAAAATATTCTATCATAATTAATTATTTATGGAAGTGTCACAACTTGTAAAAAAAAATCTAAGCGGTTAGTAAGTTGTTTTATTCCATTCTGTTTAATTTATTCTGCCTGTATCACATATTAAAATTATAAATATGTTTATAAAACGTCATATTTGGGAAAAGAACAACTTTTTTAAGTGTAATGATAATTCTTTAACACTGGCCGTGTGTAGACTAAGGTGGAAAGGTAGAGTCAGACTGAAAAATTAAAAGCCACAGCCGGGTTTTGAACCAGGATCTTCGGCTCTCCGTATCGCCACTCTACCACTGAGCCACAATGACAACATACCAGTAGAAACATTAAATTCTCCAACTGACTCCACTGGGTTGTTTTCTCATATAGAGAACGTCTGATGGTATACCGGGACATGTGAGTCAGTTGGAAAATTTAATGGTGTACCGTCATGTTGGCATGATAGCTCAATGGTAAAGCTCAATTCGGCACGGAGAGCCGAAGATCCTGGTTCAAATCCCGGCTATGGCATTACATTTTTCAGTCTGACTCAACCTTTCCAACTTATAAGTTAAGAAGGTTCAAAGTTCACTGGAAATTAAGTGGTATACCGAAAAATGCTGATGAGTTAAGTTTTTGAGGATTAAGAAATTAAGGAGAGTATTTTCATCGTTTAAGTTAAATTGGTACATCCACAGTAAAGAATGACATAGGCCTACTATACTAAGAAGCTTGGCAAATACACTCCTTCAATAAGTAAGTCTGTTTGCAGACTTCAACTTTGCTTATTTTAGCGAAATGTAGGGTTACTTGTTTGCGGATAAAGGCCTTGTGGTCTTGAAGTCATGTACGTGATTGCTGACCAAGGGTTACATGTATAATGTCTATTGCATACCTTACAGAGTGCCTTCCTTGGGTCCCTACGTTCTTTTTCCATCTTTGTTCATTGATCGAATCGAATCTGTTATTCTGATATTATGCTCACAGTAGGTGCAGATCTTATCCATGCTACCTCTTTATTGGATTCAGTGGCGCACACAAACACACACACACACACATATATATATATATATATATATATATATATATATATATATATATATATATATATATATTACAATTTTGAAATCATCAACAAATACAGTCAAGTTTAGTAATAAAATGTCCACCTTATACCCTCAGTTTTGTCATAAGATTTATTGTTAAAATTAAAATGTTAAAAACAGCTCTTTGGCTTACTAAGTGACTTAAAAGCATTAAAATATTAATTCTCAAATAAAAATAAATAAATAAATAAAAATATTTTGAGAATCGTCAGAAATAAGATGTCTTATTAATGATACACTAATAATTGTCATAAATGACCATTATGACAATTATTAGTGTATCATTAATAAGACATCTTATTTCTGACGATTCTCAAAATATTTTTATTTGAGAATTAATATTTTAATGCTTTTAAGTCACTTAGTAAGCCAAAGAAGTTTTTATGACAATTATTAGTGTAGCCTATCATTAATAAGACATCTTATTTCTGACGATTCTCAAAATATTTTTATTTGTTTATTTTTATTTCAGAATTAATATTTTAATGCTTTTAAGTCACTTAGTAAGCCAAAGAGCTGTTTTTAACATTTTAATTCTAACAATAAATCTTAGGCCTATAACAAAACTGTGGGTTTCTTTATAAAACTGAGGGTATAAGGTGGACATTTTATTACTAAACTTACAAGTCTACCCTCATTGGACAATGAAATTTATTAATAAATACAGTAAACTTTCCCATCTTCATAATCTGGGAACGTAAGTTAATTATTTTAAATAGGTAATTTAAAGTAATATAATTACAATCCGTACAAAGAGTTGTTGACTCCGCTTCGGATTTGAAAACATACGGTAAAATACCTTTCTTCCCTTCATAAGTTACTCATAATTCATGAACATGCCACTACCAAAAAAGAAATTGGTCACACATGCACAGTAGGCCTACTATCAATCAACAGTTATCAAATAGGCAGAGATGCTGAAAAGATCAACAGTGAGAAGGATTAACTTAATTCTTTCAAAAACTGAAACAATAATATCCCTGTACAACATAGAGTAATTGTTTCCTAACATCATCTCCCATCACGCACATCCAAATCCACGCATCACACACCAAACGCATCCAATGTCACAACTTTTAACAAAACTTTTAATTAAATTAAATTTGAGCTTGCTGCCACTGCGACTACACTTGCTAACTCTGATCGATAAATGATGTATGCTCTAGGAAATGAACATGCGTATGTATGCTCGTACATCTTCTGGACTATTCAACTTATTAAATTTGGCATAATCAGATTTTCTAAGAATAAAATGAACTTAATTTAAATTTTGCAATAATCTGCCAAGGCGATAGCTTTTGTTTAAATTTAACGGGGTCCTTCATTAATGCTCTACTAACATCTGCGTCCTCGTTGCTACATTAGTAAAGACTGGTTACAAATGGCAGCAGTATGCAATGGAAAACCAGCGAAATAACGGAAAGTTTTGAAAATAATTAAAACTGGAAATAGTATTTCGTTTGAAATGTTTAATTAACGTATTTGTTATTCCTCTGCTCCAATCACAACAGAAAAAGTCTAGTTGCTTTGAATCAAAGGTATGACGGACATGGTAAGCAAGTAATGTATTTAATTTCCTTAATGTTTTAATTTATTATTTTGTTCCATTATTCGAGAAATACCGGCAGTTCTGATAAATCAACTCGATGTTATGATTTGCCAAAAATCAATTATATGTGTAAGCTTAGAAAACATAGCTGATGTGTATAAGCAATGGATTTATAGCTATAGTTCCAGGCACTCTGGGAAAAAATGGCGTTGATCTTTACATTTTCTTTAAACGTTTGTACAAATGAAGGGTAAATAATTCTATTGGTGCAGCTATTAGCGAGCAGAAGTCAATAAAAACAACATACAATCTGATTAACTTACTTCTGGAGTAAAAAAGCATTTAATATTTAATGACTACTGAATTCAGTAGAGGTAGCCAATTCTATAATCAGACAGTTCTGAGTCTCTTTGTGAGTGATGAATTCTGAACCAGTGGCGGCTCGTGGCCGGAAAATTAGGTGAAGAGAAAAAAAATGCCACATGCTTATGTTAATAACGGAATTCACCCAGTAGCGGCTCGTGGCTCAAAACGAGGGGTGCTGCAAATACCATTTCATACAGCAAACTTAAAATATTTTTAGAAATTATGAGTAGGCCTATCTAAACTGCCCATCTCTTAATCCATCTCTGGAAACCCTCACGTGATTTTCTCTGCCCTAATTATTTTTTTGCTGATTTCTCTCGTCTCGTCGAACGTTGTGTGAGTTGTGTGACGAGAGAAAATAGCAAAAAAATAATAATAATAATAACAATAATAATGATAATAATAATGATGATAATAATAATAGTAATAATAACTACAGCAATAAATAATAATAATTAGGGCAGGGAAAATCGCGTGAGAGTTCCCCGAAATGGAATAAGAGACGAGAAAATAGTATTTTTAATGATCGAGGTAGAGGAAGTCGCTTAGTGTTCCCAGTGAGATAGAATACTTCATCGGGGTTGTGGAATCCGGGTTTTTCTGAATTTAACACATTCGAATTTGGCGGCGTCAGACGGTGGAAGATCTAACGTGCCCACCTCTTTCTCCGAGCTGACAGTATGAGGTGCTGGCGAAGAATATGGCTGAACAAGAGGGACGGCTTCGTGGGTAGTCTGTTCGCATCGGTATGGGGACGTGGTATAAGCGAGAAAACTGCTGCTTGCATATCCTCAGTTTTAGTTGACCAGACTACCCATGCAACGGAGGGCGTGGTTTCCGGTTCACCTTCACACGGCCGACTTGAAGCAAGTTGCGCACTCAGGATTTAAGTGTCTCCTAGCTTTGGCACCAGATGGTGGCGTGGCGGGCAATTCAAAAATACAGATACATTTATAGTAAAAACCAACATTCATGGTATGGAAAATAAACTTTAAAAATACGTATTGTAAAGGGAAAATACTGGTGAAGTGCTACTTCACCTACTTCCCCTGAATAGCCGCCACTGTTCTGAACCAACCTAAACATTTTCTTGAGAAAAGGTTTACACGCTGTGTACATTTTACATTTTAACTATAAGATGCCCGTGGACAGAAGACGCCCTTTAACAGATTTCATGATAGGCAAAGAAACTTATAGGTTTATGAATAATTTTAAACGATCTGCCTATTCGTGCAAAGTGTAATTTGTACATTTTTGTATATAATTTTAACGTTTTTTTAAATATAAATGACGAAGGCTGAATGTGTTTGTTTTTTAAAGATACACTTCCTAGGAAAATAGCAAGCCTGCAGTTTGTGAAATATTCTATTTGCGTAACTGATTTTGAAAACATATCTCATACCACGTTGATATCGCAGATAGGTTAAGTCAGGTTAGGTTAGGTTAATTCAAAGTCTCATTCAATCATTATGAATGATTTCTAAACAACACAATTATAATATTAATGTAGGCCTACACAGTATGTATCTATAATAATAAATGGAAGTGTTTGTCTTTCTATCTAGCAGTTGCTGTGAACTCCATTGCATTCAATACGATAATGTAATTCCGATTTTGTCTCTATGTCCACCCCTACCAGTGGCGGACGCAGAGGGGGGGATTGGGGGATAGATCCCCCCCCGAAATTTGAAAAAAGGCTATATATGCACTCTAAGTGGCCCGTTTTATAATCTAATTATATATGTAAGTTAATTATTTTTTTTAGTATTCCATCTGTACCTACTCAAATCCCCCCCCGAAAAAAATTCTGCGTCCGCCACTGACCCCTACGAAAGGTGTGTGGCGATAAGCATGATGATATTGCAAGATAAAAATACTATGCCGATGTGCACGAAAATGCGACTGTGCCGATGTGCACGTGTGCCGATGCGCACGCAACCAATTAACTCTATCTCGGAAGCTGAACTTTTGCGCGTGAAAGAAAACTTCCTAAAAAGGTGCCAATGAACATCTCTTGTGTTCAGGTACGTGGTTATTTTCATTCGAATTTTAACTGTAGGGCCTAATCGTGAGAGCCTAAATAATTACACCATTGCTTTATTTGCGTAGATATTTCACCCGATCGCCCGGGAGTTAGAACTGTAGCCGCGACACTGAAACCCACATGATGGGACACTCGAACGTGAAACACACTGTATTATTTTAACAATATATAAATTGTTGTTGAAAAACTATTTTTTAATAAAACTGGTCGGAAAAACATATTCTATAAATTTTATTTCAACTTATACTTTGATTTCGTATGCTAATTATTTTATGTATTCTGCATCCTGTATTCACTGTGTGATAATAATGAATGACAACAATAATCCATAAGTTAACGTTAACGTATTAACATAATCATCAAATTATTTTTGCAAAATGTAACGAATTAAATAATCATGAAAATGTTGTACAACATCAACACAGACACATATATCACATACATATTATGGATACTTACATCTTACTCCTGCTGATCAAGCAGCATGAAAAAGAAGAGGAAGAAAAAGATTAGTACAAATTCTATTTCTTACTGCTAATTAAGATATAATATAAATATTATATAGTACGACTTAGTCTACATTATATGTGGCAAAAGAGAACACACACACACACACACGTGATAGTAATACTAAAATAGTGCGTAATTCAAAGTATGCATTAATTTCTCTAATTTAATAAGCCTATACATCACATATTTGTTTACTATTCGAGGAATCCCGATAGTTCTACAGAATACAACTTGACGTTAGATGTGCCTCAGATAAATTTAATGTATGGGTGAAAGATCACCACCTGTAGTATTCTGCTGTTGATATTTAAATTTAAATTTAAAATTATATGCAGTTTTTCCAACGAGGATAAACAGACACAGACAGGTGCGATTTAGGAAAACGGTCTTATCATTTCAGGGGAGGCAAGCATTAGATGAGAAGAAGTAAGCTGGCACGTCCACTTTTATTATGTACACACAGTAACTGGAGGTTCATTTGTATGCGGATGCAACGGGCAGAAAAACCAGAAGCCACGGTTTACAGTGGATGATTACCAGAACAACGGCACCTACCCCATCCCATATCCATCTGTTTCTTAGTATACATTTCCATTGCGCCCGTAAATTCCTCTCTTTCTCTTTCATTTTCACTTTATCTTCCTTCTCTCCACCCTTCTCTCTTTCTCTCTGTATACCTATCTCATGCATTTATTTTATATATCAGTACTGTGCATTAAGCTTAATACCGTTGACCAAATTATCGAGATTATGTGGAAACATGGTTTTACATAAGATTAAAATCTAATGATCGTGTACAACATTGAGCAAACCAGTAACCCCGCAGAGCCGCATTGCTCTAATGCTGGCCAAGATTAAACTCGCTACAAGCTGACTAACTGTGTAATGAATACGAGAACACAGGCCCAACACAGAAGTATTTTATGTAGAATATGATACATACTCGGCTTCCCTCAAGTAAATACTGCACACGCTGAAAGGATACTACAAAAAAAAAGGCATAGACTATATATACACGCACAGGTCAGGATTTTTCAATTGCCCTAATTCTTCTGGAGGTACTATGACCCCAGAGTCGACTCAGCCTTTAACCGAAATAAGTGCCAGGAGAAATCCTGGGGTAAAGGCGGCGCCGGTTCGAAGAACTGACAACCTTACCATCTTCAAGCCGAATGTATAAAAATCTTGAAGCCTCAACCTTCTGCAATCCTAAGGGTCTCGAAGGTCTAGATAGGGATTACTTTACGTACACATTATGTAATGTCGGGTATTGCGGGTTCACCCTGTCTGTGGTATTGACAGGTAAATGCTTTCTAAATAATGTACTTAACAGTAAAATAATAAAAAGTTATATTTATTATGTGCCAGAATGGTACCTTATGCAATTGTGTGGGGGACAGGAAAATGTATGTTTGTCTGTGTGTCTGTGCGCACGATAACTCAAAGCGTTTTATCGGATGTTCATGAAACTTGGTGTAAGCATTTATAATGTCCATGAGAAGAAGCCTGTTGATATTAGACCAAATCGGTTGACCGGTACCGGAGTTATGTCCAATTTAGTCCCTATTTAATGGTAACATATTAGAAAGATTTCATCAAATGCAAATCAGTTCTCATGGCAACATATTGTTTTAGTGTTCATATAAGCTTAGGCCTACAAGTAACACTACCCAAATATTCCTTCACATTATGCTTATCAAACTAGACCCTTGTTTTTCAGTAAGCCCTGCTTAAATCGATCTGGAGCTTAACTCGGAAATCAATTTAAAAATAGCAATTGCAATTATCATTTATCACTGATTAAACAAAATAAATAAATAAATAAATAAAAGCATTCTGGCACTTTGTTAGATCAGTTTACCCGATTTTATTAACACTGACATAGTTTTTACATAAATTTCAAGAACTGCTCTAGTTTTAATGATATTGTTACACGCAGTATATAAGTAATTAAAACTACTAAAAAAACTCGTGCCCTGTCATATGGCCATAAAGATTCGAAATTTGATTCGTTATGTATAGGTCAGAGTGGACCATGCAATATTACGAGTGTAGGCTGAAAAGTAATGCACACGTGCTTGTACAGCGCGAACAAAAACAAATAGCAAGATCGGGCAAAAAAAAATACATTGAAATACAATCCTTAAGCTTCAAAATCATGTATTTATTTTCCAATATGGTCACCGATTTCTCCCAACGTGTAACAAGTTTTATCATTCCGTCACTGAAAAATTCTTCCGACTTTTCTCGTATCCAGCTGCCTTCACCTCATCATCCAAGGTGTAATGATTACCCTTGAGTAGAGAAAAAAATAAAAAATATAAATCGCAAGGCGTAAGATCGGGGGAGTAAGGAGGGTGAGGAATCGGTTCAAACTTCAGGTTTCGCAGAGCCTCTGCAGTTGCTCGTGAGGTAGCACCATATAAGCTAATGATAATTATATTATTATATTAATTGTTTTAATTTTGTGTCTATACGCTGTCAAATGGACAAATAATAATATTTAAAGTATCAGTTGGATAGAACTTCTAAAAATGAAAGCATCCTTTTAAGTAATTTCACTTATTATTCCCGCTGATTGGCTATCCTCACAACATATAACATGATTATATATTATAGGCTTATATATTATTATTGTTGTTTAAAATTGTGGCAGCAAGATTATAGGTGAAAAGGTACTTTTACCACAAAAGTATTTCTTCGATCAACAATTAGAAGTAGGTTCTTTGCAGTTTCTGTTAGGCCATGTCCTATTTCATTTTACTCACATATTAAACTGTTGGTTCAGACATAGGCCTAACTGTGAAGCTGTGCATGGTTAAACCTGATTTTGAGATTGAGACAAGTCTTATGACAGCCAAGAATAAACAAGAGCTTCAGCATATTGAAAGTTGGACTTGATCCTTGGCAGTGTGGTAACATTTATTTTCATTTTCTTGCTGTCAGTCGTTTCCTGGGCAATGCAGAGGTTTCCGGAAGGCTTGTTCTCTGACAGGCGGACAGTTCTCTACGCATGTCTGGATCTGTTCTCTCCGCCGGAACACAGTGAATAAAAGCTCCAGCTCATGCTTCTTAGAGCAATCTTTCTATTTTACTGCAGTCTTTTTTTTATGAACCCTGAGCCAGTAGTCACGCACTTCGATCTCGAACACGTAAAGAGTACAGGTGACAATGAAAACAACCCCAAGTGACAATCCTTCGCACGTAGACCATCCAGACAACGCGTGTTACATGTTAGATTCCGCCATTACAGTTTTAAGCAATTCTAATAAACTTAGAAAACTAGTAATAAATAAAATAATACATTCCCAATAAACATTGGTGATGAATGGAATGCGGAAGGTTAAAGCGCTGAATAAATGACAATATGAATTCTTTCCCTTTTATTGTTAGTGTTCATACCACATAAAATAAAACTGAACTAAACTCCATGGTGCTAATCCCGTTGAGGAACATGGTCTACCATCCGACCGTTGCATCTGCCAACAGCCTTGTTGATGGCTTACTGAACTGGAGCAGCTAGGCCTACTTCTTTATCAAGTAGCTCATCAGTTTGTGTCACTAAGCTGAGTGCACTCCGTTCCAGACCTCCCACCTCAGAAAAATCTGAGGTGTTGGGGATCGAACCCAGACCTATAGTCAGAAATGCTAACCACTAGACCATGCAAGCGGTCCGCACGTAAAATATTGAAAATTAATATGCTGAAAACCCAGTGTTTTAAGAATATATTAAGAAAAATTTTCAGATATTAAAAATGCAACTAATTTATAAATAAATTACTCAAAATGGCAGAAAAGTAAGAATTTGACATTTCTTTCTAACTAAAACTGAAATTTTGTAATATCTTCATGTTCTGTTTTTTGTTTTAAAACTTAATGGTAGATGAAGATGGTAATCTTCAAATCTTAGTTAAACATATATTATTCAAATTATCCAACTATTAGTTAATCGGGTATTATTTTAAATTCATTTAACAAGCATAGTTCTGATCATTTTAAGACTATTTATAAGGTATCTTGGAAACAAATTTCGGTTGGTGCATAAGCATTTACTAAAGTTTCCCTGCTCGCTTAAAACAATACTTAATAATGTATCAACAAGACATGATTAATAATAATTTTTGTTACATTTGTGTTGGTGGGTAGGAAACATTTCTAAACACCAATAAAACGCTACGATCCTTTCCATCTTACCCAACACACGGCCATCGCTACCAAGGGACCCAGGCAGTCATAAGTACTTAGTTCAGGCAGTCATATTTTGTACTACATTTTAAGTTTTTCCTTTTACAATTCCTGAAGAATTGCAAAAATATTCACAAAAATACTATCTGATCTCAATACAATCAGAAGTAATAGGTAATCTAATTTATCCAATCCAATTTTCAACTCTCAAAAATCCCACTCAGAACAGGATTTGAACCTGCAACTTCCCGAATGATAGTACCCAACGTTATCGCCTTGGCCACTCCTCTCGTTATCAATCCTATTGGTTATTCTTGAATTTGTAATAGATACTGCGCCATAAGCCTTACATAAATATCTTCTACCAACGATCTTAATTATGAAGGGACCACTAAATCGTGGGTTTACAAGCAAAATACACTAAGTCAACAGCATTTCCATAAGACTTAATGTGTTTTGCTTGTCAACCCACGAAATACGGTTTATTTAGTTAATTACTGTTTTTTAACGTGTGATGAGTTAGTGCGTCAATTGCAATGATCTGATATAAGACAACAATGTGATTTGGTGGAACATTGCTATTTAATATGGTTTTCAATACAGTTTTCAATAAAGCTTTGTCTGATCTGCATAGTTTCAAAGTTTATGCGTCAACGTGTTAAATAAGTACTTAGTTCATAGTATTCCGCTTCAAGAATTCTAGAAGGAAAAAATAGAAATGTAGTATAAAATATGACTGCCTGGGTGGTCCCTTGGTAGCGATGCTACGGATCAGAGGGTCTGAGTTCGATCCACGGTATCTCCTCGGATTTTTCTGAGGTGGAAAGTCTGGGAAAACGGGCTGCACACAGCCACGTGTTGTCGACAGAGGAACTACTTGACAAAGAATTAGCGGCCTCAGTCACGAAAATCATGAATGGTAGATGACGCAGCGGTTGGACGGTAGGCACTGTCCCATAAGGGATGCAGTGCTGCAGAGTTTAGTTAGCTAGTAGGCTTTAAAATGTACATTTAAAATGTAACAACATAATAACCGTGACTTGTCATTACACTTTTCTTTTTTTTCATCAATTTCAATGAAAGCGTAGGAGTTTGATTTGTGACTTTAAAGATAATTGTATACTTATTTTTCGTTTACATTTTACCGTTCTGCTATGGGAAAGGGTTTCAACTACTTTATTGCTTCATCATTATTCACTTGAAGTAAGACAAAGAATAGTATTTTTATACGCATAGCATTTCGGAAAGATCGTAATAAGTCCTCTGATTGGTATTCATCCCGAGTTGTCAAATTTGAAAGTGCTTTGTACTTACGACCATTCGCTTGACGTTGTAGCTATAAATAAAATAAAACAAAGCATTACGACCAGAAAAGACGAGGTCGAGGGAGTCGTAAAAAGAAAAGAGTGGAAATCCTTCTGTATGAAGAGAAACAAGGGCAGAGAGAAAGAGTGTAGCTAACTATGTAGTTCGCTACAATAAGAGCGTGAAATAAATTAGAACCGCAATGTAGTAAAATTTACAGGTACACTGCACCAAGAAACCTAAACTATCAGGCATATTACTATATTTCTCATATGTTCACAGCGTTACAACTTAAATAGTACCGTACCTATCCTATATTGCAGCGGTTCTCAACCTATGGTCCGCGGACCACTGGTGGTCCGCGAAGATGGTGCATATGGTCCGCAGACATAAGTAATTAAAAATATCATAAGAAGTAAGTGAGAAGAAGTGGGAAGTAAAGAAGTAAAAATTCTTCACATATTTCGTTATAATGACCTATAATTAATACCCCAAATATTAAGAATATAGGCCTTCTTTTAAAAATGGGTTGTAAAATTAGGGGTCCGTAAATTTTCTTAGACATTTTAGTGGTCCTCGGGTTCAAGAAGGTTGAGAAACGCTGCTATATTGAGATATAAGGTCTCACTAAATTTATGACACTAAAAAATGCACAAAATTACATTAGGGGACGATTTTAGAAGGGTAACATAAGATCTTATAGGCTAGCCAAACAATCTAATTAGTAAACATCTGGTGTGATACACTCACGTAACGTTCCCTATATATCCTTCGTATTGCAACAATTCTGGGAATGGACATTTAGTCGTCTTAACATCATTCAGAGCCCAGTATTTACTCACCAAGACTTTTAACAAATCTGAGTTTGTTGTCGAGATGGGTACGGAAGTTATAGCTTCAGAGAATTTATATGAACAAAATTTTTCAGATAAAAGTTCTACCTTTTAATAAATCGTGTTTCTGTTCACATTTTAAACCAAATCGTTCAAGCTGCTTTCGAGAAAATCTCGAATGATTACTTTTTTCATGTAAAACGGTAATAAAGGTAATATAAATTTCCTATTTCCTATGCAATGTATGTTGTCTCTTGGAAAATAAATTGAATGATTGATTGAGACACCGTCGTCTTACAGTTTCATATTTGAGCTCTGCTGTTAACACACACAACACACTCACAAAGAAATATTCTGAAAATTGTATTTTGGATTCAGGGTAGCTCAAAACGTGTATTAATGCTGAAAACTTGACATAGAATTTCAAAGTCAAATACAATATTTCCTCCACCTATAGCAACTAATAAACGTAGAGAAAGAAAAAAATAAGTAGGCCTACTTCCTAAAAGGACCTAGTAGTAGGGATGGGTATCGATATCATTATTTTAAAAAATAAATGTCAACGTTTTAGGTAATACCGGTAGCCTATCAAGTTAAAAATGAATAAAGCGTAACTATGTACAACATACTGAATTGACGGCTATCAACGTTTGATTAATTATTACCTTTATTTTCAGTATCCTGGTCATCATTTGAGTTTTGTTGCCACATTTAGATCTACTTGTCAAATGTAACAACAACAAGTAGTGAAGCCAAACCATTCCCTAAATCGCTATAAGGTATAAATTTGCACTATAATACAGAAGTTTTTATTCCTTGTGCACTCCGAAACCATGAACGCATAGTTCACGTATGAGCACAATATGTCCATATGTCGCGCGCAGTATTTTTTTTTTCAGCAAAAGTTTTGTCATATTCTCAAAAATCGCCGCAAGATGGCATCTAATCTAACCTAACGTAACCTAACCTAACCAAACTTAACCTAAAACGGCAAAACCTATGCTGAAAAAAAAAACTGCATGTCGCGCATCGAAACTGTCAATATGCGCATGCGTAAACTGTGCGTTAACGGTTTCTGAGTGCTTTAGGAACTTATTAGTGTAGTAAAACTTTTGATATTAGCGAGCATCGATGTATCAGCCATCAGGGCGTGTAAAGCATTAAGTGTTGGAACTTCCGTAAGAACATCTAGTTCAGATAAAGTAGTTCCAAATTACCACACCAGGCGTCGTAGCGATCGTCATCACCTACGAAACTCGCGAGCAAAGGAAGCTGTGTATTATGAAGTTTATCATGACCTGTTGTTATGCAGTGTATTTGACAATTGTATCGAATGTATTAATGGAAATTCCTTGTAAATATTTATTACAGCTGCACTTCAAAATAAACTAAATTAAATAGGCTATATGTGTTATTTTAAAAATCTTACAAGAAAATTTGGCAGTTTCTTTGAGGATTTTGCGGTCGCTCTATATCTCTTCTCTCTTCTAATTTCTTTCGCGCGGAAAATGAAGCGATATGTTATATAAGGAAATACTAGTTGAAGCAGATATAGAAGTAAATGATCCCCTGAACAACATAAGCCCGAAAACTGGCAGTTCATACATGGTCTGGAAACATATCGCCCAAACTGCATCTTCTAATCAACTTTCCTAAATTATATCTTTTGGCGGTGTCGTAAAATGAACACAGAAGGATATGTTTCCAAAGTCCATTGTGTTACAGAGAGTATGCATATCTTTCAAATATTGTGTAGGTCCATGTTCTCATGATGCTAAACATTCCTTGTAACTAATCTATATTTGTCCTGCCCTACGAAACAAGTAGTCACAAAGGTGATCACTGATCAATAATATTATTACTTGCCATTGTTGAGTCATCATCTATAAATGACGTGTCTAAAGGTATTAGGTTCGGTTCAGTAACCATTATATAATTTTTCTCTCTTATTTGTTTCTGTGAATTTTCCTTTACCTGCCTATATTTCACTACTTCTTTTCTTGCCATTGATCGCATTTATTGAGTGAAGGATGACAGCTTACTATCAATTACATCTCCACAGTTTTCTTTAGAAGAGTGGATTTCTTTTAAAGGTACGTAATATAGACTGAAGCAAATGTAAATTTTAAAAGTCTATTAAGAAACCAAAAGATTTCTGAAAAATTGCATTTTTTTAAAACAACATTTTTAGATAGACAATTCTTTTCTCTTTAATTTCATATATTAATTTTTAAATTATGGCTGCTAGTTCCTTAGAGAGAGCCCTTTTCCTCAGAAGAATCACTTTGCCATGTCCCTTAGCCATCTATTAAATTTCAGTATTTTTATTCTTCCCTCTCTGCTGGAAGTTCTCATATTGATATTAGTTGTCACTAATACACTAGTCAGTAAGTGGAGCCATGCTGGGGTAAGAATGAACTGTTTGAATTTCGGATTTTCATGTTTATCCCAACATGTGTTTACCACGCGTTTCGATAGAAGTTTTGCTTTCTTCTCAGTTTCCCATAAGTAGGAAATTGCTTGGTATTCAATTGTTTCAAATATCACAATCTCTCTATATATAGAGGCTTTGTTCTGACTGACAGAGAATCAACGTAGAGCCTAAACTGTATAGGTAGAGACCTGTAATTTTGAGAGTACCTTCGTTTCATAATGTAAGTGCACACTAAGAAAGGATTTTGTAAAGTTTTGATTCTAAATACCCAAAAATAGAATGTTTTTGAGGATACGGAATACCTTTTTACCCGAATTATCAAATCCAAATAACATTTCATGTACAATTCTCATGAGAACATTGTATTGTTAGCAGTGTTCACAGGTAGCCTTGGAAGTAAATGATAGGGGACTTTGACAAATTAGAGAAGCTATCGATAGAACTCATTGCTGTAAATAAATATTGAAGAATGAAATCCACGAAAATGCTGCACAATATGATGCAGTCACATAACTTTCTCTGCCCTGGAAATAGAGAATACCATTTTCTCAATTCACATTTTGATGTGAAATATGAGTTCATACTGCCATATCAGAAGTCCGTAAAAAATTCTATCCACTGATACGTGATTCATAGCTGCAGTCTTTGTATTTTTAGCCGAGAAATATGGATGCCCTAAGCATGTAAAAGGACAAAATAGGATGGAACATTTTTAATCCTATGCGCGCAGTATATTATTACGTCCCAGGTTTTGGAGGAGGAGGAAAGTATGAAAGTGATATTGAATCTTTTTTATTTCAGCCCCGAAATGGTTGTATGGAAACATGAGAGTGAGAAATAAAATATTCCGTAAAGACAATACAATTTTATGTTACCGGAATTTCTGTTCCTTTTTAATTGAACCCCTATCAGGCATGGTGTGTAGAAGTAATTGGGCGAAAAATTCTACATCCTCTATGAACTATAAAAAGCTATATCAAGCGTTTTCTGAGGGAATAGTTTGAGTGTGATAAGTCGTTTTTCCTCATTTCAAATTCTAAATACCTATGCAAGGACCAAGAGTTTAAGGTTGAGCATCGATGACCGTTGTTTTCAAAACATCGATGTTTTCTATCTCGATGGAAAACAACCGATGTATTTGCAACATCGATGTTTCTCCCCAGCATCGATGTTTTTAAGCATCTACAGTACTAATAGGTCTACCTTGGTTCTAAGATACAATTTTATTTACAGCAACCTAATTTCACAAAACATCTACTTTTTTACACCTATAGTTTAAATATTAATTTTGCTTAATTTCCTTAAACCATGCCTTTTTTAATAGGCTATACATAAATGTCTTCCATCAAAATACATCGATGTTTTCAGGACGATATCACAGTATAGTATACTGTGACGATATTAAAAATCGATATTTTAACTATCGATGCACATCCCTACTGGAATTTGAAAGTTAATTTCTAATTACAAAATACAAAACCCGAGCGATGCCGGGCCTTTTCAGGCCCTTTACAAGTACACAGGAAGAGGAAAACTGCAGTATTGCTTTGGCAATAGAATTAGGTCAGTATAATTTCAATGTTACGGCAGGGAATTCCTGCAGCGAATTTTTGTAGTTTACATTCTGGAGTTAATTTATCGTTTGAAATTTAAAAAAATGGTACAATTACCCAAGTACAGTGTAATAATGGTCACCATATAAAACTACGATGTACTCAAATAAATAATCTGTGAGGTAACTATACAATTAAAACAAAACTACAATTAACGAAAAAGTTGAAATGTTAGCTTGATCAGTCACCCATAGGATAAATAGCGTTCTAAAGCCTAGAGTTTGAAAATCGAAAGTCCCTCATAAAATAGGAGGGCAGTCCAAAAAGTAAGTTTCCCTGGGACTATTTACATAAACAAAACACAATTTGAAGGAAATGTTAATTGCAACAGACACAGAAAGTATTCAGCTTTTGTTCAACATATTTATTACCGGAATTGAAACATTTGTCATACCGTGGGACCAACTTTGAATTACCTGTGTCCTAGAAGTCTGCCGCCTGGGATTTGAACCACCGTCTGACAAACACCTTCTCCTCTCTATCTTTATTTCTCGTTTCCTGAGGTATAGGAAATGATGGAAATCACTGGGAGCGAGGTTCGGATTTTAGAGTGAATGTTTAAACACCTCCCAGCCGAACTTCTTCAGGAGACTTGCTAGGAGGTGTTTAAACTTTAAACATCCACCCTACATCGCTCCCAGTGATTTCCATCTTTTCTTACACCTCACGAAATGATAAAAAAGAAGAGAGGAGGAGATTTTCGTCGCACAATGGTTCAAATCCCTGGCGGCAGACTTCTACGACACAAATACTCAAAAGCTGGTCGCACGGTGTGACAAATGTTTCAATTCAGGTGGTGAATATGTTGAAAAATAGCTGAAGACTTTCTGTGCCTGTTGCAATAAATATTTCCTTGAAATTGTGTTATGTTTCTGCAAACGGCCCCAGGGAAACTTACTTTTTGGACGACCCTCGTAATTTCTAATTACAAATTCAAAACCCGAGCGAGGCAGGCATTTTAAGCTAGTTCTTCTATAAATTGACATATAAATGTTCTTTGGTGCTTGACATTGAGACATTTTTCATATATAAATATTCTACTGTGTTCTATATTTTTTGTTTATAGGCCTAATGACATGAACAAGAAAATGTTTTCAGTTTATATAAATCTATGTAACCATTTAAAATCAATAGGTGAAGAAAACAAACAAACAAACAAACAAAAAACTAAATGGCAGTTACTATATAATTATTCTACCTACAAAATAGTGAAAATATTGTGTGTCTAACTTTCATAGTTTTGAAGCAAGCTTGTTTCAAGTTTATAGTCTAAATTTTCAAGAAAATAATTTTTATAAACAAATTATAAATAAATACAAAAGATTTTCCTTGTGGAATGTCTTAATATACAGCTGTATAGTGCTTATAAAAAATGAAAACCCTAATTCTTAAAAATAAAAAATTAATACCTACAGGTTGGGTGATATTTATGACCTTTCAGCCGGATCTTGGTTTAATTTGGATGTTAAAGCTTCCTTCTAGCCTGATGCTCAAAGATATTCACCCAAATGAAGGTCGATATGATTTTTATATAAAGACAGGACAATTTTAAAATACTGGAAAAAACCTGGAACAATTCAAGAAGGGAACAAAAATTTCTACTACAAATTTTAGTGATGAATTAAATTTTATTTTGTCTCGTGCCTGCAAATGATCTCAATTGGCTTAATTTTTTTTTTCTGTAGACTGCTGTAGATAGTATTTTATACTACATAGTATTTTATACCGCAGAAGTAGATGCCTCGTTGCCACTGTATCTTTTATGATACGTTATTATTAAAGTCAGCACACGATACCCCATCAAAGTGAGTTTTCACTATCAGCAAGGCATTCACTGTTAAAATTTTAATTTTGTTTTTCTCATCTGACCACAACAATTTCACTACAGAGAAAACATGTTCCACAGCATCATTTCACCCAGGAATTGACAGACAAAACTCTACTAAATAAATCATATTTTTATGTTAATGTTTATACCATTGAAATGGACAAACATTTTACACAATTTTTCAAAGATAGTTTCATTGATTCTTGCAACACTGTATTCAATTTCGCTTTTTTAAGTAGTTTTGTACGCTTGAAAATTCATCAAACATTTCGTCATCGTCAGCAGAAAACAAACCACAACAATCCTAAATGTTATTTTATTTCAGCTGCTCCTTTTAAAAAATGACCTAATGAGATTTTATAAAAGGGAGTGAGAAATTACATACGCCATTAATATACCTACGAGGGGCGTACTGAAAGTCTTGAGTAACATTTTTTCGCAACCTTAATCTTTATTTGTAAGTGAAACAAAGTATATCATCTCAATCTACAGACCTTTCTTTCACTTTTCCACATAGTCTCCGTTTTTTGCACACATTGTTTCCCATCGTTCTGCACCTTTGAAAAATACCCTTGCGATAGAATTCCGTTCCAGCTAATACCCTTGCGATAGAATTCCGTTCCAGCTAATACCCTTGCGATAGAATTCCGTTCCAGCTGCAAAACTTCTTCAGAGATTTCCAAAAGAAAGTGATGAATTTTTTACGAGTATTGTGACTGAAGATGAAGCTGGTTCCATCATTATGAACCTGAAACAAAACGACAGAACGATATTCGGCAAGCAGTGTGTCAGTGTCTACGGGCAGCTGGAACGGAATTCTATCCCAAGGGTATTTTCAAACTTGCAGAATGAAGGGAAACGTGTGCAAAAACGGAGACTATGTGGAAAAGTGAAAGAACGGTCGGTAGGTTGAGATGATATACTTAGTTTCACTTACAAATAATGATAAAGTTTGTGAAAAAATGTTGCTCACGACTTTCAGTATGCCCCTCGTATTCAATGCTAACTAGGAGCAAAGTTATGTAGCATAAAATGCGGACTCACAAAAAAATTGGAACATTTGAGCGTCCCCCATAAAACTTTCGGGACAGCTGGATATTTTGCCAAAAAAGGGACTGTCCCGGGAAGCACGGGACCATTGGACACCATAATGTATTGTCTAATCATATTTAATACGTAGGCTAAAAGTGATTAGTCTAATACCTATTGTACGTATGCAGCCAGCCAGTGACAGCGTGGACAGTGATGTCGGAGCTAACGCGGGGGGAACGGTGAAATACGCAAGTACTTTAATACTTTACACGCCCTAGGTGTATTATTGCAGTTATAATACTGACATTGATATTAATGACCGATATTCATATCCATATCAATATCGATATTTTGCTTCCGATATCCCATCCCATCCCATCCCTAACTAGTAGACGATTGCTCCTGGTGCTATCTGAATGACTAGGCCAACTGGAAAAGAATCACTCGCTTCGGATAACGAATATTTGTTCTTTCGTATGCAATGCGGTGTCTTAAGCAACTGTACCAGCATGGGGAGTATCCTTTTCTAATTAATGATAAACCGAAGTTGAATTATCTATTTTGAAAATAATGTATTGTAATTCAAATTTAATAGCAAACATATCTGTAATAAATAAAAACTTTTTCGAGCTAATAAAACTTCCGTGTCAACACAAGCAAGCTTATAGCAATGCCCCGTTATTTTCACTACTATAGTACTCTCTGCTATTAAATTGTATTATTTATTTATAGGCTACCCTTGACTTGGAAGAAAGTCAACACTGCACAATACTCTTCGCTTTAAACAAAGGAAAGTTCCTATTACCCTTGTGGTTTCATTTATAATCATGAATTTTGAAACCGTATTTATTAAACGTGTATGCTCAATTGTTTTTACAACAGAATTTTTGTATGGAAAAAACTGGATCTTCTCTACACAGCCCACTGGGTAGGTAGCACTTTGTTCTATAGTGGTATGTAAATAAGCTACCTTTCAACAGTAATTATTAACGTAATTGGTACATAACTTAACACCAAACTGTGAACTCGCAGCTGTCAAAGCAACCAAGTGATGCATGACTCTTGCTATTTGCCTTCCAATTAATTAATTAATTAATTATAAACAACATTTAGAAGCATAGAGAAATGAAAAGTAAGTATAATTTTACTAAAATAATTAAGCTTGTCTGCACTATTTGAAAGTGAGTGTAGTAGGGGGTTGTTTCAGAGTTCTATATAACTGTTAGGCCTATAGACATATCAGAAGTCACTATCATAGTATGCTCCCTCAACCACTACACATAACTTAGCCGACTACACACAAAGAAAGAGCATTTTTAGTTACATGGCGAAACGTATTAAAGTAATTTAACCAGTCTGTTGACTTAATCGACTTTACACATGCACGCGTGAATTGTCTCGCATTTTTTCGTTATTTACATCCAGAAAAGCCATTCTACATCATAATAATTCAAGAGCAGACGGGGAAAATGATATAGGCTTAAGTACCGAAAATAATTAGAAATACAGTTAAATTATTCATCTGGAAAAAAAAATGTTAACTTTAAAAGTTGGTTTTATATAGTGAAAATAATAATTTAAATAAAAAACAATCAATACAAAAAAATCAGTAAAATATTGCTTTCTTTCCACAATATTGTTTCATTTATAAACAAAGATTCGTAAACTCGTATAAATTACGATATTTCATATCCAAGAACTCTAACATGGCCATAAATCCATTCTTTCTTCACTTATTTTGTGGCCAGAAACCATATTTGAAAATTATTTCAAGCCTTTAAGTCTTGCAGGAATCTGTCCTTTACTGAAAGCTATCTTCTTTCCCATCATCAATTTGGGGGGGGGGCCTGTTTTCACGGTCGATCCACTTTACTTTTTAAATGTTCATGCATGACATTGTATTTATATGTAATTTTATTGTTTGTAAAAAAAAACTGCTACAGCACCAAAATAAAAGATTTATTTTAAATGGTCTCTTTGCACTAGCGATTTTCACAGATCTTGACGTACCATCTCTCTTGTTTAACACAGAGTAAATAACTGTGCCCTGTGATAAAAAAAAAGTTTTATGGAGTCATTGATGTCTTTTGCAACATGTTCTCTCTGTGATTTATTGAAAGCTTTCCTGTTCCGTTTTCTCATTGTCTAATTAGGTTTAACTCGTTTTGTAACATAATATGTAATCAATATTACTAAACCATACGAGAACTCATAGACAAGAATAAAGATACTGCTACAATGCCAGCAGAAATATAATCTGTTTGTGGTGCCTGTATCCTTCTCCACAGAGTCAGTTGTATGCAGTTTTATCGTTCACTGTTTACTGGTGTCTGTATCAATTCCATTCAGCTATTTAGACTTCTACATGATACCATTGAATATAATTGACAACCATCGAAAATGTAGTTTTTATTTTATTTTATTTTTTACATCTACATCCTTTTCCATTATACTAAGCAAAATAACCATAATTCAACGTCGAAGAAACCAAGCAACAAACATACAGCCCTGTTTTTAATTCAATTAGTTAATTTTATAATTATAAAAGAGTTGAAAATCATACCCAGATTAAATTGTATCAAACCGAGCGAGTCCATACATTACACAGCTATGATTAGCTATAAACTGAGTTCCCCCCCCCCCCTCGGGACGTGATATATTTTTCAGTGTGAACGAAAGCCCGTTTTGTTTTGCATTTTCCATCTCCCTCTCTGTGCATAAAAAGTTGGTGTGGATGTGTATGGGTTTGTTTTTTGCTTTACAACTTAGAGTTGCGTAATACGTCATAACACTGCGGTTGTGGGCAACGAACGCACTTTAGTTGCCGCTATGTTGTCATGGTAACGGTCTGCCCTGTAGATAACAATTATTCGTAATGTGAATGCCTTGTAGGCTACTCTACTGAGCCCACCACATATTCCGAAAGTTACCTCAACTCACCGCCATACAATGTTACAACAAGGAAAGCAGACAGGTTAGAGTAGACAATTTTTCAAACTCAATGTATCATTCATCTCTTTTTATGTTTGCTTGGTTTGATTTAACGATTTTTGCACATTCGATTTTCATAAAGACGCCACCGAAATGAGCTTATACCCATGATCAAGGGCAGTTCGGAAATGGATGTAAACACATTTCATGAAAATGCAGAATTATTTCAAATAAAAATAATTGAATTATTTGAAATAATTCTGCATATTATATTAATTTATAGTAATAATAGGAAGACAATTTTAAAAAGAAGAAACACGAAAAATAAACCACCTAATCTTGTGTCCATTGCTGTGGTGCAGGGGATGCGTTCGCTCCTCTCGTGCAGAAACCCGGGTTCGATTCCTGGCCGGGACAAGTTATTTAGGGGGCCCCACCCCCCTGGGGTTTCCCTCACCTGTGAGACGAATGTCGGGTAACTTTAGGCTCTTGTGGTCCCCGGATATCATCTGGACACCGTTAACTTCTTCATCCCATCCGGGCCTTGTTTGGAATGAATGTGTGTGTGAGTGGCATGTTCATGTGTTAAGTGGCCCCGGCATTGGGCTGATCACTCATCCGGGGAGGCCCTCTATATCCTTGTACGGTCAAAAAAGTATGTATGTGATCCAAAGACAATCCCTCTCCCGACAGGATGCGGTCGTGTACGGCCCGGGCGGCGTGGGCCGCATAAACGGGAGAGGTTAAACTAAGAAAGAGAAAGAAAGAATTTTCTTAAACTTATAATGGTTCAGATTAATTAATTCAGGGTTATTTTTAATATGGAATTGAATCTTGTGGGACCAAAACAAGAGCTGTGTATTAGACCAGCAGATGTGAAACATTTAGGTTCAATTAAAGAATATGTTTGCTTTTGTTTAAATATGGGGACGTGGTTGTGATTTCTATTACTGCAATTTAATAAAATACATTTATAATTTTATCAGACATTAAATTCGGAAAAAAATATTAATTTAGATGGATGTTTACACACATGAATTTTAGTAATACTTTTTGGGAGCAAAATTAGTGGAGAAAGAATAGTTAATGAAGTTCTTTTCCATCCAATTATGCCACACAGTAGGCTACATGATAATGGACTATATTAAAGATAAGCAGATTATTCCTTAATCGTGCATTTTAAAAATTGAGGAAAGGATAACAAATTTATATACTAGAAAGGTGAAGTCAAACCGAAAAATTCAATGCCATACTCGGAATTTGAACCAGGATCTTCAGCTCTCCGTGCCGATGCTCTTACTATCTTACCAACTGAGCTACCATGGCATGTGGATGTTAGTGTCAGAATTGTGTTGATGAATTTATTTTATTTTTTCTTATGAGGGATATAATTATGTTGTATAGTGTAGGGTGTAAAACAATTCCACCTATTATAATACATTAATACATTAAATTTTTAACGTTTGACGACTTTAGATTTTAGATGACAAAACTATTAAGCTGGTAATATAACAAGAACATTTATAAAACCAAATTCGAGGGAAATGTCAGAAATATTCACCAATATTATTTCTGGATATGGTTGCATTTCTTAGAAATTCCTGAAGAGAAAGATTCAGCAGGGGTGGAAAAGAGATTCATTGCTAGTAAAATTACCTCTTAAGCGTACAAAACATACAATGAGGTCGGTTGCTACTTCAACATGTGGTGAATTTGCTGTCCATTTGGTCCCTCTATGAGTTTGAAATTTCTGGCGTATAAATAGTCAAATAATGAATTATCAATTAATGTCATTCAGAAATAGATATGAAAGTGAAGACGCAGTAAGCCGAAGATCGTAAGTCACTGTATTTTGTGATGCAGCATATGTAAGCGTGTAGCACAGAAAAGCCGAAACACGAAATTGGGACACAGCTTGTTGAATATTGTCCTCATGAGACCATTACAATCAACATGCCTGATTGGTCAGATATATCCCAACACATATTTCCCGCGAGACATGATATTTTAATCAATGCTACAAATAACACAGGATCTGCCGTTATACTAGGAGTAGCGGTTCAAACCCAAGCTTTAATATTGCATTGCATTTCTATGGAAATCCTTCTTGAATACGTTAGTGGACAGTAACAATGGATGTAGTATTAATTAATAAAGACCTTGCCAAACATCAGCATGTATTAGGGCTGTTGGATAATTCACCGCAAAACAAACAACGGAAATCTGCGATTCTCTATATACGAAAAGCCTTCTATTAAGCCTTCGTGGAGATTAGATAATATAAGCTTACATCAAAACAGTTTGTGAGAATTAAATAATTTCAATACGTTCTGAGAGTTAGTTAATAGAGGCGAAAATAAATTAGGCAAATTAAACAAAATCCTACAATTAATTTCAAGATTAGGATTAGTCCCCTGAAGGGGGGAGGCGGGTTGGGAGCAACCCAAAACACTTCTGTCATTCGGCCCATTGTGCCAACCTCCGGTAATGAAATGTTGTACATGCCCAACGGCCCCCAGTCAACAGACCCCACTGCGAGCCACCACGGAACTCCCCGACGTCCAGCAGATACCTATACCATGCCACGCGTGCCGCTGCCTCGGTACCTCTTGGGATATAGAGCCCCCAGGTTGGCGGTACACCAGCCAGCAACTTCATGACCACAAGCTACGGGGAGGACGGGAGAGGCCCACTGTAGCCTAGGTGCTGAAGGGAGAGCATGCCGGAAACCGGGAAAGGAAACGGGATGATAATGAGGAGTGTGAATATGAAATGGAGAGTGTAGGTGGAATGAGAGTGGGAAACGGGATTCCCCGAGAAAAAAACCCAAAGGCCATGGTTTCGTCCACCATGAATGACACGCCCACCTGGCCCGGGGTTTGAACCCGGGACCGCTAGCACGCCAGGCCCACGCCCTAAGCATGAGCCACCGTGACGGCTAATTTCAAGATTACTGTTTCTGTTATGCGTTTTTCTACCTGAAGTAGCCTATTTAAAAATTGTAGGTGAACTTACTGTAGCATCTAATATAAAACCCGTAATTTGAATATGCCTATGGTAAGTACCATATGCTGCAAGTAGCAAAGAGTATTTGAGGCAACTTCAGAATTTATAACAAGGTTAATATTTATTCCACCTTTATGTTTTTGAAATATTTTGCAATCATGCTATTAGAGTACGCTATTTGAAAGTTTAAATATTCTTCTGTTAGAGAGATTTAGATAATGCTGAACTAACGAATTTCATCAGACTCTAAACTCAGTTGCTTACCTGCTACAAAGAATAATGCTAACGAGACCTAGAGACTCCGAGAAAGTTCTCTATGTTTATGCACGCGTACTAAGGCCTGAGGGGATTTCACCTCCATCATTTCGTTCACATTCCTTCAATTCCAAGTAAGCTTATTTCAAAGATTCAAACGCTGCATTTCTACAACAAACTAAATGCTTCGTGGTATGAAATATACAATGAACGCATTAAATAAGACTGTTTCTTAAACTTTAACTGTATTCCACATGAATCGAAAAATTATAAACGTGATTAAAACTTATCCCGAACCATTTATAACCTTTGCTAGACACAAAATCTTACCGGAATAAAATGTCATTATATTGTTAAATTAATTGAAACCCATACAAACATTATACTATACTCCGTGGCGCAAAATCCCTGAAGGGAATAGGCAAATCATCCGTCATCTACCTTAGGTAGATGGCAGGATTAGAGAGCATTTGGACAGCATACCGACACCCACGGCCGTTAATGATGGTTTCCATTGCCTGAGCCGCGATTTCTGCATCAAGTAGCTCCTAATCTTGTATCACGAGGTTGAGTGCACCCAAAACCCTATTATATATATATATTTATATATATTCATATTCATGTAGGCTAACAATAACTTCCTAATGTAACAATAAATACAACAACCTTAATAAAGTTACATCTAATAAAGGACTTTCATTTGAACCATGTGCAAACGATACTGCATTTATTCACTTTTATTGTAAAGCAGTTCCGATAGTATATCGCGATGCTAGTTCAGAAAGTGGTCTAAAACAGAGGCGAGGGAACGTTCGAAAATACATGGCGCTTACGCCGAGATTTTGTGTAATACCCGATACTTGTTAAGCGCTTAAAGCCCTTGTACTGTAAACTATTTTTCGACGATAGTGAACAATAAAATATGACTAACGTAGGATATAATTAATCGACGACAGCTGTTCAAGATGGTGGCAAAAATCCAAGGGTATCAAACTAAAAAAGAAATTACTATTTTAATCTTGATAGCTATCTAATATTGGTTAATTTAGTGCAAGCACAATTAGTCGAATCGCATTTGGCTGCTGGGTTAATTAAATCGTAAGTCAATAACAACAACAAAATGTATTAAAAACACAGGTAAGATTGAAATCGTAAAATTCAAGAATCAAATACAAATATATTCCATGCCTTCAATGAGAAATATAAGTCATAAAAAGTTAAAGGCTGGAAATTAGTGCAAAGAAGGCAGAAGGTAGGTTAGCTTAAGGAGCACTGGGTGTAGAAAATTCAAGTTTCCGCCATGAGAGCATGAACGGGAAATTAATGAAAAAACACTATCGTTGAGAAAGTGGTTACAGCAATGGTTCCCAACCCTTTTATTGTCACAGGCCTCTTAAAATAATTTCGCTGGAGGACCCCGTAAAATATCCGAACATGGCTACTTTAGGGCATTTATGCCATTAAATTTTATATGACACAGCATGCTTAGCAGTAATGTATGTTTTATGTAATCTAGTCCTGAAAACAATATACAGTAGAATGATAATTCTTTCACACTGGCCAGGTGTATACAGTAGTCTAATATACAGTAGTCTAATTATTTTACATGAAAAATGGATTCGCACAAGTAGGCAAATGTGGAAGCAAATGACATATTGGGAAAAGTCCCTTATCCGATTTTAACCACTGAGCCACATTTACGTTAACTTGGAACATCACAAACACTGAAAGACAGACACATAACAAAAATAGCTGACAAAGACACAAGGAATATGGAAAGTAATAATACAATTTCTGTAAATGAAATCTTATTTTATAGAAGAATCTTATGTTTGATAAAAATTTTAAAAACTGTTTTAAAGATATAAACAATAATTAAATATGCAGATATCTTCAGAATGTCTGATTTATTTCCAAAAGTTATTTTTAAAATATTAATAGGCTACTTGAGTCATGTTTGTTGCAAGAAGCGAGAGTTGAATGGCACAATTAAATAAGTCTGGCATTTTTCATAAACTGTTCTACATAAATATGAATACTTTTAAATGAATGAAAAGCAAATTAAAATAAAGAATCCTATTTATTGCAATACAGGAGAGATGAGCGACACATAGAATTGCACTGTATTTTATTTAGCCTGAAGCAACAAAGCACAGTTTGAATTTAATTACGAATTATTGCATAATAATACTTTGCCTGCTTCGGTTTATTCACTTCATTTATTTATGGGAAATATGTAAAATAAGTGATATCATATGACATATTTTATCCCCTCATTTTTGGCATTCTATACAATGCCTAGTTATTTATAGATTACCTGATTTCAAACAATGCAGGGAACTTAATTATATTGCAAAAAATAAAAAGTGGGTATAGACAAGGGTTGAAACTAATGCATGTCCATCCCTAGTCAAAGATTCAGAGCATCAATGTTCTGTACCTTATTTCAGCGAACTAAGTTTCTCATATATCCCTGGTATAGCCTGAGTTAACAGTTAACAATTCTGAGTTAACAATTCTGGAAAGAAATAGCATTTTTGCGAACCCCTTTCACCATTCCTTTGGACCTCCGGGGGAATGCAGAACACAGGCTGGAAATCGCTGTACTACAGCATTGTGAAATCAATGCACTCCTATGCGGCAACTTCTTCAGCAGAGAAATGCTGCGTGAAGTCTGTCCGGTTCAACGAGGGGAAATAGTCCTGCATGTCAGATTATGATAGTCATTTCTAGTAGGCCTAACTAAATAATGCAGCAGCACAGCAAGGACGAAACTTCCGGTCTTATTAGCCTTGGTACGCGTAGCTAAGGCACCTTGCCTTGGAGCGGTAGTGAAGGAGGTTGCAGGTTCGAGTCCCGCTTCGGGCATTGGTGTTTGAGTACGACAAAAAAAGATACAAACGGAAAACAAGGTAAGAGAATTACAAGAAAAAACAATATATTGTTTCTCGGGCTTCCAACTGGATAAGTTGGAGGATTGGTTCCATGCTTTTGGCATCTCGGCTGCCATCTTCGGGCATGAGATGGCCGCTATCTCCAGCTGCCGAAAGCTTGGAACCAATCCCCCAACCCACCCGGTTGGAAGCTCAAAAAACAATAATATATTTTGATCACCGGGAAAATTCTCAAATCACACATAAGAGAAAACTAGTTTCGTTAAAGTCCCCGGTGACTAAGTTAGCGATTGGTCCAACGGAGCGAACTTTCTCGGGTACTGTTTCTGGTGGAGACCTCCAAATTTAATGGAGCTCGTGTTGGAACTAGAGGTTCGTGGTTCGTGGTTCGTGGCTCGTGACTGCAAGCAGTTAGTGGCTCGTGACTGCAAGCAGTTAGTGGCTCGTGGCTCTCAACGTTTCAAACACAATGGAGATTTTGCTGGTTTCCTTAGCCGCAGTAGCTTAGAGACATGGTGAAGGTGGCTGCGGTTTCGAGCCCCGCCTCGGGCAAGGGTGTTTGTGTGATAAGAAAATAAAAACAAGCTATGGTAAATAGTAAGACAAGAAAAATATTTAAGGAAAACTGTCAGATGGACGGCCAAAATGACAAAAAAAAAGTATAATGACAAAAACACCAGATGGCATTATGACCGAAAATTGTTGGAATACTAAATAACTGAGACGACTGAGACAGAAATCAATGAAACGTACTGTCCCCGCTTTGAATAGCTCTCAGCCAAGTATCCATACAATCACGTGTTTCCATTGCATTTAGCATCTCCGGAGGGAATTTTTTTAAAGAGGTTTACTAACTTATAAGGTAATTATGAAAAAGGTAAAAATTCTTATACTCAATTTTGCATTAATAAGAAATAGTTATTATTCTTTCGTGTTTATTATATGCCATCTCAGTAAATACAGAGTTGAAACTGTAACGTGCATTGCTCATATGGGAGGCATGTCGTGTAATACGTAATTAGTTTTTTACACAATACTCATAGTTGATACAATTTACTGAACTTACGTCATGTTTCTTCTCTGACTTCGTAATATTTTCTTTGTAATTCCTTGTAAACGAATAAATTTAACAATTAATAATGAATATTATGGTAATCAGGTCTAACAGGTTGAGATTTGCCTATAATTCGTGCAGAGAGTTCTGGGCCCATTTCATATACCACGATGCAGCAGCAAATATAAATGTTAATCCGGTAATAACTTACTGTATTCAGAAGTTCAGAAAATATAAAATGCTTCATCGTGCCAGTTTATACACTACAAACAAAAAGAAACAACCATGGCACAAAATGGCAGATAATTTAGAATCCCATAGACTCTCTATAGAAATTAGCTTTTTTTTCTACTCTGCATTATTATTATTATTATTATTATTACTATCGTCATCCCCATCTCACCATTATCATTATTTCTCTTACAATTTAGTTCTCACTTTTTATTGACATCACTGAATTTAACTAAATGCAGTAAATACTATTGTGTATGTATTTTAACACTAGTTGACTACGAATTCGATTTAATACAGCCAAATCGTGCAGATCTATAGTCGAATATCGAATATTTTTCTAAAAAAAACTTCAATTACTTCATAGAGAAATCAGTTTCATGTTTCCAAGCACGTGAAAAAGTTCTCAGTAAGCCTTTACAGGGATGTTAGTTTAGCAGGATTGTAATAACACAAAGTGACAAAGCAATTCAAACCACACACAAGATAGTGTTTACTCTTGTACGCTTGAATTGAGTATTAAATTACAACAAATACGACCTCTAGTCCGATGTTGACCGCAGAGTTCACACATCAACCGTACACTACAAGGCAGACTTAAACTGTTGCAAAATCCTGTTGCCTTCAACAGGTGGAGATAAATTGCAGCTTTCCAAGGAACTCTGGTATACTGTGTTAGAAATCAGACAGAGCTCAGATATCTTTCGGCTGTAATATTTGTCAGGGACATGAAACCCCTAATAAAAATAAAATGGACAGTGATACCATCAGCTCAACAACATTTTTATTATTTTATTACTGTCTAGATCTTTCTATGAATATTATATTTTTAAAAGATTATTGGCTCTAACACAGATATAAATGGCAAAATATAACCCTAATATACCTAGAGGTAAAGAAGGATTTATAAGTTTTGGAAATTAATATTCAATAAGCAGTAGTATTTTGGCAAAAACAAATAAAATAATGTATAAGGGAACGGTGGGAAGTATAATACTGTATGGAGTAGAATCGTGGAAGGTAAGTAGAAGACAAGAAGAAAAATTAAAAGCAACAGAAATGGATTATTGGAGGCGAGCGGCCAACAAGTTAAGGAGAAAAAACCACTGAAATAAAAAAGATGATTAACATAGAGGACATAATAGAAAACATTTCTACAAAAATATTTCAATTGTATGTAAAAATATATAAATATTCTTTAATCACTCACGATAGATGGACTTACAGCGATTTAAGTATACGATATAAACAACAAAATTTGAACGGCACAATAGTTAGAGATTACACTAACACCGTACAATAGATCTAAATACTTTGCTTCAAATTTACATTTCGATACTGAAAAGATGCGAACCAAAATTTTAAAAAAGTCAATCACTTCAAATATAAGTTACACTTGAGTATTAGAAAGACCGCCTGCGTGGTCTTGTCGCTGGATACAGGTTCGTAGGCCTGGGTTCGATCCCGGTATCTCCTGGGATTTTTCTGAGGTAGGGTGATCTGGAACGGGGTGCACTCAGTCTCGTGATTCAAACTGAGCTACTTGATAGAGAAGTAGCGGCTCTGGCAACGGAAACCACCATTAACGTCAGTGGGTGCCGGTATGCTAACTGCATGCCCCCCAATCCTGCCATCTGCCTATAGTAGATGACGCAGCGGTCGGGTGGTAGGCGTAGTCCCTTCAGGGATGTAGTGCCACTGAGTTTAGTTTAGTTTGTGTATTAGAAAAAAATTGCCATAAAAATATACAGGAAGGAAAACATAAACGCAAATAAATAAATAAATTTGTCTTTTCTTTTTCTAGCTCTGTTTAACATTTTCACCTTTTTTATAAGTGTGTCATTCTTTCTCACTTTGTTTTTTGTTTCTCCTCTTTCTCCTCTCTGATGTTCTGAATCAACACCCGAGCAAGAGCAGTTTGCTCATTCGGGTGTATTTCTAAATAAATATTTGGTTCTTTTCTTTCTTTTTCTTTTCTTAAAAAGTATTGTACTTTAATTTTGAAATTTGTAAATGGTTTTTGTTTATTTGTGTATTTTTGTATTTGTATTTGTATTTGTACATAAGTTTTTTTGTAAATGTAATATAAAAAAATAAATAAAATAAAAAAATAAAATAAAAAATGAAATCAGAATATTTTATGTTTTTAATTGATATCAAAACATGACACTGTAACGCAACGTAACGGTAAATAATACATGAAGCAGAGAAATTATGTAGGCCTTATAAAGATATTTTAGACAATCTATAAGTTACGACATAGGCTACATAATGACTCTAAAAAAATGGTAAAATCAGAATTCCTCAATCGGTGAAACTGGAAACAAAATACATAATTCAACACAAAAGTCACTCGGCTCGAGTTCTGTTACTAGATGGGTTTCAAAGCACGAGGACGTGTTGAGACGCAGGTTCGTGAGAAATCACAACCTCCACGCACGCAATACTAATGTTGACTATGCGTAAAATGTTTCTTTTTAATAATAACTAAGCGCAATAGCCACGCCCATTTCTGGGAAAGATAACTTGCACGGATTAATTGCTTACCATTATTTCTCATGTTCCGTAAAAACGTCGCATGGCCTCACCCTACTTTCAAAACAAGAGCATTTAGTTATTTCCTAGAAAACTCAAAGGAGAAAAGCTTTTGAAACACCTACTATACGGATGCTCACCACGTTATCAGTATGACAAATGAGAACATGAAAAATATAACGAAAAAAATGTAAAAGAGCACAGGGGATGATCTCCAAGATACAAGTCGCATGCTCATAGAAATATATAACTAGCCTGTGTAAGTGTAGGTTCTAGTCATAACTGCAGTATCATCAGAAAAGCTGGAGAAGAAAATATGCATCAGATTCAAAAGAAGAAGCAAGTGTACCGTGCAAACTGAAGACTTTTTCCAAGTACGATAGAACTTGCTTTGTGTAGTAAAATCACGTTGTAACCAAAATTAAAATTGCTTTAAAGTTACGACGGCTGTCACTTAACATGGTTTTGTGTCAACACATTGCCCGTCTCGAGTAATCACTATTTTGCCATTTAAGTTTACTATAAACTGTTTAAATTAATTTACTCTGTCTGTAAACTTAGCCGTCTGAAAGTGATTCAGTTACTGCTTAGTGTTCTTCCAGATGATGAATTTCCAAACATTAAAATTACTTGACCAATGTTATCAGTACGAACCAGGAAGAACTGGCAATGATTTCCCAATACAGACCTAAGAGTTACAAAAAGAATCAAGCTTAAGAGAGACAAAATTTTGACTTTAGGAAAAATATTCCACAGAAAATAGCATAAATTTAAGTGAACAGTACAATGAATATGTATTTCTACAACATTTTTCTTCGAATGTGTCTACTTTATTTTCATATGATTTTTAATTATTAAAATAACACTTTAATTATATTATGCATAAATTATAATAAATATAAAAATAATAAAAATATTAATATAAGCTCAAAAGTTAGTTAGCTTGTAAGTTTGTGCCTTAATGAGCATATTATTTCTTCTCTTGTAAAGAAAATATAGGCTACAGTACATGGGTGCACTTGAGTATATTGCATGGTTGCAATGAATACAACGATCAAATCCAGACTTCAGAATGCGTGATATCGCAGCTTTTAGCAGGAAGTTGCTTGACCAATCATTTATCCCGTCAAAAACCAACATTTTGTAATTCTAGTTTACCTTTGTTTGTTGCCATGTTTCCAGATAATTCACAGAAATGAAACTGGTATAACATAGCCGAGGTCTTCTAATGAATTCTACGAGTCGTAACCTGATTAATAAAAAAATTAGAGAAATGGCACCGAAGAACATGTTTTTCTATAAAATTTTACGCTGGTAATGAGCGAAACCAGTGTATGATGTTAAAATTACGTATTTGAATTTGGACTACAGATTTTTATCTGAAGGTATTTGTCAAGAAAGAAACTAAACTGGTCGTTATGAGATCCTCTGAGTTTGGAAGATTATATTAATTTATTCGAAAGAAAATTGTGTTCGCTCTTCCATAAATAATAATCAACTAGAAAGCTCATTATGATATCAGTATATAATTCTAAACCCGTAGTTGATTCGTATTAACTGTGATCACGCATAAATTTTACTAAAAGCACACCAGTTGAGTAAGGCTTAAAAGCTATTATTCTTCACATCAATGAGATCCAGGTAGGTAAAATTATTTTCTTAGTACATTTCCTCCCAAGTTTACCTAGCAACAATTTTTATTGCAACCTCAGTTCATGAGACACGCAGGTTTACTTCCATTCTGGCGAACCATTCATAATCTGCTGTTGGGCGTAAAAAATGAATAAACATTTCAGTGCTAAGCTATTAATTTTCATCGCATAAATTAAATTTAAATAATTAAATTAATAAAAATGCCAGCCCCTTTTAGTTAATCTGACATAAAGAGAATACAAAAAATGAAAGCATTTAAGGAAGCATAATTTGCCTGCTTGACAGAAAGACGTTCAAAGTAATATAATTAATAAAATCTAACATTTAAAACAGAAAATTAAAAGCAAAGTTCTACAAATTTTCCTTTCTTAGTCTTTAGAAATTTAGATTCGACAAGGATTGCAGACTCGAGAAGAAAATTCTTCCTGAACCGTCAGTCGAATCCTGCCTTAGGCACGCATGTTTCCCAATCGCAACGCTCAGGAAGTACGCAGAGTCCTCTACGTTTTCTTCTATATCTTTTAAAGGCGCATTCACGACAAAAACTAACCATAAAAGTAAGAACATAAAATTTTACGCAAATTTAGCACAACATTGAAGTTAGGTCTATGTGCTTCAGCCCTGATATAGCTATATATAAATTACTTTGCTTTGGGCGTGGAAGATGACGTCTGCGATTTGTTTTAGGTATGTAAATAATTGTATATTGGTTTGGTTGAAGCTAGATAAATTTTTGGTAATAATATAAATACAACATTAAAAGTGTACAATGTATAGCAAATATGGTAGCCTATATACTGACTCGTGTTCTGGTTAATAACAATGAATATATATGAAATTTGAGAAATAAATATACAAGCTACAAGATACATTGACAATGAAAACGTATACCTTGAAAAAATCAATCATAAATGGGAATGCGTACATCTTATTAAAATGGCTGCCAGAGACGAAGGAACCAAAAAACACTAACGAGTAGGTCTAGAGAAGACGAATGCAACCGATTGGAGGCTCCGTAGTTGATTGGTTGTTTCTTCAGGTATTGCATAAACTTTGACATAGAATGGATATATGTAAGTATTCATGAACCACAGATTATTGTCTCTGTTGGACATTACATGAGAATATTATAGGAGAAAAATTCCTCCGACACTGGGACTTGAACCCAGGACCTTTGGCTATTCGCTGCTAGGTTCCATCTGGCGCTATGAATTGAACTCCGGCTTGGCTCAGTTAGTAGAGCATTGGCGCGAATAGCCAAAGGTCCTGGGTTCAAGTCTCAGTGTCGGAGGAATTTTTCTCCTATCATATTCTCATTTGACATAGATGCTTTTGAGTTTGCAAGGTTCACGTAAGTTTTAAACATAATGTTTAATTTAACGTTATACATTTAAGTTTGCGTGATGCATTGTGAATGGTGCCATTGAGAAATAGGCCACCTGTATGTTTAAGTTGAGCTTATGGTTTAAGTTTCAATATGAGTAAGCCATACGTCTTGTTTGATTTGATTTACTGTCAGATAGGCATTGACATTCTCAGAGAACATGATGTTACAATTATGACATGAAAATAATAACATTAACATAAAACTACACTTGCATGTAAATTTAGAAACTCTTTCCAAGTATAAAAAGGCGTTTACCAATCATTTAGAAATGTGTTTGAGAATTCTTACTTGCTATAACTTTTTACGGAAGAAAGCAGCTTATTGTAACACTCTGGGCCTAAATATAAATGTGAATTAACTGATTTACTAACTCTAAATTGCGGTAAATTCAATGCTGTGTTATTTCTAATATTATAATCGTGTACTACATTTCTAGAAGCGTAGTCTGAAATATTACAATGTACACGGCACCAGTAGCTCCAATAAGCACAGGTTAATAATAGTTAATATTGCCAGTTCTATTAAAAAAGTTTGCAATGAATCTAAAGTCAATCTAGCAACCGACAGAAATAATGCATAATAAATGCTTCCCATGTAAGTTGCTGAGAAACAGTACGTTAAATTCTTAATTAGGTAAACAATACCTGATAACCTTGATGACAACTTTTCAATGTGTGTGTTCCATTTTAATTGACTGTCAATAATGATACCTACAATTTAATTTCTATGTCAGTATGAGGTCTCCCCCCCCCCCCCAAGAATTGGCTTCAACGTAAATAAAACGGAAACTGTTTTTATTCGTTTAGCAGAAGACCATTAGAGCTGAAGTATGAAGAAGCAGTGTCATTTATAACTATGATACATCCAATTCCCATGTAATTTACCTATGTTTTACTATTTTGAGGATTAAATCTATGTATAAGTTAATAAATATAATTATTTTATATTTACTGCTCTGTTAATGTTTATATTGTAACTTTCGAGGCAACATTATCCTGATCCAGGAATCGAAAGTGGGACTGTTTTATGCACAGATTGTCTACCATTGAGTTATCTAAGTTTCTTTAAGTATGCTAAATAAAGTTTGAGAGACTGTTATAGAACTAGGCATTATTTATGACTGAGTTATACAATATGAAACTATCTTCCCGCAGAAATGAACAGGGAAATGCAAGTCAGCGGAGTAAACGTGTCGTTGCAAAGTTTTGGTGCTCAAGCTGGGTTTAAAGAAAGAAATCATTAGAAGGATCACTTTGATAAAAAAATAGTTTGCTGCAAAAATAAGCGAAGTGCCAGCAAAAAAAGACCTTGGGTCAGATGAATAAAAACAAGTAAATGCTTTTACCTGCAATATTTACCTAATAATGAGAGAGAATTGAATAAAAGTTGAGTAATAACTTATAGTTGACTGATTAATGGTGGATTATTACTTTTTTAAATTAACTAAACACTTGTTTTCCCAGCGAATACTTAAAATGCTGTTGAATAAAATTCAGTAAATACTTTACCGATCAAGCAATTATTTAAATTTTTTAAGGTAGCTGTAGAGTTTACTTGAAAAGATTTTCTGAAAAAATGGCGCTTTCCTACCAACACAACAGAAAAAGAGATGGAGTAACAAAAGGGACACCAATCTTCAGAATTACTGGGTATTGCTTCGAAATATTTACAAATATCAGTCACCTACAAACTACAGGAAAGGAGCTTTCTTTCTCTCCACTTGAAATTATAAGTTGGGTAGAATATTATCACTAAACAGGCTATTTGATCTTTAAAAGTATGACATTTTATGGTTAACTTCTCAGCATGGTTAACTCTTCTTTGTTTAGTACTGTTGAGTATAAGAGACATCTATTTTTAAAAAGAATTAAAACCAATGCTGTTCATGTATTTATTCAGTGAACACGTAAAATTTTCCAAGGCATTAATTACAAGTAGGGATGGGTCCTCGATACTTTAGATACCTCGATACTCTCGATACTTGCATGGTATCGGCATCGAGCGATACTTCAGAAAACTCGCTCGGCACTTTTTCGATACTTTAGTATTTCTGCAATTTAAGGAAATGCGGTATCTCTTTCTGCTTTTAGTAGTCTACTAAACATAGTAAATACTTCTATTTCTCCTTGAAATGGAGAAAACCACTCTGTGACTTTTGTCTAGTCATAAATAAAGATTTTCCGACTTTTAGAATCCAAACAGAAGAGATTCTTAATTGTTTCGTTTCCTGTCAAACGTTTCAATAACAATTAACAAGCAAGCTGACTGTCCAAACCCCATTGTAATTTTTTAACAAAAAATTGTAAGAGGACTGTTTCAAAAACTAATTTTAGTTTTAATGTAGAGTTTAAAAATAATTATAGGCTACTGATGATATTAAATTTTGTCTCATTAAATATGCACACTTAATTAATTTAGTTGGTATTACACAGTTTTCTCCACTTTTAATTTTTAATGTACCTATTTATTGAAACTGGAAATGTTGGCGGTATCGGGTATCGAAGTATGAAGGAAATAAATCATGTATCGGTATTGAGTATCGATTATCGAGAAAATCTGGTATCGACCCACCCCTAATTACAAGACAAAAGTAAACTTATGTTCAATTGAAAATCAGTAATAACTTCAAATGTCAAGTAATCACTTATAAGAGTTTACTCATTTTTATTCAAGTGACCCCTTGTGTTGAGTGAGGTGCAAATCAAACTACTTTTGCTAGTACTACCTAGCGGAGATAAGGTGGAAGAGGATGTTAGGCGACATGACCATGGCGTCGTCGGGCAGCACAGCGGGTAGGAACACCACGCACAGTACTTCTCGCAGTTACGCATTTCTCCTGAGAAAACACAACAGCAACAACTTGGTCTATTGATCTCACTAGTACTTTCCCTCTATGTGACCTTGCTGCTGTTTCTGCCTATACAAGGGTGAAATCTCGGCACGTGGCCGTTACTCCCTTCTGCATGTATCTCTGCCAACCCTCCGGCATGTTCAGAAACAGCGAGCTCAAACATAAGATAATACTGAAAATGAATTTAATTTCAATCCGCAAGTAGATATGTTGTTAATTCACATTCCTTTCTTAATCCAACCTAATATAATCTGTATTTTTCCACCTGCATTACAACTCCGTTGACCAATATTATAAAATTAAAGCAAATGGAATAAGTGACTTTCTGTTATTGCTGCAACACATCTTATCAAAAGGAAATTATAATATACAACTAATTATTTTTTTACCTTGCGACATCTGTGGAAAAACTGCCGAAGAAAAAAAAATATAATTATAGGCACACATATATAGAGTATATGTGTGTATATAAATACGTACACACAATATATATTCGCAGTGCTTATGCATGTTTCAACTCTCACATTTTTGGATTGATAATACAATAAATTTCAATTGATTCTCTTCCGGCAATCTCTTCAAGGTAAAAGAAATTACTAACTTATGGATAATATTCACGAACTGAATTACTTATTATTGTACTTGAATGTAAAAGGATAAACCACGACCAAAATTAATGCCTCCAAATAATGGTAATGCCTGCACATTTTACTAGCAAAACTACAGACATGAAAAATTATATACCGGTAATTGAACGTCATCGTGCCACATAATTGTTATACCTAAAACCGGATACGGATATAAGCTATGTGAAGCAAAGAATAATTAATGATTATCTCACTTCATACTCCACCATCTATTCCATTGTATTTAAGTTTAATATTTTATGGGGAATCAGATATTTAACACTAACCAAAACATCCGCCTTAATAACGATAGGAGAAAGTAAATATTACATGTAAAAACCGTCTCTAACATTTCAAGGATTTTTTAAAACAAAACAAATTTTAAGTTAACAAAAAAGTCCTTGCACAAGAAATTTCAAGATAGGTACAATATATAGCAATTGTTTTGTAAATCCACCTACAAACTTCAAATAACTTCACGGGATTTTTAAAAGGAGCATCTGATTTACACAAAATGATATATTATTTTTTGCAATGTTCATTAGTTGATTAAAAAACAACAATAATTTAAAATGAGAATAAGAATATAGAAAAACAGCCTTTCTTAATTTTTCTAGAAAACACTCTGTTGATATCTTCAGACAATATCAAGGGATATATTAACAAAATTGCAAAACAATAGGGGGAAAAATGCGAGTAACAATATGAAAGGAAAATTCTCTCTTTTTAGTTCCGGATAATGTTCTTTCCATAAAAAGTAAAGGTGCTTAAAATTAGATCTAGCCTAACTGTAGTGTTCTTTTTAAATCTCAGGTAAGAACCACTCAACTATCCTAATATTTAAAAAAAAAATCATGTCCAATGAAAGATTTCAAGAGACAGGCTACTTACTTGGAATAATATTTGTTCTAAGTTATAAAAATGATTTTCCCCGTTATTCATCAAACTATCCGCTTCACTCTTATTAGTTCTACAATAAAACGCAAACATCCTAATTACAATAAATCACAAGTTCAAAAATACTTTTCACAATTGATACACTGTTTATTAAGTGCCAGTATGGTACTTTATGAGATGTGTGGGGCGAAAAATGTCTGTGCGTCTATCCGTCCGTCCGTGTGTCTGAAACGCGCCATAACTCAAATACGCTTTTTCGGATTTTCATGAAACTTAAAAAACACATTTATAATGTCCATGGGAAGAACCTTGTTGATATTGAACCAAATCGGTTCACCGGTACCGGAGTAATGCCCAATTTAGTGCCTATTTTAATATATTATATAAGAAAGGCACCATAGCTCAAATACGCTGTATCGAATTTCCATGAAACTTGGTATTCGCATTTATGACGTCCATGAGAAGTACCCTATTGAATTTTAACCTAATCTGTTGGCCGGTACCGGAGTAAAACCCAACTTAGTGTCTATTTTAAAGGCGCAATACCTCGAATACGCTTTATCGGATTTTTATGAAACTTCGTATATGCATTTATAATGTCCATGGAAAGACGTCTGTTGATATTCGACTAAATCGGTTGGCCAGTAACGGAATAATGCCCAATTTAGTGCCTTTTATGTTAATATGTAAGAAGTTGCGATAACTCAAATATGCTTAATTGGATTTTCCTGAAACTTTGTATACCTATTTATAATGTATATGGGAAGACGTCTACTGATATTGGACCAAATCGGTAGACCGGTACCGGAGTAAAATCCAATTTAGTGTGTATTTTAAAGACGCGTGTAACTTAAATACGCTTTACGGGATTTTTATTAAACTTGGTATACACATTTATAATGTCCATGGGAAGACGTCTATTGATATTGGATAAAATCGGTTGACCTGTTTCGGAGTAATGCTCAATTTAGTGCCTATTTTATGTTAATATACGTATTCGAAAGATTTATGAAATGCAAATTAGTTATCATGACAACATAGTCAATTGTTTTACTGTGATCTTATAAGGATTTGGCAATTAAAATACAGTTAGCTATTACAAATAACACTATTGCTTTACATGCGCTTATCCAACTAGACCGTTAAACTGACCCAGGTGGCCCAGATGGTAACGTTTTGGCCTCACATTCTGGAGTTCCATGGTTCAAATCCCGAAACCGGTCAATTTGACTTTTTTTTGTATTCTGCATATCATAATTGCAATCATAACTGATTAAACAAAAACAAACTGACACTTTGTTACATCAGTTTACCTGATTTTATTTAACCTTTACACTGCTATTGACTTATAAAGTTACTTAAGAACTGTATAAAAGAAGACATATAAAATGTATACAGTACCAGTAATGCTATATGTAAAATAGAGAATTTTTATTCTGGTTATGCTTGTCATTCATAGAAATCCATCAGCCTACTGAAATTTTCCCCATTGGTTTTAACCTTAGATTCCACTGATGATTTCACGTGATAATTACTTAGATTATTGTATATATTTAGCCTTGTATAAAATGTTTTTCAAATGTTTTTTTCTCAAAGTTGAGCTTATGTATAAATGGCTCAACACTGATAGGTCAATGTCTGTTCTTTAACTTCGGTGTGTAACCATATTTTTAAAAAATGAGCATTGAGCTACTGGTGATATTATCCTTTTAATAATATGCTTAAAGGATAGTAATATAAGATATCAATTCTGTACACTTTCGAAGTATACGTAACTGACATTCGCTCCACTTGCAGTGTTTAAGACGAATGTGATTAATAGTTTGGAGTGCAAATGCATGAACAATACTCATCCATCAAGAGCATCTGACTGGATGTAGTGTACTAAGATATTTCCCGCCAGCAAAGCAGGATGTCAGTATCCGACAGATAATTTCCCTTCTGCTCTTAAGGATTCCTTATCCCCTTCTCTAGCACCAGGAACGAAAATGCACGTAATTACATGATTAATTCCGCAAAGATAATAAGTATGTGTTTTAATTTCGTTCCAGTGCGAGAAACTGTTACGTGGTTGCATGAACACAACAAAACATCAAATTAAGGTATATTATTTATTTCAGATCTCCTTGTTTGTAAATTTGTCACGGATAGAGCTAGAAAACCGGATAAACCTAGGTCTATTCCCTTTACCGGATCAGTTTGGCTAAAGCAAGAATCATAAGGTTTGTTCGCAAAGCAAATCCGTGACCGCTTGAGAATTTGTTGTACTGCGCATGTCCAGTCTGTAACTTACCCGTGATTTGCACTTTGCGAACGGTCACAAGAATTTGGAATCGATAGTTTCTGCGTTTAATCGATATGATATGCAAATAAAATATATATTTCCCTTTGACATGTTATAAATGCAATATACATCGACAATATAATCTATATTTTGGGAAACTTTTAATTATCTTCCATTATTCATACATATAAGTAGCCTATGTTTATAAATCTGGCGCAATGTTATAGGAGGGAGGAGTCAGGCGCGTGAAAATAGGTTACTGCGCATGTCTCTGATAACAATTCATGCTAGAGCCTGCAAACTTTTCTTATAGTACAGAAACTGTCCGTGAGAGCTTTGCGAACAGAAGATTGAAATCAGAATCACGGACTCTCGCTTTGCGAACGCGTGTGGAGAAAGAGCGCATGCGCGAACGATGTGTTCCTGGTTTCTGACTGCTTTGCGAACAAACCTATTATAAACAAAATTTCCTTCGCTTCGGACTTGATCCGGGTCAAGTGCGACTTACCCTCTTGCTTTCGGGTAAAGCTGGCTTCATATTTTGTTAGGGGTCTGTTCATGAGCAATATGGTTAGGTTAGGTTAGGTCTGGTTTGGTTACTCCCAAGTACCATTCAATTGCATCCTGTTCAAAACAAGTAGCTTTATTAAACAGCACTTTAAGTGATTATAATTCCATTAATACTAATAAAGCCCACTGAAAGTGTTGTTTGTTTGAAATAAATTAATCTTTTCCAGTAGAGATTAGGGAAACCTAAGGTTACCCTGGTAAAGGAAGAAATGTATAATATTTCATTCCAACTTGACCCAGTGCTTTTGGATAATGTGCACTTTATCCGGGTAAAGCTAGGTCTACCTAGTTCCCAAATTTGCCCGTAATATATTGTCAGTAAAACGTTCATAAAAGTCGCAAACAACGATTTTGCGGGTATGGAACAAAGACTAAGAGTAACATAGTTGATTATATTTTCATTCTGTTCTCTAACTTTTGTAAAACAAACTTGCTTTACTGTCACAAAAAGTTACTTAAGACATTGAAATTTATTTGTATGAAATCAATAGGTAATAAAAACAAAGCACAATAAAGAGTAATTATAAAAATAAAAAGTATAATTATACAAAATAAAGCATAATGTGGGTTGCTTTCTTCATAACATAGCCTAACGTTTAGGACAACCGAGACTGAACAATATATTTCGTCAGCAGACATCAATCAGACAATTTGGACTGAGCGTACATCTCACCACAGCAAACACTGGTCCAATAAAATCAATTCACTCCATTCAGAACAGCAATATTAAATTCAGAGTAGCCTATAATAGAGCGGTTACTGCGTGAGTAATAGATTTCCAGGGAGATTTTGCAGGGATTATGTTTAGGTGGGCGCAATTCCTTATTGAATATTTGGCAGGCAGGCAGGGAAGAGAGTTATATGGAAGTAGGGAAAAGGCTAGGGGAAAGCACAATAGTATACGCAATAGTAATATTTCCTTGCGGTAATTTCCGGCCACTACAGTGCAGTTGTATATGAATATATGTGAGCGTGGAGGCTAGGCCCTCACTCGCTCCCCTAGGGACCAAAACTCCATTTCATTACAGTCAACAAGGGGTATACAGTGCGCTACCAAAACTTTGTTCACAGGTCACGTAAAAAATAATCATAACTTTCTAAAAGAGTTCCATAACCTTTCATTTCTTATGACTTTTTACCAATGCTGGAATCACAAAGCCCGGATTTTGATTACCTAAAATACTTTTAAAATGAACTATAAAATGACTACAAAAATACAGGAAAATGACTCTAAATATAAGAAAAGGTTACGAACAAATTTGAATGGAAATACTAGTTTATTCATCATATTTGTGTCTATTCTACATTTATCTTTTCAGCTTTTATCTTTTCATCAACATTTATTTTGTTGCCCCAATTATAGGCTTGTAAATAGTTAATTGATACATTCTGTTAAATGCAAACAGCAAACACTATCTTTCTGTATGAAAATTCAAATTATAACCAGATTTATTTATTTATTAGTGCTTAGAGTTCCAATAACATTCAATGTAAGTAAATGCACTAAAACTCTATACAACGCGAGAAACAACACAAAATAAGAAAATAATGCCTTTATATTTTAAAAATCACCTACAAATATAAAATGTGGAAAAAAGGCCGTAAAATGACCTAAAATGGCCAAATAATGACGCTAAATTCTAAAATTTACCTAAAAATAAATGGGGGAAGATGACCAAAAAAGACCTTAAAAATTGTCATTTTTATAATCTAGGAGTCATGATCAGAATATCAGCACGAATGGGCAACGTCCATGATGTTTCAGTTAAAAGATGACATGTCATCAAAATTTGGACCCGTATGCGATATAATCAGAAAGAGGCCTGCGATAAGACCGACTTACAAGCTAGTGTCCGTAGAGGAGCGGACAAATTTATGAATTACATACAACCACACAGAGTCGGTTTTGGTGTCGTAGTTAGTACCTCGCTGGCTTTCTGTACCCAAGGTAGCGGGTTCGATCCCGACCCACGTCGATGGCATTTACTTATGGATAAATGTGACGTATATATTTTTTTCTTTAATTTAACATACCATAGCAGAAACATGAATGGAATATCAATTTGAAGAACAGGAAGAATCCAGTTTCACGAATAAACAACAAAAGAATTCTCTCCCAGCAAATTCGAGTTTCAAACGTCTTACATGCTAACCCCACATGATCTTCTCAACCCTAAACATGGATAAGAGGATTTGTATGTATGTATGTACGTATTGTCCCCCTAAGGGTGGAAGCACTTCAGCCTTGCGGCTCATTGTGCCAACCTCCGGGAATGTAATGATGTGCAAGTCCAACGGACCCTCGACAACAGACCCCACCGCGAGCCCCCACGGAACTCCCCGACATCCAACAGATACCTCTACCATGCCACGTGTGCCACTGCCTCGGTACCTCTTATAAAGCCCCCAGGTTGGCAGCACACCAACCAGCAACTTCAGGACCACAAACCAAGGGGAGGACGGGAGAGGCGAGGGTATACCGAAACCGGGATGATTATGAGGGGTAGTTTGAAGATGAAATGGAGAGTGTTGGTGGATTGAAAGGGGGAAACGGGAGGATCCCCGAGAAAACCCCCCAAAGGTCACGGTTTCGTCCACCACGAATGACACGCCCGCCAAGCCCGGGTTTTGAACGCGGGACAGCTAGCATGCCAGGCCCACGCACTAAGCATGAGCCACCATGACGGCTTCAAGAGGATTTTCTCGCGTACCTTTCCAGCATAGAGGAGGAAGCCATTTAGCAAGAGGGCACATCCAGGAATCTTCTTCCACTATGCAAAGCTGTGCTGTCTTGCAAGCCGGGACCTAAATCACAATGTTGTGAGACTGCAAGCTTATAACTACTGTGCCAACATCAGTGTCACGTATATCTTGTGTTTTTATAATATATGCCTGTCACCGCGGAAATTGTAGTCTATTTCTGAAAGCGCCACCAGGTGGCGAGTTTTAAGGGGTCTTTTGAGTATTGAGTTCAAAAAGTAGAATGCCTCAGGGAACCGCATGAATTGCAACGATGTCGGAGGTAACTCCATCAGATATCTGTGCAAGAAGGAGGCGTATCGTTGAAGATGGCTGCCATTAATGATGCCTTAAAAAATTTAAGGATTGTGGTTTCTTTTCAATCTTGAGGAGGCAGAAAGGTACTTTTTACATTCAATGAAAACATATTTTGTTAAGCATTCTTTGGTAGCATAAGCACGCTAGAAGTCATGAAAATTTAATATTGACAAAATCTGCTAGTTTACGCTAATTGTTAGTTGGTTACCTCCTTTCGCATTCATTTGTTTAATGTTAACAGTTCTTACTTTTTGTTCTTTGCTATTTTTCTTTGTTTGCTTTTCATTTAGTTGCTTCAAATAGTATATTGTGTATTAAGATATTAGCTTTAGACTAGGATCAGTATTGGTGTCTCTTGTTATAATATATCTTCCATTACCTTTATGCAGATTTGTTTGAATCAGTTTTCTGTCGTAATATGAATTTATTTCATCAGTATTCATGGAATTCCGTGTGATACTACATGCGTGCTTAAGCTATCAAAGTTAATTCTCTAGTATATTCCACGTCCTATGGGGTAGGCCTACGCTGTAGTGGTTGAGGCGCTGCGCTACAAACCAGAAGGTCGCGGGATCGATCCCCGATGAGGTCGTTGGAGTTTTTTAATTGGCCTAATCTTTCTGGTAGCACTAGGGCCCTGGGGTCGACTCAGCCTCTTCCAGAAATGAGTACCAGGAGCAATCCTGGGGGTAAAGGCGGCTGACAACCTTACCACCTGCAAGTTCCGAATGTTTAAAATCTGCGAGCCTCAACCTCCTATGGCTTATAATAGGGAACACTTTTTACATTAGACCTATAAAGTACGCACCACTTCAATACTTTAAAGTTGCCGTAGAATATACCACGCCCACCTTTGGTATCATTAAATACGCTCCTCGTTAATATTTTAAAGTTTTAAGGAACTTTAACAAGATAAAGTTGTAAGCAATATTTCGCTAAACTTGAGAATAAGGTGACCGCCGTCACAACCGGGCCGTACCGAGTGGGACCAAGTCTACAATGTCGCCAATATTACGAACATGATTACATGCAGATTGAATTCGGCAGATAATGACTGTTGTAGCGATGTTTTATGAAAGATGTGGAAGGGTAAAAAACCTTCTGCATTAAGAATTCTAGGTCCGTGACAGATTATGTTAGGTTAGGAACAGTCATGTTAGTTTAGCAGCAGTATTATGCATAGCACGGGGTTCATGCCATGTAACGATGTTTTACGAAAGGCGTGGAAGGGCTTTTAGAAGTAGTGACAGTCTAATTTTAGGTCAGTGACAGGTTAGGAACATTTGTATTAGTTTAGGAGCAATATACTGAATAGCACGGAGATTATTATGTCTCACATTGAATCTTTTCTGCGACGGGAAATTTTACCCTTGCCCCGATCGTTTCTCTTTTGTTCCCCGCGGCTCGGAGGGGCACGGTTGCTAATGGCAGAGCATGTCTGGCTACGCTATTCTGAAGGAGTTACCAATATTTTTATACATGTAAAGTTATATATATATATAATTTAATATGAATCATTATTCATGAGATTATGTTAACAATTTCTGCCCCATTTTAAGACATTTTAAAGAGTTATAGGGCAGTTGGATGTTTGAAATTAATAAATGTTGTATCTTCCTAACTATACAATTAAATGATTATAGAATGGTGTAATTGCTAGCGATTTTACGCAATATTACCATTGTTCTCTCTCCATCTCTCGTCCTTTGGCATCTATGGCCTCTAAAAGGAAAGTTTTGTCTTCTCTCATTGATATAATTTGCAGGTTAGCTTAGGGGTGTGGGTAACCAGTGACTCACTACCCATCAGACAATTCTTGCAAAATAGGCTTTCAACAAAGTTGAGTCGGTACTCAATGTAAACCGTTACCATACAAAATTTAAACAAAATAATTACAGAAACCTTTTAGAAAATCGTGAATTAAGGTAAATTTTTTTTTTATAAGTAGGCCTATAGTGACAGTAAAAGTAACGATCATGTCACGAATATTACTGGAATGAAAACTTCGTTTTGTCTTATTTTTGTTTTCCTTTTTCAAGCTATGCTGCGGTACATAGACAGAAATAACCTTCTTGGAGGGGGACTCCATCACTCAGAGAAGCTTACGTTTCTGGTGAAAACTCCAAAGTGAATTTTAGAAATGAGTAAAATAGTGTAATACAATAATTCATTTCCTATACATACATGGTAATGGTAAAGAAAGTAATAAATGGCTTTAAAAAACCAATAGAAGAATGGACTCCACTTAATTCGTTACTTCATTGGACATTAATTTTAACAAATGAAAAATATTCAATAAAGGATTTGAACAATACGCTTGGTGATAGATATCGGAAATTCAGAAGCGTTCCATTCAGTAAACCACTCAGTTGATGCATGCAAGTCGAACACGTTCCCTCATTGTTTGTCCCGTCAATCATCTGTCAGTGCCTACCTTACCAACACTTACTAAAGAGTTCATTGTTCAGTGTTGGTTACATAGATTGTAGATAATGTTACTTAATATATCGTGTCATGTTTCCAAGCCGAATGAAATATTCTCGTAGACATATCAGATCTGTCTCGCAATTTGCTACATTTCTTTGCCGAAGATATATTGCTGAACCATAATAGAATAGTACACTGGCTGCACAGAAAACACATTGGCTAAGCAGCACGAGATAGAGGAATAAGGAGAAATTACTGCAAAAATAAACATTACACGTGACGAGTTCACAGACATTTTCTGGAAAGCACACTTAAAACAAGAAGTGCACACAGAAAAGTTAAAATGTAAAAGTAGGGTGTGTACCACATGAATGGATTATTCTTAACAAAGGAGGAATCTATTCTGGCTCATCTTATAGCCTAAGAGTAACCCTATTACAATGGGCTGGCTTATGTTATGTAGGTTACTAGCTTAAAAGGCCCGGTGGTACCCGGGTTTTGTATTTTGTAATTCGAAATTAACTTATGAAGGACTTACGATTTTCAAACTCTAGGTCCTTATGTAGGTATACAGAATTTGAAATGAGGAAGAAAAGAGGAAACAGAAATTCCGGTTACATAAAATTGTACTGTCTTTACGGAATATTTTATTTCCCGCTAACGTGTTACCATACAACCGTTTGGTGGTGAAATAAAAATGAATTCTGTGTCACTTTCCTACTTTCCTCCCCAATAATCTGGGACGTAATAATTTACTGCGAGCATAGGACTAAAATGTTCCATCCTATTTTGTATCCCTTTACATGCTTAGGGCCTATGATAAATAACCACATTTCTCAACTAATACAAAGCCTACACCTATGAATAACCTATCAGTGGGTAGCATTTTTTACAGACTTCTGATATACGTTTCTTGTATTCATGTATATCAGTTCTTTTTTAATTTATTATTAATCATTATTATTATTATCATTATGTATTTCATGTTTTTGCCCTGGCTGAGTGGCAGAGAAGGCCTTATGGCCTTAACTCCGCCAGGTTAAATATGTATATATATATATATATATATATATATATATATATATATATAATTATCATACTTGTTGGCACACACTCAGGCTGAGACAACTGGATTACGCTGTCCCCGCAATACATGTCCAGGCAGAGAAAGTTATGTGACTGCATCACATTGTGCATTATTTTCGTGTATTTCATTCTTCATGATTTATTTACACCAATGAATTATATCGATAACCTCTCTAATTGGTCAAAGCCCGGCTATATGAACACTGCAAACAATATTGTTGTTATGAGAACTGAACTATATGTTGTGATGAATTCAGTGTAATATTTTCATAAATTATAACATTTATCAAGGGAAGGTATGATTTGTTAGAATTTTGATGTTGATTGCGTTACTTGTCGGATTGAAGTGGATATGTGAGCGAAATTTTGTGAAAATTGGTCAAAGCATATAGATTTTTATAGGGAACATACTTATATTTATTTATTTATTTATTTATTAATCTCCAATTTGTAAAACCCTATTTTACCCTAAGGTATGTTAGGGTTGTAGATAATACAGACATGCATACTTAAAGAAGAACAATCATTTAAACAGTTTTACATAGAATAAAAACAAGGTAAAAGAATAGAAAACTATTTCAACTAATGTAACAAAATTATAAATGTTTAAAAATATGCTGGACAAAATTCAAGAATTCTGATGAACAACATCTTTTACAATATATGCTAAATAAAGGCTTTTGTAAGTGAATCCTACATTCCATAAGGTGCAAATTTAAACAATAACGTGCTCTTTCAAAAGCAGGGCATTTAAATAGGTGTTCTATAGTCTGCCTATCCTCTGTACAGAAACATTGATAACCATTGATGAACATACTTATATACATATCTTAAATTTTATATATTAGATAAAATTTGTAATTTATTTATTTATTTACTTATTATTTACTCTAAGTCTAAACGAATCCTGATAAAGCACAATGATGGCTGGAAATCAACAAAAGTCAAAACATTACAACATACAGCAAACTATCTATGAAGGATTTGGGTTAGGGGGTTAAAGAAACAATATTTTGACAAAATAGTGAGATTCTAATTTTAAAATCCAAGTTTTCCTCTTAAAAAAAGGCGGGAGAAAAGAGTAATGGAAAATCAACAATATTATATACTAAGATCTTTTTCAACCTATAGAAACATATGCCCACGAAAGTTAGGAAGGGCGTGTCTTGCAATTTTAAGTGATGGCGAGGAAGTTTAAATTATTTAAAGAGTAATTAGCTAACTGGTCTTTAAAGGCGTGTGTAGGGAAATCATCATTAATAGTATAACATGCCTTTAACCATCACTAATTTTCTCAAGACTACTTAGACAACACGCAAGGAAATGTATTACCATGCTGAACAAGAGAGTTAAACCAACTGTATGGTATATGCACTAGGCAGGATAAGAACAGCGTCATTTTTAATTTCTCATTATAGGCCTACTATTTCCAACTATGGAACCTAGACACCTCAACAATGTCATCAAGTGAGGTTTATTTTTATACGAATAGGTTAATATTATCATTAAGAAGGAATTCTTGTCATTCGGAGATTTTGTATTCAAGGAATAATTTGGTAAAAAAATTATGTTAAAGCTGATTGAACTCCATTAACTCCACTAGAACGCCATAGCTTACACCACTAAACCATATTGCTAGTTAAAACTAGTTCAGATGAGCTACTTGTGCGAATTGCTTCATTTAACAAGGCATAATATTTTTTCGGAAAATATGATAAAAATGACTTGTAATTTCAATTAAAGTAAATATATTTAGTTTAATTATTCAAAATTATTATCTTAATGATGTTTTAAAAAGTATTTTTAAGAAAATAAATCCATAGCAAGCTAAGTTTATAAACATGCACCACTGGTACAAGCGTCATATCTATTTCCTTTCTTTACGCAGATTTTTATTAATAAGTGAAAAACTGAGCTCGTTATTTATAAAATTAGATAACTTTTATTAAAAACTATTGTATGCATCAAGTACGCAAAAACGTGAGCTGACTCATCTCATATTTCAGACTCGGCTGCGCCTCGTCCGCTAAAGCCTTGCTTTGCGTACTAGATGCATAAATAGCTTTAAATATATTGCTTACTCCTTTTACCTTGTGCCATACATTTGTTTTATATCCCATCTGCTTGTTTATTCAGTGGAAATAAATTAATGAACTTCAGGGCTCCAGTCATAAGGGAATGGGCCAGTATAACAACATGAGATAGTACATGCTTGGGGTAAAGCTTCTCACCGCTCATTTCCTTGACGTGCTATCTCACTTAATTTAGGGTAAATCTCACGCCTGCATTCAGCCGAAAGAGAAATGAGACACATCTAACATTAACTGCGAAGTAACCCTGTATCCGAAATGGTACTATGGGGATGAAAGTTAAATGACTTTTCTGCATTTCAGGCTTTTCTGCTTTCATAGGAATTTTGATGTTGATACCACAGCAGAATTCTTCTTAAAATGAATATTAAATTAGCATTCTTAACTTACATTAGGTACAGTTGTGTAGTTACGCGTATTATATTAACATAAAATGATAGGTTAATTGTTTATGTATAGGTTATTTTGTTTTCATTAATAAATGTTATTTCTAAGGAGATTATAGTACAATACTATATAGCGATTATGTAAGACCATAATGGAATGAAGAGATTAATTTCTCTAATGAATCGTGCCAAACCTGGAAGTCCCCTCCCAGATATATAACAACCACCTCGATACCAAACTAACGAGCGAAAAAGTTGGCAAACGCTATACCAGAAATTATTTCTAGGGAACTGCAGCTGGATGGATAGTCCGAATACAACATATAGGCCTAATACCAGATTCAACAGTAGGATCAAACAGTGCTGGAGATACCCTACAGACTCAGCAGGTACGGTACCCGGGACTTTACTTCACTTCCCCAATTCTTTGGAATGGCGCTTTCAACTGCTCGGCAGTGAACGATTCGTGACTTCACCATGGCGGGAATGCCTAATCGGTTCACTTCCACAATTAAAAAATTAAGTATGTACGGTATACCATGCGACGGTTCAGACAGTGAGGGACAATCCCTCATCCCCCCTGCAAATAGCACGCTGCTCCCGCTGAATATCAACCGCAAACGTGGGTCACATCCCACGTGAGAATGCGTGAGGGATATGAAGAACCACCGCTGCCTGCCGCATTAACACAACGGTTGACCACAGACTTCAGTGCGACTTTACTTTAACAGTTATATATCCAAGAAAAAGCATAGTAGTAAATCGAAAGCTAGGATAAAGTATAATCCATCATATTTATTTATATTACACTAGCTGAAAAGGCCCGGCGTCGCTCGGGTTTTGTTTTTGTAAATGCGAAAAAACTTATGAAGGACTTTCGATTTTCAAACGCTAGGTCTTTAAGGTCTTTATATAGGTATTTAGAATCTGAAATGGGGAAGAACGACTTATCACACACAAACTATTCCCTCAGAAAACGCTAGATAGGCTATAGCTTATTATAGCTTATAGCAGATCCCCGCTGCTTCGCCCAAGATAATTAATCGAAAGATTAACAATTAAGGGCAAAATACTAAACTATTATATTTATTAACACTTTGCACACGAAACATTCATAGGTCTAAACTAAACGATTGATAGGCCTAATTAATGAAACAGCTAGAGGCCCTAGGCCTAAATCCGGCTTTGAAGTGAATTCCACGATTAGAAAGCGCAGCATGGGGAAAATAACCTCAGACTCGAGTTCCCTGGCCCAAAAACCCCTGCATAATGAGTTTCGTCCAAATCAAACAATGCCCATTTAGGCCTATATTCATTATTCTTCTTCCGTCTAGGGTGAAAATTTCATCTGTCTGCGTGCCTTGACATTATAAACAAATGAATCGGCCAGAGTGGGCTTACAAAATTCAAACGATCGCGATGCTTTTATTTCCAAGATATGACGAAAGTATGAAAGCCATCTGCAATTGATTTGACAACTGAAATGTATTACTGAAAACTGATGCTTCGAAAGCGCAAAAGCGTTCGTTTGGAAAGAACGGGCTTCAGCAGTTTGTATTCGATCAGCTTCTAATCTTGCTTCCCGTTGCTCGTCTGTTTCTGAAGCTCGTAATGCCTTTTTATTTTGTGCTTGAGATGTAGGCCTAGTTCGAACAATCGATTTCCGTTTGTGGGGCATAATTGTCGACGATGCTCGCAAATTCGCAAAAAATAATAATAAATAAATAAATGGAAAAATTCAGTATTCGAAAGATTATGAGAATTGAAATCGATTAAACTCACGATGAAAAAAGTGTGTAAATGTACTATGTGACAGACAGACATATAACTTATTCGTTTTTATTTATATAGATGAAAAATGGAATAAGCCATTGAGACCGTGGTTTCTATATTCATTTGTCCAGACTTATAATTCCGTTACATTTCAGGCAGATTTAACGACCCTACATAAGAGATTTTAATTACGATTACATATAAAAATGTTGTAGCCAGGACCCCGAACTAAGCAACTTCCCCGGAATTTTCTGTAAACCATCTTTCATAAGAAGCATATTCTATCTTAAATAAATATTTAATATTACCTTATTATAAACTTCTCTGGCGTTTACAATAACTTGCGATATCCATTGCCTTCCATAGCGATCGCGATGCTTTTTTTTTCGAAGGTATGAAAAAATATACAAAGCCTTCTGCAATTGATTTGACAACTGAAATGCACCGCCGTCTCGAGAATAATACAGTTTAGAAGGCAGTGCTGAAAATTGCACGTCTCATTCCCGTTTTCACTCATAACTCACGAACGAAAGCTAAAATTAAAAATGTAATATGCCAGAAACCTTCCCGGGAATGTACTCAACAACTTCCCAAAGTTTCATGGCGATCGGTTGAATGGTTTAGTAATGCATAAAGGACAAACAGACATACATTCATTTTTATATATATAGAAGATTATGTTAATATCCCTGAATTATCACACGGAAAAAATGGCCGGCATTGTTGTTTTTCACTAACATTCTTAAAGAAATATTTTTTTATCTTCCACAATACAGATCTTATTAGTTAGACATTATTTGACAAACTGCTTCTGTTAGTCATTTTTGTTAGGGCTAGAATCTATCTCAGGGCCAAAAGCCACCGGAAAGATCGTGGTAATTAATAGTCTTAACAACCTCAATGAGCATTTCAAAATAAAAATAACAATCTGAATATGTTATAGAACTACATGAGTTAAGAGATTAATCAAAACCAGATATAACATAGAAATAAGTGAATTAACACTTTAACAGTTGAATGTATAAGTCAATATAAGCAACCAAGAAATCACTAGGCTCTAAGTTTGATATCAATCAGGGAAAAAATGGTTCAATAGCAATAGGAAAATGTGATGACATAAACCGAATCTTTGATCACAATAAACAGCATTTTTTCAATGTATCAGTATTTATCCATACGGGACTTCATAAAAGTTATAACAATACCCAACTGATAACTTTATCCGCGATTACATTAAGCGGCGTTCACTGTACATCATAAACAATTTTTTGTCCTTTCGGTTAAAAGGGTTTCGGATAACAGAGAATCTACTGTACTACCAGTTCCATGTGCTACACTTCAGCAATCTGATATTTTTTTACAAGAAAAACTGATCTAATACTGTTCACCTTAGCTTAATGTTGTGATGAGGAACAGTAGTTGACAAGCCTTGCCAACATTTCCCTTCACCCAGTAGAATAAATGTAGTGAAGCGATGTACATTACAAAAGAATACAGGCTTTGAAGAACAATTCATGAACCCTCGCCAGTACGTCGAAAATGGCTACTTTTTGTTGCTCCTAACTATCAAACTTTCTCTCCAGTTGTTGTATCCAGACAATTCAGTTGAGAATCTACGCTGTACATGTATACCGGTGGAACAGAGCCCATCAGTTAAGAAAAATTGCTTTAGATCGAAGATCAAAGTAATAAAATAATTTCTTTCGCTCCGAGAATCTGGCTAGAGCTATACAGACGCCAAAGAAACGCAGAAGCCAATAAAAACTCTCTCGGGCAAAGTAAGATAAGGCCAGACAGTATCATTTCTAGACAATATAAAACTGGATTTAGTGAGAGCTGAAAATGCCAGCGTCAAATGTTGTTTCTTGAATATTAAAAAATACAGCGATACACTGTAACAAAAGAATAAAGTTTTGATGTAGAGCTTGGTAAGTATTTCCACAGTCACTATTGATATAAATTCTTACTTCGTTGCATGTGTTGTACGTTTTCAGAGAAGAGTGTGTGAGAGATGGCTATCATTCCATGTGTCAGGTTCCAAAATTATACATAAACACAATGCCATGCAACTCATGAATGATGAAATATTGCACTATTTACATTATTTAATTAAAATGAAAATTAGTGTTTCGCTACAGACGTGAATGTCTCTTTCTGCCCACAGATCATAAATCATGCCCGAGTGAATGTTAATTTAAACGACAATAACTAGATTTCTAGTTATACAAATGGTAAAATGATACTATGACCTTTACACAGGAATTCATTTCATGTACGGAACGAAACTGATAACATTCGTTTTAAGAACATATCAGCATGCGAAATATGGTATAAGACTATCTTTACACCGCACCAATGATCTAAACTAGAATACATTTACCGTATGATAATAACATAATGCTGTAAGAACTAACGAGAGTTATAGAGAGTTAATTAATGCGAGTTTATATGAAGCCAGGCTGTAAATTCTACAGGACATACAAAACTAGAATTCAAAATACAATAAAAAAATTATTACTTAAAGCAAAATAAATCTCAATAAAATGTTCATAGAATATTATAGGAGAAATATTCCTCTGATACTGGGATTTCAACCCAGGACCTTTGGCTATCCGTGCCAATGCTCTACCAACTGAGCTAAGCCAGAGTTCACTTCACAGTGCCAGATGGAAGCTCTCTTCTATGACTGATTGCCCTTAATGGTCTACCTCACTGACAGACATGTTATGACATATGCAGTACTGTGAAGCACACTAATTAGTGATTTTTGTGTCCAACAGAGACAATAATCTGTGGTTCATGAATGCATATATATTTCTAGAGTCTACATATATCGCACTTGGCAAATTAACTAAGTATTCGTAATGTATACATTTATACAAGGAAGCAAGTGAAATCATCAAGTAGGCCTAGGTTCTAAATTTGAGATCATTGGGGAAAATTTCAGTAGAATGAAAATTGTGCTAGGAGATTTCAATAAGAAAGTAGGAAGGGAGGATATTTTCAAGCCCACGATTGGGAACGAAAGTCTCCACTTGCAGAGCAACGACAATGGGGTTAGACCAGTGAAATTTGCCACCGCTAAAAATTTAATCGTGATAATGATAACTACACATGGATCTCGCCAGATGGAAAGACTCATAATCAAATCGATCATGTGCTAATAGATGCAAGGAGACAGTCTAGTATAATCGACAAATATGTTTAGTTCTACCGCTACACTATTTAACTCATTGTACTCTTCGAACTGCACCTACCCACTACTGAAGTAAACACCCATCTATTTTGTTAGTGGCTACTTAAGGACTCGCCTAAGCTACGGAGAATCATTTTACACTGTCGTCGACTATCTGCGGCTATACTTGTTCTGTACGTGTATATGTGCATTTACAAGTGTTACTAAATTAATAAAATTAAGAATAAATAAATTATAATTTCATGTGACTTTGAGTACATTTATCAATTACCTTTGTCACCAACTGTGCTAACCAAAACCTGTCTCAAGTAGTAGGCTGAAATCCTGCTGACTGTTTGCGAGATTTAGAATTCCATTAACGCCGGAAACCAATTACTAACTAAAAACTTATGAATTAAAAATGACATAATTGTGAATAAGTACCTGTGAAGCACAACTGTGTACCATAATTCAAACCATGGCACACTGGATCTGACAGATTTCCTCTTCATAATCCTCAAGTATTCATTATTATGCTATGATGTCTTTATTTCCCGTGTTTAATTTGAGGAATAGAACCCTGGCATAGGCTAATCTACTTCTCGATTGCACGGAACGGTCATTATCAATAAGATTCATGTCACAAATATATTGTAATATTAGGCTGTGTTACATAATAGTACATATTTATATGTGCATGTTCCGTAGTTCATGCAACCCAGTTTAAACGTATGTAGGCCTATGCCACTTTTAATTTACATAAGATCCACTGAATCAGAATTAGGCACTTCTGTGAAAATTTAACGTACACCGTCCTAGATTCGAAAAAGTGCAACTATTTTGTATATAACAGTGGTTCTATCTTGTATGTGGTACGTGAATTCTGGATGAGTAATTAAGATGAATGGTATAGCTGAATGAAATAAACTACCAGTGTTTTATCACATTTCGCCTTAGGGAGGGAGATAATAGAACCGCTATTTACACAGAGAACTAACTAACCACACCTCATGCTATGCAGTAATGTTGTTCTGTACTTCTGCTGGGAAATCTAACTGCGGAAATGTTTCATTAGAACCTGGCAAAAATATTAATTCAATACAAAGAGAAAATGTTTCAAGGCAAAGGCACTCCCAAGAGGGATATGTAATACCATTATTTCCTGAACAAAAACAAAGAGAATCACTTCCCACGGAAGGATTTATAAGCTTGATAACTATATCAACTTCGCTATTGTTCGTCGATATCTTGTGGAACTTGTCAATACCAGAATTTTGGCAAAAACTACTAATAATGTGGTAGAGGAAAAACCAAAATCAATGTTAGAGTACGATTACCTCCACAAAGTCTCTGGCCTTGAAGACTAACCCAGCCAGCGAGCTTCTCGTTACCAGCTTGCGCGGATTCGCTGCGCGTAAGATCAGTGAGCTACTGTTGAGCACAGAGTGAAGATCATGCAGCACGTTGCCAGTGGTAGAAAATACTATAATAGTTGTGGAGGGATAATGCCGCAGAGAGACAGAGACAGACAACACGTGGAGTGGGATAGCCAATCAGGGTGCAGCTACCAGGAACTCTACGAACGGTGAGACTCGCTCCTAAGAAATAAACGTAAAAACCCAGAGACTTTGTGGAAGTAATCCTACTCCTAATTCAAATTTTCGAACTTTTAGGTTACCAAATTCGGTACCAACAGGAAATAGTTTTAGACACAAGGGAGTATTACATTGAGCTAAGTAGCTTCCTAAGTTGTGTATCTAGTATTGTGGCATGTATAACATTTTGGAGACTACTCATGTGTGCCAGAAAACTCGCCAGATCTTGTACTTTTTAGGAATGTCATTGTTTGTAAAGAATGTGCTAGATATATTCAAAAAATCTATACAGGTTTTGAAAGAGGTTACTTGTAATGGTTCTGCAACCATTCTTAAGGTAATTTGTTAGAAAACATTCTGAGCTGCTTTTGCGGAATTATAAACATTGTTCCTTGTTTGCGGGACATATTTCTGTAACTTTACCCATGATTACAACTTTTTGAAAACAATATAATGAAATACTGAAACTAGATTTCTTCTCGGCAGATAATACACTGCTGCTTGCTCACTGCTCGGACAGACGGCGATATTGGCGTTCTGCAGTCCTTCATAACCGCGGGTTAGTAACGTCATCAGCAGCGTGACGCGTTTGATGACGTTTCACATTCAAACCCGGTGTAACCCTTGGCAGTTATGCTTGGTTTATTAGTATTATTAAACTACTCAGAACGTTAACATGCGGTATCATTATTGTTCTTCGCCGCCTTGTCACTCGGTAAGAATGTTCTGTTGCCAATGTAACTTAGCGCCCACAGACCAGTCAGATGAAATATACAATCATTAATATACTAGTTCTTAATAGTTTGCATGCACGGTCATGAAACCTTGCAACTCTGCTAAAGTACTCATGCGGAGTTGACATGTAGCTGTCAAAATGCACTCTAAGATTCTGATTGGTTGAAATTCCAGAGGTAACAATCTGATTGGTGCGGTAGGAAATAAAGCAGTTTCCAGTCTCAATACACATCACAATGACAAAACGCAAAACAAACTTGATATATTTCAATGTTATCTACTACCCACTTGAATATGCACAATTATACTACTTCCATCCTTTATATGAGTAGCCTAAGTAAAGACACAAATACATAACTGCAAAACATGCGATCTGTATTGTGTGTACATAGAAAAAAACGGAAGTATATTACAAGGAAACAGGAGAGAACTTGTACATTAGAGAAATTAACTAAGCTTCTATACCTGTAATTTATCATCGCTACTGTATAAAACGGAAGTTAATCACCCTTGCATAACAAAAGACTGGCTGATACGATATTTACATTTTTAAAAAGAAAACAAGTGGGGGTTCCGGCAACTGTAAGAATGATTGATGAAAACTGAACTTTAAATTATCTTGTTGCTGTGACATAAACAAATCAAAATTATTGAATGAAGCGACTGAGAAGCTGTGTTACCTAAACATAAACTCTGAATAAGACTGCTCACCCATACGTTGAATTATCTCACCATAAAGTGATTTCTTCTTCTTTCACGAATTTTATCTCCCCGTGATATGTACATCTACGCGGCCCACGCGGCCCGGGCCTAACAGGACCGCGACCCGTCGAGAAAGGGAATTTATATGGACCGCATATATACTTCTTTGGCCAGGCAAGGACATGGGAGGGCCTCCCCGGATGAGTGATCAGCCCAATGCCGAGGACCCCTCCGAGACAACGCGAACACATAGGACAATACACACCTGCCACACACACACACACATACACACACAGTCATGCCGAACAAAGCGCGGATGAGATGATGGTGATAATAAGGGTAAGATGAAGGGTAAGATGATATCCGGGGACCACAAAGGCATAAAGTTACCCGACATTTGACTAATAGGTGGAAAAACCCCGAACTAGGAAGCTTGTCCCGAGCAGGAGATAAACCCGGGCTCCACAGCGGTTGACCATATAACATGATTTCCTTTCCGTTATTTTATTTCTCTGATTCAATTATTTTACAGAAGTTCGCTACTTACATGCCAATGTTATGAAGATGAATATCTTACTACTTTCAAAAGAAGAAGTAGGCCTACAAATAGGGATTACATGGAAGAAATTGGAAATGCGAGGCTAGTGAGAATCTTTGTCAGTCGTTATAAAATGGATGGATTGAAAGGATTTTTTCTAGAAAATCCATAAAATGTGTGCTCTACTAGAAAAGTAATTCACCAAACACCGTTAGTTTTTTCTATCAATAAAGCTCCAGCGTGCGTCTTATATGTTAGAACAAAAGGTACAAATTACAAATTGTACTTTTAAATTTAGGGATAAAGAAACCGATGCAATCACACCGTTGGATATGAGTCATTTACGCGCTAGAGGTGGATTAAAGCCAGGTGTACAGTCGTATGATGGAGAGACAATAATACAATTTTTATTGTATTTAACACTATATAATGATTTTAATACTGATTTGTGTTTATTTCATCGTGGCGACGTCCCAGGTATCCATGCAGTTAACACAATCCTTTTCCGATCTTCTGAAATTAAGGCTAGTTTGGTCTGTCTGTCGGTGGTGATGTTATGCCCCCGTGAGCGAATGAGGTATTGCTGCACGTAAACATGTTTGTCCTCGAACAGTGCAGCCTTGTAATCTTGAAAAGTAACGGTTCGGCGTTCCACGGTTGCGGAGCCCTTCACGCCCTTATTTTTAAAGAGGCTGTCACCATCCGCGAACCTAATGGCGTACGTCTTTGACGTAGGCCCACAAATTCTAAAATCGTTCTGTGATTTACCTCATCCGACCACAGACCAGGCACCTTATGTGTTCCTACAGTTTAAACGGGGTATTCAGGAGGTACCTTTTCATAGTCTAGACCAGGGATGGCCAACTTCTTTTGCCCAAAGGGCCACTTCCATACTTTCGCTAAAAGCAGGGGCCGCACAAGAACTTAAAGGGAAATTTAGGCTATATAAATTAATGTATAAACAAATGCTATGGATATTGAACATACTTTAATGTTGAAATAATATATACTACTAATCATACAAGAGTTGAGCAGAACAAAATCAACAATTTTACTGAAAAAAAAACCACTAGTGATAACACTGAGGGCGGGCACAATCGTTCACAAGTTTGTCAAAATCAATTCTTGTCGAGGTGGTGGCCACTTTAAGCAAATCTTGAAGATGGTTGTCTGTAAGTCTGTTACGGTGAGTTGATTTTATAAATTTCATCGAGGAAAAAGTGCTCTCACAAATGTAGGTGCTTCCAAACATTGAAACAATTTTTTTACCAAAATCACGTAGTTTGGGATATTTGTCCTCAGGCAGCCTACTCCAGAATTCGACACCAGTTTCTGGTCTTTTCTGGAAAACTTGGTCACTTTGCAAATCACAGAGCTCCAACTGTAGGTCGTCATCTTGCTGGGAAATGTCACATGTCATGGGATTGTTGAATAAGAAGAGATGTGGTCGCAGTTCATTAAAATCCAAAAATCGTTCATTGAATGACTCCAAAAGCATATTCAATTTCGGTATGCAAAAACTGAAATCACTGGTTGGAATTTCTTCCATAATTTCTTTGCACGATGGGAAATGTACTAGATTAGCTTTTTCTAGGCTTGATATGAAAACCTTAAGTTTATTTACAAATCCATCTAAGTGTCCAACTAACTGAGGTACTGTTTGATTTCGACCTTGCAATTTCAAGTTAAGTTCATTCATGTGGTGACTTATGTCGGTTAAGAAAGCCATATTGCATAAAAACTTAGAATCTAGTAGTTTTTCTTGAACTTCTTTGGAGATAGGCGTATTTATATGTGCATTGAGAAACTCAGCTACCTCTTTTCTTAAAGCGAAGAATCGTTTTAAGCAGTTCCCTTTACTTAGCCAGCGTACTTCTGTGAAGAGTGTCAAGTCTCCATACTCTGCTTCGAGTTCTGTTAGAAAAGCCATGAACTTTCTATGAGTCAATGACCTATTTCCTCCTTTGATCATGTTGACACATTTCATAACTGTTTTCATTGTGTCTTCCATTTCCAGCATTTTCCCACAAAGAGCTTCCTGGTGTATAATACAGTGAAATGATGGACAGCTGATACCAGCCTTTCTTAACAAGCCCACTAGGCCTAGTTGAGAGCCAACCATAGCTTTGGCCCCATCTGTTACAATTGCTGACAACTTTTTTGTTCCTTCACAGCTGTTGAGGGCTTTCATAAGTGCATCAAAAATGTGTTGACCTTTAGTATGACCATGCAGTGACTCTAGAGCCAGTAATTCTTCATTTATCATGAAATTATTGTCTACTGTTCTGATGAAAATTAACAGTTGAGCAGTGTCTGTTAAATCAGTGGACTCATCCAAGGCTAGAGAAAAGTAGGAAGACTCAGAAACAATATTACTTATTACACTGGAAACATGTTTACTTATTTCTTCAATTCTTCTAGTGACAGTCTGTTTTGAAAGTGAGACGTTTTTAAACTCATTACTAAATTTTTCTTCACCAAAAGCTTGAGCCACTTCTATGCAGCATTTCTTTACAAACTCACCATCAGTGAAGGGTTTTTTGGCTTTAGCTATCTCTGCACTTACAATATAAGAAGCTAAGAGTGCATTTTTTTGCAAAGTTGTGGATTTATTAAATAGGTTTTTTTGAGCACTAACCTTTTTCTTCAAGTCAGATACAATAGTAAGCCTAGCTTGTCCAGTGTAATCTTTGTACTTAGCTGCATGGTGCTGAGTGTAGTGCCGATTGAGGTTATATTCTTTATGGACAGACAGTACAAGCAAACACACTAAACACTGGGGTTTATTGTCCTTGTTATTTACAAACAGATACTCGGTTTCCCACTTGTCTTGAAACACTCTGTTTTCTTCTGAAACTTTTCTTTTCTTACCCATCGTGAAATAACGTAATTAGGTTTGTAAGTTAAAACTAAACACAGTGATGAAGCACCAGCAGTTTGACAGTAGCTAGCCTCGCGTGCGCACAGTCTTAGTATCTCAGAGTCACTGAGTGTTTTGTTTGGTTCCGAACGCGCAGTTGCCAAACCGTGCAGTCAGTCTTTTCGGAAAGCGTAGTTGCCACACCGTGCGACATCAAACTGGCGTGTTTGCCTTATAGGCCTACTCAAAGTATACTTCCTACTGATTCTCTTAAAGTAATTAAACCTTTATTTTGCTAGTTGTTAAAAAATTTATTATCAGGTCGTAATTATATACAATTTGAACTTAACCTGGACTCTTGTAGGAAATTTTGTATTTTATATTTCTGTTAAAAAATATCTACCGTAATACTTTTAACCGCGGGCCGCCAGTTGGCCATCCCTGGTCTAGACATTTCGACAGAACTGGTGACATCATGGTTCTTAGGTGGTGAATTTGGCCGTCGTAATTTTATCGATGGCTCGCAAGGCTCGTACCACGAAGCATGCTGGAAATGTGCAGAAAATTTCGTCCCCCTTTAGCCTATTTTCATAACCTCATCGGTTACGATTCCCACCTGCTCATAAGGGCTTTGGTATCCAGGTACGGCACAAATCTGAAAATCACAGCTAAATGTTTTGAAAAATAGATTCTGTTCTGGTGCTGATCGATAAGGTGAGAATAAAATTCCTGGATACATTTAATTCTCTATCCTCGAGTTTAGTATACATTCGATAGAGCACCTTTTATGTAACTAAAAAGAATTAATGTAGCATCTATAATTCCAGTAAGGACAGTAAGCCTTCATAGTCTATAACGGTGCGATAAGTAACTTAATATAGGAAGTATCCTGAGAAGTGTCAAAGACCCTACGACTATATATGTATATATATATATATATATATATATATATATATATATATATATATATATAGAGAGAGAGAGAGAGAGAGAGAGAGAGAGAGAGAGAGACCCGGGCGGCTTGGGTCGCTTAAATCATAAAAGGGAGAGGTAAAACTACGACAAAGAAGAAGAAGATGATATATATATATATATATATATATATAGAGAGAGAGAGAGAGAGAGAGAGAGAGTACACGAAGGGACATGATTAAAAAAATATAAAGTAATGTAAAGGTACAAGTGGATGTAAATGTAATGAACGAATTTTAAGTATCACGATACAAATAAATAAATCGTTTTCGAGTAATCCATGATGTCATTAACGTCACTGTAGTTGCCGTTATCCATTGCCTCATCGTTACTGCGGCAGTTCCTTTCGATGCTGATAATTTCACTGGCAATTTAACTGAGTTGAGCGAATGCTTGTCGTGAAAAAAAAAAACGTGAGTTCAAAAGCGGAATTATGTTACCCAAATAAAATAAACACAAGTGCTTTTCGGTTAGAAAAAGAGCCCACTGAAAATCGAGAATAAAAAATCGCATAAAAACAATTTTATACTTGGGTTATCTAACTTCTGGGGATGTGACACGGAGTCTCTTGACTTTTTCTTAATTTTACTGCCACTTTACACGAAGAAGATTTTATTTTTCTTAATTTTTTTTCGAAAACGGCTATAGCAATTTCCTTGAAATTTTATACACAAGTGTTAATACTAAGGACTAAAAGTTTTTTGGAAAACAATTTTTCGAAAAAATTTGAAGGATAGTTATGAACCCGCATAGACTCAGGCTTGCATGGCGAAATGAATATTCACTTCCTGCAATAGAGTTTTTTATTGTATATTTTATTTTTTATTTATTTATACTGACGAAATCAAGGCCTTAAGGCCTTCTCTTCCACTTCACCAATAAAACTATGCATATTAAAAATAATACAAAATTTGATAAACATCTAAAAATCTAAACATGTTACAGAGAATAAGTCTTATGCTACATTATCGGGATGTGAAATGAGAAAGGTGTATTCTCCATGTCATGTTATTGAAGTTACCCACGCTGTCGTCACGAAGGCTACCACGAGGAAATAAAATTAATACGGGCACTAGGCAAAACTTTGTCTTAATCTTATCAGTGCCTCAATCCGTTTAGTGTTAAACTGTAACGAATTCACTATGCACAATGTGCAGTGTAATGCAGTTTCAATGCAAGACATGGAACTATTTTCATTAAATATTCCAAACATTCCTCGATGACATGCTCTGAGCAAAATTACTTCATGGCAAGTACGTGATTAGAGTGATTTACTTTACGATTTGTATGCATAGTTTCATGTCCGGTAGAAAATAAAATGAAGTGAGAGGTTGTTAAACATTCAAAGCAGAATAACTAGTTTTTATAAATTCACCCTAAAATGTCTGCAGTTTGGAAGTAAGCAAAGAACATAAATCATTTTTCAATAATATTGTATAAGTACAAAGCAAAAAATTTTGCTGACATGTAAATGTAATCGATGAGAAAGAAATTTCTGAATCAATCCTACCCCTCTTCAAAATTTGTTTAGCCTAACTTTATGTAGACTTACGCCATCATCTAAAATAGTGCACACGGATTAGTACAGGATTTTTACCAAAATGTTATACCCAAGAATCAGCAGCCAAAAAAGGAACTATAGGCCTACCTGTAGTTTTAACGATGAATGGGCAAAGTCTATAAAATTTTGCACTTTCGGAAGCGCAGGTCTATCCATTCTGCGGTTACATTATATGAATTGAGGCATAACTTACACATAGTGGCATGTAATTTTAAAAGCATATCAAAATTTTATTATTTCTGAATTCCTTGCCTATTGTACTGTGTGTAAAATCTATACTATAAAAGCAGCAGAGATCCTAAGAGTTCCTGGAATTTGAGGTTCCCGGGATTTGGATAGTCGACAAAGGGAGGTGGTAAAGTAATCATCCGCAGTAGCCCCCTTTAAACCTAGGATTTCTCCTGGCACTTGGTCACAAAGCAAAAGTGATGATATAATAATTTAGGTGCTTTATTCAGAAACTCAGGTGTCCTTATCGGGGTCCGACCCCGCGACCTTCCTGTTTGCAGAAGAGAATATACGCGGTAATCTGTACCAACAATTATATATTTTAATATCGTGTTTCGGCAGAAGAGAGACAATGGCATTAAAACTCCTAGTTTATACAGGCTACAACATTGTATTTGACCGATTTTAATTAAACGGTAGGAGAGATATAATTGCATGTTGACGCAATGGTGCAGTTTAATACATATTTATTAATATGACAATGCAAATCAAAGAAAGGATTAGTGGCAATAATTCATTTAACCGGAACGAATACACTCGCTCACTTGCATCACATATGCATGGCATGTTCCACATACATTTACCCCTACATATTTTTACAACCAATCCCTATTTCAATGCTAAAGTATTCTATAAATTATCATTATGCTATATTTTACTATCGCAGCATTAGGATAACGAGATGTAAATTGAAGGAGACATAATATAAATATATCCATCCACACGAGGGTAAAATTCTATAGAACCACACAAAACAGTTTTCGGTTTGGAGCAAAGGGTACTCTCCCTGCCTTTATTTCGAATATTCTCAAAGCCCTTGAATTTAAAAATTATATGGAAAAAATAGCGATACTTTTAAAGATTCACTGTAAATATTACAGTATCACCAGTATTTCAATCATCGACTTCAATTATCAATATCCAATGAGAAGTAGTAACATTCTGGGATAATTGCCACAATTATGGCCTTCATTATACAAGTATAATAAGCTTATTTTATTTTGGATCCTCATGAAATGGACTGACAAAGTGTCACACGAAGAACCTCAGAAAAGTGAACGAGAAGAGATCAATCCCGAGTGAGGTTCTTCGTAGAAAAGCAAATTGGATAGTTCACATCTTGAGAAGAAAATGACGATATCGAAGGAAAATCTTGGATGAAGAAGAATCCAGCTCCTACACGATTTAAAGGAACGAAGAAAACAAAAATTACGAAAGAGAATGCCAAGGATATGGGAGGTGGAGAGACAGATCGGCAGATCAAGTCCAAGGAATTATACTAGGCAGAACATTTAGTAATAATAACATAACAATAATAGTCATAATTTCAGCTAGTGCATGTAATAAGTCTGACTAGGATCTAACCGGCAAAAGTGAGACAAGGTAGATATTTCTGAACTGCAGACTGTACTATTGGCTTAAGCACCGATATCAAGAACAAAAATACCGTGTGCATTCCAGAACAATTCAGCAGTAGAGAGCATTGGTGAGAACAATAATGCTCGGTCGGATAGGTATCGCTCAGTGTGTTACACATAACAAACCACATTCCTAGCAATGACTGTATTCAATGCGCAAGATATTCTGGAGAGCGTATGCATGCCCAGTCCATTGTTACCCGGCCTCAAGAGGCTAAAGTGACAATGGCCGACTTGGAAATGCATGCGGCTTGGGTCGATTCCATACAGAATACCCTCCATACACTGTTAGTCTCCTTACTATAGTGTTTAGAAACCGAACACGTTGCGCTTTCGTAGTTCCCGATTGAGGGCGCATTGATATATCAACATTGCGATATAGTACAGTTATTTATTCCATACCCAGGAGGCTTCCTTTGTTAGTTGGAGAATTTTGCTGCCAGCTCAACCCATGATTTTTATTGCTACCTCAGCCAATAAAAATCGAAAAATATTTTGTGACAGTTACTCCTCTATCCGCGTGGAGTCAAAAGCGGGTTTGCAAGATCTAGTTCCAGTAAACAATAACAACGTATGAATTGATCAAACCGAAGGAAGAACTGAGGTCAGTGATAACAATGAGAGAATATTGCAACGTTGCTTTTGTTTTGGAAAGCGGAAACCAAGACAATTAACACAAAGAAACATGGACTTAATTGTTTATTCCTTATTCCTATTGGTCGCTTGGGTATGTAACGAAAAACTCGTACTATATTCGAAACACGTCCCTAGACCTTTAGACTATAGTCTTTATTGTTATTATTATTATTATTATTATTATTATTATTATTATTACTATTACTATTATTTTATATCATAATTTAAAGTCAAAATTGTTATTATTGGAAATGACTTTCTTATGGACATTCAAATTGATAAAAAATAAGAAATGCAGTCATAAGAATTCTGCACGACGAATTCTATTTTGGACTTTGTGAGTTATAAACGATTAAATTGGTACAGACATGGAAGAAGAAAGGTTACTAAGAAAGGTATGGGAATGGTGTCCACCTGAAAGAACCAGAGGCAGGACTTGAAACTCATGGATGCAGGAGATCAGTACAGGCATGAAGGAAAGAGAATTACAAAATATGAATTGGACTGACAGAGACGAATGGAGAGGAAAATAACTTTAGGTGCAGAAAGATGTTGTAGACATTGTACTGTAAATAAATAAATAGTAATAATTATTAGCTTTTATTATTATTATTATTATTATTATTATTATTATTATTATTATTATTATTATTATTATTATTATTATTATTATTGATGGCATCCTTCACTCTGCGGATGGGAGTATAGGGACTCTGAGTGGAGGTCTACATAACCGAATATTAATTTAGTTAAACTTATTTTCCTACAGAGGACAGAGGAAGAGATACTAATCCCATCAAATCGAAAACCAGCTACGGCAAACTAAGGGTACAGACAGGCCGAAGATGCATCGCAGCTTGGAGTTCTTTTTAAATCCCGTAATTTTACGACACTGAGCCCACGGTTTAACTTTCTGGTACCAGGTCAGCCATCACTAGTGCAAGCGGTAATGCACTTCTGACTTGAATACTCCCTTCTTTAAATTCCAAAGCTATTATGATCAATAGAAGAAGTAGTCCTCCATGATTCCAGTGCACTTGTACACCTGTCTTACTTCAGTTCTCCAGTATAAACTAACTCTTGAACTTAACTTCATAAACGATAAAACTATGTTTATATCTTATCACTATATTTTATTTTCAATCATAAACGTCGCACTACAGCAGATTTCAGCAATTACAGAAGCCTAGACATGAAAACTGCTTTAATTGCAAAAGCAAGCACTGCAATATATCATGAGTAATGGAAAGAAAAGACTATTATTACTGCAGGAAAATACCGTAGTAACAGCCAGATTTAGATTCCAACTCGCATTCCTCCAGAATCACGCTAGCATCTCTTCTGACATTTGCACAAGTGTGGGAACAAATTGCTTTCCAGCATGAAGAGATTCCTCACATACACGTAACAAGGGAACTTTTTACATTTATAAAAATACTATGTCATCCCAGATCAGGACTTGAAACCTATCTAAGAAAACTGTGTAAAAATGGCATCCTGTTCTACAAGGTGCGGAAGATTAAACCCAGATATACAGTAATACGTGGAGTAGCTCACCACGTTACTGTAAATGAGCTTTTCCTATTCGATGGGAGGCCCTTGCTCTTCACGGGACATTATAGCTATTTTCATTCACTCATACAGTAATTTCGCTCAACAAAACAGTTCATGAGAAATACTTGAAAATCTTTCTACGAACGAAAGAAATAGACATTAAAAAAAATGCAACTAAGCATATCTAAGATTTGTTTTTTATTGAATAAAATTCTAATCAGAAAGTGTTTCTACTTTTTATCAGCTAAAAACGAACAGCTTAGTAATATTTTCTATGTATTATAGTAATTACTATTACTTTTATTATCATTACTGTATTATTATTAAGTTATACTATTAATACATCTTTAGTATAATTATCATCATTTTTCTCAATTCAGTCCAAACCATGCTCACAACTTTGATGAATGTTACTTTTGCACTTTTATTCCCTCAAATTATATTTATTTTGTGAATTTAGAATTGATGTCCATTGTTGATATATACATATGATATATATATATATATGTGTGTGTGTGTGTGTTAACTATAATGCAAACGGGCAAGTAGCCGATGGTAATGAATTCCCAAATACTGACAAAAGACAGTTAGCAGAGCTTTGGAAACGAATTCACTCAAACAAGTATTAAATAAGAAATAAGTAAATTCATGAGCATGTGGTTAAGCTACCGATTCTTATAGCCTATGGTTTTTCTGACAGGAGCAGCTACTTCTTTATCAAGTAATTTCTCAGTTGTCTTCACGAATCTGTTTCCACCTCAAGAAAACTAGATGAGGTTCCAATGGAGCCAGATTCGTTGTCAGCAACGCTAACGACTAGACCTCGGAGACTGTCACAGAAATCATCTCTCCCTTGAAAGTCGAATCAATTGCTTGGCTAGTTTGAACAGGATACATACATTAGTCGTAAAACACGCGAGAGGGTAAATATATTTTAAAACTAAGATGCATAGAAAGCATTGAGTGAATAAGAGATTATCAAAAGCGAAAAGTAAAAGGTTTTCGAGCGTGGTCCACCGTGCACGCGCAGCTTTAGCTTTCTTGATAATATGATGGATGTTAAATTGTTGTGTTGCGTGCTGTTGTTCCTAACGCCCCCTACAAATGCCCGAGAAATTAAACAACACAACAACGTTGTCTACTTAATGCACTCTATCATTTATGGGATAATCTGATTCTCTGTCGTGATACTCTCCTACCAGGAAGTAAAAACCTCGACATTAAATTCCAGCACAATAAAGCAATCTAAAAATAATTTTCTTATGCTAGAATAAAATAAGGTAATATCTATATTCCGGTTTAACTAGAATTGCTGATGGCATAATGAAATAGTAAACAGACCCATAGGAAGTCCACTTTTCAGGCTCAAATATTTCGAGTAATTTGTGTTGAGGCACCGTGAGGACTTTATCGCTTTTTGTGTCGGTTTGTGTTGTTTCAGAAGTAAACTAAGTCATTCTTTAGCTAATAAGTAATAGGTCTATACGTTAACATAGGAGTTTTTATTTGTTTATTTATCTATCTATTTAATTCTAAAGAGGAAAAATGTGTGCGAAAATCAGTGGCTTGATTGTTAGGGGTTTAAAATATAGAAGAATATTTGGTACAGAACTGGTTAAGTCCCGTAGGAGCCTAGGCATGAGCGCACAAACCTGAAAAGACGAGTTCGTTTCCTGCCCACGGCAAATTATCTATAGAATACAATGTTTACTTCTTCGGTAAGATAAGACTGAAAACCTGTCGAAAATAGTAAATTATGTTTTCAAAATATTTCCCACTCATGATAATAAACTGAGCTGAAGGGGAATACTTTTTATTAAAAGTCTGATTTGAAACTCGCATAACTTCTGCCGAAATAACGTTAGCCTCTTAGAATAATATATTATGTATGGAATTTTCTTCATGTAAATTGGTTGTAAAAATGAAGAGAATGTCGTTATCACATCACATCCCCATAACCCAACATAACCCAAATAAAATCTGATTAATCCTCTCAAATCACTTTATTGACTTTAAGAATGGCCCATACATCTCTCTCACGTCACATCCTGATACAGAACAAGAGGCCATATTGCAAAGAGCGCTTTTTCCGAGTGGGTGGTTTATAACCACCATTCAGATATTTTTTTTTTCGAAAAAAAAAATTCAAATAAACGTTTTATCTCTTAGAAGGCTACAAGCAACCCATGTATAAAATTTAAACAAAATTTCTGCATGTAAAGTCCCCTTAAAAATAAGAGAAAGTCGACGCCAATCTTCGTGTCACTTCCCCAGAAGATATCTAACCCAAATACGATTTTCCGTTACAATAGGCCGTATTGTAAAGACGCGTATTCAGAATACGTGATTTATAACTATCCTCCAAATTTTTTTTTAAAAAAGAAAATGTTTTAAAATAATAGTTTAGCTCTTGGTATAAGCACCCCACGCGCAAAATAAAAAAAAAATCTTAAAGCTGTTTTTGAGAAAATCGCGAAAAACGAAATTTTCTTTACGTAAAGTCCCCTTAAAAATAAAAGAAAGTCGTCGCCGATCTTCGTGTCACATCTTCAGAAGGTACCTAACCCAAATAAAAAAAAAAAATTGTTTTCGTACGATTTTTCATTCTGGAGCTAGGTTGTTCATAGATACACACTGTTTCTGAAAATAATATTTTTGGATAATGGTACCTCAAAACGTGTATTTATGTCAAATTCTCAACTTCGAAATTGGGTGTTAGTACCTATGGCACGGACAGAGTATGTAAAACGACTGATAATGTAGTTATCGCTATTATTTACATTAGGCTACTCCAACTATTTTTACTTAAGTTATAATGTGTTGTCATTATTACATTACACCATACGTAAAATCAACATAATTTCAGTAAATTAATTTCTGTTTCATATTTTAAATTTAATAAACTCAGGGATCTTATAACACATTTTTGAAACAATAGACTTCCCGAATTGCTAAAGCCTGGGCTGACGAAATTCTGAATTATCATTTCATAATAACAAAGACAATCCAGTTGGAAAATAAAATAAAATAAATCTCAAATAGCTAAAATATTTTGCCCTTAGGTCTTCAGATTAGGAAATTATAGTACGCAAAGCTTATAAGCACTATTTTACACACATTAACGCCTAATATTCGCATATAAATTTAACAAAACATAAAAAATTTCAACGAGGCCGATAATACAGGCAGACCAACGTCTCACTGGTTAGCAAACCTTTCTTTCTACTGGGTTCAACAGTTAAGAACTAGCATTCCAAGAATCTGGGTATATTACCAAGACAAAATCCAGCACGCACAGGCTAAGGAATATATCAACTAGAGGCGAAATACTAAGCCTAGTACATCTGGATGCCTATTGGACCGATACAAAACTCTTGAATGGATGTATCCCCTGGTATACGTGGGCGGATTTTCTTGTATGGGAACGCAATGGAGCTTAGCCATGAATATTATAGTACGGACGCACGTATGCAGAACACGTTGGGCTGGGAAAGTAATCTTGCTAGGAGATACCACGGGGTCCGAGCAGTATACACAGTGGTGGCGGGGATAAATAATGCCACCCTCGCTTCCATGCCGAGCTGCCGGGGCAAACTGTACAGTCACGGTCACTGCATGTGAACCCCCTCCTCAGTAATCCCAAGTTATGTATGTCCAGTTCACGTAGACATAATCTGAAGAGGATCGAACTATATACGGTCGTTTATGAGAGCTATTTCCTGTATAATGTAGACTAATTAATAATATAATGCTTATTCAATGACAATAGACAATTCCTAAACAAGCTAAAGGATAGGCCTATTATCTATTTTATGGAACCAGCAGGTCATTCAACCCTATTCTGTGCCAACTCCATCCAACCAAACCTCACAATCCTACTTACCTTAAGTATCCTAATATTGTCCTCCCACCTAAGGCTAGGTATTCCAAGTGGTATTTTTCTTTGTGGTCTCCCTATCAATATGTTTAAGATATGTCTTTCCTCCCCATAAATAAATAAACTGTAGTAAGTTGGCAGTAGTAGTAGTAGTTGACCAAGGCTTGTAAACTACAGAGGTAGCGTATTCCGGCGAGTTTATAGGACAGGGGGTTGCGGCGAGCAGGCGAGTGTGTGACGTCACCAGATTCCAAATCTCGCAATCCCCAGTTTTTACTCAGTCTAGAAAATCTTACACTGCGTGATTAAACTTGTAACCTTTAATTAACCCTTTGTCGTACTCCTGTGAAATTTATACAGAAATAATCTACACACATCAGCCCTACTGATGGTTAAAACAGAGCCTTAAAAAAGCGGACACAAATGTTTTTATTTCATTTTATAAACATCACCCGTTACACAAAATTCATGGAGGGAGAAGCAAATTTCACTATGCGACAATTTTTTGTATTTTTGTGTCCCAAAAAACTTCAAGCGAGAAAGTTTTAGTGAGATAATTGAATTTTAATACAAATGAAGTTCCAGCCCCATATCTCGAATGGTTTACGAGTAATTGAGTGGTAATTATTCCGGACGTTTCAGCTGTCGGAATGATTTGGCGCTTCGAGCAGGACAGTAGAGAGCATGGTGCCGCTGACAAAGCTTTTGTACCTACTGATCTCGGCCGCTTGACCATAGTCTTTTAGGATAGAGATTACCAATACATATTGTTTTTAATAGTACAATTAGAAAGTGCTTTAGAATGTGCAAATTACTGAACCATTATGCCGGGCCAGAGATGTGCTGTGGCAGCGTGTAACAGTAATTTCCAGTGTGTAACAGTAATTTCTCAGATTGAAGCTTGACTGTAACATTTCGTTCCACGTCTTTCCAAAAATCAAAGATGTTCGCAAGCAATGGATTGTTGCTTGCCGAAAAAATGATTCTTGGAATCCTGATACAAGTAGAGTTTGTTCCTTGCACTTCACGGAGCAGGATTACGAAAGGGATATCAAAGCTGAACTGGTGAATTTACCAAGGGAAAAAAGTAAGAGAAAAAGGTACATAATACATTATGCTATTCTTATTAGTATTATTATTGTAATTCTTATTATTATTGTAATTGTTATTAATCATATTTACATGGGCTTTTAGGACTACAGAACTTTGTTTGGCTTTATATGTCGGGATGACTAAATAAAAAGGTAGGTACCTCCGAAGAATATCATTATTGAACATTAATTCTTTAATTGCACTGGAAAGCGTATTTTTATTGAGGAATGCAAATTAGTCTGCAGCAAGGCAATATTTGGCGTTTCTTCTGAACGAAATTATTGAAGACTAGCTTAAAAGGCCCGGCGTCGCCCGGGTTTTGTATTTTGTTATATGAAATAGACTTATGGAGGACTTTCGATGTTGAAACTCTAGGTCCTTATATAATATGTATGTAGAATTCGAAATGAGGAAGAACGACATATGGCACTCAGACTATTCCCTCAGAAAACGCTAGATATAGCTTTTCATGGCTCTCAGAGGATGTCAAATGTTGCATTCCATTGCTTCTAAACACCATGCCTGGGAGGAGTGCAAATAAGAAGAAAAATAAATTCCGGTTGCATAAGATTGTATTGTCTTGACAGAAAATTGTATTTCTCACTGTCGTATTACCACACACCGTTTTGAGGCTGAAGTAAAAAAGAAATTCAATATCACTTTCATATTTTCCTTCCCAAAAACCTGGGACAAAATATACTGCGCGCGTAGGACTGGAAATGTTCCATCCTATTTTGTCTTCTTTTAGATGCTTAGGCCCTCTGATAAACATTCCTAGGCCTATTTCTCAACTAATGCAAAGCCTACAGCTATGAGTGACGTATCAGTGAATAGGATTTGTTACCGACTTCCGATATAGCATACTCACTGGCACACACTTAAGTTGTCCCTGCAATACGACCGCTTAAGTTATTCTACATAAAAATGTGAAGTGAGAAAATGATATTTTCCATGTCGAGGGTAGAGAAAGTTATGTGACTGCTTTATTTTCGTGGATTTTATTCTTCAAGAATTATTTTCACAAATGTATTAATTAGCCTACATCGATAATATCAGAATTTGTTAAATCCCAGTATTATAATATAGTTTCCACAGCCCTATGTGAACACCGTAAACAATACTTTCGTTATGCAAACAATTGACAGCATAACTTTCTAACTCTGCCTCATTTCACATTTCAGACTTTTCCCGTGGATTTTCCAAAAATTCTTTTATACAAACCTTGTCCTGACAATTACGAACACAACAAAACAAAAATCAGCCAAATCGGTCGAGCCATTCTCAAGTGATGCTCCGTCATACATTTTGGAAATTCATTTTTATTAATAGGCCTATAGATTAATATTCACAGCTCTCGGTAGATCACGGAGTAAAGGGCCCATGGATTTAACCAGGCTAAATTATGTATTATTAAATATTTTGCGACTATTATTCACTTATATTATTATAGATATTCATGTCGGCACTTTTTTATAATTTAATGATTTATTAAAAATAATTAATTATAAGTATTTAGGCTTTCACGGCCGGCGTTTATTGAAGTCTTCCAAAATAATTTAGTTTTAAAGGGTCAATCTTTCAGTATGGGTATAAGTAGTCAGTTAATATCCTTTATTATTGAGTCCACGACTAAAATATTTAAGGACTTTTACGTAATTGCTAGTAAGTCTATTTTATAGAACAAAAAGACCTCTGTACCGTTCCAATAGCTTCAGCGCCTGGAGTAATTACCACTCTATTACTCGTAAACCATTCAAGATATAAACGTGCTACTTGAAGTATAATAAAATTCAAATATTTCCCTAAAGCTTACATGCTTGAATCATTTTCTGGTCACAGAAATAAAAAAAATTGTCGCATAGTCAAATATGCTTCTTCCTGAACATTTCACGGTCGTTACAAATCTTTCCGATAACTGAAGCGCCCGGAATAATTACCACTCAATTACTCGTAAACCATTCGAGGTAGAGGGCTGGAACTTCATTTGTATTAAAATTCAATTATTTCATTAAAACTTTCTCGCTTGAAGTTTTTTCGGGACACAAAAATACAAAAAATTGTCGCATAGTGAAATTTGCTTCTCCCTCCATGAATTTTGTGTAACGGATGATGTTTATAAAATGAAATAAAAACATTTGTGTCCGCTTTTTTAAGGCTCTGTTTTAACCATCAGTAGGGCTGATGTGTGTAGATTATTTCTGTATAAATTTCACAGGAGTACGACAAAGGGTTAATTAAAGGTTACGAGTTTAATCACGCGGTGTAAGATTTTCTAGACTGAGTAAAAACTGGGAATTGCGAGATTTGGAATCTGGTGACGTCACGCACTCAAGTGCTGCGATTGGTCTATCCCGGAATACGCAACCTGTATAGTTTACTGATCTTGGTAGTTGACCACCTGTGTGATCTAAAGTGCTTTGCAGATGACAAGTCCTATGTCCTTCAACTGCATAGATACGCGGTCCAATCAGAGACGGCGAGACGGAGGGAAGATTCTCATTGCTAGCGGCAGTCTTTTAGCCCGTACACGTGATTGGCGGTGAAGGAAAAGACTTCTCATTTGAAAAGTACACTAGTAGTTAGCGTAGCTGACTATAGATCCACATGTCTGGGTTTGATCAAAGGCACCTTCTAGGATTTTTTTAGGTTAGGTCTGGAACGGGGTGCACTCAGCCTCGTGAGAGCAATAATAAACTACTTGATCAAGAAGAAGCGACTTATGTCTTTGAGTGTCGGCTTGCTGACTACACGCCCACAATTCTGCCATCTGTCCAAGGTAGATGACGTAGGAATCGGATGGTAGGACTGGGCCCATGAAGTGGAAATACTTTAAAATGAGTTAACGAAGTAGGTTGCTTGAAATTATAAGTAACAGTACCTAATTAATTTGAGGGGGTCAGCGCTACAGTGGTCTAACCAGCTTTTTTTTAAGTTTAGAGAATAAGCAAGTTCAAGTTCTACACTTGTGGTTTTTAATGAAATTTTAAAAATTCAGTTTTGTTCATAGTGGGGTATTCTATAATGCTTGATCAACTTAACTACAATGTTACATAGTGTACTGTTCAGATGTTTCAGAGATATAGTAAATTTTATGAGACCCTGTTTTCTTTTTTAGACAACTGTTGCACTGACATTTATTTATACTTGACAGATGAGAAAAATAATTTCAATAAATGTTGGATTTGTACATCTAATGAACATTAAGATAAAGAGCAATGATTTGTATTAGTTTTATTTGTAAGTTCCAACGATTACTCAGATCTACAATTGATGAAGTGAATGAAGAAGCTCAATGCTATTCTCCACAGTTGCTGCAACACTTAGCTGATTTATTAAAATCAGCTTATAAAATTAATTACGAATGGGCTGTTCATATTTTATCGTTAATAGTCTCCAGTTTCTTTGCATTTGTTTATTTTGTTTTTCAGAATTGTTGTTGCACTTAGGCATATAGGCCTAGAGGATAAATTTTGTTTCAGGGAACAGATTATGGACATTAAAATTACTTAAACCAAAAGTAATCGGCCCAACCTTAATATAATAATAAAGTCAACTCCCAAGTTATGCAGATAGCATAATTTCTAATTTTCGATATCGGAGGGGTTAGACCATTGTTGCGCTGATCCCCTCATTCGCAAAAAGATTATTACAGCACACAAAGTATTTTAAGAAAAATTAAAATGAGGAAACTGGAAAACACAAAAAATCCCCTCTCTTCCACATGTAAATCCCTTGCGATCCAGGACACAAAGAAAATCAAACTAACAGAGGGCTCCTATACTTATCTCATTGAGTAAGTCAGTTTCGACTTCGGTGTCTTTGATTCTAGCACACTGCCTGTCCTATACGGATAATTTTGCGTACGCGGCGACATTACAGGTGGCAGCACCTTTCACACCCAGCTGCAATACCTTTTACATTACCGTATGCTCTGTGTTGCCCTCTGAAGTATAAACTCGGAAACTGAAATATGCTGGAATTTCATGCTATCTGGGTGTGAACTGTGTCGCCTCTACTGGAGAAATTAGGCAATTTAACAATACTCTGAACTCCATGTTAAAATAAGCATAGGACAGGCAGTGTAATTCTCGAGACGGCGGTGTTCTAGCATTAGGATAATTCGACATATTTGTGACTCTTTTGAAGCGCCGACCTAACAGCCAAACGCAATTTAGTATTGTATATCGTTGCCAGCTTTCAAGCTATCTTACAAAACAAAACTTTGTTTAGTGGTTCACTTTCTCTATACATTTAAGACAGACACATTAAGATACATAATCACTTAAGACCTAATAACAAGCAGCATAATTGTGTGGAAAACTTTCACCACACCCTCACCGCAAGTGGTTAAGAGGAAGAACCCGCCTTTTATTACTATTAACTAATGCAGATCTATATCTCTTTGTTTTTATCAGAATTCGTTTTTGCTACATATCCACTAAAATACCAAATGGCATGTACTAGCTTGTTAGCTCAAAAATATAATCTTGGGAAAACTTAGATACAAGGGAATACAATGTTAGGGGAATACGTAATAAACCGAACTGGCAGATTGAGGATCTGTTATTCTGTACTGAAATAACATAAGATACCGAATAAGATGGCAAGGGGGAAGAACAATAACAATCACCTTATGAAATGATAACTTATTACAAGAAATTCAAGTTGATGGTAATTTAAAAAGCAAAGGAAGTACTAAGAGAGATTTTGAGGAATCCACGCATTCAACTTGAACATAAAAAAGGCACTTTACGCAATTTTGTTAGAAGGGTCTGGTGTTTGTGCTTGAAGCCTGTTATACGCCGAACCAATCACAGGGAAGAAGGAAGTCATAACAGGGAGATTTGAGCGGAACGAGAAATATCAGGGGAGGATGAGAAGAAAAATGTCAGAGAAGAGGAGAATGTTCGGGAACGGAGATGATGCCTTAACGTTCCACGTGCAAGTAAATTCTAGCTGCAAACAGAATGGTTCCTAAAATTTGTCCTGGTCTGAAATCCATGAGCATATTAATTTTCTTGTCAGGTTGGTGACTCAATGAATGTCTCACTCTTGTGAAGTGGTAGTCAAAGTTACCAAAATAAGAAAGAAGCTATACATAATATAGGCTAGTATAATGTTTTGTCTTGGTAAGACTTAGGAATCTAATATGAAATTCAGGCTAATTAAAGAACATCAAACCAAAATCAGAATCTCTGAACAAACTGAGCTTGCGGAATGTTCCTTTCATTGGTGCCAATAAGTCAAGTACAGCTGAAGCTACTTGCTTTAATAGAACCGTAAGGTCATGATTTCGACCTTACGATACCCACAATAGTATGAAGGAAATCATTTAATTTTGTTTATGGAAATACTGAATGAAAAAGTGATAAAACATATAATCTACATAATATTTTGTTATTTTCGACAATAATTGTTTAAATCAATTATTACGGAGTCCAGAGTATGGAACAAACGAACACCCGAGGAAAAAAGCTGAAAGTAGAAGAATAAAAGACACTTAACGAAATTAAAGATAATAAAAAGGAAAAGCGGAAGGCAATGAATGATTAGCAGATTTAATGTTTTTATAAATGCGAAAATATAGACTAATGAAAGAAATGGCAGGGGAAAACTATAAAAGTCACAACCAATCAAGAAAATGGAGAACAGGAGAGGGAAAAAGAAGAGATTAAGAGAGACATAGATAATATTAGAACGAAACATGAACATCAAATATAGGAAAGGAAAGCGGACGCGAAATGTAACAATGTCGAGTAAATTTTGATAATGTTTGGATATCCATTTTGGCAGCGCCTAGAATGACAGCAGCGGTACACACCCTCCCGGAACAATTCACATTCAGCATTTGGGTATCAGGCAAGCTATGCCTAACATCAGTTCCATCTTAATATACTGAAGTGCAGGATTTGCATTTCTAACAGAGGCCAGTCTCTTCCTGCCTGTCGAAGACAGCTAAAAACAAGAGTAGATGCAAGAGGGGCCACATTTTACTGTTATCCTTCACTTACAGTATAATAACCAAAACCATTATGACGCTTCACCTTGGATATTTTTGAGAAGACTCTTAACAGACTCCATAAAATCCTGCTGCCAAAGGGGATATCCTGAACTTTGATCTCTCACCCCTCACATTTAAAAGGAGGGTTGATACGCATAGCACACTTTGAAGCGTGCTTTATCGAGAACGAAAATGGGTACAGTCTTCCTGAAATATACAACGTATACGCCTACATATAAAGAAAGAAGTTCAAAAATCCTAGTACGTGAGATATGAAAACTTCGGTACACTATTTTAAATCAAAACAGAGGTCGAACAAATTCGTACGATTAACTGCATCCTTTCTTTTATGACATCAGAAACTGTAAATAAACATCTAGTATTTTTACAGTATTTGCAAAAGGCAATTTAGGCCTACTATATTCACGTGCTTTTCAGCTTTATAAAGAATGTATGAAATAATTATAAATCTGTGTGTGGATTTTCCCCTTATATCCTCGAGGTTCATTAAGGGTAGGTCCATAGCGAAAACACTCAGTGATCCTCGAGAGCAGAAGACGAAAATCGACAGATGTAAGCTTTATAAATATGTCTTCTGCATCGTGGACAGAAAGGAAAGTATTGAGAACTTTATACATACAAGAATTATTATTTTTGCCGCAGATAATCTCTCGAGCGCATTCTTCGTGATTTCTCGTTACTAATAAACTTCTAAATCATAACGCTGATAACTAAACGCTGTAAGAAATATAGGGATGGATAGAGGGAAGATCTCGAAAACAAATTCTCCGCTAAACTCAACGATTAGATGATCGCCGTCTCAGCCGGACCGCACCGATTGGGACCAAGTGAACAATGTCGCCAATATCACAAACATGACTACGTGCCGACGAAACTCTGCAGATGGTCGAGTAGTCTATGTTCTATAAACGAAACGCCAGCACGTTATTTCGTATGGGATGATACGACGGTAAATACAGGATGACGAATAAATTCACCGTTAGTTGGAGTTACCTTAGGAAATTGTTACAAACAAAGGCATCGGACTTCTTAGTGTACCGAAGTTTTATGAGTACGAAAGGTATGGAAGGGTAACAAAGCTGATGCTTTAAGGTAAATAGTGGCAGGTAGATTCTAGGTCAGTGATACATAGTGCCAGTGACAGGTTATGTTAGATTATGAATAGTTATATTAGTTTATCAGTAGCGTACTGAATAAAGCGGGTTTTCCTGTATGATATAATGATCCCTTCCTGCGCTGGGAAATTTCATTACTGCGACAATCGTTCCTCTTTTGGTATTCCCGGCTCGGAACGGCAAGGACTGTACTCGCGGAGCATACCTCACTGTTTACTGGTTATCGCACTGTCGAGCTGTTCCAAATTATCTTACGCCTAAACAAACCTAATAAGTAGTAAGCGATAGTTTCGAAATGTAACGTGTGTGTGTGGAGTATATATATATATGTCTTAGGCATTTAAGATTTTTATCAATCTCGTCTTCTGTCCAGAAAACAAAAATTACAAATGTAGGCTACAAAACAATTATCCTGCCGGTTGTATTATATGTATGTGAAACATGGTCGCTTACTCTTCGGAAAGAACAATATAATCATTTGGAATCAAGATAGATGAAAATGGGGACAGGAGAAAACTCTACAACGACGGGCATCATAACCTGTACTCTTCACCGATTATAGTAGCCTAAGGGTAATTAAATCACGTAGGATGAAATGGGCTGGACATATTGCGCGCATGAGGGAAGAAAGATATATAAAAAAAATATTGACTGGGAGACCCGAAGGGAAGAGACCGCTTGGAAGGCCTAGATTAGGTGGGTGGACAACATTATGGTAGATTTAAGGGAAGTAGGATTTCCGAGGGGATGGGTGGATGGAGTTAGTACAAAATAGAGCTGAATGGCGGGCTCAGGTAAGCGCGGCAATGAACCTCCGGGTTCCATAAATAGATAATACTGTATTCCTTTAACTTCTTTGGAATTGTCTACTGCCATCTTGTTTATTGCATCAGTGTAGAGAATAATTAGCATCCATATGGTGGACTTAAGTCAATGGGCATGCTGTAATGCAAAATCACATTCAAATTATAGGGATGAAACAAGAAAATGTAGAAAAAACCGTAAATTCCTTTGTTGAACGGTTTGATACTATTTCTTTGCATAAGTAAAGTTATCCCATCACTGATAGCCTCCAATAAGCCTGCACCTTATCAATCATGTATAGGAAAAAAAATAGGCTTACGTGTAACTTTACAGTTTATATGGGTTCAATCACCTTCGTTTTGCGATAGATCAGGTTTCTTTCTATACAATGAAATACAAATAACCTGTATCTGAATTGATGTACGAATCGTAACTACTTCCAAGGCAAGACTTCGCCACCAATCACTCCAAAATCGTGACGGACAACCACAAAGGAATGGGAAATAACTACTTTCAAGAACACGAAAATTTTTCATTGAACAGAAAAACATTTCACACCAATTTAAGTGAAAATGTCATACCACACAGTGTTTTTAAAAGTTGCAACCTGAAAGCCTACAATAATCCGGCAAAACCAAATGCACCGAGAATTCACATTTAGCAACACCTTACATTTAATAAATACAACATATTATAGGACTAGGTATTTATAACAATTCTAGTCTAAATGGTGCAAAGACCGACTTCGCATTGCTCATTACCATTACCGGGATTTCTTTATTAGGGACAACACCCATATTATTGATTTAACATCAGTATGTATCACCTTCCATCAAACGAACCAATAATGTTTTCCCTTATGGACTGTCAGGTGGTTTGAAAATACAACCATTAGGAGAATTATTTATGATACATTTTTAATAGGTATTGAAGAAATAGTAGCAGTTTTGATATGTGTAGTATAGGTACAATATTATTTCATCTGAACTGGATTCTGTGAGAACTAGCATTGTAAGCCTGAGAAAAAATGAACACTGGGATTAATAGAAACTTACGAAAAGGTACGTGGTTAATATGTGAATATTTCTCAAGTACATTTTTCATCATATGGTGGCAGTAATGATGCATCCTCATGATGGTTCCTTTAAAAAAATACATTTTTAGGGTCCAGTTTTAGCGAATCGGCATTGGAGTTCGGGAATACGCTACTATGAACCAGTGTAATGTTGTGGCGAAAAGTACGCGTAGGCCTATATGGTCTAAAACAGAAAAGTGAAACAAAGTGAAGAAATTAATCACACAAAAAAAATTACAACTTGTCAGACGAAACTGAATTTTGTTATGGACTTATATTTAAATATAAAATATAGTAGACCAGACTAACGCAAAAGAGACTAAAAAGAAAAGTATTCCTTATCGTTAATTTAGCAACAGATGACAATATAATATTAAATTTACAATTTTTTCTCCAATGGGTGCCCCACGTCACCCAGTGATTGTAAAAGTTATAAGAATGGAGCAGAACGTAGTATAAAAGACTGTATACACGAAAATTACAAAATACAAAAATTATCGAACAGGAACTGAAAATGGTACAACTGGTGATAAAATGCATCTGTTAATTAACTGACACGTCTTGGCTCGAATGCCATTTGCAACTAACTCTAAATAGAGAATACTAGAGCTTTCTAACTATAGAGACTTTTATACTTGTATTGATTTAACGTATAAGATACATTCTACTGGTCGCAAATGAATGCTGAGTGCATGAGTATGATAAAGTATGTGGAATTAACCCAGTCTGAAAATAGGCTAAGAATTCAAGGTAGAACTATGCCTTCATCGGTATTAGACGTTAGTAGGCTACAAGAAATTAGTGTACAACCTTCAGATAAAATAGAAAGGGCCATTTTTAGACAATCCAAAAAGTAAATATTTCTTCATGTAAACAGTAAGAGGAAGTTGTGTCATATTCTCCAAACAAAACTTAATGGAATATAAAAATTCATTTCGATATGGTTTCTCGTTTTCGAACTATGCTGTTCGCAGACAGAATAGAAACTTTTTTTCTATTTTTCTAAAACTAGTATTTCTTCTTTAACTGAGAGAACCTCAAAATGTTTAATAATGCTGAAACGTGAAATCTAAGTACATACTTGAGAGTATCTTAGGAGAAAAATTCCTCTGACACGGATTCGAAACCAGGACCTTCGGCTTTTCGTGCCAATGCTCTCTTGACTGAGCTAGCCAGAGTTCCATTCACAACGTCAGATGGAATCTCTCTCGTAAGATCGATACACTTATTGGTTGACCTCAAGGGAAGACTTGAGGCACATTCATTTAGGGAATTTGTGACCGGGTTTCCACTGTGTTTGTAAGGTATTATTTAAGATGTAAATAAGTATTCACGAAACCACAGAAGATTTTTTCTGTTGAACATTACATGAGAATATTTTATGAGAAAAATTCTCATGTAATCTTCAACAGAAAAAATCTTCGGTGGTTTCGTGAACACATAACAATTCTTCCTATAGTTTCTGTGTACGGGGCTGAGTAAAACTATCACAGAATTCCATCATAATCTTTCCTCACACGTTTCGTGTTAAAATAAACAGTGACTATTATGATCACACAATGAAATAGTTTTAGCTACGCCGTACAAACAGCTTCTATTTACCTTTTCACTTTCTTTGCAAGGGGATACCATAATATTATTGCCACGCCGACGGATGCTTCACGATTCCCAACACTCGATGGAACAGGGAAGTTTTGCTCTTTTTCTCTTTTAACATCATTTTGCGGAGTAACAAGAGTGAACAAAACAGATTGAAGGCCGATGCAGATGACGGGATATTTCCTCTCTTTCTTCTCGCCCTGAGCAGAACCGCTTCATCACCAATAACTCTTGATGCGGAATCAATAAGGCTGGCCATGCTCAACAGTAATTCTCGGGTCTCTTCTGTCAGCTGTATTCCCATGCGCTCTCCCTCCGTCATCTGTTTTCAGCCATTTTCCAGAGTTGAATTACTTGAACCAACCACTGCCTAGTAAATTCCTATAATAAATTTAACTCTCCCCCACCTGCGGGCTATGTTGGACTGCATAGCACGTGCGATAACATATTAGTCTACACCATGAGCTCTGGCTATCTTTACGTATCATCTGCCGTGCACCAGTACCACAGTTCTCTCTTCGAATTTGTATGTTTCGACCCTTTAATCTGCGCCACAAAGCAGGTTACTTTGTCAAGTAATTATGACGTAAACATATTTCACTTAAGCAGTACTCCAGAAGATTTAAAATATAACATATTTGCCTCAGCATGTGCTTTCCTAATGTTACCTTCGTTGAAATAAAAGATAAATAATTCACTACAAAATACCATTACGGAGTACAACACATCCTAAGGTAAGGTCAAGTTGATGCACACTGAAATGAAATGTCTACTACCAGTGTTTGAAAATACTTTTCCTAATCCCTGAATGATAAATGAAAATTCTTCAAATTAAGTTAATTTTGTCTCCCTATTTTCGGCAAGGTCATGTTTACATTAGTGTTCTAACTATGTATTTCAAAGAAATTTCTTATCTCAATGGAAATTTACTAGTACTGAAAACTATAGGCTACTGGCTTCTTTCTGAAAATCTTACTTCTTTTTGCAAGTGGAGAATTAAATTGGGTATCCCATACAGCTTACTAAAGTTGAATGCCGCGAGGTAATGCGCTACAAACCAGACATTTAGTTTTACCAGTCATATCATTTTGGAGCGTAGAAATACAATCCGTTGATCGGTCATGTGGCTCTGTGCCACTGCGGCCGGCGGGAGTGACTCCCGGCAGGTCTGATGCAGTGTCCTCTCAGTCGGACCTTCCTCGTACAGTTGCAATTGAAAATAAAATAAGCAATTACCTCTTCTAAATGTCCTAACCACAAGTAGCAAGTTTGTAAACTGCTTCGTTTACACACCGCGCACAATATCGTACAAATATCATATTTCACCTTATTTATTGGTAGCCTTTTCATTTCATTCCACTCTGTTTTTGATCAAGTACTTTTCGCCACTCACTCACAGCAGCCTACTCCCGAACTCTTAACGTCTTCAATGTTGACTCTTTATTAACAAACCTACCCCTAAAATGTAAAATTTTGTCACAATTGAACATAAGGATATAACTTATCACAACTGTAACCCGATATTGAAAGATATCTACTATTATTCCCTAGTGCTGTCTATGCTTTCATGAGGAAAGTAACCGATATTGTTTTACAGAACTTATATAGGCTAGCCTAACCTTGCTTTGCATAGGAGCGGAATTCTACCTCTACCTTTAATATCCTGAGATTCGTATAGCCCCAAATAGCAGTGGCGTAACGGATAAAGGTTGGGCCCCTCTGAAAAGTTTAATTTGGACCCCCTGACAAAAAGTTTCATGTTCAAGCATATCGGCTCAGTAGCATGTCTTCGACCGCGGGAAATATGATATGCAAACAGGACCTCGGAAGTTTTCGCATTTGCCTTTATGATTATTATCGATAGGGGGTATTATTATTGTTATTATATTTATTATTAATAGTAGTTGTTGTAGTGTAGGAAATTATAAATTAAAGTATTATTAATTCCAATACCATTTTCTTCCAAGACCATTACATGGGCATACTGTAAGCTGTAGAATTCTTAAGGGTAATTGGAAATGGCGAAGACGTCTATAACGTTCATGTCAACTGTTCGTGTTCTCTCATATTCTACACTTAAAATACTAAGTACACATAATCGCATTTGTGTCATGGTGCCACGTAAATATTACGTTTTTATTGGTTTTAATTGAAGTGAAACATTAAGCTAATTTTAGTCTAATATTGTAAGAATTAAACACTTTGTTTCGCTTCTACCATCGTACTAGATTTGATGTAATATCCACAATCCAAGCTGCACTGCTTCTGCCACAATCACAATGCATTAATAAAAGCAACGGAAAAATAAACCAATACGTTCACGCATGTACATGCATTGTCAGAGGCCCGCAGTGCAGCGACAATCGGCAGGCTCATATTAAAATTCAAATCTAATTTTTCAGTGCACAGTTTGTTGATAATTGACATATATCGGCGTGTTCACTAAAGATTTCGAATTCATTCTCTTTTACTGCTTTGCATGTCCCCCCTCTACTTAATTCCACTTTTCCGGTTTTCATTTTGGGCCCTCTAGGATCTCGGGCCTCCCCTGCATCGTGGGGTCTGCGGGCCTTCAGTTGCGCCACTGCCAGATAGTTCCTTTGTTTATATCAAGCGGAAGAACACACTATAATCGAAAGTACAAAAATAGGACTAAAAACTAAAACGAATTATAACTATTAACGATCCATGAGATATGGCTGTTGACTGCGAGAACCTAGGCCTATATCAACGTAAGTACTCAATTGTGTTAGTTTAAAAATACGCATAAAGTATTAAACACAGGAAGATGAACGCTGCAGCATTTGTACCTAGTAGCAAGTGAGGGATGCGACATTTGACATTCATATCTCTACGCTGTCAACATGCCTGTTACACCAGAGCAGCAGATGGCATGAATTTAATAATCGTATCCTAATCATTCTGCATTTCCACTGCTAATGTGTTTGTCTTGCCATGATTAATTGTGTCTTCAGCTGATGTCGCGATAGAATCTATCACGAATAGCATCAGGTATGGCGTTTATAAAGCAGGAGTTTTTCAATTTAAGTGCGAAGTGTTGCTTCAGCCACAATCGGCTAGCCATAGAACGTTCTCTGATCAGTTCTCATGACAGCATATTGTTTTACAGTGTTCACATACGGCTTTAGAAGTTGCAACACATTTAGCTTTGACAAATAACACTCCCACATATCCCTTCATATATGCTTATCAAACTAGGCCGTTAAACCGAGCGAAGTGGCTGAGATGGTAATGAATTGGACTCCCATTTGGGAGCTCCCAGGTTCAAATCCCTTGGCCGGCCAATTTGACATGGGGTTTTCATGGTTTCCCCAGTCGTAAAGGCAAATGCCCTAAATTGGATATTTACATAGGCCTATCATGAATCACCCTAACCATTTCATCCTGTATCATATCAATTTAAATTACTATCAGTTGAAATTTACCCCATAAAATACACCAACAATAGAAACTATTGACAAGCTAAAGTTTCATGCCCTACCCTACTGTATGGACACAGATAACTCCTGATATGGCCTCGCAGCTAAATGAAGTTTAAACGCAGTTGAAATAAAATTTTTAAAAAAAGTACTGGAGGTACAGTTTTTTGCTCAGAAAATGAAGTAGAACCATGTAAAATTTAAAGTCATTATATTAAAATTCTGGGGGTTATAATTTAGTCTTAAAGAATACAGTTTTTAGAAAATTATCGTTAACTTTCAGATTCGTCAAATTGTATTACACCCTCTAAAACACTTAATTGCATAATTTGAAGAGTTTTTAGATATTTAAAAGTTATTTATCAGATAAGAAGCTAAAGGATCGTACAAAACTAGCATAGGCCTAATGATTTTTTCACCCTCCAAGAAAAAAGGTAAATGTGAAAATCAAGTTAAATTAGCCTACTCTAAATAGTTAAGAAAACACTTTGTATTTATTCTTATTGTTGTATCTAATGTTTTTATTATTGTTATTATTATTACAGTTTAATTGTTGTTGTAATGACAATAATATTTTGTAAAACATAATTTTATTCACTCTTCTATTTAAAAGTGTACCGGTTTCTCAGTTACAAAATCTGGCAATCACAAACCAGAAACTAGTAACGCAAGCATGTGAAGTTAAAGGAAAACGATCTTTTCAAAGTAGACAGCACAAGGAATATTACTGGGCAAAGCCGAGCAGAGGTGAAAATGTCATGATAGGTACACACGAGGAGCTGCAAACAAACTGTTGAGCTGCACTGTATATGAGACTCTCGTGAATCTTAGAGCAGGGAGGACCATACTTAAAAGGTAATGCTAGAAACCAACTGAAATGCCTAAAAATTAGCTATCGTACTTTTCCATCTGGCCGTCATAATAAATTTGTAAGTTCATATGAAACACCGATTTATGCTCTCTTCGTCTTTTTTATTCTGAACAAATTAAATTTTAAAAAAGAACTAGAAATTATACAACCATAATAAACACGTCTTATAATTCTATTTTAAGTTAATATCAATCATAATCCACGTCTCGTTCTAGGTGTCTGACTTAAATGAGGCCCTCGAAAATACAAGAAATAATCAGAATCTGGTTTTAATTGCCTCCAGAGATCCGTTATCTTGAGCACAACCCAGTTGACGCGCTAGGTTTAGGCGGGATTTAACGTAGAACGGATATTCTTGATAATAATTTCTATGCCTCGCCAGGGTTTAACATGATCCCCTTTTCGAAGAGATTACGATTTTCACAGCTAAAAGCAACAGTTATAAATGGCTACCTGCTATGAAGAAAGTTAGTAAAATTATTTTATTATTAACAATGTATTCTTATTTAATCCAGCTGTACCGCTATAATACTTAAAAAAACTATGCTCCGTGGAGCTACACCCCTGAAGGGACAAGACCTACCACCCGACCGCTGCGTCATCTACCATAGGCAGATGGCAGGATTGGGGGCATGCGGTCAGCATGCCGACACCCACGGCCGTTAATGGTTCCCATGACCGAAACCGCTACTTCTCTATCAAGTAGCTCCTCAATTTGAATCACGAGATTGAGTGCACCCCGTTCCAGATCTTCCTACCTCATAAAAATCCGAGGAGGTACCGTGGTTCGAACCGGGCCGACGAATCTGTAGTCAGCGACGCTAACCACAAGACCACGTCGGCGGTCGTTTTATTACTTAAGTAAACGAAATTACTCCTTTCATCATAATTGTTTCTTTCCATAGGGAATAGGCCTACAGCTTAGTCTGTCTTCTAAACGTAAATTTTACAGAATTCAATGTTTACATTAAAATGCATTTTCAATGTCTTCTCTTTGTATGACTTATTTTGAAACTTTCGTGATAAATAAAGTGTCGGTGTATAGTCACTTCAATTTGTTAAAGGTGTTAAATAATAATTGCCTAGTGGTAGGCCCTACTGTAACATTAATAATAAAGAATTAATAATAATAATAATAATAATAATAATAATAATAATAATAATTACAACAACCAGCAGAATTAAGATTACAAGGCCTACAGTTAATATTTATCCCTAAATAATTTAAGTGTTATTTTCTTAATTTAGGTTTCTCTACTAGCATATCCTATAGGCTACCCTAAAAGCAAGTTTGATTCTTCTTCACCAAAAGATAATTTTTCTTGTAAAACCCCACAGTTGAAGATATTCTTGAGTTTCAATAGTATTGAAATACATGATGCTGAATGAAGGAATCCCACATTCGAACACTAGTTTTAATACGGTTCTCAAAATAGCTTTACATAAAAGGAGGGCATATACTATAGCAAAAGAATGTTACCATGTACACACGATATTAAATTAAGCATCTACAGCTGCAATGTAAACTCAAGGACATTAAGTAAATTCATCATGCTTTAGTAAAGGGTAATGTTGTGTATGTGTGTTAAACCAAGGAAAATTGCTGCAATTTTTACTGCCCTTGCTCATTAGGGTGCGAGAAAATTGTGGTGAATGGATGTTGAAGGGGAAATGGAAAGCGATTGACTGGCATGGGGGAAGCGCGAGCAGCAATTCTTTTTCCAGTGGTAATTTTGTAAACCGTAAATTGTGACGGCGAGGGAGTAACTGCTGTGGGTTAAGCTATATTTGTCGTTAAAACTGAGAGCATTAACATGCCCCAACGTTTCCATTGCCTCCTCAGATAAGAAGCAAATGGTCATGGCAGTGAAATTACTGACAGGGTGGACCGTATTCTGTGTACGTATCAATCAAATGAAAGTTTGTTTAAAATACTCTAGTTACTTTCTGCCAATGCTACGGGAAAAGTTACAATTCTTTCTTACACCGTTTAAAATTGGTAGGCCTACACTTTTCAATAACCTGCGAAAATCTTGATCATTCAGGATGAACACGGAAAAATGATAGTGATGATGGTAAGAAGAGATAAGGATGAAGACGAAGAAGAAGGAAATTATTGGGTAGGAGGAAAATATGGAGAGGGGGTACGAGAAGAAGAAACTTAAACAGAAGTGAATGGGTTTGAATTTTTCTCGGCGAATACTACTGATAATTTCTTGGAGTCGAAGTTTATGAAATTCCGAACTTTTGGACTTCAGCTCCGAGTCCTTCCTCTGGGATCTGAGTCAGTCTTAGTAATTCATAGCAACTAGATCCCAGAGGATGGAGTCAGAGCTGGAATCCAAAAGTTCGGAATTTCATAAAATTGATTGAGCTGATAACCCATGAAGAAAGCACCAAATAGATAAAAGTAATTATTTTTTCTGTATTCCATGCTTTAACTTAATTGGACTATCACTATCAAAGCCCAGATAATTATTTAATTACACAGAATTCATAAACGTATAACAAAAAATATAGTATTTTATATGTTAGGTGAAATAACCGTGACAAAAAAACCATACATTAACTGTAGAAATGCTGGATATTGGGACATTTAAGGAAGTAGACAAAGGAAAACTTCTAATGCACCAAGGGAACCAAATTTTCATCTCATCGTTTTAATTAGTTAATTGCGGCACATAATTAGTGTAGAGAATGCTCAAGGAAGAATGGTACAACTGTTTAGAAACTCTGCAATCAAACTTTAAGTTTAAAGTAAAAAGGAAAATCTGACACTCGCTCAGCGATAACGAGAAGGATTCATATTATTGAAATAGATAACTATAGATGATTGGTTTAAAACAGATTCTTATGCGTTACGTGTTATTGATTTAAATCAAATGTGTTGTACGAGTGAAATGGTCACAGGGTATTCACAAATTACCTTAAAATCGCCGGAGGAGTTCCAAGTTATAAGTTGCATTTAGCCTATAATGACTTTTAACGAATAATATTTAATTACTAATTAATAAGACATATTAAAACTGAATAATATGAATAGCGTTTTAGCCAATAGGCTACTATTAAAAGGAATTCAGTACTTATAATCAATGTGGCTGTTTTCTCTGAACAAAATATGATCTAGCTAATGAACGTTCATTTAATCAAGTACAATATTGTTTGCTGAAATTTATTATTTAATATTGATGACATCTTGCGTAAAACATAATAATTATAATCTACTACTAGTTCCTAATTATGCATACTGGTAAGTACTGTTTCTTGACAGGTATTACACACGTGGGAACAGATGTATTACAAATGAATTATTTTCACCTTACACCTCTCAGATGCTCAGTTGCCTGGACGAGTCTATTATTGAAATATTGTCATTTGAAGAGGTGGTGCCTTATTAAAACGCCGTGTGTAAGGGAGTCGCATTTCTGGTGCGGTGCCTTCCTGTCACTTATTTCGGGTATCTCCCACCTCTGAAGGATCTTCTCCTCACTCGCGTTTCACCAGTGAGCATTCATACTGTTGAGGTCATGTCTTTTTAATGTTTACATGAGGTGATGACACTTAAATGCCAGAGTTGCTGAAGTATGAAACATATTTTCCCGTAAGCGTAATATCCTCTTTATTTCCAAAATAAATCTTAACATACCGCGTCAATAGTGATGTATGCATAAGATTGTCATCTTGTGCATACATTATGCATGACTGGACTATAAAGAACTAGAGGACGCGATTTTATCACTTTTGTAGGAGGTGATAAAGCTAATTTTGAAAAATGATAATTCTTTCACCCTGGCCGTGTGTAGGCTAAAAAAATCGAAAAAATTCAATGTCATAGCCGGGATTTGAACCAGGATCTTCGGCTATACTGTTGTTTTCAAGCCTTGCCCAGTGGCGACTTACAATTTCGTAAGTGCTTTAAGGTAAGAGCTCGGCTCGGAAAGCCAAAGATCCTGGTTCAAATCCCGGCTATGACATTGAATTTTGCAGTCTGACTCTACCTTTCTAAAGTTAGTGAAAGACTGAGTACATTAGATCTGTGATTGGCTGATTCAGACTCATTCTTATCAGTTATTGGTCCAAATCTAAAGAAAGACGTAGGCCTATGAGCTACTAATCACAGAAACGTGTTACGCTTTTGAATTTAACCACTGTGTGCCACGTCTTGGTCCTCGGGATCGTCGTTACTTTTTCGCGCGTAGCCTACATAGAATAGAGAAAGTATAGTGAATGTCACAAAATTCTAAATCTAGAAAACGCAGATAAAACATGTTTCCAGATGCCTACATACCGACAAAATTATTATCGGAAGTATCTGTCTGTACAGGCTCGTTCCGCCTAAACAGTGTATTGTATTTAACTAAAATGTTGAATTATGGACTTTGTTGGATTCTTATTGGATCCCATGGAATCTGGGTTCTATTTCTAAAGTATTAATAATTGTCTTCATGAAAATACTGTTTTTAAAATATCTCTAACGATTTAAATAAAAAATTTAATTCAGCATATCCTGGTTGAATGTCTAAAGTATTAATAATTGTCTTCATGAAAATACTGTTTTTAAAATTTTCATTTTCATAAAATATATCTAACGATTTAAATAAAAATTTTAATTTAGCATATCCTGGTTGTATTTGTTTTTCTGTAAAAAGAAAATAGGGTAGGGGTAGTTTACGTATGTATTAGATTTTTATTGACTTTCTCAACTACAGAATTGCCGTGGGTAGAAAACATATACGAGGGTTGGAAGTTTAATATTGGCAACACATCTATAAAAACAAAGTGAATTACAGGAAGTGAAAATCGCTTTTGCTGGATGTTGGTTGAATATCCAGCATACTTGTAACTCTTTTTATTATAAATTATTCGCAAAAATCTGACCCAACTGCAAACGTGGCACTTTTCTTCAAAGAGGCGAAGTGAATTCCTTACAAATCTCTGTAGTAAACTGACTATTTTGTATAGTGACTTTTCCTCATGCGTCAGCCGGCGGAAAAGAGACACAAGTGCTATCTAAGGGTACGCGCAAGACGGAACCGGGATGGTCGCATGGCGCAGGCAGTAGGAAGAATGAAGTCATGTCTTCTTACGAGGGTGAACAAGACGCCGCTTGGATGGTCTCTTGCCAGCCATCTGGTCAGGCCGCAGTTTGCTGGTAGAATGCTAGCCCTCTTTTTTCATGCGACCGGCCGCTAGCGTGTAGTCTAGATTCAGGCGTTCCACGAGTGCATTTTGCAATCGCTCCACAAACAATGGACTGTTTATAAGATACATCCTTTGTAATAAGCTCAGGCCACCAAAATAAATACTGTTACTACTCAATGAAGGGGTTGTAGAGATCAGTCATGGCTACAGTTACTGACTTGTTTACATTCAGTATTTTTGTATAATTTATAGTAACCTAATAATTTTATATTATGTTAATTTTCGTGTTCGTTTTATTGTCATCTTGTGCTCTGAAGATTGAATAGGCCTACAACGGTCGCACCAACTCAAGAAAACAACAACAACAACAACAATAATAATAATAATAATAATAATAATGTTTCTAACCATACATTGGTTCTCCATCTCAAACCGATTAAAAAAATATTCCCTGCCACAAAACCTATTTTTTTGCCGAAAAATGTTTTTACTCCATTTTTTTGGCGAACTTTCTGTCCTAGCACCTAAAGTATTGGGTTTACAACAAAAACTTTTAGAACAAAAGCTGTGGAGCATTAAATTTACTATAAAATACATATTCAATTTAGAAACTCTGTGAGACAGTGAAATACTCTTGTGACATATTTAACTAATGTGACATTATGTGAGTTAGCTTCCTGTAATGATTTTGAATTCATAAACTCATTCCCATTGTCTTCTGTGTCTTCAAAACCTTATGAATGAGAAGATAATAACAAAGAAATAAAAATAAAATGGAGATAATTCCGAAACCTCATCCATAACATGCGACCTGCCAGCTAGCGACCACGCTGCGTCTTGCGCACACACACTTCATGCGCAAGACGGAACCGGGATGGTCGCATGCCGCTGGCAGCAGGAATAATGAAGCCATGTCTTCTTACGAGGGTGAACAAGACGCAGCTTGGATGGTCTCTTGCCAGCCATCTGGACAGGCCGCAGTATGTTGGTAGATTGCTAGGTCTCTTTTTTCATGCGACCAGCCGCTAGCGTGTAGTCTAGATTCAGGCGTTGCACTTGTATACTTACGCAATCGCTACACAAACAAAGGACTGTTTATAAGTTATCCTTTGTAATTGGCTCAGACCACCAAAATAAATATTGTTACTACTCAGTGAAGGGATTGTAGAGATCAGTCATGGCTACAGTCACTGACTTGTATGGTTTATATTCAGTATTTTTGTATAATTTATAGCAACCTAATAATTTTATATTATGTTAATTTTCGTGTTGCGGGGTTAAGTGTATTCGTTTTATTGTCTTCTTGTGCTCTGAAGACTGAATACAATGGTCACACCAACTCAAGAAAACAACAATAATAATAATAATAATAATAATAATAATAATAATAATAATAATAAATGTTCTATCCATACATTGGTTCCCCATCTCAAACCGTTTAAAAAATGTATATTCCCTGCCAAAAATATATTTTTCTTGCCGAAAACAGTTTTTACGCCACTTTTTCGGCGAACTTTGTGCCTTAACACTTAAAGTATTGTGTTTACAACGAAAACTTTTTGAAGAAAAGCTGTAGAGCATTAAATTTACTATAAAATACACATTCAATTTAGTAACTCTGTGAAACAGTGAAATACTCTTGTGACATATTTTACATGTAACTAATTTTGATGAAGCTTCCTGCAATGAGTTCAAATTCATAAAAGTTTAAATTCATAAAATTCATAAACTCATTCCCATTGTCTTCTGTGTCTTCAAAACCTTATGAATGAGAATATAATAACAAAGAAATGAAAATAAAAAGTTCATAATTCAGAAATTTAATCCATAACATGCGACCTGACAGTTAGCGACCACGCTGCGTCTTGCGCACACACACTTCATGCCCGGCGCCTGGCTCAACAGCGTAGCGACCAGGAAGGGGACCATCCAAGCTGCGTCTTGTTCGTACCCTAAGTCATGACAATCTTCTATATTAAAAATATACCTTTGGGGATGTTTTGATGCAATAAAACAAGAAATGAAACATTTTGGGTTGGGGCGTTTTTCATATATATATATATATATATATATATATACACATATACTGTATATATCATTTTATATAACTTTATATAACGTTTATATAACTTAATTGTGCTACATCATCTATTTTGTTTCTACACTACAGCATACTTCTGAAAGTAACTCGAAAGTCTCTTAACACTAATTATATCCAGCTTATATTTTATATTTAAAAGGCCGAATTAAAATACACAAATCTTCATACAATGCAGCCTTAGTGAAATATGAATTCAAGAAAATTGAAAAGAAAATGTCATACCCGGGAAGTCTTCTGTAATTTGCAATTCCCCACTACTACATAATGTATAGAAATGCCAACCTATGTAGACCTAGGATTCCCATTGTGCCCAACTCATTAGCAACTTATTTCCCGCATAACAATGCTTGGAATTATCTTCACCCCATCCCTTTGACCGCCGCGAAACACACAGACGAAGAAGGAGGATAGAAAGGAAAAGGCCTTTTGTTTTCACCCTCCTGGCTTCACACTACTTGGGCACTGATTTGAAACACTCCTGGCATTGAGGTCGTATATACGCCTGCCCATGTCAGCAGAAATCTTCTTTCCTTGTAACATGGTGGAAATGGAGCTTCAGCTGAGACTGCAAGGGAAGAAAAAAATCTAAGGAAATCAATGACTACTTCATCCTATTGTATACGAGTGTATGAATGAAATATGATTCCATTCTATTTTCTGCAACTGTTGGTTCTAACATATTATATTCTCCTGAGCAGGTCTTTTGTCCGCACATATATGGTAATCTCAGAATTAGCTATACTAACTTAGAGGGCATCATCTAGAGGGGTTTATACGAAGCAGTACTGTATACTAGAATCAAGTATGAAAGATTCTCCCAAGTCTGTTAAGTCCGGACCATTTACAATAACAAAAGCAGTAATTGCTGCATTAGAATTTGCACTTTTTCCAAGAACTTGAGCTGTGGTAAGTGTATTACACAAATAGTTTGGCACATACTAATTAAAATAAGGCTTTTTAAACCTTTTAACAAAACATTTTACATTAAAAATCAAACACTGTATTATAACTGTAACAAATGGCGTAATTATAATGATTTCCATCATCACAGCTTATATTAATACAAGTTTAGCTACTGAATAAACCTAATGAAAAGATGACGTTTTACGATTAACATCGTGAAGTAACTGATGAACACGAAGTAATAAAGAATAAACGGTGATTTATTGCTTTTGCATTGCTTCAGATTACACTGTTTTCGGTTTTATTGATTTCAATTTCTGGTCTCTGTTTTAACGTAGGTGGTGTTCTGTCGACAGAATTTTGTCAGGAGTGTGATAAGAGAAAACCGTAGCATTACTTCTAGTTCAACGATGGTTGTGCTGTGTTGACAGAATCTTTTAATGAGTGAACCACGAATAAAGGAATACACTAGCCATAAAATGGGAAGTAATTCGTATTAATACTACAATAATGCCGATATCGAAGTAATATAAGTAAAAAGGTTTACTTTACAAATAAAACGATTTCAACAACTTTGTATAACAATTTACCGTTCAAAGCAAGCCCGAACTATAAAAAGAAATCGCATATGCGTAAAACAAAAGTACCTAATGAAGAAACCTACTGTATGCGTATGATCGACCAAGAGTAAAGCTGGGCTATCCGAACTTCAGAAGAGTTTTCTGAGTTTTAGCGTCTGGAATATATCAAGTCCTTGATTACTCCTCTGAGTACAAAGTTTAAAAAGCAAATAAATCGTCAAAGAATGCTGTGTTCTGCAACCCGTCATAGTTTTTTTGTGAACAACATAAACTCACAATGAAAAGTGACGGGCTTGGGCGATATTTTCCAAGAGCTTCATGACATGTACGGCAACTCATCACTCAGATGGATGAGATGGTGCAAGGGGACAGCGCATGTTTTATTTGAATCATTAGGCCTATACGCGTCTCTGCGCTCAGATGTGCTCAGCGGCGGAATCTGTAAACCAGACTGACATCGCCATGGAAACCAGAGAAGCTAAATTTTATAAGCCTTTGGATTTTGGAACATTCATAATTGTTGTCTGATAAGTATTACATTCAACATTTAAAATGCTTTCTCTATAATAAAAATGAATTCTTAGATTTCTTTCTGACGTGGAGCCCACCTTTAAGATAAGATCACTTGTAACTAACACTAATAATTACGGAAAGATCACGTAATACTGTAGGACTCAATGAAGATGTATGACTGCAAAGTTTAAATGAAATCGTTACTACGAGTACTATTCGAGGAAAGATGATCTACCTAATACTCTTTTTAATATTTTGCATAAGCCTCTTTTTTTTTTTTTTTTTTTTTTTTTTTTGCAGTGTTCTGAAACCTCAAAATCGACATCGAAAGTGAACGGTTTTGCTCCCATTTGTTTTGTCTTCTATCAAAACTTGATTTTAAACCAACTTGTTGAAATTTCATTGAGCATTCTTTCATTATGTGCTTTAAGGGAACATTTTGGTAACTTTTAAAACTTTTTCTATTGGACCTATTTGAACCCAATGACATTGTATGAATAAGTTATATGCATAATTTGAATGCAATTGGTTTCCAATTTTTCGAATAATTTTTGTCATTATTACTTCCTCTGCCCGTGCCACAGCTATTAGACATTGTTTTCGACTTCCAAATTCTAAGTTGAGTTTTAACATAAATACACGTTTGAGGCCCCCTGAATCCAAAAATTTTGTCTGTGTGTGTGTGTGTGTGTGTGTGTGTGTCTGTGAACAGCCTAACTCTAGAACTGAAAATCGTATGGATTTTTTTTTTTTTTTTTTTTTTTTTTAATTTGGGTTAGGTACCTTCTGAGGATGTAACACGAAGATTTGCGACAAGTTTCTCTTTTTTTAAGGGCACTTTACATGAAGAAATTTTCATTTTACTCAATTTTATCGAAAACGGCTATAACTTTTCCTTTAAATTTTATAAATGGGATGCTTATACCTAGTGCCAAAAAGTTTAATCGAAACATTTTTTCGAAAAAATTATCTGAAGGGTAGGTATAAGCCACCCACTCCGAATACGCGCTCCTTGCAATACGGCCTCTTGTAGTCTAACTGAAAATCGTATGAAAAAAAATTGTATTTGGGTTGGTTATCTTCTGGGATGTGACACGAAAATTGGCGACTACCTTCTCTTATTTTTAAGGGGACTTTACGTTAAGAAAATTTCGTTTGTCGCGACTTTCTCGAATACAGCTCCAAACAATTATGTTTATATTTTATAAATGCGCTTATACTGAGAGCTAGAGCTTTTAATTGAATTTTTTTCAAAAATATTATCTGAAGGTTAGTTATAAGCTACCCGCTCTGAATACGCTCTCTTTGCAATATGGCCTCAGCATTTGAAGTGAGAAAGATGCATTAACCAAGCTTAAAGTAAAGAAAGTTACGAGAGTGCATTAGTCATATTTTATTTGGGTTATGTATTCTTCGGGGATGTGATGTGATGTGATGTGATGTGATGTGATAACGGCATTCCCTTCATTTTTAGGCTAGCTTTTAGACTACTTGGGCAGAGGAAGTTATGAGAGCTTCACATAAAATTTTATTTTTAGTATTTTTAGCACTCTGTATTTTAATTCAAGGGTTACCATATTGTAATATGTTGTGTAAAATAGTTAGACAAATAACTCCAATTATGTTTTTTTTTTCTATATATTCATTAAATTTTTAAGTGCTAATATCCAGATTTACTAATCAAAATTTGTTAAAAGTTTCTTGAAAGTGATCTTTCCAAAATTTGTTAAAATTCTCTTGAAACTGAGCTTTCCTGATCGTCGTATTGGTTCACCGACTATGAAAGAAGCTTGAAGACATATTGTAATAAAATACAAAAGACTAGATACCGGTAAATTCCATAAACACATAAATCTTATTATTATTATCTTGATATTTTATGCTTGAGTCTGCATATTAAAATAAAACATGGACTGCCTTATTATTTAGTTTATTGTAGGCCTAGTATAAAACATAAATAAAGAAATTAATATACCGGTAGATAAAGGTTTATCATTTTAATTATTTGCTGTCTCTACCCCTGTCAACTAGTCTACATTGAACTGTTATTTTTCGTTATTTTGATCCACAAAATAACTTTATAAACAAGAATATAAACTTATCTGTTTTAACGAACTGTGACTACTACTGTAGCGGAGCACACAGTTAATCCGTCACTGAAGGCGGAATCTGACTGTGAATCATTCTTTCGAAACAGAATGCTTCCGACATACAATTTCGCCAACAAAAGAATAAAGACCGTATTTTAATTCAGACTGCGACCTCTGACATTCAACCGCTGACCTCCCAGTTTGAACAAACTCGCAACCAGAATCTATTTGCTTTCAAAGAAGAGATTCCTGTTTACGAAAACACATGCTCAAATACATATCGTCCTCGGACTCTTTAAACCACTGATTAAAATAGTCTCTACTCTACAGACTAGGCGTTTGGGGCCTTATTAAAACTTGGGTTAAAAAAATTGTTTTATTAACCACAGACTGATATAACTTAGCGTATATTGCAATGTTACCTACTTATGAGGGATTTACAGTTTGATTACTTTAGTGTCAACCACGATGTTCCCGCTGTCTGATTATGGGTCACCTCAATTAGGCCTACACGAAGGGATTTCGTCGATTTGCCATTGATTATGGCAGAAGCTTGTACTCGGGGTACGGGTTGCTTAGCGCCTTGAAAATTATATAGCTGAGACCTTTCAGCTTAACTTTATTTCCGAAGGACAGAAAATTGCGGGTCTTATGACTGAATCCACTTTTCCCTCACTCTATAAGGTGAATACCAGATCGCGGACACATTCCCAGCGACAATAGACAGATGAACAAGAGCAAAGTTAACTGAATAAAACGCCAAAGTAAATTCATCAAACATTTTCTCTGTGTTCTATGATCAAGAGAAGGTGACGCGACGATCTTAGAACAAATGCGAAATCGGTTGTTGGACCGGAGATATAGCCTATGGCTCAGGTAATCCGGGGGTGGAAGGTAGGGCAAAAAAAAAGTCCTGTGCCCAATGGCATACTATACTGCTGTGTAATCTATGCCAAAGACAAGGATAAAGTGAAATTGGAAAATTCTAAACTAAGAGAGGTACAAACATGATGTTTTTTTCACTTGCTTCTCGTGTGAATGGTAATAAACAGTATGAATTTCAAAATATCTCTCAAAGTTTACAATGTAGGCCTATTGCATGTTAAATTGTTTTGGTTGGTTCACAAACAATACATATTAACTATATAGTTAATATGAAATAATTTTATTAAGTGTTTTACACAAGGGTCCAGACATCAGTATCGAAAGTTGGCATTATCTTGCTTTGTTATTTACAACCCGGAAAAATTCACTAACAAGCCCGTTTCTTTAGTCTTTACAACTATGAAAAATTTCTCAAACTTTATTTGTTGTAAGCAGTCATGAAGTGAAATTACCGTAAATTAAAATTTTGTAATTTACTAGGAGAATTCCAAACAGCTTAATTTTATGAATGACAATCGTAATATGTGATCACTAGGGGGCGGATTTCTATGCCATGTCATATTTTCCCCCTTTGCATTATTTCAGGCTTCCGACTAATTTAAACCTGATTCCTAGCATCCTGGTGAAAATGGAACGGCTTTTATTGTGCATATAACTGCATATTTAGGACATTTTCAACTATTGTAGCATATTTAGTATGAATATGCATATTTAGGTCATATTGTTCGCATATTTGTGTGCACATTAAAGAAATTTTGAAGTTTCATATGAAATTTTGTAGATTTTGCATTATAATGATACTTTTTTAGAATTTACAGATACATTAAATAATTAACATTATATTTTAATAAAATGTATTGTTCTGAAACTTGAAAAAATATACATAATGTGTAAATGGTAAAGTCATATTTTAAATTTTACTGGTCATATTTTAATGTTTTTTAGGTCATAAATGCATGCATGTATCCTATTTTTTAGGTCATAGAAATCCGCCCCTAGTGATCACACTTTTAACTGTTAATACAAAAAGCATCCTGTATGGGGCTCTGCTTTTATAAATCTTTTTGTGGTGACGGTATTATACGCCAGTAGGCTAACTTAACAGTGAATAGGATTCAATTTGAAGTCATACTACCATTATAATACCAACTTTTGTGGAACACATACAGAAGTTACACACAAGAAATCAGCTCTCTGGATTAATTTTTGAAGCGGTATATACATTCTGAAGATGGGAAACAAGAAGAAAAATGAAAATTAAGAAATGGTTATATAAAGTTTTACATAACTTGCGTAAACTTTTTTCTGAACTGTTATTTTTTTTAATATCTTGAAAACTTTTATAAGTATATTACACTTTTCCATTTCACATTAATAAGGCAGAAAAACTGTGAACACGGTATCCGAACCTACACAACGAAATAGGCCTATACATTATATAGCAATTTAGGTGCCGAACTAAACGCAGCTACTTAAAAATGATGACGAAGACAGATGTTAGAGGGGTCTTAAGGCCCTAAAATTGGTGGTATGTTTACTAAAAAATTGTAGATAAATAAAATAACCTTTTCAGAGCCGAATTTACGTACTAATATAAGCAATCATGAAGTTAAATCATTAGCGGATTATACTTTTGAAGTTACTACAAACTTTTCACTAAACTAGATGGTTACCAAGAATGAAAAAAAATATATATATATGTGAATAAAAATCTTCAGATTTTAACATGAAACTAATACTATATTAATATTATAATTGTGCTTTTATGCAATTTTTTGTGGCGACGAATTTACGTTAGTAGCAGTGAAAAGGTTAATGTGCAAAATTTTAAAATTGAAAATTTCGTTCATAATAACCATCTTTCACTTTATAGGCTTACTCCTCTGAAATTATTATCGAATACATTGACAATGTTTTGCTTAAATCATTGTACTTGATAACATAGTGCTTTATACATGGAATCGTGTGACGTTTTGAACTGTACAAGAGTTAGCATGAATGAGTACATCAGATATGAATAGTTACTGTATGAAGTACTGAAAGTGATATCATTGTGATCATTCTTATTGTGGCTGTCATATACCGTATTGATCTGTTTACTCTATTCTGCGTTCCGCTTTATTGACTGTGTGGAGATATGTCACTCCTTCCTGCCGACATGACATACTTGTTACGCCCAACTGAAATTAATTACGTATTCATCATATAATCAGATACGACACAGCACTTCTACAGAATTTCTGACATTAATGATCAGTCGTATAAAAGCAAGAGAGCTGCGGAACATATTAGTGTCAAACAAATGAATTTTAATGTTATCTCATATTCCTACATTATCAAGATATTTAAGTTTTATAGACTAAAATATATTCCATAGACACATTTTTCATTCTCCAAAATTCTTCTCCATTGTGTATAATCTATCATCCTTGAATAAGCTTTTAGTACTACCAACTAATGTTTTCTTTTGAAACATCTTTATTCTTAAGTTATAGACTAAAGTATATTCCACAGATACATATTTAATTATCCAAAATTCTTCCCCATTGTGTGTTTTCTATCATCCTTGAATAAGCTTTTAGCACTGCCAACCACGTTTTCTTTTGAAACATCTTTATTCTTAAGTTATTAGAACGTAGAATATTGTCATCGACAATTTATCTTCAATTTGTATATTATGTTCAAATGCATTAGGTTCTTATAATTACCCTTTTGGCTATAAAAATCTAAGAATTTTCTTCAATATATCGAAATTCTGTAGGGTCTACTATTATCTTGATTCTTGAAAAGAATCCAATATCATGAACGGTTCAAAGTCAAAAAATTATTCTACCTTGTACTTCGTAAGGCTATTTGCGAATAAAATTAATTAAAGATACTTCAGAGTCGAAAAATATATTCTATCTTGTACTTCGTACGGCTGTTTGCGAATAAAATGAATTAAAGATAGTTTATAGACAAACTTTGAGTTATCCTACCACTTTTTCTTTTATAGGTTACAGCGGTTTGGTTCTAGCAGTTAAGGTTCGAGTATCCGTACATTGCTGATTGAGGCAATATAGCTAACACTGCACTTTTGCCGCATTTTGGTCCCAAGGAGGCTTTACGAAAGGAAACTTCCATTTGGATACAGACTGAGTCAAATCTCGCCGGTTCCGACACAACAGCGGAAGAGAATCTCTTCTGCAAATGTCGCTGTCGGCCATCAAGATCCCAGGCGATCGCTTCACAGATTCGGTAATACGCGAAGAGATGGTTTAAATAATACTAATACTGTATATACTGTAAATCAACTGATTTAAAATTACAAGCGTAAATCAGTGGGTATACAAGTGCGGTCAGAAAGCTATATGTGTGTTTGTAGACGTAGTAACGTCAGACACGTTTCATTTTAATTCATTTTATAATTATTGTGATTAATATAAAACTATTATTATAATCATCATCATCGTTATAATTATAAGCAGCAAAAAGAGGAGCAGCAGTCTGGCGGAGCTGTAATAGTACTGTATTCACCTCAGCGATAATGGAATTATGGAAAAACAAATGCAAGTAAGGTAGTATTTTTGTTTCGCACATTCATAATTTGTTTACATACGGTCACAGTGAGGAGTGAGGACGCAGGAAAGTTACTATACAGCACCGACAATCACTCCGGAACGGTGCTCCGGGCAAATGGCGGAACAATGTGCAAGCACAGCAGTTTCCTTTCCACTTATCACAATAGGCATTGTCAGACACCACCCTATAAATATGCTGTCTATAATACTCATACTGCCTGCAGACCAAAAAGAATTCTAAACACTTTGCAGTCCATTGAAAGAGACTAATAGAATGACAGCGGATTTTGCAAGAATCCACGTGTTAAAGAACGCTAGCCTTGAAGGAGAACGTGAATTGATCTTATTTGTGTGTACAGAACCAAACGAATGGGGAAGCAATTTGATACTTCAATTGAAGCAAGAGTAAGTTTGAAGTAAATTTATCACTAAATACAAAATGCTCTCAGAAGCGCATGCCGTGAATGGTATACAGATATCCAAATTAAAGCAACACATAGGCTACATAAATGAATTTTTTAAAAATATTTAAATAATATCTACCTTAAACACCACATCAAATGAAACAATAAAACATAATTTCTACGGACATAACTTTGAAAAGAAAGAAACCATAATATTGTTGACACTTCAAATGTGCATTCAGTGTTACAGAGAAACAAAGTAAGCTCAATGAACACGAACAATGTTATCCATAAAAAGAAAATCTGAGCCAACAGCACTTCCAAACAGGTGAGCATAAGGTGCCAAGAATCATGTCAGTACCTAACATCTGTTGAACCTTACGAACAATTACGTGCAGAGGTATTCTTCCAGTTGTCTCCTCATACGATAGTAAAGCCTCCTCCTACTCTTCTCTTTCCTCAATGTTTTAGGACCGAAATTGTGTTCCTGGTTCCTACAAGAATCAGGTGGAGACTGAATCTGGACTGAGCAGTGAACAGAACAATGTTCGTCCAGTTGTGCGCTGCTTCAATTTTGGATATGTACAGGAATTTAAACTACGCCGTGAGTGATCTGGGAAGTTCTTAAGCGTTTTATTCGTACTTTCGTACATTCTCAAGTAAACGAATTTCCAAGGATTGCATGATAATTTTATTTGCACATCATTCTCACATTATAGTCTTTAACACTACTGTTCAATAATCAAAAACAGCGTTTTATATAAGACATGAAAAGCTGTAAGTCAACTTGGTCAGTTAAAGTAATGGAAGAGCAGAGAGAGAAAATTTGCATCAGCAATGAGGGAAAACAGTAGAGAACTGGGAAGTCAGAGGAAGATAGAAAGAGAAGTGGAGGATTGTTTTTAATTTTGACTACATAAACTGACAAGAAAAGAAAAAACTCTTCACGGATAACGGAAATTCCATGAACTTCTAGGCAATTGTGGTGCAAATTCACAGTTTCACGTCGATATGCAACAACTGATACCTAAGTAACGGGACGCCAGAGCGAGAGAAAGAGACTCTTTAGGATTGTAGACGAAGTAGGATGCTTCATCTTGTTCGAAGTAGCTTCGGCCTGGCGGCCATACCTTCATGTCGAGAGAATTTGGGGACGGTCTTTTGGGAGAGATGGGACAAGACCAATCTTACCAAGTAGAGTGCTGTTATGTTAGAAAAATCACCCCGTTCTGGACTCCAGCATGGGGTCGGCCTACAAGACAAAGAGACAGAACTTACTGTCTTGGAATGCACACTTCGCCCGTTTGCACATTTAACCAGAATAGTTACGTGAGTTCCAGGTGTAAAACGAGGGAACTGCCTCACACTCCAAGTGGAGTCAAAACTTAACTGTCAAAAGTTAAGGAATGCGTTCTGGTTGGTTTCAAGCGGAATTATATTGGCTGTAAAGCAAGTTCAATGCCTAAAAAACAAGTTGAAGATCCAAAATATACAATCTTATTTTCCTAGCACCTCCGTTTCAAGATATTTATGACAGTCGGCCGGCCTTTGTTGTTAGTGGTTAGCGTGGCTTTAACGCACGGAACAATCTTTGTAACAAAGATGCCAAAGAATATCGGTACAACCTAGTATGCCTATACTCCACTATAGGGAGCGAATTTAGAGTATAGTTCATTCCCTGGTTACCTGTTGAATTTTTACTATAAATCAACTTTTAATAAATGAAATATTATGGACTAAAATTAACCAAGCAGAGAGAGAAGCTATTTATCAGCTGCACACACAAAAAACACTGTGTTATAAATTTTATACTAGTGCCGGAATTGTTTTCAGTAAAACAATAAAAGGATTATTATCAGAAGGAATAAAAACTGATTTTTGTACAACGCCAAAAGCTATTTCATTACCAGCTCACTGCAACAATACAATGTCCTCCAGAATGATTTATAATGTTATGTATATCACGGGTCGATAACAAAAAAAAAAGCTCTCCTATAATTAAAATGAATCTTTAAACAATAAACACATTTTAACATATATTAACATATTACTAGTACTATTTCCATCAATTTTGAATACATTACAAATACTGCATTCTACGACGGTTGGATTTCTATCCACTCCGCAGACGAGACTTTAGAAGCTTCCAAGTGAAGGTTTCATTCACTTCATTGCTGATTTAATTATTGAGGGTATAAGATTAAAAAAACACATAATATAATATAAAATATTCCCTCATACACAAAATGAAGTTTATTAATGCCTCAAAGGATGTACACTCTTTTCCGGCAATTCTTATGAAAAAAGATAATTTTAAATTGGAACTGTCGGGCGATTAAAATAAAAAGTGTTAACTAAAAATGAAGATGCCCTGAAGATGATGAAATAGCACCGAAAGCCTAAGCGCAGAGAAAATAAAAAGTTAAACGAAAAAATATTTTATTCTTTTACTGACAGAAGCAAAACTATCTCACATAAAATTTTGAAAATTGTTACCGGAACAAGAAAAAGTGATTAGTGATGCTGAACCGATGACGACTGGTGACACTTGATAGTGCATAAACGATTGCGTGTTGGATAACGAAAGTTCCAATGAATTAACAGAGTAAGTACAGTAATAAAATTATTGTTCTTATTTCTTCATAAACTACTGTAAAACATTTGTGAGAAAATCAATCACAGCACTTCATTTGAACAAAAAATTAACATTTTACTTTTGGTGCATATTTTCCACATTTTGTGGCTTATTTTCCACTTTTCTTACTGCATAAGTGCATGCATGACATATCTATCCCATCCCATCCCATCCCATCCATCCATCCATCCATCCATCCTTTCATCTATTATCATCTCCCTGCGTAGGGGCAGAGGCATGTTGGGAACGACCCTAAGCACGTAGGTAACATGCATAACCCATAGTCAAGCATATTAGTGCATATAGATCCGCCCTTTAGTCTAGTCACTATAGTTAATCAAGACAGAGGCTCAATGTTTCTCATAATTATAGCCTTGTATCCGTTTATATCTTTTGAATATCTGAAAGTGTCATATCAAAATATACATAAATAATCTTCACCATAAACGTATACATAGAAGTTACATGCTTCCTCATAACACTGCAGATGTACTAACGTTTGTACATTGACAGATCCGTACGGGTCTGGAGGAATACTTGGATTTTTATTTATTTAATCTTCCCATAGTTATGGGTTGCCTACACAGACAAAGAGTACCAGAAAAGAAAAACAAAAAGGTAATTGAACATAGAACATTGAAAAGAAAAAGAGAATAAAATTAAGGAAAAATTAATACAAATTTGAAAATCATTAACAGTTACGATTAGGATTTATATATGTGATTCCTCAGTATTGAAACAGATCCTCTGAGGGTTGCTAAAGCAACTTCGTTATAACTGATGGAGGAAGTCCCAATCTCTTGATGGTGTTCAACATGAAAGTTGTAACAGTTCCCCTTGCTCCTACCATGAGTCCAATGACTTCAAGTTCTTTGAGATTGTATTTATCACGATAGTAAGAGATGGTAGGATTATAAATGTCTTGCTTTTCCTTGTTAACATCTTGCGGCTGTGCCTCATTCACTTCGAAACGCACAGTAGGATCAATTATAAATCCGGATCGTGTGGTTCTTTGAAAAGCAATGATATCAATTCGCCTCGTAGTCCCGGTGGTAGAGAGACCATGCACCTCTTCAAAAGTAGTATAATCAGCATCTTTAAGGGCATTTGCAACAATTGACCGTACTGTATGGTGTCTGATGTTACGAAGGATCTCGCCATGCGGACAGGAACCCAGAACATGTGCAAGAGTTTCTATAGTCCAGTTACTCATTGCATACCCAGGCGGCTTCCTTTCGTTAGGAGGAAAAGTTTGCCGACAGCTTAACCCATGTTCTTTGTTTTACCGCACCAATCAGCTAGTTACCCCAGCCAATCAAAATCTAAGAATGTCCTGTGGCGATCTTGACAGCTACTCGTCTACTCCGCGTGGAGTGAAATGCATGGTTGCAAGATCAAGTAACAGTAAACAATAACACGTGTGAATTGAATAAAGCGAAGGAAGAACTGAGGTCAGTGATAACAATGAGAGAATATTGCAACGTTGCTTTTGTTTTGGATAGCGGAAGCCAAAGACCGATTTAGTCAGATCAATTAACATAAAGAAACACCGAAACCTTTGAAGCCGACTGGCCATCCAATGAGTAACTGCACTATACCTCGTTGTGGCAACGCCGACAACGGTTGTCCTGAGCTCTACCCGGCACAGCGCGCACTGCAGCAACATTTCCCACCATTTTCAAACAGTCACGCCATTCGCTGCAAGACAGACCAACATGATTCCATATCCACCTGTTTGTAGGTGTGTGCTGTTCAAATAAGATGACACCCTTCCCTTTTTGTGGGTGATTACACCATATATCAAATTCTTTAGTTCTGAGATGGTCTCGAACCTTTTTAGCATTAAGGAAACTGCCGTCTTTATAAAATAGACTGTCTTCTGACTCTACATTAATCTGCTTAAGGCACTGTAAACTTTCATGTTGGAGATTACGAGTTTGCAGAATATAAGAATTCTGAGTCTTATATAGGCATCTCAGTGCATTGATTTGCTGCAATATTACTTCCCATTTTGTTCTGAATATCCCTAATCCTTTATATTTCCTAGGGCTGTAGATCATTGCATCTGGGATATCCATGGGAAGGCTTAGCATTTCCTTCAGCGCACTTCTGATTAGTCTGTCTGCATCGTCCAGGAATTTTTTTGGGATCAGCTCAGGAGGAGTAGTCTGAAACTTATAAATTAGGGAAGGACAGACAGAAGAATTCAGGATGTGATATTTTTTATCTGCATGCAGGAATGGTGAGGATGCTAGATTGTCCAGTTTATTATTTAGGTAATTTAACGTAGAACTACAATTGAATACAATGGAATCCGAAAAATTAACTCCGAGGTATCGGATAGATTCATTTTTACTGATGGAGTGTATCTCAAAATCAAGGGGCTTTTAGGACTACTCCTACAGCTGCCATGGAAGTCCTATTGGACCTGCCCCCTCTTCATATCTGGGTAGAAGCGGAGGCGCGAGCGGGTCTTTATAGACTTCGGTGTAATGGCATTGAAAAGTTGGAACTACAATGCTTCGGTCACATGCAATTCTCTAGGGACAAAGGTCTGGACCATTTTATGACTATGGGATCAGACAAATTGATACCTAAGAAAGCAAGTGAAAGGAAATTCACTATAGCATATCCAGAACGTAGTGAATGGGACAAAGGAATTGAAACCAGGATTCAAAGTGGACCTACATGGTACACTGACGGATCCAAAACTAAAGAAGGCACTGGGGCAGGACTGTATGGTTGTGGTAAAGAGCTTTCATACAGCCTTGGCTTGCATGCGACTGTGTTTCAAGCAGAAGTCTATGCCATCATGGCAAGTGCATGGGAAAGTATTAGCAAGGGCTACATGCATACACACATTACTATACTTTCTGACAGCCAAGCAGCCTTAAAGGCTCTTGAGGCAAAGGAAATAAGGTCTAAACTAGTCCTCGAGTGCAGGGAGTCCCTAATGACACTGGCTGAACACAATGCAGTTAAACTGATGTGGGTGCCAGGACATAGGGGTTTCCATGGCAATGAGAGGGCTGACGATTTGGCCAAAAAGGGGGCAGCTCTGCCCTTTGTGGGACCTGAGCCCTGCCTGGGACTGCCCTATGGTTCTATCCGAGGAGCGGTTCGGGAGTGGGCTAACAGGAAACACAACAAACATTGGGTAGCTGTGACAGGTCACAGACACTCTAAGATGACTATCAAAGAAGTCATCAAAGGCAGGACCAGAGAACTGCTTAAGATGGATAGATTCCTACTCAGCTGGGTTGTGGGATTTATGACTGGACACTGTCGGCTGCTGGGACACCTTCATAAGGTTGGCATAGCAGACGACTCGATGTGCAGGAGATGTCGAAAAGATGAAGAATCTGCTCTTCATCTTCTGTGTGATTGTGAAATACTTGCGGCCATTAGGGCCAAGCATTTCAACTACTGGTTCATGCCAGCGGATGAACTGTCCAAGGTCTCAATCAAGAAGCTGGCACTCTTTATCAAAGAGTCTGGCCTTCTAAGGGACTAAAGCTAGGGGCGCACAATAGATCAGTAATGGTCGCGGTGCATAGGGCAATAATGCCCACCCTTTCTCAAAATAAAAAAAAAAAAAAATAAATAAATCTCAAAATCAGGATATATAGAAAGGTTTCTTTCAATGAGACGGCCTTTGTCAATATTAATGACAACATACTTTGTTGGATTTAGCTTCAATCCAATTTCTGAGAATCTCTTGATAGCCAACTTAGCGAGTTCAGTTGCAGAAGCTTCATCGTTACCAATAAGCACAGTATCATCCGCAAATCCTAGTACAGTCATGGGAGTTAATCCAGCAACAAGTTCAAAACCAAATTTTGATGCAATAGTTGGTTAACACAACTCATTCAAAATGTGATCGGTAGCCAGGTTGTACAAGGCAGGTGATAATGGAGAACCTTGCATAACACCTTTTCGCAGTTGAATAATTTTAGTTCTTTTATTATTTGATTGCATTTGGGTAGTGTTTGCTTCTTGTAAAGCTCCAATGAGATTAACCAGTTGCGAAGGAGCTGGGGAATTCAATAACGTAGCCCTGAGGTGATTATGGCCAATGTTGTCAAAGGCTTTAGCTATATCAAGGAAAACGATTGTCACTTTAGTATTTTTAGTTTTTGCTGAGTGAAGAATAGATTGATAGAATCAATGAGTCGTGAGGTCTTCAAGACAAGTGTGCTTCTGAAAACCCAGGTTCGGTTCCCACCAAGGACAAGTTTATCTGGAAATCCCTCCACTTTGAAATACTTTTAATGTTCAATATATCTGTAACAGTAAATCCTTTGCTAACTTAAAACTCGAAAAATAAAATTTACATTAGAACTACATGCTTACGAGCAACATTGAAGATCCACTAGCATCTGCAGCAGTCTACAGGAATATTTGTCTGATCAGTATAAGGTCCTGGAGGAGCAGAGTGGTTGGTTATTTTCCGAAGGTTGTACCCTGCTATCGAGACCTGTAGGCCTAATTATTATTGTCGGTGCAGGTGAGCAAGAGTTTTGTCCAACATGTCATCGTGAGTTATTTTACGCACACATAAATGCCATTATCTTGGGCAGAGATCGAACCCGTTAACTTCGGCAAAGAAATTCAGCACCTTACTAACGAAGTACAAAGCAAAAACTCGGTTCAGTTCTTGCCAAATGCGAATTTCTCTCTCCAGAATATAACCAAAACATCTTTAGAGAGAAAACAAAAGTTTTCACACAATAGTTACGTATCAAAAATTATTCAGAATAGTATTTTTACCACGATATTGTATTTTTCATTCATTTCCGATCACGCTATCATGGTGTAAACTTGAATTTTCTACACTCAGTGCTCGTAACCTAATTTACCCCACAGGACATCGTTATTTCTAAGCGTGATTCATTTGATTTATCTATTACTGCAAACATGGGAATGTAGTCATATTTGCTGGTTGAAGTTTACAATTTCAATATTATATGCCTTTAGTTAATTTTTGTTTCTTAATATTAACTTACGAATTCATCAAGCAGATAAAACCATGCAATGTTGGTCTTGGTATGCCGCGTTTGCGAATTGCCTGCACTGGAGTAATCGATACATCGGCTGAGTTGGTACTCATCTGTATGACAATAGCCGTTATAAATAAACTGATCGATTATTTTCATACAGGTAACATTTTTATTATCAGGTAGGTAGTTATTATAGAAAAAATTATGCTACAGCCACACGTGCCTTGAGGGCACAGGAGAATCTATGAAATTCGACAGACTCGCCTTCGACTCGTCTTTTCAAACTTTTTCCTCGATTCTCGATTGATGAATTTATGACACTCGTATCACAATGCACTATTGTACGGTCTTCCTGATTTCGATAAATGTATTTCACCATTGGGATGCAAACTCTAATTAGTAGACCTGGGATTTTAAGGCAAATGCCTATTTTATTCCTTATGAAATAACATGAAAATGTTTAAATATGTGGACGTTTCATGATATATCACTTACATTTATAGAGTTTTATAGTGCCCTAAAATGCCTATTTGGACCTTTAGAGCCTATTTTACTATTTTAGTGCCTAAAATGCCTATTTTAAACATTTAAAATAAAAATCAACTTCTGTAATTTTTACAATCTTATATTGGACATCCCTCAATGAAAATCCGAAGAGCAGAGGTGGGTTTTTCACAGAACAAGATTATTCCAAACAATTATTGTCACTAAAGGAATGCTGATTGACGGGGGAGGGGCAGATTTAAGGGGGAAGGATTACTGTGTCAAGTCACCAGTGGTAAACATCTGTTTAAGTAAATATAGTTCGTGATCCCTAATTTTGCAGTTAATTCTTTTAAGAATAGGTATACCACGTTTCTTGCAGAAAAAAAAAAAAAACATGTTACAGTTTAAGTGTATATTGTAATATTTTAAAGTCTACTCTCTGCCTACCTACATATTTTGAAAGCATATTTTAAGTGCCTATTTTCTCTTTTGAAAGCCTATTCTAGGTGCCTAAAACTATTTTTTTTAGAGCCTAAAATCCCAGGTCTACTAATTAGTTCGGGAGAATTCAGTTTCTTAAGGACTCCTGAAAAGTGTTCTTGCTGTTTCATGGTCTGAGCCACTGCAGAGGTACCGGCCTAAGCTAAGATTCTAATGCGATGCTGTGCAGCAGTGTAACTGAAGCAAGTCCTAATGAAAGACATGTATTTTAATACCACAAGTTTACGCTACGCTACTACTAATACAGCAGCGTAATATCACTCCCATCCTGGAATGAGGGCGCATAAAGTAATTTTTTTAAATAATTATTCCTGACACATTTGTGTGTTTGGTCAAACTCTTCTCAAGCCTTATTCAATTATGCGTATTATTAACAAAGGATATATAGACTATATATACACACACATATATTATAGCTTTTAATCAAAGCTTATAGCTAATTTTCTTTTCAGTATTAATTGACATTAATGTATGCAGCAGGTACTACAGTGAGTTCCACGCAAGAGTTGGCCAATGACGCGGGTTTCTGCGGCGCGGCTGGCACAGCTCCAACTCCCGAGCTATCGGGTGAAATATCTACGCAAATAATGCCGCGGTCGTTGTAATGATTCAGGTTTTCACATTTACAGTTAAAATTACAATGAAAATAACCACTTACCTAATCACAAGAGATGTTGGAAATGTTCTCCTCTTGCATACGCGCAACATTGGCACCTTTTTTAGGGAATTTTCTTTCACGCGCGTAAGTTCAGCTTCCGAGATAGAATTAATTTCTCTGGTGATATTGCCTTTAAGTTCTTCTTATGTATGGGAAATTGACCTATACACTTTATTTTTAAAGTTTCCCCATAAATAATATTTACATACTGTTAGAAGAACTTAATGACAATATCACATAGCCCTATCAAAAGAGAAAGTAACTCTGTCTCGGAAGCTGAACTTATGCGCGTGAAAGATTTCCTAAAAAGGTGCCAGTATTGTCTGGATGCAAGAGGAGAACATTTCCAACATCTTTTGTGATGAGGTACGTGGTTATTTTTATTGTAATTTTAACTGTAAATGTGAGAACCTGAATCATTACAACGACCGCGGCATTATTTGCGTAGATATTTCACCCGATCGCTCGGGAGTTGGAGCTGTGCCAGCCGCGACGCAGAAACCCGCGTCATTGGCCAACTCTTGCGTGGGACTCACTGTATATACTTCTATTTTACTTAAGGCATCTTGAAATAAACTGACAAACTTCCTGACATTTTTATTTATTGTTTTGAAGCAATCAATATCATTTGTTGTGTCGGCCTAGGTGACGCAGTCAATATTGTGTTGGCTTTCTGTGCCCAAGCTTGCGGGTTCGACCCCACCCAAGGTCGATGGCATTTATGTGTGCTTTAAATGTGACAGGCTCACGTCTGTATATTCATGAGCATGTAAAAGAACTCCTGCGAGGCAAAATTCCGGCGACGGTCACAGGCATAAGTTACAGTACATCCCCGTCGTTAAATAACCATAAAACCAACCAGAATCATTTGTGATCATTAGTTTGTTTAATAACTAATTTTTGCTACCATTAATCTTAAAATGGTTTTAATCAAACTTATGGCACGCCTTATATTACAGAACATCTCACTTTTTATGCGAATGTACCAATGTCCAAAATCAACTCAATCTGCAATGTTTGTTAGTAGCTACACTGTTGATTGATAATCTTCATCTAAATTTGAATTTTAAAGGGATTTTGACTGTATTTTGTTAGACTAGCATTAAATAGAAATATATGATTTAAACAATACAAATTATTTATTGAAATCAAGATTCCACTGTGTGGTTCAATTCTTCAACAACCCTGAAATACAAAAATTAACATGTATCTAACTCACTCGAAAATTTCGAAAACTATTGGACCGACTCTGATGGAGAGAATGTTTTCTTGTGACGCATTTAAGCAAATAGCTGTGTTGATGATGTGACTCTACGGGCAGAGGAGTAACGGGGGGGTTAAACCCCCCCCCCATTGATTAAAAAAAGGAAAATTATACATTTTTTTTAAGTCTGCTTATAAATTACTTAATACGAGTATAATGCTTGGGAAGCTTAAAACTCGTTATTATGCATCTTAATTTTTAACATTTTCCGGGGGAGGACCCCCGAGCCCCCCTCTCCCTGCGGGGTATTCCATACCCCCATGTTATAACCCCCCCCATATGGTCGGCCTAGTTACGCCTATGTCTATGGATAGACTAACAATAACATTTCCGCCATGTGTTTACATTCATCAATGAATTTATACGTGACACAATATTCACCTACTGCATAAACTAATTGAACGTTAGGCTTATGTTTCTTTAGGCCAGTATAAAAAAGTACGAATAATCTGTAAAATTAACTGTAGATACTTATATAACCCAAACAGTTTAAATGCCTATTTAAGAAACCGCCCTTCTGCCTCCTTGTTATCTTCACGTTGCTACGAGATTGAATTTTATGGTAATAATGCCGACGGTTTTGTTAAAGATTAGACTACTAAAATGCATGTTAATATGACACAATCGAGCTCGATCAATAAACTTACTCATTTCTACTTAGTTACTTCATGACCAGAGAATCATGAATAGTGAAGTTCGAGATCTTTAGATATTAGACTACAAGATTATAACTTTTTTTACAAATCTAGTAGGCCTATAGAAAAACCACGTTGTTACACTATTAAAATCAATCTAATAGCCTATTATTAAAAAGAAATAAAATAAAACAACACAGGTATTCATTTTATATAAGTTTACAGGTTTCGTTAGGTTAATTATTCAAATTAAAATGGACTTCCACCTGTGCTCATTTATAAAATGATAACTAAACAACCTAATTTAAAAATATACCTTATTATAGTATACATTATATGTAACATAAGCTACTAGTCAAGAATAAAAACTTATATACAAACAAGTGAGAATTATTAAAAATGTCTTAAAACTGTTTGAAAAGAACTAGCTTTAAATCCATAAAAATAAGAGTCTTATGTTAAAATGTAGTTGTTATCTCCTTCTTGTCCTCTACTACGCGTTTCGACGGTAATTCGCTATCTTCAGGTCTATATTAATAAAACCATAAAACGTTAACATCGTGTTGTCATAACGGGAATGTTGTATTAAGAGTTTTAAGAAATTGTAATAGTAATTTTGACTAACTTATTGTTTGTACATAAATTTTGTATTCTGGACAAGTAGCTTATGATACTTATAATGTTATACTTTAATAAAGTATGTTTTTAGATTAGATTAGGCATTTATTATTTTATAATTGAGCATAGGTGGAAATCTATATTAACAATAGGCCTACATAGCTCAGTTGGAAAATGGAAATAATTGAAATAATCATTCAAAGGCTAGAAAGCACAAAATATATTTTCGTAATGAAACTGTAATTAATGTATTAGGCTGTGCGATTGCAAATATCACGTATTCTTCATCCGTGAAAGTAAAAAGCTTGGCATGACACTACCATTAAAGGATTTATGTGCCAAGTAATCAAATAAGCAGCAAGAGTCGTTAATTGATTAACTAATATGAAACGTTTATCAATTCACTTTTTAAAGCTCTCAGCAAAGCATTACTGTTAACATGATGTTAAAAGTTTAGAGAACTAATTTGATATAATTTAAAATAAAGACTTATTCATTCGGTTCAGTCATCAATTATGAGCGTTTTTATCTCCCAGTGAAGAAACGCATGGTAAGATTAGGCAGCATGAAGTTCGCACTGTTGTTTCTAATTAGACAAAGAGCATAGCGGGTTGTTTTGCGTGGGATCTGTAGCAGCACCATAGACAAAGACTTAGCAATCCCTGTATACTTTTTTGCTGCACTGCATGGTTTTTGTCTGCGGAATAAGCTGCACATTTCCATAGTTAAAAGACTAGCACGTTAGCTCGGAGTCACACAAATTAGAGCGCTTTATTAAGATCTGTGGGTAAAGTTAAGACTTCTAGTGCAGTAATACCAACAATTTCAACATCATTACTTATTTACTTGCAACTTACACAACTATAGTAGAGGCAGAAAGAATAGGCGGCTTTCTGGTTGTATATACTATTCCACTGTTTTCTTATCTGTATATGGTCCATGTACCTGGTCCTTGCCCCCGTTTTACCTCGCTCTTTATGAATGTAAGTTATTGTCAGAGAAAATGTGTGGCAAACACTGAGAGACTTCAGGAAGAGGACTCCACAAAAAAAGATAAACAGGGAAGATAATATTGAAAGAGTTTAGATAAATTTAGATGTTTTAGTAACATTTCTGTTCTGGATAATGACAATGACGAGGAATTAATTGTGTTTGTTCTGGTGTAAACAAATAGGTTTTACAATATGCCATAATGAACCAATTATTCTGTTTTTACAATTTACAGTACACAGTAATTTTACAGTAAATAAGATATGCACTAAATGACCATTAAGTAGTGTGCTTTTATGCTTCCAACAACCGCAATACAGTACATTAGAGTGGTATGATGCAGTCGTGTATGGATGTTTATGGGTTTATGGATCTGTTTACTTCACTATCGCTTTCAAAATTTTAAAATGGTCCCGCATTTCCAAAAGACAAAAAATGCCATGTAATATCTAAGCTGTGTTTAAAGTTATCTATACAGTCTGAGGAAACATAGGAATCGGATAGGCTATACGAAAACTATCCGAACCTTCCCAGACGAGTTCAGCTTATCATGTGATACAGAGTAATCCCGTTATCTAACACAAATAAACACCATTAATTTTTTAATAACACTCTTTTTATGGTGGTTTTAATGTCAAGAAATCATAATAGTTCATTTGCATTCCGTATTATACACGCCATGGAGATCCAGCGTTCCTGCAGGTTGATACTCCAGGGCTTTTTAATAATCAGCTCATGTAAGTGATAAAGGCTATAGCCTTGCATACTGGTCATTTTTGTCTTTAAGATTAACCCTAATTACTCATTCTGATTAGAGGATTAATACACCCCAGGGGTCATCGTTCCACCAGAATGATTAGACACTGCTGCCACTGACAGAGATCCTTTCTCAAGATTAATTCCTTACTAATGGCGGAGGTTTCGGTAAGGTAGAGTATATATATATATAGGCACAAAATAGAACTGAAACAGCTGCATTATACCCAACTGTGCATAGGCTAATCAAAATAAACAGAATATCGGTTAAGTGGGCACATAAATACGTAACAAATGGTTTTATTGGGTTGATACATTCTCCCTCGCACACTCACACTTGATGGCTCTTCGTTGCACACTTGCATCTGGATGTGAACTAGGTTTAGAAGTCATGTTGAAAAGAACTCCCTGGCATCATTTACGAGTAGAAATGGACTAGAGTGCATTTAATGTAGAACTATGTGGAATTCACTCCTAGTATCTGGCTATTTATAAGAAAATAGTTTATGAATGTTCAGAAAAACAGTGCTCACTTATTTTCAATTTTTGTATTACATTATTTATATTTCATTATTTATTTTTTCTTCTTCTTCCTTGCTTGATTTCTTTTTCTGTTTCTATTCGACTCTAATGGTAGTGGTACGGTTCAATGGAATGGCTTTACTTAGGGCGGCACAGATCAGGATAAAGGACAGCACACCAAGCTAACGACTAGGCGCGGAACATCAGCGTAACGTACAGCCGGCTGCAGAAAGGATGGGCCAACTCTTGTTCGTGAGAAAACTGAAGTTCTATGGAGCAGCATTAAAACTATAAACGAACTTGCAGTCATTGCTCTAATGTTCATTAATTGACAAAACTTCTCTGCTTTCTGTATCGAAGGTTGTGAGTTCGCTTCCCGTTATTTGATAATAAATAATTGTATGTTAATTTAACATTGAAAAAACTGAAATAAATATTTTACTTTCCTTAACACAAAAAAAAAACAAATGCTATAAGCAACATGAAAAAATGGCTATTGTTCGAAGTACTCGTAGTATCGTGTTCGTTTGCTGGATGCACTCTATATCCAGAAACGTGTAATTAAAATAATTAAGGATTGTTTGAGATTCGTATGTAGAGCTAGTAGGCCTACTGCTCACTCCTTTCGCAGGACAATTATTTCTACTGTTAGCCACTTGTCTTGGTGATATAATAATCATAATATGTTATTCAATACTGGCTCCAGTGAATTATGTGTTGCTCATAACGATATTCTTATTTAATTCTTCAGATAACCAAGTGTAGGCCTACCTAGAATTAACTCTCATTCTACTACATAACAAAAAAATAAATTTTCAAATGTTTAGTTATATGCTATCTTGTGTATGCAGGTGACGACAAACCAGCAACATGAATCCGAGGACCTAGCGTTAAAGCAAAAATTGTCTTGAAAGGAAGGCCCAGCATAAAGCCTCATTAAGATAGTCCGCGAGGGATTCGAACCTTCATCCCGGTATACTGACTATCGTTTGACTCGTGGGTTATAAATATTAATTCTAGTGATGAATAGTAGAACAGTAAGTAAAGCAAACAGGGAGAGGAGCAGTAACTACAACACTAATCAAAATGAAGCATTAAATACAACTATTGTTGAATTCATATGGGGAGACCCAACAACATTTTCGCAATCAGAATTTAGAAAGGACTTCATAACTAGCCTACCCTACAATAACACAAGACATGAAGTTCGAGAATTTTGCCGTTCTTACTTCCACATGAAATGGAAGATGATTATACTCGTAATGTCAGTTTAAAATAAGCTCAAGAAAATAAGACTCCTTCGTTCATAGGGTTCAACCCAAGAACTTATTTTCTCTAAAGTTATAAAGTGAAGTCGGCCTTCCTCACTAGGGCTACATTTTTCCGCTAGATGCCTCCTGATGTATTAAAGCCGTTGTCAGAAACTTTTCAAATTACTTTTTATAATTGCCCAACCCTTCACTTAAAGAAGTAGAGCTGGAACATAACAAGAAAAAGTTAATCCCGACTCAAGACGTGTAAGGTTAGAAGTGTGAAGTAGACGGCAATTGTCTTTCACCGTGAAAACCACTTTAGGAGGAAGAGCTGATGTAGGAATACAAGTCTTTTCTTTTATCACCGTGATGTTACATGGAAATTTACAGTTGGACCAAGTCTCATTTGTTTAGTTCTGAATGGCTGAACGTACAAAACCTGTAATTGTGTACTACAACTTTCAAGGATAAAATAGCTCATAAGTGATGGATGAGTTAGGGATGAGTCAGGTAACGCGTTTGAAGAATTCAAATTACATAAAATTATATCAATTTTCGGTATTTTCGACATTTCATTAATAGTAAAACGTTGTGTTAAAAAGATTACGTAAAAAATTCTGCATCGTATTAAATTACTCTAGATGTCTGTTTATAAATCAACTTACCGCCTTATCGACAAAGTTATGCCAAGTTCCTAAGGGAATGAACTACACAGGATGTTATTTACAATGGCGATGAATATCGTAAATGCACTGTAATAATTCCTTTAAGCAAATAGATTGCTTTTTATATTCAAAATTAAATTTAATGGAACCTTTCATGAAGAAAATAGGAAGAGGAAAGGGATTAGGAAACGCATGGCGTTAAAGGGTTGGTTATTGGGAATGCAGAATAGTTTGAAGAAATATTTCAATTTGCTTATGTTGTTTATAGTGACATCTAATAACCCTATTCAGGCTCAAGAATTTAGCGACGCTTATTTCTTACCACTTAGGAGGGTAAAACCAGGACCAAGACAGTCACTAAAGTATTAATGAGGAGAGAAACAGAACAACTTTTGCTCGAGCTAATGAAGTCTGATGAACGAGTCTGATATTTTATGCTATCAAAAACTCACATTACGTTTTGTTTCGTTGGATACCTCAGCGAAACACACGAGTTTTATTAGTAGTCTGTGGGCATAGGTCAGTTCGAGTCGTCCAGTTTTTACCATAGAGGCCTAATGAAAGTTTTAGATCATCCTATGAAAATCATCAATAATTCATGGGCAAAACATATTGTAACCACGGGGGTATTTTATCTTATTGATGTAGGCTGTGTTTGGAGCCGGAAGGTGTAACTTTTACTTTTGTGGAGCTATTTCTCATTAAATTCCTTTTTGTCTTTATGCTGACAAGGGAACCGTACGGGTTGTCATGTCGAAACCTACCCTCAAATTTTGCATATCGATGGGTCTTCATTACAGATAGACACAAGCAAAATATTAGCTGCTCATATGAGATGTATGTAAATGGATGAAATCGTGTTTATGTTCCATAAGAATCAACGAAAGGCCCTTGTAAAGAGCTAACTTAAGTAACCTGTCTGCCGGAGCAATCGATAGGAGTGTGTGCGATATATCATTCCCAAATTTTGAAACTATATAATCTGTATAGACACTGAGGGGTTACTTATGATTGTTAGTGTGCATGTGTGTAGGTGTTAAAGAAGTGTGGCCGCTCAACTTGCGTGATTAGAACAAAGATTTTTTGCCATGCACAGCGAATCATAATACTATAGCACTTCAATCTACTTATTCTCAATGTTAACATTTATTAAGTGCCAGTATGGTACTTATGAGATTGTGTGAGGGACGAAAAATGTCTGTCCGTCTGTCTGTCTGTCCGTGTGTCTGTACGCGCCATAGGCTAACTCAAATACGCTTTTTCGGATTTTCATGAAACTTGGAAAACACATAAGGCGCAATAACTCAAACACGCTTTATCGGATTTTTATGAAACTTCGTACACGTATTTATAATGTCCATGGGAAGACGTCTATTGAAATTAACCAAATCGGTTGGCCAGTACCGGAATAATGCCCAATTTAGTGCCTTTTATGTAAATATATATGAGAAGTCGCGATAACTCAAATATGCTTTATTGGATTTTCCTGAGACTTTGTAGCCTATACCCATTCATAATGTACATGGAAAGACGTCTACTGATATTGGACCAAATCGGTAGACCAGTACCGGAGTAAAACCCAATTTAGTTTTTATTTTAAAGACGCGGTAACGTAAATACGCCTTGCCGGAATTGTATGAAACTTGGTATACACATTTATAATGTCCATGGGAAGACGTCTATTGATATTAGATAAAATTGGTTGACCTGTTTCGGAGTAATGCTCAATTTAGTGCCTATTTTATGGTAATATACGTATTCGAAAGAATTTATGAAATGCAAATCAGTTATCATGACAACATAGCCTATTGTTCTACTGTGATCTTATAAGGCTTTGGAAATTAAAATACAGTTAGCTATGACAAATAACACTATTGCTTTACATGCGCTTATCCAACTAGACCGTTAAACTGACCCTGGTGGAAGATATGGCAACGTCTTGGCCTCACATTCTGGAGTTCCATGGTTCAAATCCCGAAACCGGCCAATTGACTTTTTTTTTGTATTCTGAATATCATAGTTGCAATCATAACTGATTAAACAAAAACATACTGGCACTTTTTTTACATCAGTTTACCTGATTTTATTCTCTATACAAAACTCTTTAAGTATTAAGAACTCGGACAATCATACTATGTATTATAACTAATTTAAACACAAAGATTCACTCTTCTAATCCTAAACAGTTAAACAGGCACTAATTACTTCACAAGAACTACTGAAATACAAACACGTGTATCAGAGGAGGGTCATTCTTTCTTTCTTTCTTTCTTTCTTTCTTTCTTTCTTTTGTCTTAGTTTTACCTCTCCCTTTTAGGATTTAAGCGACCCAAGCCGCCCGGGCCTTAAAGGGCCGCGACCTGTATTATCTATAGATCACATACTTTTTTGACCAGACAAGGATATGGAGGGCCTCCCCGAATGAATGATCAACCCAATGCCACCTCCGAGATAACACGAACACATAGGCCTATACACACCATTCACACACACACTCCAAACAAGGCGAGGATGGGATGAAGATGATAATGACGGCCAGGTAATATCTGGGGACCATAAGGGCCTAAAGTTACTCGACATTTGTCTCACAGGTGAGGAAAACCCCCAGAATAAACCCACCTAGGTAACTTGTCCCGACCAGGATTCGAACCCGGGCCCGCTGCGTGAGAGGAGGGAACGCATCTCCTACGCCACAGCGGTGGACTCAGAGGAGGGTATTATTCATTAATGTAATATCATTCGCTAACTTCACGTTTGCCTATACGAGGAGCGGGATCTCTGCTCTGCAACACTTTCACCAGCCGACGCACTGGCGCGCGAGTTACAAGAAAAGGTCCTAACACCTTCTCGGCGACACGCTGTGCGAGGCTACTCAATATTTCGAATTTCCAGATTCGCAATTCATTTTCACTCACTAAGAGTTCATATGAGTAGCTAATTTTTTGCATGTGTCTATCTGCAATAATGACCTACCGATGTGCTAAATTTGAGGGTAGGTTTCGACATGACAAACCCTTAAGAGCATGTATAAGATCCCATTTTGAAAATTTTTAATAATTTCTTAATAATTAATTCACTGCCCAGTCCGTGTCTTTAGAAAGGCAATGATTATTTTAATCATTAACAACACATACGCATTCGAGAATTGTCCTGAATGCATTGACTACTGAGTGCTTTCATTTTAGTACCGTTCATATCGTGGTCAAAACATCTACTTAAAAATTGATAAATTTCATGTTAGCCGCAGAGGGAGGATTGTTCTAGACAGAATTTGCCTCCTTATAGCCTCTGATAATAAAAATAAACACACAACACACTGTGACACCAATGTTTATGTGTAAAACATCAAAATACTATTAAAATATATGTACAATTTAAAATTAAACATAAATTACACACAGCTCTATGCTGTAAAAACACTAAAATGTATATATAACATGAATTTCCCTATTATTGGGATGGTGATGGTAATGACCCAATCTTCAGGATCGTAAAGTGTTCCTCTTGATTGTTTTGTGACGTTTTTGCAGGATTAAATACCCAGTGTGTTGCAGTACTGTCTTGATATTGAATATGCATTTCGGCGCAATATAGCTACGCCATCATCAGTTCCTGTTAAAAATTAAAGTAAAAGCTAACGTAGGAGGTAAACTAGTCTTGATAAGTGTTCTTTAAATTATGTGTGGGCTATTATTAACCTTGTGTTGTAGAGTCGGAACTTGGACGAATGACTATGAAGTAACTGATTGTGGTGCAAGGTGCGGGTATTTATGGAGGGTGAGTGCGTTCATAAATGATTTGGAACAGTGGATTGTAATCGATTTGGTCTTCGTTTAGTATTATATCTTTGTGCTTATATATTTCGAGTTGTTCTAGAGTATTTAGCCAGTGTCCTTTGTTTTGCTTGTGTATAATTTCCATTGTATTTTCAATATCGTTAAGTTGGTGTTTTTCTATGATTAGGTGTTTGGCATAAGCTGATTTTTGTCTGTTGTTTTTGAAATCTTGAGTGTGTTCCCGGTATCTGGTTTTGAATTTGCGGCCTGTCTGTCCTATGTAAACCTTGTTACAGCTAGTGTATTTTAATTTATATATGCCATTATCATTCAACTTTTCGTTGGTGGCGCTATTATTGTCCGCATTATGTAGAATAATAGGGAAATTCATTTTATATACTGTATATACATTTTAGTGTTTTTACAGCATAGACCTGTGTGTAATTTATTATTAATTTTAATTTGTACATATATTTTAATAGTCTTTTAATGCTTTACACATAAACATCGGTGTCACAGTGTGTTGTGTGTTTATTTTTATTATCAGAGGGTATTTAAAGCCGAGCGTTAACGAGACGAAAAGACGCTGGGAGAGAGCTTTGCAAGTACACTCTCACACTCGGCTGCTGCCTTACTGTGGGAGAATATACTGCTGGCATTAGGTTCTGGACCCAGGGATTCAAATACCCCTTAGCTAGAAATGCGCTCATTATTCTCCTGTGCCTCGACAAATAATTTGCCCTCAGCTGGGCCAACACGCAACCGGATCACCAAGACATCACAGTATAATTTTATAATTATAATTACTATTTAGCTCATCAATCAGAGACCAATACAGTTTCAGGATATGTAAAATTTCAAACCTTCACAGTTGCCTGTCGCACTATTTTTATCGCACCGACGTTCAATTGTTTTTGTATGTGAATGTACTAATGTACACAAATATATTTTTAGTACACGCTCTCCAAAACAGCTGCTTGTCGAACTGTTAACATGCCGAAAAGTAGCACTCTAGCAGCCTAGGCCCGTAAAGTAATTTTTACCGGCCTAGGTCGGTAAAGTCGTCATGGCAACTGAAAATCCAGATGGAAGTGACCAGTCATACCAACCGTAACAGGGTTTGAAACAAAATACACTCTTTAAATGTAGCGTATTCGTTCTCATACTTCTGCCGAGATTTTGATGGCAGCAGCTCCGATTCAATACCTCTTGCTCAGACTGAAATTTCCTCCGGGTTTTCAAACGTATTTTAACAAGCTTCTTTTCACAAATAAACTAGGTCGTCTGTAATACGAGCTTAAGCTCTACAGCACTGCCATCGACACCGCATTTCGTATTGGTTCATAGCACAGGATTCAGGCGGCTGTGAGAATACAGTGTTAACAAATGACTGACTATACCTTTTATAATTAATTATACGATATTTTTATTTCATTTCATATAATTTAAAGAGCTTTTACTAAAAATACTGTATGCACCACGTACATAAATACTTTAGCGGACTCATCCAGTATACTACGAGGCGCGTCCATAAAGTAAGTTTCCCTGGGGCCGTTTAGAGAAACAAAACACAATTTCTTGGACATATATATTCCAACAGATACAGCAAGTATTTAGCTATTATTCAACATATTTGCCACCGGAATTGAAACATTTGTCATACCGTGGAACCAACAGGGATTTGAACCACTATGTGACAAACATTTCCCCCTCTCTGTCATTCCTTTAGGAAATCACCGGGAGTGAGGTCCGGGCTATAGGGTGGATGTTTAAACACCTCCCAGCCGAAGTTCTGCAGGAGACTTGCTAGGAGGTGTTTAAACAGCTACTTACTGGAAATACTATATAATTATTTATCTCTGTGTTGCGATTATGTTTAGGTTCAAGAAGCTATAGATGATAGGTATATATGAATCAAATACGCAAAATAAGGCTTTAAAGGACGAATCTATGAGGCGCCTCCATAAAGTAGTGTGGCCATATAGTCTACCCCTAGCAGGGCATGAAATTTTAAGTCCGAAAGCAGTAGCCGAACCAAGCATTTTAGTCGCCATTATTATTAAATATGACAAGTTATAGCATTACAGATTTACTAAAGCATATGTAGATCTTTAATATGCACAATAAAAAATTAATTAACCCCACTGAACTACCCCATCTATTTAAAAATTACTAATTTCTAGTTTGTATTTTTTGCAAATCACCAAGTAATTTGGAAAGAATTGTTAAAACAAACAAAATATTTTGGAAGAATCTCAACTGACTGTAAGCTTTAATGCAATAACAAACAACAGCCAAACACATGAACTAAATTGTTTGTTATTAAAGGAGCTAGAACTTTGAATGGTTAAAACACAGAGAACCAAAATCGATCAAAATCGAGTGGGAAATTCAAATTATATCCATAACTTTAAAATATTTCCAAATGCTTCCGAGTAAATTCAGTCATCTTGTTCATTTCAAAAGTAACTGCTTGTGGCAATGTCTACTAATAAATTTGAATTTTGTTCCGTAAAGTAAAAATATCAAAATAATCTAAGTAAATAAGATTACCTTAGCAGTATTTCAAAACCGAATCTTTGTTGCCAAACTCAGAATTCAGAATGGTGATTTGGAGACCGGAAATTTTGCGCCCTGCCCTTATTATTAGTAGCAGCAAAGAGTTCAAAATCAAAATGAAACAACTGACTTCCATAATGAAGAGGGCAGTTCACAGCGTGGCCATCATTATAATACAAAGATTATCTCGCCATCGGTAATAATAATATTATAATATATCGATGGTCTCGAATAGCCGATGTGATTTATTAATGTTTTGTGTTTTAATATTTCGTAACATGGTTCTCAATTCTGTAAGTGTTCGCTAAATACTCACGTTAATATAACGAGGTCCTGATTCTCTGAAGACAAATTCACTCGATAAAATCCTGACCTCTCGTTGTATTGCCCACGACTATTCTATTTATAAGTCCGGTGATAATTGAGAGGACAATAATTGAGAGTAAGTCATACACCTACCAGTGTCGGTATGTATAAAGCTTTATTAATATTCCTTGATTTTAAGAAAAATTTCAAAATGGACTTATTTTCTTCGCATGGAATTAGCTAGCCGAACAACTCTTGTGCCGTGTTTTACTTTGGTAGTGAAATTCCGCTTTTAAACTCATACTTCTTGTCATGAGATAATTATTTCGAGACCGAAGGCTCAATTACATTACCAGTAAAATCATCACACTTGTGGTATTAGTAACTTACCTACAGAAATTAATTATTTCGTTGTACTAACCCTATAAAACATAACTCCGATTATATGGCAATCAAGAGGCGGTCCACCGTCTGTGGTGAAAAAGAAGCCTTTTATTTATGGGATTCGATATTAAGGGATGAAATGTAAATCGTTGTTAAACATAGACATTTTACCGCTCGTGCCCTTCTAGGAAGGAGGAGTTTTCAATTGGTTGGGGTAAAAAGTAATCACAAAGAATGATTTAATTAATCATACATTGTACATTAATCACACATATTCTCGTATGAGAGTACAAGATATTGTTATGCTTCGTTTGATCCACTGAGTGGAGCACATCAGAAATATACATATTATACGAATTATTCAATCAAATCTAGGATAATATAGCTAGAGGATAGGATATAGGTATTTTATGTGCACTAGACTTTAAAACTATAGGCCTACATCACACAGAAATTTACCACTGAGGTTTTTACATTTAAAAAAATAGTTAAATTTTAATCTACCATTTTTTCCAATCAACAGTGTAAAATGAAATGGGTTTTTTACTTATCTGAACAAACTGGAAATTTTCTTTATTTGTATAATTATACGAGCTACGAAACAAGAACGCATTTCGGGCGGCGCCTCCCACACTCGTATCAAAGTGTGTAGCCTATGACAACAAGGCAGTGTTGCCCAGTTGGCGCGCCGCTTCAGCAAGCTGCGAGATTTCATGTTCACTATTTCATTGCGCCCATGGAAAATATTGCAAATAGGGAATTTGTGTTTGCAAATTCTTAAAGGGGATAACATTTTGAATGCGACTGTCTAAGAGCCAAGTTTCTAGCCCCAGTAGTTCTCGAGTTATCGCGCCGAGAATAAACAATGCTGGTAAAGCATTAAAAATGCTGACTGTCCCCCTAAATAATTATCCAAACCAAAATTTCATGATTATACATGTTCCTGGTCATGAATGAGGCTTCAGTATGTAATCATATTTGACTGTATTATAACCATACGCATAGCTTTTAATCTGTGAAAGTAGACTATCTTACTCGGTATTTTAGAAGTTAGTGTAAATAGTAGTGCGTGTAATATGTTCTTAGATTCATAGGTAATTATAGTTATAAAGTAGTGCAAGTTGTATAATAAATTATTAACAATGTCTCTTAGTAAACCTAGCACCAGCGGAGAACAAGACATGGGGAAAAAGGGGAGAGTAATACAGAAGCAAGCTAGAGCCATGGTCTACGATGCGCATAGGTTGTTTAAAGAGTTGTCGGATGACGAAATAGGTGCTAAAACAAACTTTTCAAAAGTGCAGGAATTAACAGCCAGAGCCTGTAACGTAAGTGTCCGCACCGTTTCGCAAATAGTGAAAGTAGGTAAACAAAAAAAAGTTCAAGAACAGTCATGATTAGGATTTATCTACAAGTTGGCAATGTCTAGGCAGCATCAATAAAAAGATGACATGTCATTAGAATCCGGGCCCTCATTATTATTATTATTATTATTATTATTATTATTATTATTATTATCATTATTATCATTATCGATAAATTCAACCTAATCCTTTTGAACGAAATAGTTCTGAAGTTTATTATTTTTATATTTTTCATCGTTAATTTGAATAGAATGTTTGTAGTGGATCCTATGTCTTCATTATGTCTCTTTTACATACTTTAAATAACCTGACAATTTTTCTTAAACTATTTAACTATATTGACAAACGACGACATTAAAAATTATAATAAAATCGTTATAATAATATATGATTGTTTATTAAATTAAGAATAAAGTATATATAAAAAGGTAAAGTGATTCCGGTATGTGCCGTGGAGACTCGTAGGGTTTTCGCGAGGTTGAGGCTCCCAGATTGAGACATCGGCACAGGAAGGTGGTATGGGTGTCAGCACCGGCCGCTTTTTACTCCCCAGGAATACACCTGGTAATCATTTCTGTTAGAGGCTGAGTCGACATAGCGCCACCAGAAGAATTAGGCCAACCACTACGCCCCGGCGTACTCCAATAAAGTATACAGTAGGCCTATACAGTAATAATATGGCTAAATACAAATAAATCTTTGTTAACTAAAATTCAATTGATATTACACAAGGGAATTAATTAGTTATTAATTTATTATACATTTCTATCATAGGGCTATATCCGGTTCATCCTTAATGAAATCTATTTTGTGTGTTTACCTGTTTCATTACAAAGTACCGGTACCATTAACATATAGGCCTACTTGGGAAAACCCATTTCAGCTGTTCTGTTTGTTTCGGCCATCCTAAGTGCTTGCCTCAAATTTGTATTTTTATATTGCACTTTAAATAATAAAAAGACTGTTTTAAACCACATTTAAAAAATTTCTTGACCACCCTTGATAGGTATTATTTAGTGATAAACTTATTTCCCTTGTGGGATTTGACCTACCATTCGACCGTTGCATCATCTTTCATAAGCAGATGACCGTTATTGATGGCTTTCTGTACCTGAGCCGCTACTTCTTTATCAGGTTTTATCAGTTGGTGTCCAGACTCCCTTACCTCACAAAAATTCCAGAAAGTACCAGGAATCGAACCCAGACCTACGAATACGCTGTCAGGGCATGGACATGCTTCTTTTTTGAGGGTCACTCGACCGAGATATGGATTCAGCCTCTGATCCGATGAACATTGAAATGGAATATTTTTTCCTAGGGATCGAACTCTGGACTACACATGAGAAGTAGCAGCAATGGACCATTACTGTTCGTTGCTCCCTGCTTACATTACACAAATTTTGTAAACTGCTGATCTAGCTCGTATCACTCATCAGCTGCTATAACAACGCGCGCGTATTTGCCCTCTCTTTTTAGCTCTCCTGAGCGCTCTCTTTCTACCGGGTGCACTATGTGGCAACCAATGTCACCTCTGCACGCTGATTGGTCTGCATTCTTGTTTCGTAGCTCGTATAGGGACCGTAATTTGTGAATAGGGCCTACAGCGATATGCTGACATTTTTCAAAACAGCTTTCCAAAGCTACATTTAGCTTTATAGATACTTAAAATAGGACTATTAAATAAATTATATCCATAAAATATCGCGAAATTCATGAAATACGTACGAAAATATTACTTAATATTGTCACTTTTAGCGTTTGCAACTTTTTACATTCTCTTCGTAGCATGCTCTCCCTTTATGCTGTCACTTTAATGACAAGAAGTTATAGAACGTATGATTGATTACAGCAATAACTGGTATTCGGTATTTACAGATTCCATATTTCATGGAGTGTGTCACACTTTTATTTGCAAATGGATATTCTTTATTACAAAATCTCTTATTCGATACGTACAACGATCCAGATTTTTTTTAAATCCATAAATAATCATACTGCAATTAATTATGTTATGTTTCAACCGTGAAACTAATTTTTTTTTTCATTGAAAAATCACTTTGATGGAAAAAAAAAAAAAAAACATTGATTGTATTTCTCACCGCTATAGACTTCTATAGTAAAAGTAAAGTGTTCCCTATACAATCCATGGAGGCTCAGAAAGTTCCAGGCTGTAGGGCTCCCAGATTTTAGACATTCTGCACGTGAAGCTGGTAAGGGACGCACCGGCCGCTTTTACCCCCAGGATTGCTCTTGGTGCTCATTTCTGTTGGAGACTGAGTCGACCACAGGGCCATAGAAGTATTAGGCCAATTCATAAACTCCAATGACCTCATCGGGGATCGAACCCGCGACCTTCCGGTTTGTAACACAGCACCTCAACCACTACGCTACGGCGTACCCCGAAGTATAATGTAGTCCTAAATAATGGAATATACTGTTTAACTGTCAAATTGAATAGGCCTAATTTACAAAATAACTTATTTTACGAAATATCCAAAGAAATACAAAGAAGTTAAGACTAAAATCAGCGTTTTTATTTCACAAAAAATCACGCTCCTGTGTATAATAATTCCGGTTTAAGCAAACCAGCGCAGTGCTTATGACCAGTAAATGTAACAAACATTTGCACAGTTTTCCTTTCAACATGAATATATTGTCACAATTCACAATTGTGTGTTTTAAGTGTTATTTTATTTCACACTTCAGAATACTATCAACATGAGTATTGTGGGATACTGTTTTCATCCCCCTCCAAAAACTTAGGGCGTTAAAAAAAACGCTATTTTTCTCCCTCCCATGTTGCAATAACAATTCAATGTTCTGAGAGGGGAGAATATTAAAAGTACTGAACTGTTATTACTGCGCACGATAATGAAGTTGGTACGTATGGACGCTAATTCCCTGCAATGTGGAGTAGTTAACCTCCGTCCAATGCATTTACATACGTTAATTTAATTGGGTTCCAGCTGAAACTACTACAACATGCATATATGTGTGATAAAGCCTGCTTCCTGCTGATTTTCAAGAGTAACAAACAATGTACTCGCACATTAATCCATACTACTGTCTGACTGAGAAAACAATGGAGTTATGTTTGATATCTACTGTCTACTAACTTCGGTTGAAAATCGCACACATTCATTGCTGATCCCTTACTCAAATTTGAAAACATTTATTATAAGTTACCAAATTATAGTACACTAGTTGTCGTTACGAATAGAGAGGGACAAGTCGTTTTACGATTTAGAGAATAAAAAACCCAAGTCTCACCAAAACAACCTAATCACCGCAAAATAATCAGTAAGAGAAGCACTAGCATACAAACAGTAATAATAAGATAGCCCCATTTAAGTTAACTACAGAAATGACAAATATTAGATTTACAGAGAGTAGGCTAAGTCATAAAGTTCAAAATTAAATTGATTTAGCTCTTATGACTTAGATTTTATCGCAATACTAAACAGAAATAATCGAAAGATCGAAGGTTCGATTCCCGATGAGGTGGTTGAGAGTTTTCAACTTACTTCTCTGGTGGCACTATGGTCCTGGGGTCGACTCAGTCTCTAAAAGAAATTAGTACTACGAGCAGTCCTATAGTAAAGGCGGCCGGTGCGTAAGGCTGACAAACTTAACCCCTCGGGTGCCTAATTTCTAAATAAATAAATAAATAAAAACTGGGAGCATCTCCCGGAACCCTAAGGGCTTTCACGGCCTGGGTAGGAATTACTTTACTTTTTACTTTCACGAAACAGAATTGTTATTATTGTTATTATTATTATTATTATTATTATTAAATGTTGTTACTTTCCGCGTCCCAGTATTCAATTAATATCGTTGCCGAGTGACGCATTTATCATAATAGTGTAATTAAGTTCATTTACGGGAATAGGGTAGAAAGATCTTTATGGTGAAATGCTTCAGTCAAACATCTAGCTTACATAGGCCTAAGGGTAAGGCTGCACCTTCTGAGGGAAACCATCAAGTAGTTGGATTTTACTGTTCTAATCGGAATTATCCAATAGGAATAATAGGTTCATTATTAGAATTAAACATTATTATTTAATAATGTCGTTATTAACAATGTGTTTCATGGCAGTTATTTTAGAATTAGTGCCAAATAATTAGCTGGAAGTTTTAACAGTACTAGTAAAATATCAATATTTGTACATATTTCCTAGGGAAACTGAATTCGTATTTGAGGAGTAAGTATAAGGTAGGCTGAATAGCCTAATTTGCCAAAAATTATAAAAAGATCAAGTACGTAAAGCATTGCATTCCTACACTCATAACACTATAACAAGGGTCAATGTTAACAGGTCAAGGGTGATGACCACAGAACAGATCTTAGTGATTAGGCCATTTGCTAATTTAGCGAAGAAGTGCACGAGGAGGAACAGGCGGAATATTAGACAGGTCACGAGGAGGTTAGCCACGCGCGGGAGAGTGAGAGGCTGTGTTAGCTTGTCATCAGGTAGATGCAGACAAATGCCTGTTATTACTCTGGTTCTTGTAAACTCGGGACGCCAAAACGTGATGCAATTAGCGTTCGTCTTGTGACGCTCCAGATTTCCAGGCTGGTCTAGAGATGCTTCCGATAGCGACGCCAACAAGACTACTTACTCTAACACCCATTTTCGTGACAGGGAAAAAGAAAGAGACACCAAAATATTTGAGGAAAACCGGAATGCTGTATAGTCCACGTTAATGGTTGCCTGAAGTATTATTATTGTTAAAATTATCATAAACATTATCATTATTACGCTATAGACAAACATCGGAGGACCCTGACTGCGCGCAAGATAAATTTTTAATTGTTTAAAAGTGCCCGACTGCGCGCGGAGGTCCGTTTTTCGTATAAGTCAACTGCGCGCGACGGTAAGTTTTGGGTATAGGTCAACTGCGCGCGGCGATTATTCCTGCATTTTCCTTCCCATTTTTTGCAGACTTAGGGCTCTCTATGAATGTCGGCCTATTTGCCATTCATAGGTATGGTTAAAAATGCAGTGTCTTAATATACAAGCCGAAGGGCATTTGTGAATAAGTTAAAATACCTATGCATACATGCCGAAGGGCATTTGTCAAGTAGTTAAAATATCTAGGCATACCCGTATTAGAACAGGGCATTTGTCAAGAAGTTAAAAAAGCACTTAAATTATGTGCCTTTCTTGTAATAATAACAAACACTCTTTAAGAAATGAAATCGTAAGATGTTGTTGTTGTTGTTCGTTGTTCTTTAACGACGCTACTGCTACTCCTAGGAGGGAGTAAATCGTAAGATAATTCCTTGTCTATGTTAAAACAATCGATAGTCATTAACAGTGCTACCATCCCTATAGCTTAACTTATAGCCACAACTATTCTCGAAATAAATGACTAAAATTATTTACTAGTGTTACTTAGATGAAACTCACAAGCATTTGACGTATGTGTGGTAGGTTCGCGCGCAGTTGGGAAAAAAATTGACCCTTTCGCGCGCAGTCGGTACCCACCCACAAAAATAGCTATAACTTGAGTAAAAGAGGAGGAAAAGGGGGTGGGAGGGAGAATATAGTGCATAATAATGAAAATGGACATTTGATTTATGTTATGATTATTCGATTTATGTGTCGTCAAAGGGAATTGTTCGTTTATGAACTGATTATTAGTGTCTTTTGCTGATTTAATAAAATAAAGTAAGAACTTAAAAATGCACTTATGTATTAGACCTTAGGCCTAAAACAATAACAGGTGTTCTTGAATTTTGTCCCGGAGTCGTCTTACATGTCATGGGTATGTCGCATCTACACGCGCACAGAAACGCCATGGATCTGAGATTTAAGACTTCGTACTTTTAGAAAGAAAGTCAGCGTGTCATAGCCTCTCCCACCTAGGCAGATGAGTGAGTTTGTGAGTGTAATTAGTATGTGAGTGAGTGTGAGAGTAAATGAGAAGTGTACAAGTGTGAGTGAGAGTGGGGGAGAGATATTGTGGGTGATATTATGTAGTGTATTACAAGAGGTACATACTACTGCATAAGCAAATGTACTGAAATATAGGATAAATAGGAATCAGTACAATTTAGGATAAGTTATACTCACTTAGTCACTTGTCATAACAAAGAGTACTGAGCTGGATTCTCTCGCAGACCCATAAATACTATTTTACATAGATCAGTTGTCCCGGCCAGCAGAAAAATAAAAATCTAGTTTGTTTTCGTCAAATCAGGGCACTACTCAATTAGTATTTGGTGTGTGCGTATGAGAGTGAGTGACAGTGAGAGCGAGTGAGTAAGAGAGTAAGAGAGTAAGAGAGGGAGTGTGTGTGAGAGAGAGAATGGATACGCATACTTTCAAAAAATACGAAATGGATTTCATCGCCTTATTATTAAGGATTATTAAGCAGTAGGCCTAATCAATTTCAGAACCAATCAGGCATTACAGTGAATGCCAGGACTAGATCAAATAATTCATTTATGGATTTACCTAGGTATGATGAGGTCTGTGGTATGTACACTTATTAAGCAATACGAAAATCTCATAGTTTGTTTTCAGCTACTTCCGTGCACAAGAACAGGGTTTCCTTTTGTACAGTTTAACAGTACCATAAAAAGAACAATGAGCTTGATTCTCTGGTTAGTAAGTATGTTAAGTAATTCTATATACATAGACAGGAACTGTCGCATTTGCGTTCATTTGCCATCGATCTGGCCCGGGAAACAAAAATCCAGTACTATACCGATTTTTTTTACACACATTTCATAAGGTACCACTTTTTCCCCCTTTCCACTGCTACTGACGAATATAGGCGTCACCGAAAAAATTGCATAAAGACAGTGGCATAAAATTATAGAGTAATGCTTTATGTTATATAATGTGAGGAATTTTATTTATGTGTTAAAATTTCCGTTCATGAAAACTATAAAATCTGTTATTTTTTTATTTTTTCCCCCCGCGAACTTACAAACCTGCTGTCATCACTTGATGAATGTTATATTAATATAAATTCAGCTCTGAAATGGTTACTTTTAAACAGGTTTAAACTTAAAGGGTTAAATAACAATATTTTTTAATTTTTTTAAAAAAGATCTGAAGCCACTTTTAATTTTTTTTTTTTTTGCAATAATGCTTAAATATAGGCTACATCTGAATTATTTTTGAAGTTATGAATTAAAATACAACATAGCACCTGAATAATTTAATTTATATCAGGTATGTTTAACTCCTTTCCTGCAAACTATATTTTTCAGAACAGTTTCCTTGATAATTAAAATCTACGAACAGCCTTTTAAACATATGCAGACTTCCAAACTGATTAGAATTATGCCTCTCTTCTAAGTATTTTGTGAAAAATTAGGGGATTCCTTGGAAATCTGTCGCATAATTTTAAAAATTAATCTAAAATTCTGCCTATTTACCTACAGACTTGAAGGTGCTGTTTTTGTTCATTTAGCTTAAAAAAGATTTAAAATTTGTAGAATTTGGAGAGGTACCGTACGTTAAACTTTAAATAGCAGCTGCCATTTTGAATACCAGTAATTAATTTATGAAATGAATTTTAACCATTTTAAAATGACATTTATACATATTTTAAAAGACTGAGTTTTCAGTGTATTATTTTGCAATTTTATATGAGCTATCTACACTATGGAAAAATATCAAACACAGTCAATTTTTAAGTACTGTACGCTGTATCTTACCTCTGATAAGTTTCCCAATTACATATAAATATAATACGTACAGAATAAAAAAAAATATCATAAATGAAAGTTTGTTTTGGACGCATCTGCAGTGGGCAATGAGCCTATAAAAAACGCCTGGATTTTCGCCACGTATGGATACAGCAGTTCCTTAAAGGTGATACTGATGAGGTCTGGCTGGGGTTCAAACAAAGCGGTCGGCATTAGCATTCTTAAGCTGGAAGCCGGCGATATTGATGGCGCTCGGATAACCTTAATGTGACGCTAAATACAGCTGAATTATGTATGTGACGCCGCCAGCAGGTACATGCTAGTACCCCTTCCAGCAGCTCTTCTGCAACCCAGCGCTTCTGCATGGCAAATACCTTCCGTATCATAATGCTATAAAATGTCTCTGAGCGCGGTTTTTACTATACTATACCCAGAAAAATTTACATGGCATTCGTTAATCTAATGAAGGTTTGTTAATAATGCTTTTGTTTCATTACTAAACTTCTTTTCATAGGAATATTAGGCAATCAATAATGATATGAAAATAATGATACATACAGCATAAAGCTAAATCTCTCCTCACGGACACCCTTAAGATTTCGACCCCGAAAAGATTTTAATTCCCATTCGAAATAATGATAAATTCAACCCTCGTTTACGGACATACCCAGATTTGGACATGGACATCTGTTTAATAGACCTAAAGCTTCCATTACCTCCTGACCAGAGCCAGGACCTAATGTCCTGATTTCAAGACCTAATGTTTTACAAAAATTGAAGATTTAAGTTTTGATAACTGTACAGTCGACTGCACGCAATCTTTCCTATATAATGCGCACTGGCTCATGTTCGTAAGGGAATACTGAAGTGTCTCCGTTACGCCCACTCTCTACCCCTGCCCCGCGATCTCGGATACACAGCAGAGGCAAAGAACCAAGGCAGTTTTAGATTCATTGAGAGAACATTATCATTTCAGAATTAATCTTATCTTAATTTAATTACATTACCAGGCTTGTACGAGATAAAGAATTGACTTTTGAAATCAAACTAATACGAATCGGACTCATCACGATCTGTTGCGGATAGTCGTTGAGAAGCATGCCTCCTAGCCACACAATATTTCATACTGCACCTTCTTTCACCACTCACCTAGGCCTGAGCGTTTTCATAGGCTGATGCGTGTGGTCAGATTTGAATTCAAACTCATAAGAGATTATTTAGCCCAGGGCTGGTCTGGAACACAGACTTTAATTAATTAAAGAAAAACACTAAAAGAAACCAGAAACATAGGAAAGTTTCCGTCCACTCGTTTGTACAGAAATGTAGAGTAGGATTACCTCCACAAAGTCTCTGGGTTTTTACGTATATACCTTAGGAGCGAGTCTCACCGCTAGTAGAGTTCCTGGCTAGGGGAGGTAGCTGCACCCTGATTGGCTATCCCACTCCACGTGTTGTCTGTATCTGTCTCTGCGGCATTATCCCTCCAGTCAACTATCAACAAGCAGCATGATCTTTACTCTCTGCCCGTCAGTAGGTCACTGATCTTACGCGCAGCGAATCCGCGCATCTTGGTAACGAGACGTAACGAGAAGCTCGCTGGCTGGGTTAGTCTTCAAGGCCAGAGACGCTGTGGGAGTAATCCTACTCTAAGCCTCCCTCCCAATCAAGGATACCTCCCAGATGCGGAGAGATTGTTCCGTTAGTGAGAGGTTTGACTCACATACATATGTAATAACTTGTGATCTCAGAAAATATTTAGTTTATTTTCGGGGGGGGGGGAACTCTCTAGCCTGAGCAGGACTGCGCATACTGCTGCCATCCTTCTCACGCAAAGATATGTTTACACGCGAAGGGTTGGTTATAATTATAGACAACTTTCAGGCAATATTTACGGGGGGAAAAATTTCTAGATTTAAAGAGACTGTATGGAAACCACTTTTCCCCTTTAGTTCAAGTATGAATAAATACGAGTACGAAAAAAATAAATTCAAGTCCGAGCCCTCTTGCTTCGTTACAAACGTAGCCTATTATCAGGGCCCGGATTTTGATGACTTAAAATACTTTTAAAAATGAGCTATAAAATGACTGCAAAAAAAACTAAAATAATTACCCAAAAATTTTTATGACAGCAGTAGTTTATTCATCAGATTTGTGTCTAATCTTCATTTATGTTGTTGCCACTATTACAGGCTATATACGGTTAAATGCAAAGAGCAATCACCTTCATTCTGTACCCAAATTAAAGTAAATTAAGTAATTAAAATAGATATATTTATTTATGCTTATTTAGAGTTCCGATAACATTAAATGTAAGTAATTTCACAAAATCTCTACATAGACTAATGCGAGAAACAACACAAACTAAGAAAATAATTGACTTTATATTTTAAAAACTTACCTAAAAATAGGAAATGTTTAAAAAAGGCCGTAAAATGGCATTGGTTCTAAAAATTATCTGAAAATTAAAAAAATGAGGGAAAAGAACCAAATAATGACCCCAAAAATTACCATTGCAATTTTCTAGGAGTCATGATCGTAATATCTGCACTAGTGGGCAACGTCCATGATGTTCCAGTTAAAAGATTACATGTCATCACAATCTAGGCCCTGATTATTATTATTATTATTATTATTATTATTATTATTATTATTATTATTATTATTATTATCATTATTATTATTGTTAACATGCACGGAAAAGTATAACATTTGAAGAACTTAGGTAAAGGTGTATTAAATTCTACTATTACTTTTATTGCCTCTGGTAAAATTAATTAATACAATACTTATGAAACAACACAATCTTGCAAGTCTGAATAAAGTATCAAACTTCACGAAGAGCACTATTCCCAACATCTAAAATAATTTACTACTCAGTTTTCTTAGATACGTGAGTGTAGTTACATTATAGAGTAACGTTTGGAAGACCAATTACAGTTCGATTTACTGTAGACAGGCGTTGCTCTGCAGTAATGGAGTGGTCCAGCTTCCTTTTGTTTTATTTGTTACTTTTAATCAGTGCAGAATTCCGGAGCGAGCAAGGAATTGAATTAACGGAAGAGGCAAGTGGTGCAGGGAACGTTTCTGACCTGCATAATAACACTGATCACAAGCTCTTGCTTTGTATCCTACCTCTCAGCCCCGGGGATACACTTCGCGCACGAGGACGCAGTTTACCACAGAGTCCTGCGCTCTTAGCACTAACCAGTAATGTATGGCAAATGCTTCTCTTCAAGCTTGTATGTTTCATTTCAATTAAGTTCACTTTAAGCTGTTGAATGAAGGTAAATTAGAAACAAAGCTAGCATTTTATTTTCATAAGTTAGTTAGTGTAGTATGCAAGTATGAGTAGGCCTATATATAGATGTATATGTATCATCACTTAGACCAAAACACTATACATAGACTATTCAGCACCTTTAATGGCTTTTCTTGCCATTATGTGTATGTTTTCAACAAACAAAAATTTACAATAAAATAAATAGTCACTGACAATAACACATTCCCGTACGTGAAAATCATGCGTCAAAAATGTACATCTAATTAGGCCTATGTAAAAATAAAAAATCTAAAATATTTACCTACACTGTTTATAGATATGTCAATGTATTTCTTTTTTTTTTTTTTCGATGAGGGGATAATTTATAAATATGAATTTCTGATAGGCAATCTTATTCCCTCAATCATATACCAAAAGAAGAACTGGCCTAAGCTTAAAATGTAACTGTACAGTAACATGGGACCTTCTTGTTATTTATATCGTCAAAAGTTACAAACAGTATATGTAATACATTATATTTACACAGTCTGCATATGTTAATAAAGCTTGTATTTGTAATTGAACATGCGTCAAAAATGTAAATCAATTTATGTAAAAATTAAAAATCTAAAATATTTACAAACTAATGAAGACCCTCAGTATACATAACTCACACAGATATATGAAAATAGAGCGCAATAAATAATAACACTAATAGTAAAAAACAAGTTAACATTGATTACTGCAAGAATAATTTACAGTATGAATTATAAGCTTATGTTTTCTGTTACAATAAAATAAGGTACATGTAAGCATATTTCATAGTAAAAATTTAATTAAGTTATATTGTATAGAATATGAAAATCACCTTACTCTCTCAAAATAATAACCAAATATTTGTTATGTGGAAAGTTGCCTCTGAGTTTAAGAAAGCTATTGACGCAGTGCTAGCTAATGATTTACACACAAAATATACATGCTTGCTCGGTCACTTATGTTATTGCTAATAGTTAAGATTTATCTTCTACTTTCTTATGCTGCATTATGACATAAATTGTATATTGTGTCTATTTTGTTACGTCTTGTTAATTATAATTCATTTGAGCTTTAAAAGTCACAAGTTTTGTAGTTCACAATCTACTTATATATAAAGAAAAATTTAGCATATTTTTATTATTATTATTATTTGCATATTTATTATTTATTTATTACAAGAGATATTACAAGAGGTATTACATTTAGTAATACACCCGAATGAGCAAGACTGCTCGTGCTCGGGTGCCGTTTCAAAAATATCAAAGTGAAGAAAGAGGAGAGACAAAGAAATAGAGTGTATAATGTGCTTAACTAAAAAAGAAAGTAAAACAAAAACATTAAACATAAAAACATAAATACATAAAAGGAGTGAAACAAAAATTACTTAAAAGCTAAAAAATTACAAAAAATTCTTTACATATCTATTAAATTTAATAGTGGAGTATGCTGAGAGATCAGGATTTTTTCTGATAATTGAGTTATAGAAGCGCGGTCCAAAATTAATGCTATGCTTTAATCCTGCCGATGTGAGACATTTGGGTTCTAATAGGAGTAAATTAGTATTTCGTCTAGTTTTGTAGATATGATCACTGGAAGAGTATTTTATACGATGTTTGTGAAAATATTTTAATATAGAAAATTTGTAAATTTGGTCCAAACTTAAAACATTAAATTCCGAAAATATTAGGCTAGTTGGGTAATCAATGTGTTTTCTTAGACAGATTTTTATTATTCTTTTTTGTAAAAGGCAGAGGGGCTTAAGGGTAGTTTTCGCTAATCCTCCCCAGACGAGAATGCCATATTGAATAATGGACTGGAAAAGTGCTAGATAAACGGAACGTAAAACAGTAATGGGCATACAGTGGCGTAAAATGACAAATTTATGAATTGTTCGGCGTAGTCTATTACAGATGTAGTTAACATGGTGAGACCATTTAAGGTGTTTATCAATAAAAATACCCAAATATTTCACAACGGCTGTTTCTTTCAGTGGTAAGCATTTACAATTCACATCAAAATTACAATTATAATATATATATATATTTTTTTTTATATATATATATATATATTTTAAAATACGATATCAATTACCAATTATCTTAACGTAAATTACTGTGTCTATATTCTGTTACGTCTTATTGATTATCCTAAGAATATATTGGTTGAGTTGTAATGCAGTAGGCTATGTCCTATCTTTAATATATTTTGTGTATTTACATAAATATCATTTTTCATTGGGTCAGAAGGTTAGTTTTGTTCTTTTTGTTGTATATTGGCTAGATACTTGCTACGCTGACAAATGTGACAAAGCAGTAATTCGACTACATTTTTAAGTAACCAAGCTTAGGTGCTATTATTGGTAATTTAAGGTTTTTAGATTTTCAAACAAAAGCGTACATACTTAATTGGTAATTCACATTGTATTTTTAAAGTATTGTTAATGAGAACAACTTAAAAAGCTCATACAATTGCATTACAAAGCATTTCCATTATATCATGGCAAGTTTAATAAAAGAGATGTAATAAAACATAGACACAATATAGGCTATGGGTGTATTTTAAGAAAACTGGTAATTCACATTTGAGTTTTTTAATTGTAAATAAGTTGTGAACAAGAATTTCTTGTAACTTGTAAAGCTCATAAAATTGCATTATAACCCAAAGAAAATACACTATAAGAGTAATTATATTAATAAGACATAACAAAATGTAGACAATTATGTAAAAATAATATCATAATAGCCTATAATACCATAAAAATCTCAACTATTAACTATAACATAATTGACCCATCAAACATATATTAAATCTTTTAAACCACTACCTAGCATTGAATTAATAGCTGCCTCAACTAAGTTCAGTGGTAACTCATTATTTTGAGGGAATAAGGCGATTCTCATATTCTACACAGTACATGTTTTACCTTCAATGGAATAAATATGAAGTTCATTAATATAATTGGTTTAGGAGAGCAGAGTTTCCTTCTGAGTATATCATAAACTCATAATTTGCTATTCTACTTGCTTAACTTTTAATGAGCAAAGCTAGCGTGATATACCAGGTACAATACATTTGTTCGGATTAAACAGTGCAGTTAATCACAAAAGTTTACCTTTTATAAAATACCTCCTGACTTCATTTTATTGTACACATATAGTTTTACTGCCAACTATATCAACAGTAATTTACATTTATTTCATATTACTAGTAATGTAAATGTAAATGTACATGTACTCATAATAGCATTCCGTAGTGAAACACTTGTTTCAGAGACGAAAACAAGAGCTGGGATGGACTTCGTTTGAGACTGCTCTTCACCTATTTAATATGCTACTTATCTATACGAATTCCTGGTTATTGCGTAATTTGCCTCAGTTAGCTCATGGCTAATTGGTATTAATCCTTCAGACCGGCCCCAAGGTGGACTGCCGTTACCAGCCAGATTAAAATGAAATGTCCTCATATGAATTTTATTGTCAACTCCTATAAGTTAGTACGATTATAGAGGTAAGTATGGCATCTGCTTAATACGGCCATAGAAGTACATATTTTTTTGATTCACCAAAGTTTTCTTTAGATTCATGGTACTATACAGGCTTAGATAATAAATAAACAAAAAGTTTCCCGTTTGCAAGTGGATCGAAATCGTTACTGTTTAATTATTAGCCGGTTTTAGCCTATCATTCATTCGCCGCGACTGCTACACGCGGGAAATAGAAATCTACACTCCCGACAGAAAATCCAGAAATAAATACGGTAACGGAAAGTGGATGATTACAGACAAAATTAATACGTACAATGCCACAGCTCACTTTTTGAACATAATCATACATAATTATATCTTTAGGTTGTAACGATGCACATAAGTGTCGAATGTTTAGTTTACTTCATTTTTGTTTTGTAATTTAAAATATTACTATGTACCGTACTATCATTATGGGTTTACTTTATCGATATTACGACAGAACAATCGTTATATCTGGGGACACAATTAATTAAAGAAAAGTTAGGTTTTTGAACACATATTCACTCAAAGAAAAGGGAGTGAGTCATTCTTGGGGAAGATTCATTATTACTATTGAGTTTTATTACCCGAAGGCGTCTTTCTCCCCTTCCCTTGTGAATGTCTCATAGGTCATTGCCAAGTCCGACAATCTGTTACCGGGAACTTCATTACTTTACCAGCTTATTGCCTCCGTTCTTCAAATGCCCCACCCTCTTTGTGTATATACCAAAATTACAAGCAGTCTATTGACACAGGGGTAATTTCTCTCTATGGTGCCTGATCATATAAGGCTTTAAGTAACCCACAAACATCTTCATCAGCTCTCTCTGGGAGTGGAGTAATGCAATTCATTAGGATAAAAAATAATTGCGAGAAATGATAAATAGTCCTGCAAATATAAATACAGACTACTCTTTTCTTAATATTATGCATGATGATGGAGATGCATGGTGCCAATAATAAAATGTAGTATTTAGTAGTGTTTACTAAATGGTTAGGCCTACGTTGGCTGCTTGCATGGTCTGGTGGTTAGCGCAGATCTGGGTTCGATCCCCGGTACCTCCTCGGATGTTTCTGAGGTAGTGAGATCTGGAACGGGTGCACTCAGCCTCGTGACATCACTTTATTAAGAAGTAGGATTCCGGTTTTGTAAGCCATCACTAACGGCCGAGTATCTGATGCTGACCACACATCCCCAGTCTCCTGGTCAGTTGGTAGGCCTACTCCTACAAGGGATGTAGCACAATGGGGTTTACTTTGTTAAAACATAATGTAGTATGTGTGCCGGAATTCTGACCCGCAGTAGTTCCTTTTCATGCTGTTAATGAACTCACATGGTGCTATCACGTTTATGTTTCCACGTGGGTTGGGATCGAACTCTCGAAGTTGGGAACAGGAAGCGAATACATTACTGAATGCACCAACAGGCTAACTCAGTAACCAGGGATTCGTATGGATTAGTCTTGGTGCTTGGAGGATGACCAAGACCACTTCCATAGCCAACATGGGATGAGAATATGTCCTATTTGTAAGGAGGAGGAATCATCGATGCAAATCTGGCGAACTGTAGTGAAAAGTAAAGTAAATTTCGATGTATGACCAGGGGTACAGCCACTGGCCCAGGAATTCTGGGTTATATAGGCTAAATGGTCAAATACAAAAAATGTAGTAGCACAGAAGAAGAGAGGTAAAAGTATGTGCCGCGATCCTTTACGGCGTCGAATTGAGGGCGATGGTATGTTGGGAGCTACTAGCATGCAAAGGAGATGGGGAGAAGATAGAGCAATTTTTATTAAAGGCTAGACAGCTCAGGTCCGAAAAAGCTGAAAACTGTTCGAGCCGGGGGAGGAATTAGGAGCAGAAGTAATCAGATGAAATACAGAATACAGTACGTCAGCAATTTTAGCAGGTGTTGCTTTAAGTAGTAAATGCTGGTATGTTTATGTACTTCCCCCCTTCATTTTCCCTAGATTATTGTTATATTTCCTATTTATTTATTTGCAAAAGCGCATACTGTCCTTGTGCATATTAAAATGTGACACTGCCAGGGAAACCCAACCCATAAGTCGGAAAAAGAAACTTTCTGATTGAATGGATTCAACTTCAGCATAAAATTGTAAGTACCGTATTCTAAAAGAAGCATTATACCTCTAGCTAGAAAATTGATGTTTTTATGATCTGTGAAACTTTACTGTTCAAAAAGTATAATTTTATGGCTATTGATCTCATGTTTTGAACATGCCCTTTGTACCATACTAGGAGGTGCCCGTGGTTTCGCCACGATAATTCTTTTAAAAATTAAAAATTAAGAGTATAATAATTATTAAAGCATTATATTTATTAACACTTGCACGCGAATCATTCATAAACTAAGCCATTAATAATTAATGAAACAGCTAAAATTCCTGCTTTAGAGTACATTCCACGACATGAAAGCGCCTCCTGGGAAAACTATATCAGAATCGATTATGCAGTTCCAAAGAACCTGTGAACACATAATACGTATTGTTTCTCAGCTGTTTATTGACATGAATATGATGTGAATTTTATTTTATCAATTCAGTGTAATTTTCAGAAATTATATAATGTTTCAAGGGCAGGAATGGTTTGTTTGGATTATTATTATCAGCGATATTTCAAGAGATAAAACCATCAATATTTTACAGCTGTTGCCCCCGGCTTCGTCCGCCATTATTCATTGACTCCAGGATTTTTAAGAAAATTACACTGGTAGATTATTAAAAATGTTTGTGGTTCAGAGCTATGAAAATTGTAAGTAAAAATAAAATTAGAATATTTGTTCATTGTGTTCATTTCACTTAGGCCTTATATAATAAAGAAACGGTTTTCCTTCCTAATTTTGTAGTCGTCATGAAAGTTTAGACTGCGAGAGACGAACACCGCCGAGTATACCCGATGTCTCACGAAGCGGGCGAGCAAGCACGCTATTTAGGGCCGTTGAATTGTATAAGAGTAGATATGCTGCTTCATATCTTCATGCTTTTGTTTCAATCGTTTTTAGAAGATCAAAACTCATCAATTAAAATTTTCTTTTCTACGCTTATTCAACCTTGACTGCTTCGTTACGTATATTGCCATTAGTGAAATCTTACCATGAGTAAGATTCATGCTGCCGTCAGGGTGGCTCATGCTTAGCGCGTGGGCCTGGCATGCTAGCGGTCCCGGGCCTGGCGGGTGTGTCATTCGTGGCGGACGAAGCCGTGACCTTTGGGGTTTTTCTCGGGGATCCTCCCGTTTCCCCCTCTCATTCCACCAACAACCTGGGGGCTCTATAAGACGTACCGAGGCAGTGGCACGTGGCATGGTAGAGGTATCTGTTGGATGTAGGGGAGTTCCATGGGGGCTCGCGGTGAGGTCTGTTGTCGAGGGGCCGTTGGGCTTGCACATCATTACATTCCCGGAGGTTTGCACAATGAGCCGCAAGGCTGAAGTGCTTATAGGGTCGTCCCAACCCACCTTCCACCCTTAAGGGGACAATACAAAGATTCTTGCTAAAATTCAAGTAGCCACCACAGTTCATTTATTAGATTATGCAGACAGTACATGCTGATTCGATTAAACGCGGTAATAGCAACACTGTGAATTCCTAAATGAGTTGTGGAGCTTCTTGTGTGAGCTTCAAAGTGAGAAATGGAAGCCGTAAGTCGCATTTGTATTGCGGCTACAGTGTTAATTGCAATGGTACAGGATCGAATCCCAGATCTGTGAGTCCAAGTTTTAGTGGCTTGCCTCAATCAAGAATTCCTTGCTGTGCAAAGAACCAGCAAGTTAGCTCTTCCCACACTATTCATTACCGCTGTCTGCAGCTTGCGATATCAGGGTAAAACGAGGAAATAAGAGCACAATAACACACGAACTGTAGCTACTGCAGATACTCGTCTGTGCATCACGACTCACAAAACACAATTACTGCACTTGCTCAGCTGCCACATCCACACAATTGGCTTCTGGGACTTAGGAAACACAAATAAAAAAAATATGAATATCTTCTCGCTAATACATAAAAGTAACACATCCAAGGAGATGTCTGTAGCCTCGTCACTAAGGCCCAGAAGTTAATGCTCTATCAGAAGATGAAATATGCATAAAAATATGCTCTAAAATTTATAAAATATGTTCTCTAGAGAAGTATACTCTATCATTTAAATAATGTTAATACATTACGTTCTCTTGTTAGCTGAATTACTTTAAGAATTACAAAAAATAGTTGCAGTTGTATAAATTTCATTACAAAATTTAAAAAAATAATAATAAAAAATAAAAAAAATAAGTCAATGCAACAGACTTTACTCAACTAATGTAGTAAACCAACGCTTTAATATTATACAACCTGTTCCAAAGTTAATTACTGTCAATTATTGTAGAGTCAGTTCTCAAAACATTCACTTAGCCATACGTTCATAATATTTAAAATCTCTCGGAAATTTGCCGCTAAAAACGTGGAGTTTTAATAAAACATGCGCAAATATTTTAAAATTATGCAAAAAAAAGATGCATTATTGTATAACTAATAACATATGCAACAATATTTAAAAATGAAGCCATAAATTTTCTGTTATTTCTTTCATGCCTTGTATACATTTTAACACTAGTATGCAATAGAGTACATTATTTAAAAAATATGACTTTTCATAAACTTCTGGGCCCTATCCACCAAGTTGCACAAATTTCCTGTGGTCGTTTTATTTGTAAAAAGTCTTGATGGAAACATAATCTAAAGTGAGACTCTCGTACAAGGACAAAGAAAAGGTATTGCGATGCTGTCGATACCAATTCCTGGATAGAATAAGTGGCTGTCTAGAAAAATGCGCATTCCACTACCACCTCCTCACACATAAGCGAGGTAGCCTACTCGTCTAGCACTTTGCTCCTCGGTGATGTGAAAGAAACGTGTGATGATATTATTTACCTCTAGAATATTTTTACGACGAAATAAATACAATTTTTCAGTAATAGTTCGTGGGTCTAAATGCAGAAGTCCATGTCCCACGATCCAAGTTTGGTCTAAATTTCTACAATTAATCAAATTAGATCGTGTGAGCGCCACTCTCCCAGCGTGACCCACATGACTTACAAACATGCAGCTTCCTCCGAACAGCTGATTCTCTGCGGTACCAGCGAACATTAAACAAGCATATAAAATGAAATGTTAGTTTCTAGAAAATTAACAGATGATAAGGGAAATTTAGAATTTACAATAATATTATCCAAATCCATTATTGCAACCGTCCTAAGCGTTGATGTGCTCTGGAAGTTATGAAACAAGATTCATTAGAAAATGTAGTCAGTGTGTGTGGATCGACCACCCGATAGTAGTTGCAATCTTCTTTTGTTTGAAGTGAAAGATGACAGTACACTGGATCAAATCGCGCGCTCGTGTGCACAGTCTGAAATAACTGCACAGAAATTCTACATGATACAAATTTTGAACCAAAAAAATGGACCTGAACCAAAAAATTGGATCGTGGGACATTGGCTTTAGTGTACAAAGCTTAAACAAAATAGTTAAGAAAAAGTTCATAACAAGCCTAAGCTCATATGCTCACGAGATGGCACATATAAAATCATTTTCATAGGGTTCTTACCTTTTTCGGACTATAGTATTTACAGACAGATACATGGGTGCACAGATACAAAGGATTTTTTCTGAATAATTGAAACAGATTTTGCTTAATTAAACACCCAAATTAAACCAACACAAAACTATTACAGTACTACTAAAATCTGGCTCTATATGGACACATTACGAATCATTGAACTGTAATACTGTTTGACAAGTTGCGAATATTTTAATTGCCGTTGTTAATTTTAATGAATGCTAGGGACAGTAGAACAGCAAACACAGATAATATTTTAATTATACAACACGATCGTTTGTTTTAATAATTAATTGTTTATCTGCCGTATTACGTTCTAAATCCGATATAATAACAAAACAAGAGATAAAAACATCTATCAGATAGCCTAACTAGCTTCTGATTAAAAGTATAAAAGCGTTAACATTGTTTTTTCAATTCTAAGAAAACTAATTAAATCTTTAGGATTCAATGAAAGCACAATAGGTTTAATACAAAATACCAGCAGTAAAATAATATAGTTTGTAAGGCCTATAGAAAAACATAAGTAAAAAAGTGTATCCAGTCATTAAGAAATTAAAATTAGAAGAGAATATAGAAAAGAATGTTAGACAACTGGTTGTGTCTGTATGCGTGTATGTGTGTGCGTCTGTACAATATATATTTTGTGCATTAGATATATACTTCCAATTAAGTGAAAAATTATATCCCATTTAAGGGAAGTGAAAACCTTTCTGAAACTTTTAGACAAATTTTTATCATTATACTTCATTTCGAAATATTACTACGTGAATCTATAGGAGCAGTTAGTGTCCGTCTGGCTCTGTCTGTGGTCACAGATCTGCTCATGCGGAGGAACAGATACAATGCCACTTTCTAGTGCCATTAATCTCCAATGACACCGTGGCATTATGGCTGTCTCTTTAAACCACTGTCACACGGTCGGTAACTGCAATATATCCGTATGATGGAGTGTAATTTGCAGCATCGGCTTGTACTTTACGCATATAACTCTAATAAAACGAGAAAAATGACAATCATAACTCCTACTTATTAGAGAGAAATCCAATCAATAGATATATCCCAAGGCATATGAAGGCATAGGAAGTTAGACGTCATCAACACCACAAAGAAAACCTACAATATTTTAGCTATATTGAAATACCGGTGATTTGAGTCAACTAATATTTCTTTTGATGGGTAATGACAGGAATTAAAAATAATTATTATCATGGTCTACCTTTTATCACTTAACAGTAGGCTACTTCCAGAATGCAATATTTATGAAAGTAATGTGATGTTTATAAAACTATCGTATACAATAATTTATTAGTAACAAAAATTTAATTAACTTACGGGGAATAATTAGGCTCTTTAAAAATTACCAAAAATAAGTGAACCTACGACACACTTGTAGAATCTGTAAACTGATTTATAAAACAAAAAGCGCAAATGTCTTTAAGTTAACTTAATAATAATTAACAAGAAAACCGTGCAGCAGCCTTTCTTTAAAATCTTCTTCACGTAAATAAAATGAGAACAAAAACAATTAGAATAAATTTATAATAAATGGGGTTAAGAATGTTAATGGCAACTTGACTTCTGACCAAGCTTCCAGAAATACGATTCCTTTTAAATGTGTAAAACAAGTAAACATTCAGTACAAGAAAACATTAAGATTTGTTTTTTTTTCCATTTTGCTCGTGTTGTCTTGGTGCAATTGTGTAACTTTTATATAGTGTGTGAACTGAAAAATAAAATACAATTTCAGACTCCTTGTATCAGTTCGACAGTGTTTTGATTGGATATTGAAGGGTAAAATTAATTCTAATCAAACTGCAACCATGGTGTAATTCCAATACACACATAGGTCTGAATAAATTATACATGTACGTGTAAATGTCTGTATGTGTGTGTTTGTATCAGCTTAATTTTATCATGTAGGCCTACTCGTATACATCCATGTTGTTATTTGCTACCGAATTTACTAGGTCTATACGGTAATATGCTTTTAAAGTGAAAGAAAAGATCACCCTCTCTCTCTCTCTCTCTCTCTCTACCTTAGTTTTACCTCTCCCTTTTTAGGGACATTTAAGTGACCCACCCACCCGGGCCTTACAGGGCCGCGACCTTTCGGGAGGGGGATTATCTATGGACACCACATACTTTTTTGACAAGACAAGGACATGGAGAGCCTTTCCGGATGAGTGATCAGCCCAATGCGGGAGCCACCTCCGAGACAATACGAACACTTAGGACGAGGCACACCGTTAACAAATACATTCACTTATATGGTAGTTTTGTAAAATCCGCCTATATAGGCCCTACCACTAAATATAACAATAAGCTGAAGTTTATATGAGAGAGAGGAAAATAATTGAATAAACTATGAAATAATGTGGGTTTATTAAGTTATTTTAAAAAGTAAGTATTGTATATTAAGTACATCAATTAAATCTAAAATATTAAAATATCCTTGAGCTCAATGAATAGTCAAATTGGATAAAAAATGTTATTTTCTTAGTGAATAATATTATACTTATTAAGTAAATCTAGTCACTTATTGGATTAAAATATAACTGGATTAAAATATAAGCATATTTGAATTAAAACATTCAAATATTGTCACAAATCAGAAGATGACTTATTGATATATAAGTTTTGTCACAGATGTATGTCTTTTATACAGTTTGCCTTTTGTTCCCTTCTTCTTGTGTATGGCGTAGCTATCACTATTATAAAAATCAATTCTGATAATGTCAATCAAATAATTGTAATATATATAGTTCTTCTTCCTAGTTAGGTTAGTAGAAGTTTTAGAAAAGGTACACTTGCTTCTTTCTTCTTAGATAATACGGTTATTGTTATTACAGGATTCAATATTAATTGAGTCAGTAAAAAAGATTAATTATAATCTGGTTAAAAGTTCCTTTTCTTAAAACAAAAGGTAGAACTTGATGTATTATAATGTAGTGAATTTTCTCAATAATCTTCAGCAAATAAACAAATAAAGCTGAAGATTATTGAGAAAATTCACTACATTATAATACCTCAAGTTCTACCTTTTGTTTTAAGAAGAGGAACTTTTAAGCAGATTATAATTAATCTTTTTTACTGACTAAATTAATATTGAATCCTGTAATAACAATAACCGTATTATCTAAGAAGAAAGAAGCAAGTGTACCTTTTCTAAAACTTCTACTAACCTAACTAGGAAGAAGAACTATATATATTACAATTATTTGATTGACATTATCAGAATTGATTTTTATAATAGTGATAGCTACGCCATACACAAGAAGAAGGGAACAAAAGGCAAACTGTATAAAAGACATACATCTGTGACAAAACTTATATATCAATAAGTCTTCTTCTGATTTGTGACAATATTTGAATGTTTTAATTCAAATATGCTTATATTTTAATCCAGTTATATTTTAATCCAATAAGTGACTAGATTTACTTAATAAGTATAATATTATTCACTAAGAAAATAACACTTTTTATCCAATTTGACTATTCATTGAGCTCAATGATATTTTAATATTTTAGATTTAATTGATGTACTTAATATAAAATACTTACTTTTTAAAATAACTTAATAAACCCACATTATTTCATAGTTTATTCAATTATTTTTCCTCTCTCTCATATAAACTTCAGCTTATTGTTATATTTAGTGGTATATAGGCGGATTTTACAAAACTACCATATATTCAACTATACCACAGTAAAATGAAACTAATTAAATACATTCACTCTGAACAATCTGAGGATGGGATGAAGATGATAATGACTGCCAGATGATAACTGGGAACCACAAGGGCCTGCAGTTACCTGATATTTGTCTCACATATGAGGGAAATCCCGGAAAAAAACCCATCTTGGTATCTTGTCCCGATCAGGATTAGAACCCGGGCCCGCTGCGTGAGAGAAGCGAACGCATCTCCTACACCACATTGGTGCTCTATAACAAGATCTAAATCCTTCTGTCTGTGAACATTTATAGTAATTCTCGAGCATAAAATTAATTTATACAAAATAATTAACAACTATCAAATACGAGTACCTAGGTATCTAGCGTTTAGAAGTTATCGTTTACTATTAAGTATTGGAAATCTACCAACAGGAGTCAGTTTGACGAACCTGTTCATAGAAAAACTCAAATACCCTATTATGAAGTCAATGCGTATTACGGTCACTGGTTGATTAATCATAATATGAAAGTGCCTTGACTGTAGTGACAAGCATTTTGTTTGTATGTGGAAAGATTGGATTAAATGAAGACACAATTAACTACATCGTCATCATGGCAACGCGACAATCTTTATTTGTTCTTCGCCAACATAAGTTAACCAATAATTTTATTTTTCGCTAGCTTAAACCGATTTGTAACATTTTGATTAAGTTACATAAAGTCAGACCTGCTTTACTCTTGCTAGTGGATTGAATGTACATATAAGTTATATTCACATTCACTATTCTTTTAATCTAAACCCATATTACTCGTATTTTTATAAATATAAGGCAAAGGACCGCGAATAAAGTAGGCATATTATAATTATTGTTCAAGGAAAGCCCGAACCATCAATTATATCCCTTCTATGTATTTAGACCTCTTAATGTATTTAGCCTCAGAAATTATTTCCATTAAGACCAAACATTTATTTCCATTCATATCTTTAGATCCAGCACTTCTTTACACTCACATATTTAGACCCACTGCTTCTTTCCAATAATATATTTAAATAATTCCAACAAATATAATCTATTTGACTTGTGCTACAATAATTTCTCAAAAATGAACTCAAAATGGTTGTACATCGACATCCAATAGCACAAAGAAGCCACCAGCTCAAAATAATTTATCATTAGGCCTACAAGTAATCGACAGCCCTTTCCTAATACAGCAGGTACCGGAATTTTAAAATAAAGTATTTAGTGATTTCATATCGACTTATTTTAGTAACACTGCATACTAAAATTATTTAAATATTTATTATTACTTACTCACCGGAGAAGTACTTGTTCTTATTTTAGAATTACAGCTGAATAGGAGATAGTCTTACCTGGAATAAAAGAAGAAAACGTGTAAAAATCCATAGTACATTCAAATAACTGACACATTTACTTGAAGGATTACAGACACAATACGTTTATATAAAGAACTAAGTACTGCATCAAAAACTTTTCGGCGATTCCTACACCGCAAATATTAGAAAGATGAGAATTAGAAAATCGACTAAACAGTTCAAAATAAAACGTACGCACAATGCATATCTCTATATCATAGTAATAGGCTTGGTCTAGTGGCAATTTCCTTTGCGACGCCATTCCTCATTGAGCTTGAGATTTTTATATTTTAGTAACTGTCATTAGGCTTTTTAATTGATTGTCAATGATGGTTATTCCTAATAACTAAACACGTAATTCACGAGTGTCCGTAAATATGACTTCAGTATCAGTCATTAATAGATATCGACATAAGATATCGAGTAAATCGTTATCGTTGCAACAGCTATCATGCACCGCACATGCGTATTACTATAGATCCCAAAATGAAAGCATGTTTACTGGAACAAACCTAATACTGAAACGGTTCCTTCCCCCTCAAGGGTACACCGTTTTTAATCTGTTCCTACCTTAGGTATGATGTTCTGGAACAGACCTCGGCTCTCAGCGGCGTACACAAGATTGTCTTCCTACCTCAGGTGCTGGTTGGGTATGGGTTTTACTTATATATCTTTATAACTAAGAATGTCTCATTAAAATTCCAAGTTATCTGGTAAGAGTAATGTTTATTACTTCAGAAATCACTTGAATCAGTTGAATAATTATTAAACTGTAGTTTGAATGTCAGGGGGGGTAGAATGATCTAACCTCGCTGTATAATGTTATGATATGACGTTCTCGTCCTCTACGTAATGCAGTATAATGTTCCTCTTGTATAATCCGTCGACCACTGGTACATACATGGATTTCACTGATTCTAAAGGTGGTATAGACTATAATGCAGTCTTACCGCAAGTACCTACTTCGTCAATGAGTTTACTTGAAATAATACTGGCAGTGACAGGGATCAGTCCCAGATCACTGAATATCTTAATAAAATATAGGAGAAGCCCTGTGCCTCCCTATAAAAATAATACTTGTAGAAGATGGACCCCACGCTACTCGTGTGGTCCCAGCAGAAATATCAAAATACTCCTGCAGTCTGTGACGACTAGCGAGGAAGTGAAAATATACTCCTGGAGCCGTTGAGGACTCGCCAGGAAGTGATCATACCGTCTCGATATCATTCTAGCCTCCCTTCGTTCTCCAATATACCCCTACTTTTACACACAACAAATCATAACTTATGTTATTACACTTTTGAGCTTTTTCAGTTGTAAGTTTGTTTCTGATTGGCTATCGAGTTCCACGCGTCTGATGCTATAGCAGTGATGCTACTTGCTTTTAGCGTCTTCCACACTTCTAAGTATTGCTTGCCAATTCTGCTTACAGTTATACAAAGTTCTTTTCCCAGTACTCTTTCGTGGAACTTGTCTATTCAGTGCATCTTACTCTCTTTCATACTGTTTTTAGTTGAATAGAACTACACTCTAGTAACAAAAGCTGTCTCCTGTCCCCTGTGGTGAATGAATGCAGAAGATGGATTTTACTTGTAAAATACATGGAATTTCGTCTGAGACATTTTGTGTGTTAAAGTCTAAGTTTCATTTCCATTCCCAGCTACTGTTAACTTTAATACATTTTATACTTCTGATTAATTCTGTAACCTTTTGATATCAACTTTGTAATGATCAATAATATTTCAGTAATGTAATATTTTTAATCTGAAACTTGTTTAAATCTATTTGCATGTCATGATCATGGTGTTTATTGGGTTACCAGGATCGTGACCATATCAATACATAATATTGTAATTATTAGTGACTTGACTAGTGAAGAACTCATAGGTCACGTTCCTTACGCAGGCCAACTAGTACTCGAGATATGTGGGTGGTATTTTATTGCATCTCAGGTGGAATTAGGAGAATGAAATATTAACTTGCATCACGAGAGTGCTGTTTAGTTCTTCTGTACAGTGGTACCTCGAGATACGAGAGCCCTAACATACGAGTTATTTGAGATACGAACTGTCGAGCGAGCGAAGTTTTGTTTTGAAATACGAGCGACATTTGAGATACGAGGAACGGCCAGCTGCGACGCTGCACACGGCCCACCAGTTTACTGCGCCTGCGCCTCGTGCGTCTCGCGCATTATCCCATGTATTCCCCCAGTGTGCTTGTTTACTTCGCTGTCGAATCATCTTTGCTAAGTTTTTCTAGGGCTTTGCGCTTTTTGTGCATTTACATACTTTATCACATTTCTTTTTATAACCATGGGTCCGAAGAAAATGTAACAAATATGTATGCACACTTTATAAAACTAGTTTTTTTTTTGCTTTACATTCTCTTTTATTATGTTTTTATACAATATTTGCCATTTATCAATACATTTTTCTTATTCAAAAACACGTAAAAAAACAATTGGGGGTAGCATTTTTGGGGCTGGAACGGATTAATGGCATTTCAATTAATTTCAATGGGGAAAATTGCTTTGAGATACGAGCAAATTGACGTACGAGCAAGGTTATGGAACGAATTAAACTCGTATCTCGAGGTATCACTGTACATCAAACATGCACTGTCAAATTATTGTGTTATTCATTTATTTTGCGTTGGCAAAGTTTTTCCACTAATATTTATAGAGTAATTTGCTATTCTTATAGTTCCATTTAATGATTTAATCACATAGAATATTATAATACATGCTTTATAGCATATTAATAAGACGTTATTGTGATTAAAAAGAAATAAAGAATAATATAAATATTATATAAACACACAAATTAGAATTAAAATACGTAATTAAAATATGCAGGTATCACGACATTCATTTAGTTACTTATTAGGCCGTACTCTGTAAGAACCTATTTATTACCTGAGTGTACTTAGACCTACTTTGCCTTTGAAAGTAGCATCACAATATTGTGAAGACGCAAGTTGGAGGATAATATTAGGGTAGATTTAAGGAAAGTAGAATTTGCGAGGGATGGTTGGATGGAGTTAGCACAGAATAGGGTTGAATGGTGGGCTCAGGTAAGCGTGGCAATGAACAAGTGCTTTATCCTTGGTTTAGGAAATCCACCTGTGCTACATGTGCACGGCTTCTTATGGAAATAAATGGCCTAAGGACTGGATGCAGATTACATAAAAAGGAGGCTGAAAGGTTTTTTGAGATTCTCAAACCAAGGAAGATAACATTGTCACTGTCTGCTTTGATTGTCAGCAGATTCAGCTTTCCCTAAATTATCTGTGGGTTTACAACTGCACAGTAATGGAAGTTTCAAAAGGAAAGAGCGACATCCACCACCGCATTAGGAAACTAGAAGAGAAACTGGTTGAATCGAAGACACAGAAATATAGCCTACATTAAGACTTTTTCTGACTCATGTGGATCGCAAAATAAAAATTCAATAATGATTGATGAGTAGGCCTATCTGTCAAGATTTTGTGAGTCCTCTAAATTGTTCCCCAAAATAAAGCACTACTTTCCTATTAGACAGGATCTTTGGATCCATTGAGAAGAATCTAAGGAAAACTGAAGCAATCACAGTGTCATCACAGTACCACGAGATTTTGAATAAACACAGAAGATGCATGGTTCTGAGCAAAGATTGGGGCCAAGTGTACGATCTGAAATCAAGATCTAGCAAAATCATCAAATGGAAACTGCCATTTAAAACGACAGAAATGTCACATATGAAAAGAACGGTAGGTGAGGTGTTGAATGCACTTATTCTGGCTCACCCTACACAGTTGAGGTGCTAAGAAGTGAGTTAAGTAATTTCAGTGAAGCGGACAAATCTCTTCCAATGAAGCCTAAAAATCTCGTTAATACAAAGAAAAGAGATGATGTAACAAAGCTTATGAAATACTCCGATGTGTCATCTGAAGAAACAAGAAATTTCTATATACATTTCACAAGTGTTCCAAGATGGCTTGGAATGGAACCACGAAAATAATGAATTCCCAGAAGAACCCATAGGCCAACATTAGTGAAAAACCTTACTTGTATAAGTTATCTAAACAAATTAATATTGGAATATGAATAGTTTGAATATTTCCTACGTAGAAGATCCCAATAATTAACTTAATATGAAACATAATTATCACAGTTCATCTTAAGATACTTTAAAAATGTGCACATTTAATTTTTTCATTAAAATGTGATGCAACGAAAATAAACAGTAAAATGCGTTTCCTGAAAATTTTTGTTTTGGTAGATTTTATGTTGAGTTTTGGAAAAACGCTCCCCTTATTCTAATATTCCAAACAGGTTTTCTGGGAACATGAATATTAAAGTAGCTACAGAAGATTCTTTTCCTTCAAGGTTCCGACATATTTAGGCTAATAATACTTTTCGGACAGTAGAGAAAATATTCAACAAAATGGTTCCTAATGTTTATTCAAGAAGACCTAGTGTTGAAGAATTTAAATTAAACCAGCAATAGTCTGTATTCCTAAACTCTTTATTGTGTCTCCACCTAGGCCTTTCCATGTTTACTCATCATCAGGTATATTGAATGTTCGAGTTGAGAATTTTTTTTTTACAAATATTAAAGTAATTAAAACTAGTGTTGAACTAACGGCGTAAAACAGTTAAATAGTTACCGTAATTAGTAATAGTAGAACATGTAAATAGTATCTGAACTGTAAAAACTAAATCTGCGTATCCTTCAGTGTAAGAATGTGTGACTGCATAAATATGTGGCCTTTTGTTATTGTCTAGGGAATGTTAACATTTTCGTCTTTGACTACGAACATAGGCCTATCAGGAATTGTCATGCAAAGTATCTCCTAGACTTAAAATCTACCCTCTCTTTGAAATGACGACTAATGAAGCAGACATCAGACTAAAGGAAGCTGGATCGATGCTTTAACTTGGAACTTGAACCACGATGGGCAACCCGTGTGCTTCTCTTAATAGGAAATATCAGAGGCGAGGGCTGAGGTCATCCTTGCAAGGTTTTATCTAGTTAATTTGGTTTAACCCGCTGATGAGCTTGGAAATGGTATGACCACTAGTACAAAAAGATTGTTTTAAACTCTGTGTATAGATTTTCATAGCCCATTGTAACTGATCAATTTTATAACCAAATCCAAAAAAAGGTCATCACTTGGATACATGCAAATATCAGACTACTATATTTCCATCTAAACAATCTTGATTTCTTTTAGAAGTGGGTAAAAAGAGGAAATATAATCTGTTATTACTTCAGCCTACAAAACTAACGCCATGCTACAATAGAACACTAAGTTTTTACTTTTATACAATGAAGTAATGCCCCATTCCACAGAAGCCCTTCGTTTATAAACACAGAACGAAGTTCCTTCATCTTGGCTTAATCTTGATTGGTCAATCCCAACGTCTTGATTGATCTGAACAAACAGCAAACCCTTTTCATCTCCCTGTTTCTCACAAGTTTCTCCCTCTTCTCATGCCACTTGCCGTTTTTCTTCCTTAAGTCTGAATGTTTCATCAAAGACTTTTCGAACACTTTGAAAGAATGGCAAAAAAGTTAAGAAAGTTTCACAGGAAAAGGAATAAACTAAATCGATTCTTACAGAAGAAAACAGGGAAGGGCGAAAAGACGAAGACCAAAAACGGAAGGGTTAGCAAGGAAAAAGAAAAAAAAGGTGGTGGGGGAAAGAATGTTGGGGAGAGAGACAGTTTGGGGGACAGAGGGTTGGGATTCTGTCTTGAAGAAGAGATTACTTCAGCACTTACTGGGTTAGCGCTCTTTTTAATTTGTTTTGAACTTTTATCATTCTGATGTTACTTCTAGACATGATTCCGAATTTCATTATAAGTACAAAGCTGTAACCTCCATATATAGTCTTTTCAATATTGAAAACTTGATCATATTAAAGTCATACACGGTCCTCAAGCAAAGTTCTATAGTACTTAATGTTATGGGAGAGAAGGCGACTTGGATGGGGGAGTGTACGTCATGGTGTACTTTATATGAGCAGGAAAAAGAACTATACACATACGCCACAAAGGATTAAAAAACATCTATGGTGCTGGCAAAAGTTAAAGATATATGGGTAATAGGCAAAAAAGGAGGTGGCACGTGTTACACCGCTTAGTATTTTGCAATTTGAATTGATACGAGGCATGTCATTAGCTGACATTTTCCATCCGTACATCCCTTTAACTTTTGTGACGGTCTAGAATTGCTATATTTACGAAGAAGTGTGACAAAATAAGTGCAAAGATTAAAAAAAAAAACGAACCAGCCGAATAGAAGACAAACATAAATTGTAATCTACATTATAAATAGTAATTAAAATTTAAAGGGAGTGAGAAAGAGAATATCCTGTTTTGCTGTCAGATGTATCTACGACGCATTTCTTAACCACTGGTTAAATCTGAATGGTTCAGTCCGTCGCCGTGGGTGAGTCGTTAGCGCGCCTGCCTCCTACTCCGGCGGCCCGGGTTCGATTCCCGGCCGGGTCGGAGATTTTTCGGGAATCGAACCCGGGCCGCCGGAGTGGAAGGCAATAGTGAAAAATCCCTTTCCCGGGTTCAGGACTGGGTAGGTTAAGTCTTAGGTTAAGAAATGCACATTGTGCGCGATTCCTTAATAAAATCTGAATGGTTCAGACATCACGGGCACGTTTTCATATCACATCCGCAGAAAATGACTAACCATAACATAAATGTTTCAGTTTATATGATTTTTCTTTCTCAGGCTTCGCTGTTCACAGATACACACTTACGGACGTGTTTCTGAAAATTTTATTTTTGGATTCATGGGATCTCAAAACCTATATTACTGTAATGCTGGAAACACTATATCGAATTCCCTTTATATGTTTCTTACCTATAGGGTCATCTTCAGATCTACAGTAACTTATAGGTTAGGTCCGAAAAAGTTTCGACGCCACGCTTTCGAAATTAAATTTTATACGTCTAGACTTCGGCGTGTTAACAATTTTAACTTAAATTTTTTTATTTTTTTTGGCTTCGTTTCTTACTACTCATTGTAAATTTGTGACTCACATTGTACGGTAATTATATTGTGATTTTCCATCTTTGTGCGAATATTTGTGAAACAAAATGGGATATTTTTAACCTCAAAACAAGATATGTTAAACAAGTAAAACTTTTAAATAAATGTGGGCAATAATATTGAGCTAATTAATGGGTTCTCGATATTCATATTTAAAGCTCAAAAATGAAACTTACTGAATAACCGCCAGATCTGTTATGAGAGTAAGGAAATTGTTTCTCTGTAGTAATTAAAGAATTCGTTTTTTTATTATGTAAACTTCCATTTTTGCTAAGGAATTTCCTTTTCACAGTTAACTAAAAATTAGATCATACCGTAGTTGGGGCGCTCGCTTAACATCTGCGAACTTGCACACAGATTCTAACTCCAGAGCGTGCAAATTAACTATTATCCCAAAAGCTAACTAGCATGCGGGTATGCTAGGCTTCACTTTCCATCTAACTTCTCGGTGCCGTCTTGACAGTTTTAACTCATTACCCGCGGTTCAAAACCCACCACACTACTTCATTAAATTATATTAATTAGGGTGTTTTTGAAGACCTATTACAATTTCAGCGCAATCCAACGGTACATGCCGATCTCATGTGAAAGATATTCATCATAAGGTCTAACAATAAAATTGTGAAGAACATCTAGTTTTGTTTTGTTAAAATGTTATTGAATAGCCTAATATCGTTAATACCAGGAACAATGCCTAGAATAATATTATCTGATGAGATATAAATAAAACTGGTTATAATCATTTTATTACGTTACTTCATTCCAGAAGAAGAACACTGGTTCTTTGTATATTTGTTTCTTATGTTTATTTAGTCCGCCGCCGTGGGTGAGTTGGTAACTGCCAGCTGGACGGGTTCGATTCCCGGCCGGGTCGGGGATTTTACGGAGACGTAACCTAAGTTTCCTTCCTGGGTAGGACTGGGTGTTGTGTCCTCATTCCCATCAAGCGAAAGGAACTGGCCACCCTACGAGGTATCATCCGGCCTAGTGTCCCTCGGTCGGGCCATGGGCATTCCCTGGGCAGGACCGGCTTCCGGGCCGAACACTTCATCATCATCATCATCATGTTTATTTAACGAGGGTTGTGTGACCGTCGCCGGTGTGACAAAATTATGTCCCGCAGAAGTTATTTTGCATGCCTATAAATCTTATATGCACACATAAATGTCTCGACCTGATCGAACCTACGAAACAAGCCGCTGCCTTACTGAATGTTCCACCCGCACCGTCGAGAACATTCCCCTCCTTTGAATTGGCTGATGAACTATCTTCAATTCCCTAGCTAATGGTGTTAATTTTCTTTACTACGTCTTCACGAACCGCATTAGTTTCAATTTCTTTAAGTTAGAAATTTATGTCATAAGCAGCATTTTTCTTATTCCGGTCACTAAATTCTTTACTCTTCTACTGTATAAATTCATTCAATAAATGCGTGAATCTTGAGAAGAATCACCCGTACATTCAATGGACACTGGTCAGACATGCACTGCACCGTCACCGTTGGAAGACTGTGTTATTTGTCTTCGGTGATGTCTGTGTCGCCTTTATAGTCGCTACCAATTCTTAAGAGCCTCGAATCGCTCCACCGCCCGGGCTGCCTTTGCGGAATGGTTTTACGAGTACAACTAGTCCCTTCCTAATGAAAATTATTTATTGTTCGCTAATCCCAGAGGCAGTGTACTTAGGGAGTCACCGATCGCCGATGACCATTTTTACACCTGGGTCATTTTACGTATTGTTATCATTATACACTAACACAGCGGGTGGAACTATTCAATACGGCATACGCCACTGGACTGAACAGTCTCCAGAAAATAGAGAAACCTGTCAGTATTGTTTCTAAGGCTTTTAATGAGGGTAGACTATTGTTCAATAATCTCTATAGTGAAGTAGCAGGAGGAAGTGTTTTCTGGGTAGCTCCAAAAACTGAGGCTACTATACAGGTTTCGACATTGCACCGGTTTGTCTGCGTAAATTCAAGCTTGACCAAACTTTGCACAGACCGAACTCAGATCGTACCGCAAACCAATTTGTTCCATTTACACGCACCGGTTTTTCTGTGCAGACCCAGTCGTTGCAAACAAACCGGTGTAAATATCTGCACGTGTAAAGGGCCATTTAAAGGGCATGGCCTCCTCTAAAACGGGTGGCTCGTTATTCATTCCAAGCGAGGAGACACCGATATCACTCTTTAACTATTGTTATATTGGTCCTGTATAATTTCACACTATCCCTTTAGCTAATTATAGTTTGTGGTAGGTTACGTTCTAGATCAGGTATGGGCAACCTTTGGAAAGATGCGGGCTAAACTTTAAAATATTTATGAAGGCGCGGGCCGTAGATAATAGGTAGTTGTGAAAAAAATAATAATGATACGGTTTTTTATATTTATAAAGTATAATGCTAAAGTTACATGAATGAGAACAATATCGAAGTGATTATGTATTTAATTACAATCAGCAGAAATTAATGAGAAGCTTGAGCTTGAACTTGAGAAACAAGATAATCAATGTTGGCATCATTTCCACTAATACACAAGCGCAGAGAGTTTTCAAAATTTGCATCTGTAAGTCTGGTTTGATACTCAGATTTAGGCCTATTGCAGCATTTTTCTAGGGCTGACCGGAAGGAACAACCTCGTAGTTCAGGCTTTTGTTTCCCCCTCTAACTCTGTAGTTGGCGAGAACCGAAAATATTTACTTTTTCGAGCGCAATTTTAAAATGTTCCGCGGGCCGGATCAAAAGTCGGGGCGGGCCACATCCGGCCCGCGGGCCGGGCGTTGCCCATATATGTTCTAGATCTTTCCATTGAGTTCTGTCTTTTGCTTTTCTTGACCACTGTTTGCCTGCCGTTTTCACAAACATGTCCGTCCATCTGAGTCGCGGTCTTCCCTGGCTTCTTTTTCCGAGATGTGGGTCCCACATCGTTAGCACTTGCGTCCATTTTGAATGGTTCATTCTTGAAGGTGGGCCCCCACTTCCTCTTCAGTGACATTGCGCGATCTGCTGCATCGGATGGTCATTCTTTGTAGGTTGGTGTTCGAAATTTTGTTCTTGTGTTTTCCTCAGCATGTCTCTCTGACATGTTTGTATCGTTGCGAACTGCTTGGTGGAGAGATTCCATGTTTTGCACAGAGAATACTAGGAAGATGCAGGATTCAAGAGTCTAAAGCAAATAAAGCTTAAGTCAACCTACGTGTTGCTGGTACCACAGTCAATAGAGTTGGTAGAAAATGTTATTACTGTAATCATGTAGAAAAAAATGTAAATGTAGATGTTTATAATTTCGAGAGTATGTTGTATTAAGAAAAGAAGAATAAATCTATATTAATAAAAGGAAGTGTGTGCCTTTCCTTCTGTCTGTCTGTCCGCGATGCCTAGTGAAATCTACTCAACGCAGAGATCTGAATTTTTAAACATAGGTGGACTGAAGGGTCGGAAAATGCACCTCGAAGCCGGAATTTTAATTTTCGCTTTCGTTCGTGAGTTATGAGTGAAAAACGGGCAAAAAACGTACATTTTTTGCGTTTTCGAAGCATCAGTTTTCAGTTATACATTTCAATGTCAAATCAATTACAGTTGGCTTTGGCTATTTTTTTCATACCTTGGGAATAAAACTTTTGCGATCGCTTGAATGTTGTAAACCCTAAATTAATATGGTCAAATATTGTTTTATTTGGACGAAACTTACTATACAGGGGTTTTCTAGGCGAAAGAACTCGAATCTGAGGTAGCTTTTACCAGGCGACGCTATCTAATCGTGGTATGTTGTCCACGTGATTGAGGTGTTAATAAATATAATGATTTAACTATTATGCTCTTAATTTTTAATTTTTGGAATAATTATCGCGGGATATCGCTTGATTTTGTAAGTCCATCCTGGACGATTCATTTGTTTAGAATGTCAAGGCCCGCAGACATATAAAATTTTCAACCTACACGGAAGAGGGATAATCAATATAGGCCTAAATATGGTCAAACATTGTAGATTTGGACGAAACTCACCATACAGATGTTTTCTGTGCCAAGGAACTCGAATCTGAGGTCGCTTTTACCAGGCGACGCTATCTAATCGTGGTATGTAATTCACGTGATTTAGGTGTTAGTAAATATAATAATTTAACTATTATGGTCTTGATTTTTAATTTTTGAAATAATTATCGCGGGCGATCGCTTGATTTTGTAAGTCCATCCTGGACGATTCATTTGTTTAGAATGTCAAGGCCCGCAGACATATGAAATTTTCAACCTACACGGTTTTTTAATTTATTTTTAATCATTATTATTGTTATCATTATGTATTTCATGTTTTTGCCCTGGCTGAGTGGTAGAGAAAGCCTTATGGCCTTAACTCCGCCAGGTTAAATAAATAAATAAATAAAGAGGGATAATCAATATAGGCCTAAATATGGTCAAACATTGTCGATTTGGACGAAACTCACTATACAAGGGTTTTCTGTGCCAAGGAACTCGAATCTGAGGTAGCTTTTACCAGGCGACGCTATCTAATTGTGGTATGTAGTTCACGTGATTAGGTTTTAATAAATATAATGATTTAACTATTATGCTCTTGATTTTTAATTTTTGAAATAATTATCGCCACGCTAGTCTAAAATAAAATCTTACATATTACATCTAGGATTAGTAACCTAGACATCGGGATTTAATCAAGCAGATTATATTTATGTTGTATTATTTATTGATAAGCTAATTATTTTAATAGATTACAATGGGCATTTATTCGTTAGGTAATATGATTAGTGGTATTTTGCTAAAACACTGAATAACTTAGACTATGAAATTACAAAATATGGAGTAAAGAACGAAAATTGTCACTTTCCGGAAGTAATATGATAATCCATATAGCATGTGTTATGTAACTTATAACTCATATATAAAATTTACCACATTACATATATACATTTATATATATTATTTATATATCTATTTATATTATTACAGAGAACGATCTATGTATTAATAAAATAATGACTATAATACCCCTATGTTGTGATAATATTAGCATTTTTACAAGATCAAGCCTGAGAGAAAGAACCTTCACAAAACCAGTCAAGGAATAACCTACTTTCTTGTAATATGTTAATTAACAAAAAGGCGCTAAGTAGAATTATAAATAGGCTAAATAATTAAATTATAATTATATTATGAACTATTATTATAGGCTTACTATAAATTAGGTTCAATAATTAAGTATAATAATTATTTAATTAATAATTAATTAAATATAATAATAAATTAATTATTAAACATTTATAAATTTAATTTATAATTGATTATTAAACATATTTATAAATTTTACTTATATTTTATGTTAAAATTACTATTAATTAATAGTTCCTATAACCTATATTAATGGTAAATATAAAGTAAAGTTTTCCCTATTACAGGTCCAGAGGGTTCCAGGAGGTTGAGGCTCCCAGATTTTTAGATTTTTTTTAGAAGGTTGTCAGCCTTACGTACCGGCCGCCTTTTCAGTTAGAGGCTGAGTCGACCCCAGGGCCATCGTGCCACCAGAAGGATTAGGCCAATTGAAGAACTCCAACGACCTCATCGGGGATCGAACTCGCGACCTTCCGGTTTGTAGCGCAGCGCCTCAACCACTACGCCACGGCGTACCCCAATGGTAAATATTGTTTCCCAAATATTCCCTCTGCCGTCGCGTTCCAACTTTATCATTGGTATCAGAATCGTCAGACCCGATCAGCAGACAGTCTGTGAAAACATGGTCTGCATAAGACAAGTCTGAGTGTGTAAAGGGCACTTACGAGATATAATGGCTAAATTCATTCGTTCATTCAATACAATTCACATATTGGTTATTGACCATTGCAATGTGTTTATCAGAAAATGCAATACTGTCAATTGTATCTGAATGTCAATTATGCAATTTTCTTCCTGGGCCGGATTCTCCGAGATAACGTCCAGACGATCCAAGACTCGGCTCAATAAAGTCGTTGAGCGGTAAGCAACAAGTTCAACATTCGATTCTTGCTTAAGTCAAATTTTCCTCAAACGATGATATTGCAGGTTAGAAATTTAGACGACTGCAGCCTAAAGGAATTTATTGACGTTATAAGTTCCTTCCATGTTCTTTTACATAATTTTGAGTTTACTTTTTTTGTGTAGGCTTGCAGAGACATATCAGCTATAGCAGTCACTTAAAACCTTTTTCAGAAACTACAATCAAGAAAGGAAGAAACGCATATGTGCATGTGACATCCAAGGTATCCTCCTAATAATTAATAGCTAAAGATTCCTGTGCACTGAACAAAATGAACTACTAGTAACAATGAAGTTTTACAAAATGCATTATTCACTCTGACTGCCGGCCATTTTAACAATACCTCAGAGGGTTCAGTTACGAGGCCTGCCTATAGAAATAATATACGAAAAGGCTATAGAATGCTTTACTATTCCAGCCCTTTAATTTCGTGTATTTTCTGAAGGGAAGAAGTTGCTTCCGTACACATAGCCGTGGAGATTAATCAGTTCTCCACAGAAACAATGACGGTATCGTGTAAAAAAAAAAGAATATTAATTATCCAAGCACAGCTTCACAACGGGGATGGTTATGGTTTAGAACAATGGTTTCCCTGGCAGGTTCTGTATTGTGGCAAATGATAACTTCTTTCACGGAAGAAAAAATCTACAGAAAGCAACCTACGTTCTTTTGATCTTCAGCCTCCAAAGCAGGTACAAAAAGATGTGCAGACAATTACTGAAATTTAATTAAAATTACAAAGGACATAGCCTACCGGCATAGGCGTAACCAGGCCGACCATATGGGGGGGTTATAACATCCGGGAGAGGGGGTCCGGGGGTCCTCCCCCGGAAAATTTTAAAAATTCAGATGCAAAATAACGAGTTTTTCGCTTCCGGGGTTCTTCCCCGGAAAATTTTAAAAATTAAGACTCAAAATAACGAGTTTTTCGCTTCCGGGGGTCCTCCCCCGGAAAATTTTAAAAACTGAGACGCAAAATAACGAGTTTTAAGCTTCCCACGCTTTATACTTGTATTAAGTAATTTATGGGCAGACTTAACAAAATTATACAATTTTCCTTTTTTTAATCAATGGGGGGGTTCAAACCCCCAAACCCCCCCCCCTCGGTACGCCTATGCCTACCGGTACTAATAAATTTGAAGAAAACTGGGAATAAGCCATATCATGGTGCTCAGTATAGCTTGATGACTAAGATCAATATATTTAGAGAGTTTTAATTTATAACTAATCCATTGGAATAACTGCAAGGAGAACATGAAGTAAAAAGCATTAGGCCTACTACTAACTTATAAGAACTCACGACAAAATTTTCGGATGGTAAAATATATTTTCTTGTGCAGGGTATGAATTTTCCATCCATAAATAATCAAATAAAATGTGTTTAAACTGTAAAGAACTTAACAAAAATGTTGCTTATTTCCGATAATAACTTTTAATCTGTAGCCTAACTTCATAAGGCCTTACTCCCAAACAGTTCACACAAATTCTTGAAAATTAATGAATTTTATGATTTACCTATGGGGGCGAATGTATTGTTGGCTTCGTGCACCATGAGTTAAGTACAATTTTAGGGTTTAATGTGTTAAGTGCAAATTTGGAATCTCGTGTGGCACATCTTCACTCTATGCAAATATGACAAATGAAACAGAAGCTTAATATATTTTCTGCAGGAGCGAAATGCAGTAAGTACTTTTCCTGGGTGCACATTCGTGATAGGCCTAATTAGGCATTAAATTGGATTTATTAAATGCTTTAGAAACACGTGTGCACTAAGCCATCGATATGCGAAGATATTTTTCCTCCTTCGTTCACCACAAAAAGGTATTTATTGGATAAGGAAAATCCAAACTAAAATACATCACACGGGATTTCTCTGAGAATGTAAAGTAGTGCATTATTATATAAACAATTGCTTTTACATCTACTATCACACGATTTTACTTGAATAATAAAGTCAGGTAAACTGATGTAACAAAGTGCCAGTATGTTTTCGTTTAATCAGTTATGATTGCAGTTATGATATGGAGAATACAAAAAAAGTCAAATTGGCCGGTTTCGGGATTTGAACCATGGAACTCCAGAATGTGAGGCCACGTTACCATCTCGGCCACCTGGGTCAGTTTAACGGTCTAGTTGGATAAGCGCATGTAAAGCAACAGTGTTATTTGTCATACCTAACTGTATTTTAATTGCCAAAGCCTTATAAGATCACAGTAAAACAATAGGCTATGTTGTCATGATAACTGATGTGCATTTCATAAATTCTTTCGAATACGTATATTAACATAAAATAGGCACTAAATTACTCCGAAACAGATCAACCGATTTTATCCAATATCAATAGACATTATAAATGTGTAAACAAAGTTTCATAAAAATCCGGTAAAGCGTATTTGAGTTACCGCGTCTTTAAAATAGGCACTAAATTGGGTTTTACTCCGGTACCGGTCTACCGATTTGGTCCAATATCAGTAGACGTCTTCCCATGCACATTATAAATGGGTATACAACGTTTCAGGAAAATCCAATAAAGCATATCTGAGTTTTTGCGACTTCTTATAATATTCCATAAAATGCACTAAATTGGGCATTATTCCGGTATCGGCTAACCGATTTGGTCGAATATCAATAGACGTCTTTCCAAGAACATTATAAACGCGTATACAAAATTTCATAAAAATCCGGTAAAGCGTATTTGAGTTACCGCGACTTTAAAATAGGCACTAAATTGGGTTTTACTCCGGTACCGGTTTACCGATTTGGTTCAATGTCAGTTGACGTCTTCCCATGTACATTATAAATGGGTATACAAAGTTTCAGGAAAATCCAATAAAGCATATCTGAGTTATCGCGAATTCTTATACCGGTATATTAACATAAAAGGCACTAAATTGGGCATTATTCCGGTACTGGCCAACCGATTTTGTCGAATTCAATAGACGTCTTCCCATGGACATTATAAATGCGTATACGAAGTTTCATAAAAATCCGATAAAGCGTATTTGAGTTATTGCGCCTTTAAAATAGACACTAAATTGGGTTTTACTCCGGTACTGGTCAACAAATTAGGTTCAAATTCATTAGGGTACTTTTCATGGGCGACATAAATGCGTATACCAAGTTTCATCGAAATCCGTTACAGCGTATTTGAGCTATGGCGCCTTTCCAATATAATCTAGTAAAATAGGCACTAATTTGGGCATCACTCCGGTACCGTTGAACCGATTTGGTTCAATATCAATAGGGTTCTTCCCATGGACATTATAAATGTGTTTTGCAAGTTTCATGAAAATCCGAAAAAGCGTATTTGAGTTATGGTGCGTACAGACACACGGACAGACGGGCAGACAGGCAGACAGACAGACAGACAGACAGATGGACAGACATTTTTTCGTCCCCCACACAATCTCATAAAGTACCATACTGGCACTTAACAAGGAGCTATGGAGGCAAAGCCTCCATCTTCAGAGCCAATCCTTCTCAACGGACCATGACTTACAGCCGAAAGGGTAATATATTATTGTGCATCCTAGGAAGGTGATATGCAGAGGCAGACCATACAAAGCGCATTGCAATCCTGAATGATCACACGGGGTATAAAACGACCCCAATATTGCACACGGCCAGTACGTCCTCAAGCAAATAATATCAAGATGTGTTCCATCTGGTAGAGTACAAATCTCCAGCTATATGGTCACTCACCCGAAATGAATGTATTATCACCCACCATACTCTTGTCTAATCCAACAAATCTAATGAATTATGTGGCTATGTGCACATTTAACTAGCACAAATTGTATAAAAGTAATCATAATTTCTTTATTTCCTTTAGTCCCTTCATGTCAAACTTTTGCTTAGTAATTACTTCTGATTCATTAATATGGTTTTTAAATATTAGGTGTATTTATTAAACTTCAATAATTATTACAATTTTATTATATTCAATAAAATCTTATATTTTACTTCAATTTATTACATTTCAATGTCAGGTATAATCCTTTGCAGAGAATATCAGTTTTGTTCATACCTAAAACAGAAAATAGACCCGTTATGTAAATTCTCCACAATAAAATTACTAGGTTTTCAAATTGATAGCGAGATGAGTTATAGTGCACATACAGATGATATTCTTAAAAAATGAGTAAAGTAACTGTTATGTTAAGAAAACTTAAATATTGTATTACAATCAAAACTACTTTAAATGCTTACTATGCCTATGGTTTTTTAAAAATAAAGTTTAGCTAACTATGGGATTATGTTTTAGGACAGCTGTGGTACAAGGTGTTTGTACCAAGCCTTCCCTTCTAATCAATTTAGATTTCGTATAGGGGAAATTTTATAAACACATCAGAGTTCAGTAGGAATAATTCCAGCGTGTTCTTATCTTGAAAAGACAATTAAATATTTGAAAACATATAAATTGATTTATTAATTTCCACATACAGCATCTAGCTTCCACATACAGCATCTAGCTTCCACATACAGCATCTAGCAACAGACTCATCAATAGGGCCCGGATGTTTATGACCTAAAAATGTTAGAAATATGCAAGCCTTTATGACCTAAAAAATGGCGAAATATGACTAATAATATGACCTAGAGACAATTTTTTTTCAAAATCTTGTCGGTTTTTTTCAATTAAAATTTTATGAGAACACATTAATAAATAATAATAATTTTTCACTTATCGGACCCTAGTTTTAAGCATGATAAACCAAGAGTATTGAGATTGCGATGAAGCACACCATGCAGCGAAATCTTTTCAATTACTGAGGGATGGTTGTTCCTTCCTATCACCCCTTCCCCTTGGCACCCCCAAGAAGAACTTCTACCTGCTCAAGTTATTTACAGAAGCAGTTAGTTGACCTTGCTATGAAAACTGACAATAGCCATCCTAATAGCTCCGTTCAGCTTTCTTTGCATCTGTCCCTTTTTAGGCATCTCTCTCTTTCTCCTAATTCTCAGAAATATGCATAGGCCAAGGTATATTTTGTGGAAAGATTTTTAGAAAGAAAATACTGAGAAGTTACAAGCAACAATTCAGGGGTGTTCAAATCCCATCTCTGAGATGGCTGTAAGCAAATAAATGAAAATGGAATAAAAAAAAAACAAAAGCATGGGAAAAATGAAAAATGATTGAAAATATGACCATAATATGAAAAAAGACGGAAAAATGACTAAAAATACTGAAAAAGCTAAAATATGACATTATATGACCAATGAAAATTGCATAATTCTAATCACATTAGATGATATCATGTTTAAATTATATTTGCTATGGTAACATCACAAAGGAAAAAAATATGACATGTCATAAACATCCGGGCCCTACTCATCAATAATAAACATCTTCTCAAAACGATGGCGGAAGAGTTATAAAAATGTTAAGTGATAGTAAATATAGAGACTAAAAACATTTTACAGGTGTCTCCTTAGAATGTTGGCAACATTTATATATACTCGTAAAATACAATATTAATAAAACCAGTTAATATTAGTAATTAATCAATTATACTAAATATATTGATTATTAATAATATATATTAAATTAATTAATATAGTATATATTATATATACTCGTAAATTACAATATTAATAAAAACAGTTAATATTAATATAATACTTTGCTGCCTCAAGTAATTCTTAAATATGTTACTCCCCACAAGTTAAAGTGCTATCAGCTATACATTAGATCGCGACCAAGGAAAGCAAATTATGTTGGAATAATTTAATGAAATTGATATACCGACTTTCTAAAAGTTACCTGGAAGAGATTTCTATCCTGAGTGGCTTTTTGGAGTAGAGCGAGTGAAATAGTAGAGTTACTTAATTTATAAAGCATTAAATATAAAATTATTAACAGTGAATACTAGTAGGAAAACTATTAAGTATACTAACATTTAGAGGCTGGTTCAGAATGCTAAGCTAATATATTTCCCCCTCGTCAATCCGGGATTACAGTTGTCTGAGGAATGTAATAGGATTAGCCATATGAATTAATAAGAAAAAGGGAATGTGTGTGTGGACTGAAGCGTGGTATTGGAGCCGAAGCTTTGCAGTAATTGGTTTGGACGACCAGCTAATCATCCTGACTGAGGAGGGAACAAGGATGTATCGATTCCGGGCAGCCTTCCAGGTCTCCAGCCTCCCGGAGAACAACAACTGCCTCTTTTGATCCTCACTCGACCAATATTCCAACTTCCGATGAAACTAATCCGGTGCTCTACATTATCTATAAGATCTACTGTAGACATATTCTGAACTTAAAGTAGCAGGCAGCAATAACATATAATTAAATCCTTCTCATCCTAATAATGAACTGAGACCTATAATTGGACCACATTCTGCAGAAAGGAATCAATCCACATGATTTTTAAACGCAGAATTAACCATCTGAAGTTAAACAAAAAGGCCCTGGATCCTTTCAGTGTGTTTTTGTTTGCTCCACAGATGACATACAAATGGGAGATGAGGGTTGGTTACTTTGCACAACATAGCTATAAGTTCAGTAGCAATAATTTAGTATCTACTCCGGTTTTTTTAAAATTTGATGGTTGGTTCCTTTCTGCAGAATGTGGTCCAATTAATCTCTGGCGTGCGGTGTAATTTCGGTGAGGGAAGTAGTAATATAAGTAGAAGCACTCAGTGCTACCAATATTTTACAGTAATTTATTGTTTATAAGAAGTAATGATAACTTGGACATTCTACGAGTATCTTCCCTAGTCTGTAACCTCGCTAATGCCGAAGCAGGTCCCCTCTTGACTTATTCCAACACTTCTACTCACTATGCTAACACGGCAGCGACAGCGGGAGCTACTATGGGCTGATACTTAGGCCTATATGGTATTTCTTAGAAATAGTTAAAATTTGCCAATACGAGTATCTATGAAAACTTCATAAAGCACAATACATAATCTTAAACTTGTTTTGCTATGTTTACAAATGTGAAATAAAGGATTTTTACCTGCAACCGTTTTTATGTGACAGAACGTAAACATCCCTGTTAGCACCATTTCAGGGCGTTCTATAGGCAAACGCTGCTGCAGCACCGCAATGAGTATGAATCTTTACCTTACGGGCTCGGAAGATGCCCCAAGTAGAATTCATATGCATAAAGCATCATAATATCATCAGAAACGTTACAGGCAAGGCATGATGGCAAAACAAAAATATTAAAGTACATGAAGAAGTGTACTGTAAGCGGATGGCGGCAGTAATCGCAGGAATGACATAATTGCTATTAATTGAAGCAGAGATAAATTCGTTTTCAGGACTCTTACTTCCCAACCGTCTCGCGTTTTTCCAAGATAGAATATTAAGAACATCGCCGTCTCAGGCTTACTCATAGGCGCAAGAAGGGACTATTCCACTCACGGGGGTGCCACTTGGCCATGTATTCAAACTTTCTCCAACCGCGCGGTTTTGGCTTGTGACGTCATTAGGTTGACAGATCAACCCTCACCCGTAAGAGTGAATGGAAAACAGCTGATTTAAAAAAATTAATATTTAATTATACGCAGCAAGTATCTCGTGTTGTAAGATGTCAACCTGAAGTATAATAACTGTTCTATTAGGCCATGTGGGAGAAATAGTAAAAGTCTTTATGGTTTGGTTTAAAAATTGTATCTTTTGAAGCTGTTTTTAGAGGTTTAGATTGAGTCTGCAGATGATGTCCAGCTAACTTAATGTATTATACTTTAAAGAGACAAGACTATTCTATCGTTGTTGTTCGAAATAGGGAGGAAATGTTATTTTTTTTCTTAATCCTTCACTAACTACAGCTTTACCGTTATTAATATCATAATACTGTAAATGTTTTATAGACTAATTCTAATAGGTCTACTGCAGAAAGTAGTAATTTATATATTCTACTGACCTCCATTCACAATTCAACAAATAATATAGGCCTAATTAATATTGAAGGCTTCAATATAGATTCCATGATTTACAGGAAGTAATGTGTTGCTACTTAGTAATGTATTTGTTTTAGTGATTAAAAGCCTTTATTCTAGATAATGTCACAACTAATGTAATTAATAACTTACTGTATTTATTTATATAATATATTATTGGAAGTAGTGTGCATGTATCAGTAATATGTATTTAAATGTAATTAATATAATTTAATGCAAACTTTATAATGGTTGTCATGTAATATCTTGCTAAAAATTTCAGTTGTGTAGTTTGGATGGGTAAATATTTTTAGACATGACAAGTCTTTAGTAGTCTATGAATAAAGTCACGTTAAATCTTGTCATACATCAACAAATGTTTTATTATAACCTATATATCAATATAAATTACTGTGATACCTAGTGATATAACAATCATAATGATTGCTACATAGTAAGCCTAGGAGGAGAATTATGTGCCCATGGTCGTGGGTTCTATCCCGTTCCAGGTCGATGGCATAAATGAAACAGACCTTTGTCTCTATAGATTTACAGGCTCCCTCTACTGAGGGAGAAAATTCCGGCTCACCGGCGAAGATTACATGGCTGTCATTAAATACCTTCAAATTAAACGAGTTGGTGTGTGGTATAAAAATACTTCCCTTGTTCAGTGAAAGAGTACATACTAGATACATTACCTTATGGCAATATAGTAACTAATATAGGCCTAATTGTAATTAGTACTGTATAGATTTTTTTCCTGCAAGTAGTTTATAAATAGTTATAACTTATGCCTACCGTATTTTAATCCCTCCCTCCCTCTCTTCCCTCTGTCGTAGTTTTACTTCTCCCTTTTAGGATTTAAGCGACCCAAGCCGCCCGGGCCTTACAGGGCCGCGACCTGTCGGGAGAGGGATTATCTTTGAATCACATACATACTTTCTTGACCAGACAAGGACATGGATGGCCTCCCCCGATGAGTGATCAGCCCAACGCGGGGCCACCTCCGAGACAACACGAACACATAGGACGGTACACACCATTCACACACACACTCACGCAGAACAAGGCGAGGATGGGGATGAAGATGATAATGACGGCCAGACGATATCCGGGGACCACAAGGGCCTAAAGTTACCTGACATTTGTCTCAAAGGTGAAGGAAAACCCCGGAAAAAACCTCGCCTAGGTAACTTGTCCCGACCAGGAATCGAACCCGGGCCCGCTGCGTGAGAGGATTGAACGCATCTCCTGAGCCACAGCGGTGGACGTATTTTAATATGAAGTATTAAAATTAATTTAAAAATGTGGTTCTTATTTCCTGCCTATTTCGAATAAGAACATTAGAAATAGTCCTGTGTTATAGTCTCATGAAACTCCAATACATTCATATTATCTTAACATCACATGCAGATGTGATCTTAGCCTGTAAAAACAGCTTCAATAACTACGATTTTTAAACCAAACCCGATCGATTTTTACAATTTCTACCACACAGCCTAATAGATCAGTTCTTATACTGTGGGTTGGCATGTTAGAACACTTGATAGTTGCTGCCTGTAATTAAATAATAAAGGTTAAAAACCATCTGTTCTCCATTCATTTCTTATGAGAAAGGGGCTGCCTGACATCCTAGCCACGTCACATCCCGCAGCCAATGACCGCTCAGGGTGGCAAGTGGACTAACCTTTAGTATTTTAAGAACCTTGTATTCCACTATCTTTTGTGAAGTGGCGGAAAAATATAAATGTTCTAAGGAGTTACAAGATGAAATTGTAACATCTGTGTTTAAATTCTCACTTCCAATTGTAAGAATCACCTTTATAATGTCAAATCATGAATATAGCCTATATACATATACATGAGTCTCCAGAAATGGAAATTCCCTTGCAACTGCGTTCCCGTACAATTATTGGTAATTTAAAAAGTATTCATTACGTTACCGGTACCTATAAAATGTATTAACCAGTGTTTTATTTTTTTATTTTTTTTTTATATATAAATATAAGAGAGCAACAAAATTTACAGGCATTGGTGATTAGGGCATTAGTATAATATACTCTGAAAGTCCGGATGCGAAGAAAAATCTCGTCAATTCCCGTCGCTCAAAGAACCTAAGATAATCAAGTGAAATCATTAGCTGGCTCTTAAGTTTAAACTTATTGAGAAAATTTTAAATAAAATAGCTGTTTTCTATAAATTACAACCGAAACACGTGTACAATAATCCTCACATTTTGCGTACATACTCTGTTATTCTTATACAATTTATTAAGGTGACGTATTTTTACCAGTAGCAGTAAAAATGTTAATTAGAGCAAGTAATAATTCACAGTACTAATTTGAACATGCTAACTTTCTACATCGTACACCTACAATTCAGCCAAGCTAATAGATCTATGAAGAAACAGATCAATATGAAATAAGTTTAATCTAAATAAAAGATCATCTTAAAACACCTTGGTAAAGAAATGGGCTATTTTTATCTACAATGCAGCCGTTATGATGTCATATAGCCTAATACATGTGTGGAATGTTCATTCCAGGGCAATGACTCTAGAGGAAATAAAAATAAACAAAGAGTTACAAAACAAAAACGGAACTATTAAGTGCAACGAACTATGATGTTACGTGGTACAAATTAGTTGTAACTCTATCTCACATGCAGGAAGGAACTAATATTAAACACTGCTGTATGCAGTAGCTACAAAATATGTAGGCTTACTTTCCTGGCTTCTGACCAATAATACCTCACAATATTACTGCTGACATTATGACATAGGCCTATGAGTTACGCAAAAATTATTATATATTTAAAAGAGGAACACTGGTATATGGTAGCAAAGAATAGCTCCGTCCTAAAATAAAAAAAAAATTAAAAAACTAGGTCGTCACCAACCTGGTCCGGTGAGAATAAGAGTGAGCTTGATTTTTCAAGTGCTGCTCAAACGTGTACCACATTTGAATCCGTTCCCAGCATCGAGATGTAATGTAAACGCGGATCCAGTTCGAAATGAATTTGCGATCCGATCTCACAGCGTACAGCCTATCAGGCAAAATGCTTTCGTATGCCGAACGTGAGTGTTCACATTGGATTCAGCGACTCTTATGGCCGAGTGCACCACTCTCGGTATTCAGAATACCGCGGTAAAGTGGCTTAGTTTACCCCGGTGAAGTCATACTTTCGTTGCGCCGTGCTCGGTTTCGACTTTTACCGCGGTGAGATGCTAACCGGCCGTGAAGGAGCTGTAAAGTGAGAAAACCGCTGTTTTCTTTCCAAGATGAAGATCAGCGTAATGTATCATATTTTCGATATCTAGGCCAAAAGCTAATTGAATATAATGAACAGGCTTTAAAACTTAGTGCCCGATCGAATATGTTAACAGCAACCGTATTGTACAGACTTTGATCGGCGTATGCCCTAGCTACCATATGCTAGTTCACGTGATAGTAAACAAACCAGAATGCAGATATAGGAAGACCACAAAATAACTTCTCATTATCTAAACTCACATTACACGCATGCAAAACGATACTTTCTCCTGTTTGTGTATAATAGTCCCTCCCAAATGTTTCAATATATGTTTGCGTTTTAGAACACTTTACTTTCGGCATGCCGAACACGTATTATAAATTTAAACACGCACAATGACAAGGTACACTGTTGACCAATTTGAGAGGCACCGTACTACGAGGGCATTCACTTCTCGGTACTACTATCAATGACTGTCTTATCAGCCTACGCAATCACCCCCCACCCCCTATACTCAGGTTGTTGGTAACCGGAATCAACTCCCTCTGTGGGTTCGGGCACTAAGTTTTAAAGCCTGAATGAATAATGAGGGACAGCTGGGATCTATTTGAAGAATGAACGATGGTAGGCTACATATCTTTGCAAATGCTGTATGTAACATCGATTGAAATGACCTCAACCAAACCAGGTACCGGTACATCCAGTAGGCGTAATCAATTCATTTTCACGATTGTTACAGTGCCTATGGTTTGAATTCCAAGTCAGACATATATACCCAATATAATATTCCATTTTATCCTTATGAACATTTATTATTGAACAATAAGGGAACAAATAAATGAAATTGGGCTTATAGACGAGCCACCGTGACTAGTAGACGTGCAGAGAGAGAGAGAGAAAGAGAAAGAGAGAGAGAGAGAGAGAGAGAGCGAAACTAGCGACCATGGAAGGAACCAACATACACCAACACAACATTTATCAATGGGAATGGATTCGTAGCAGAGTAACTGCGATATATGCGGACGTTTGGAAACCACGGTATTGTAGCAATGGTGCACAGGTTTTCTTAGAATACCCCGATATTACTTTTACCCCGGTTACGAAACAGCGAGAATACCGGAGAATGCTGCACTCGGGCATTAGTAACAAATCTAGTAACACTGTATCGAAGTTCATGGTGAACACTTTCAACACCTCATGTGAACTATTGAATGTTCAGTAATCTTATGTTGTTATTCATAATATTCTGTATGTACTACTTTTAATTAAAAATTATAATATATTAGTAATTTACTTTTCTGTAAGTATTTGTACTTCTGTATTCATACCGGGCCTCTTTTATCTTGGCCACCCAGTAGTAGTAATAGGCTGATGATGATGATGATGATGATAATTCTTTTTTTAAGATAGCACACTAATGAAAAATGTCTAGAATTATGAAGGAGGCCTCTTTTTTCTGAAATCGTAAACACCATGTTCCATTCTGTGTAGAATATTACATGCCAGGATGACACATATTACAACTTTAAATTAGAATTAATTACAAAGATATTTTAGAGCTAAATATGACTGACACTACAGTACCTATCTTATGTGTCATTAAGGCCTGTTAACAGAATTAAATAAATTTGGCCGGCTACAGTCATATTGTGTTTTAACACTGTCTTCGCTGACCAGAATGAATAAATACGTGTATTACTACAAACTGCAGTATACATTATTTATAAATGTCAATTATAACGCCACCCCAAAAAACAAATCAAAAAAGAAAACGGTGTAAACCTTTCGATATCACCTGCCTTTTAGGCATGAAAAACACTCATTCAAGCAAGTTAATGATAAGCTTTAGTGGAAAATAAGTAAACGAATTTACCTGTATTAATTTTTTATTCTAATATAATGAGTCTTTAGTGAAAAAGGGCATATAATTAAATGAAAAATTATATTGTCAAGACTTGAGAACATACGTTTCAGAATTAATAAAAAAATATTCAGTTCAAATCTTACACTTTCTAATGGATTTTCTTATTCTCTCCCACAGAATTCGAGTTTACATAATTCAGTCATAGATACTTTAAAATTATTCTTTTAAAAGCGTGCCTTATTACGGATTATTCTTAACTGAACTTTTAATGAGATATACCAAAGTATAAAATTGTCTCATCTTCAAGAAATTGTACATTCATTTGCTGAAAGAAGTGTGTAATAATTATAGGCCTATGTAATTGTATTATTTTACTATCACTATTTTATTAATGTTGTTATCACTGGCGAGTGTCAATAGCAAATATGTGTGGATGTGGTACAGAATAATTAGTTTCTGTTGTGCTGTGACAAGGATCTCTACACAAGGAAGCCGTCCTACCTGTTTGGGGTCTTGACAATGGGATGTTTTTGACGCTCGCGGAGCTGTGTGAAATAATTCTCTTGCGAAAACTCCCGTACAGCAGATTTTTTTTGTGCTGTTGGGTCATAAAACACTGTGCATGATCCGATATGAACGCTTTCATTGAATGGTAAAGAATTTATTCTTTACGTTAATCCCTTCCGGAATTCAACGTACGTGGCCGAACGGTGTAGAATCCACTATATTTCTTAAAATGCAGGAAAATCTTTAAGAGAAACATGACAATGAGCAATGCAACTTTGTAACTCTGACTGGTGTTTCATGGGAAGATGTACTACCGCTATCTGATTGTATTCTGTTCAGCAGATGCTACCTTGGAATTATTAATTAGTGGTAGCTTGTAGCCAACATTGCTAAATAGAAGATACAACTTTTAAGAAAAGTATCGATTTCTTGTGTAATTTAATGAATATAATTACATTGTAATTTGTACTACAAGCCATGTTGCTTAAGTGCAACAATTCTAAATACAATTTTAGGAAAAACCAGCATTCAATATAGGATCGAGTTGGTAAGGCGAACATAGTAGTGACTCTTATCTTCTACTACAGTACAGTTTGTATCTACTGATCACAACGTAACCTTACAGCTGGTACCCCTACACTAATTTATGTGGTTAATATTTCAACACAGCGTGACATACGTTATCTCTCTCAACGCAACGATATGCAAACACAAAACATTCTGTTTATTTATACCTGCCTCTGTAGAAGATAATTAGGGGACTTCGATTAATACTTGAGCTTCAGTAGAGGATTGAGACGAACGAAGTAGGACTAAACACAATTATGTTAGTTTCTTAAGTTGCCTTGAATCTTTTATCCATGTCTTTTTTTTTCTCTTTTTATTTTTCGTACACAGAGTAATTTCTCTTTACGGGTCTATTTTACACAGTATGTCTATCACTTCTTTAAGGTGTGCATTCACGTTGAAAACGACATCTTTTCCTTACATCTTCAATCCTTCAAATGAACAAACGTATATTAAAAATTGAGTTAGAATGTTCATTTATACATCAAAGGAAAGCTTATGAATGGGGGAATGTTGTGAACCAGAGTTTTCCTAATACTCTCAAAAATACAACTGTGATGTAGGTTTTCTGTTACGCTATTGGTGATTTTTTCAATTAAAAAATATACATAATTATTTTTAGGAACGCTAGCTACACATGCCTTCTTCATAACATTCTATACATAAACAGGAACAAATCAGTGAAAAAGTTTTCAAAGTTATATTATATCTGGCAATTATATATTTTGGAAATTATCAAATTTTCTACTTAATTTTTTTGGGGGGAGGGGGAACTAAAAAATGATAACTAAGTTTCACATACAGCGTTATGTAAGTTTTTTCACCATAGGTTGTCTCGTAATAAAAAGTTACAAAATGTCGATTTTGCCCTCCAAAGTGAATGCAAACACTTTTAGGTAAACCAAGTCATAAACTTTGCCAGTATAAATGTTGTCAAAGTATTAAAAACTATTTACTTAAAACTACCTACAGTATTTTAATTTAGGCCCAGTGAAAAAAAATCACGATATGGGTTCAGGAAATATAAAATTTGATAGGGTATCAGGACCTCATAGGTGGCTTTCATCTTCTTCTTCTTATCATTGCTGTCATAATCATAATCATGATTATTATTATCGATAGGCGGTATTATTATTATTACTATTAGTAGTTGTTGTAGTAGTCTATAAGAAATTAGGAAATGACGTAATATTTGTTGTAGTAATAATATAATATAATTTCCTAGACCGCAAACCTCCAAAGTCTGGCAGAGCAAACTGAAATATGTGGAATCCTTAAGGGTTATTGAACTGGCGAGACATAAGTTATACCGGATGTTTATAATGTCACTTACCATTTTCCACTTAAACACGTTTTATAGACTTGAGAACATACGTTTCAGAATTAATAAAAAAATATTCAGTTCAAATCTCAACATGAACATCCATTTAGACATTTTGAACACAAATTCAATACATTTAATGTGATGACCCTGCAAATCTAAGCACAAGTCCCATCGTTCCTCTGTAGCCCGAAACACCCTTGCTAACATATCTGGCGTTATTTGTCCCACAGCGGCATAAATGCGGTATTTGAATTGTTCAAGACCAGTGATTTTCACCTGATACACCTTGGACTTGATAAAGCCCCAGGCGAAAAAGTCCAGTAGTGTCAAATCGGGCGAACGGGGAGCCCAAAATCTTGGCGATTCATCTTCAAGTTTATCAACGCATGTTTATGCAATTTGATTCGCAGTGTTTTCCACATAGAGGTGTGTGCGATACCAAGTACCAAGTCCCCTGCTTAGTCTTCTGGTTGATGCTGAGGGGCTGCGTGCAATCGCTTTCTGAATCCTTTGCACAGTTTCATCTGCTATGCTGGTCTCCCAGTTCGCTTGAATTTGTTCACCATGTTCTTAATGGCGTGTCTGGTAGGAGCTAGTAAAGGCCAGGAGCTGGTTTGTGAAATTTGCGCGCGAAATTGTCCCGCGCTTCATCATACGTCATTCCACTCAGTCGGTAGGAAACAACAGCTACTCTTTCTTCTATTTTGTACATTGCTTTAGATTATCTGCAAAAAAATCAAAATTTGTAGTGTTAAAACAGAAATACTGACTTTATAATCACCCTATATAACCTAGCCGCAGATCTGTTTAACTAACTTTAGTGGTGTGCTCGTGGTAGTATTTTGTATACTATTACACCAAGATATTTGATATCAACAAAATCTAACTCCTTTCCTAACAGCACAAGGTATATGTCCGTTTTTTTGTCGTAGGCTACACTTGATTAAAATTATTGCTTGACTTTTATCTGGCTTTATTTGTATTATCCACAGGAGAAATCGTCTTTTTTAACCACTGTAATCTAATAAATAACTTAAGAAATATTTGAATTTCTTCCCTTTTAGCTAAAGAGAAGTGCTCCTTTAGAAACGTTACGCTTGGAAACGTTACACGGTTGTATTGCAAAGTAACCACTATGAACTAGACTATTCATGGTTGCTATCAGTTTCATCTGTAAGACTTTATGAACTGGTACAAAATAGACACGTAGTTTGTGAACGGAGTATGTTCTCCATGTCTCCTCCCAGCAAGACTCTCTTTTTGCTCCTCTTGATTATCGCAAAATTGTGCCCGGAGCTAAGACGTTAACAGCAGCTAGCTTGCGATTCTCAAGAAACGTCTCTTGATGAGTCTCTTGTGATATGCTAGAAGAAGCAGAGAAAAAAGAAGTAAAGAGAGCATGCTGTCTTTAGCAGACAACTAGCAATAAAACGAAGTTATACACTGAAACATATATTTCAACTTTATAAATAAACACAGTATCTAAATGGGAACAAAATTATAATGCGGAATGAATATTAACCTGAATTCATATGAAACTGCACAAGTTCTGTGCAAGTATAAGGATCTTAAGATTAGCAAGTAAGGTTATCTCCTTTCACATTTACCCTCCAATGCGAACGTATTTTCGTCAATGTTTGCATATTTAGCAAATAATATGGCATCCCTTTTCCGACATGACCTCTTTCAGTTGAGGTATCACTATATTTTGCATTTCACCAAATACCATCTATCAAAAAATACACGTCTTTAGAAAAACTAAATTGCAAACAAAATATTGTTCTAGTAATGGTATTACATCGTAAATATTTACTACATTAACTTTTATCCTAGATAATGTAGGCCTACCATTACAAATTATTATTATTATTATTATTATTTATTTATTTATTTATTTATAAGGACCTCTCTTCCACTTCACCGGTAAAACTATACACATTAATAATAATAATAATAATAATAATAATAATAATAATAATAATAATAATAATACAAAATTTATAAATATCTAGAAAATTATGGTGTGAACATACATGTTACAGAATTTTATTATACTGTATTTATATTTATTTGTATAGGGTAGAAGGTGGAATACAAAATAGTATAATATAAAATAGTATAAGCTATATTATAACGCTTTTATATCAGTAAGAGTTTACATCCCTGGTCCATTCAATCAACTCCGTGATTAAAAACGAATCAGTGAAATATTTAAAGATATAATAAGTTGTTGGATGAAGTTAGAAACATTTCTTATCAAGCATTTGAAACATTTTGTCTTAATTTGTGAATCGCGACAAAACCATGGCAGGGTACCGTTAATTTATCTCCAGAAGATGACTGAATATTCCAAAGCGGTAGGAGTCTACTGTTAGATCTCGTAACTCCCGTTACAAATTTAATAATAATGTAAAACTACCTATCCCTTCTGCGATTCCTATTACTTCCACAAGCCTCCGGGAAACAGCTTATCTTTAATATCACTAAGCTATGAATTTATTTCCAGTTTGGAACGGAATATTAAAGGGAATATAGAAAGTTCTGACTCCATGATTTTACACCAAACGTCCGAAACAGCTCCTGAAATGGAAACCCCGAAACGCACTGTCTCACTCCGCGCATATCTTGTGTATGTATATATCTACAGGATGGAAGTGCCGATAGCATAACAAGAAAGAAACAAAAAATTCAGATACCATTCTCGTCCCAAGAGAAAACTTTTCTCAGAAAAAATGTCCCTAGACTTTAACCGCAATTTACTTGATAGGCATTATTTGTACTGTTTTTTCACATCAGCAGAAGAAATAATAAGGAATAAATTTTCTCTCTCTGATTATTCAATAAAATTGGAAGTATTTGTGCAAATTAAATAAAAACAATAAGTACATCATAGTCCACTTAAACTGGACTACACCAAATCTGGTGTATTGGTCAAGCAGTGGGTTTGTTTCCATAGTAGTGAGATGCAGTTAATTGCCACCGAAAGAGCGATCTAGCTTTGCGCTGTTGTCGTTCGGCGAAGATCATTAACCTATCTTGTAAACTACGAAACTAATCACAAAACGCAAAATAGATTATACATTTGCTTTAATTTTATTTTCTGCTCCCTTTAATATATTAAATTATACTACTTCCACCCTCAATAGGTAAAATAACACATTGTGTCAAGAAATATGTAGACCTATCATCGACTCCATAAGCAATGTGTGCATTATTTCAACGCACAGGGACAATTTTATGGTAGGTTGTTAACTTAATATTGCTTTAATTTTTCAAATTTTCAATTCAATTTTTATTAAATTACAACTTTATCATTATTCCTGTATTGCTATTACTATTACTATTATTATTATCATCGCGAGGCAGTCCAGAATTGGATATAAATAGCCAAACAAAATACAAACTATTCTTTATAAAAATACAATCAATTACTCTCCACAGCATTAATAGGAAGGAAATTTGAAAAAAAAAATTAATATCTGTACGAGTAAAACTTAATTCTTTTCTTAAATTTGTAATTGTTTAGATTAACTGATTCAGGATTACTTCCAAATTCCGTGATGGTCCTTTGAAGCATTTGTCCCAGTATATCCATATAGGTAGGTATAGATATACTGGTATTTTCAAACCATTCGAACTTTACTGGGTAGGAAATTTCGGCTTGTCGAGTAATTAATCCACAGTCGTTTGAAATACTTTGTTTAATCGCAAATAAACCCATTGAACTAACTTACAGTATTTCAAAACCAGTAATTATTATGTCCTAACGAACAGTTACTCAATTCATAACTATATTGACGTCTTCATATTTTGATTCAATGCAGGAATGCCTCTAGTACATTCAACATATAGTTATGTATATTAACATTAATAGCCTATAGCCTTATGTGAGGAACACAGCGCCAGTTTGCCATATCACGAAGGTAAATTCCCACATGCAAAATCTCTTGTTTGTATAACTGCAGCAATTCAAACTCTCACGTACTGAATTTTAAAAAGAAAGATAAAGTTATTAAAAAGTCCTTTTTCTTTACTTCACGTTTCAATGCTTTCGTGGAATAAAAATATGGAAGGGACGTGAGATGCAAAGATCTATTTCAACAGGATAGACGGAAACAAACAAAAGGAAAACACATAAACGCTTTCAGAATCGTCTTCCGATGGTTTATATAGAGGCGAACTATGTGCAGACTTCTGCAAAACTTGACTTCTCGCCGCGTTTGAATTATTTATAGCCCATCCCCAACCCTTCCCCTACCAATTCTTCCTTCTGGAAGCATATACATTTTTTAGATAAGATAAAAAAGTTTTTTATTTACTGTTTTGTAGTCACAGATGAGAAATTGCCATATTCCTACGTAGCACAAACAGAAATAAGAGAAGTCTATGAAATACACAATAACAGAAGGCAAGGTAAAAACAATGTTCCCTTAATAATAATACAGTATAAGGATTATGCTACGTTACGTGGCACGGTTGGCAGCATGCCTCTCTTCCATCCAAGCATTCCGGGTTGGATTCCCGACAGAAGTGGACTTTTTTAATCTGACCATGAAGACTGGATACAGGAGAAATGGTGTAGGCTTACAGCTTCTAATCAGACAGTATGTGCAACTATATCTGGATTCAATCCTAAACCTCCATATGCAGTGCTTACGAAGTGGAGGCATATATCACTGTTCATAGTGATTCGTCCGTCGGATGGGGATGTTATGCCTGGCGGTCCCTTTGGTATCTTTCAACAAAAGAAGGCTAATATTGTCACCGGGTTTCCCCTCCAACCTTTCTGACCTCACTATCATAACTCATACCCCACTCTGTACTACACACACTCATCTCTTCACACTTTACCCTTCTTACAGTTACATATCAGTATATCACCATGTAATGTGGACCGCCCAAATTGTGCATATCTCGAAAATGGCCCATACGGTCGCCATCTATCCGCGTCCGGGTGTACCCCCAAATTCGTGAGAGTAACAGGGTTGGCATTAGACGCACAATTATAATAGTAAAACTAATAATAATAATAATAATAATAATAATAATAATAATAATAATAATAATTTGACGTTTATAATTTTCCTTAAGAGCAAACTACTTTAGAAAGAGGAGTCTCTCCCTTTACTTCCATAAGCATAAACCGATCTTCCGTCAATACGGCATTATTATTATTATTATTATTATTATTATAAGTGAAGAATCACTTTATTTTCGTCAGCGACCTGCGAGAATGCCTCCTGCTGTGTGTCGCTTATGCAGACGTTCTGGCCACACTAATTTTATTCAGAATGGATTGCATCTTTGATGAATACAGGATACAAAAATTATATTATCTTATAAATATGTTGGTTTGTTTAGAATTAAGACTAACAATCACAGTGCAAACCAGAATTACATATAAAAAGCCTATGGGAGAAGTATCAATCGAAAAACTTAATTCCGTTTTGACGAATGTGTATAGTTTTAATAAGTATTTTGTCTATACAATTGGGCTCTGAAGCAAAATAAAACTATTATAAGCAAAAAATAACAAAAGTTAAGAAGCTATGACTTTCAAAAAGAATAAATAAATAAATTGATAGTAATAAACGCATAATCAAATGATGTCTTATACACAAGCAAAGTTGCATGATTCATTGCTCGTATGGATGATTAAACCATAACAGCCCATCGTTATGTATGGATATTGGTAAGTGCACATAAATTTGTTTCATTTAATTCTTAGGATGAATTTCAGGAGGGATAACGCTAATGTTATTTATATTTACACAATAGACTACACATCTCATTGTGTTTCTGTCCTTAAAATACGTTGTTCTTAAGAAAGTTGAGGTCTATTCAGCAACACACAATCTACAAATAAGTGTGGATTAATAGCTCATTCGTAAATATTCACTCAATTTTTCCGTATATTAAGGAATTTTTGCAAGAGAAATAATACCGACTATTCCATTCATACGCCGCGTATTCGATAATGACCAATAACGTTTAACAATGCCTCAAAAATCGACCAATCACGATCGTTTATCATATGTAATCCCACAAGAGTTAATGAGTTTATAGATAGATTTATCTGATGAAACTCGTCAACTCGAGTTGGATTTATAAGACAATTCCATGAATAAATAAATGGTGCAAAAATACGTTGCACAAACTTTCTCGCATATACGTGTTAAAGGCTAGCACAGAAAAAATTAAATTAAAGAGACAATTAAATTTTATTTATTACATTTTCATAAAACTAAGAAGTATCTAGAACGGAAACCATCAGAGTCGATCTTCATGTTTAATGCTTTTACCGTGAAATAATAATAATAATAATGAATGACAGTAAAACTGCATATTATTAGTACTACTAGTATTACTAAGGGGAAAATTAAAATATAAGTCGCACCTTGGGATAAATCGGCACCACCCAACCCATAAAATGTAGAACCAGTAACAACCCAGCTCATAAAGAACACTATAAAATGTACTGCAATACACTGAAGAAAGTAATTAAAGAGGCAAAGAGTAGGCATTTCTCACAAATAATTAATAAATCAGACAATAAAATTAAAACTATATGGAATATAATTAAAAACGAAACAGGGAGATCAAAGGGAAACAATGATTGCATGTCACTAACATACCAGAACAAAAAGCTAGATAATGTATCAGATATCACAAATGCTTTTAATAATCACTTTATAAACATTGCAGAGAAATGTATTCCTACAACTAATATTAGCATTAATGCAGCAGACCTACTTAAAACACCTATAGTCCAGAACCATACATTTCAAATCAAATTAACTTCCTCTAGAGAAATTGAAAATATAATCAAGTCACTCAAAAGCAAAAACTCTTCTGGATGGGATGAGATAAGTAATAAGTTGTTAAAAAGCTGCTCATCTGAAATTAGTAAACCTCTTAGTCATATTTGTAATTGTTCGTTAAAAAGTGGAATATTTCCAATAAGACTAAAGCATGCTATTGTTAAGCCCCTCTTTAAGAAAGGTGACAAAAATGTTCCATCAAATTATAGACCTATATCACTCCTAACCTCATTTTCAAAAGTTTTTGAAAAAGTTATGTACAACCGCTTAATACACTATCTTAATTTGAATAACATTCTTACACCATCTCAGTTTGGATTTAGAAGTGGCATGTCCACTGATAATGCTACATTTCAACTCACTACAGAAATATTGGAAGCGTTAGATAAAAAGAAACATGCCCTAGGAATTTTTTGTGACCTAGCTAAGGCGTTTGACTGTATAAATCATGAAATTCTACTTCAAAAACTGAAACACTATAGGTTGGATAATATAACACTAAAGTGGTTCAAATCATACCTGTCTGATAGAACTCAAAAGGTAATAATAAATGGAAATGAATCAAAATTAGGGACTGTTAAAAATGGAGTACCTCAGGGATCGATACTGGGACCTTTGCTCTTTTTAATTTTCATCAATGACTTACCAGATAACTTAAGTGACGAATCAAAGGCATTGCTTTTTGCAGATGATACTAGTGTACTCGTAACAGGAAAGTCACAAGAAGATTTAGCAAGACTAGCTACAAAGACTTTTCACGAATTAAATACTTGGTTTCAAGCTAATAAAATGTCACTTAATATTGATAAGACCCACTTTATTCAATTTAGAACAAAAAATAGATATATCTCAAACATTGTAATCAATTATCAAACACAAATCATAGAGGAAATTAGCAACATAAAATTCTTAGGACTACAAATTGACCAAAATCTTGACTGGAAGAAACACATTGTAATGATAAGTTCTAAGCTAAGTTCAGCATGTTTTGCGCTACGAACTTTGAATGATATATTACAACAGGACGCATTACTCACGGTATATTTTGCATATTTTCACTCTGTTATGAGGTACGGAATCATTTTTTGGGGTAACTCGGCACATAGGGAAAAAATATTTAGATTACAGAAGCGAGCAATAAGAATAATATGTGGAAAGAAAAAACGAGAATCTTGTAAACCGCTGTTTGAAAAATTAAAAGTCCTCACTCTCACCGGAGAGTATATATACTCTGTTATGTGTTACATGGTAGATAATATTGATAAATTTCAAAGTAATCACAGTATACACGGGCGTACTACTAGAAACATGAATGATTTACATAGACCAGCTAACTCATTAAAACTTTTTCAGAAAGGTGCTTATTATTCCGCAATACAAATATACAATAACCTTCCAAAAGAGATTAAATCACTATGTATTAAAAGCAAATGCAAATCTTTCAAAAGAGCTCTGAAGCAATATTTAGTAACTCACACCTTCTACAATATGGATGATTTCTTTTCAGCTTGAGTAAGTGTGACATAACAATTCTTGTATCATGTTTTTTTTTATAACATGCATGTATGTTTTTATCTGACGTGTTCTATATCCTTGAGCCCTGCTCAACACAGGATCTACAGAACGAGACATCTACATCTACATCTACATCTACCCACCAATACAAGGACAGTTGGTCACTCTGCTTCGCTCAGAAACAAAATACATCACACAGTAAATGCAAATGTGAATATCGAATGGACGGAGCTTAAGGGGCGACTTATATTTGAATTTCGCTATACTAAAACTAAAACTAAACTCCGTGGCACTACATTCCTTTAGGGATTTGGTCTACCAACCGACCGGTGTGTCATCTACCACAGGCAGATGGCAGGGTTGGGGCATGTGGTCAGCATGCCGACCCCCACGACCGTTAATGGTGGTTTCCATGACCGGAGCCGCTACTTCTCTATCAAGTAGCTCCTCAATTTGAATCACGAGGAAGTGTACCCCTACCAGACCCCTCAACCTCAGAAAAATCCAAGGATGTACCGGGGATCGAACCCGGACCGACGGATCTGACGCTAACCACAAGACCACGCCGGCGGTCCTACTGCTACTACTACTACTTAGGTTATATTGCACGCTTTAACTGCATTGAAGGTCATGTAATGTGTTTAGTATGTTTGCGTGAACTATTAGTCTATTGTAACAACTCATTCGCGTCATCTGTTTCTATTGTTTAGTGATGTCTTCGTATGTGGCATTCAGTTTAAACGATTATAATATCCAGTGACGTAGCGGCGATGAGTTATGGAAAATAAGCAAGTCCTATAAACCCGGCGTTTGCTTTTGCGAGGTAACCATGAAAAACCCAAGTCAATTTGGGCGGCCACGAGGTTTGATTTGAACTCAGGACCTCTTCCCTGTTAGCCCATAGGCCTACCACATCGCTGTAATTGGTTTAGTGTGTTCAATGCGACTGAGCTAAACTGATTGCATTTCACAACAATAAGTACATTAGGCCTATAGTTTTCTTGTTGCTAGTGGCAACAAAATGCCATTCATATTTTAATTGATATGTATGTTCTGAAATTCGCATTTAAGCTGTACTTATTTCGTTTTTATCTTGATATCTATTAATTGTATAAAGAAATGTTTTAAACAAAAAATGTCCATTTTAATTTTCTCTACAACTTTACTGTGGTAGGTTTTCATGTATCACTTACTGTAATGGATATAATCTAGAAAAACTGAAAATGGATACGAGTAAAGTGCCCCTTAAGTCATTTTTGCGGAAATACGGATATAGCCATTTTATTAGTCACAGATAAGACTTTACAATTCTAAATTTTTATTAAAATCGTTAGAGCCATTTTTTCAAAAAACAATTTTTTTAAAAAAGTTTTCATGAAAAGTCCCCTTAATATTTCAGTTGTAAAACTAAATTTCTGGGCGGTTCGACAAAATTTCGAAAAAGTTCTTAATTAAAAAAATGAAGTAAATACAACGAGCCGTTTACCCGCTGTGCTTGTCCACGGACAGACGGACAGACGGACAGACGGACAGACGTCATTCCAAAAATACTTTTTTCGGTTTCTAGGCTTCATGAAACGTGCTCTCCCGGTGTTAACTCAACTTCGATTTTTTGTCACGATCACAATACTTTCTCTATACTCCGTATAAGCGAGAAAGTAAAATGGAACAGATTTTACAAATAATAATTACTTTTCGTGCTTTGTTGTACAAAAACAAAACTAACAGCTGTGAGATCACGGCCTACCATGAATCAACCATCCATGAATAGATTCGAGTTACCATGTTGTGACCAGTGCTACTAATGGTGCATATAAGATATAGTTAACTTAATTCAGGTAAGCTAATAGCAGAACACAACTGGCTTGCACCGAATCAAAACTGTGTTTTAATCAATGCACATTTACATTATTTCAGTCTCCAAACAAGTTATGTTGTATAAAATGATCTGCTTAATGGCAGCGTGTGACGTATTAATCTCCGCAAGTTGATGCTTACGTGTCCAGTAACGAGCTAACGATTTCATCAGATAAAATGGCATCCTCACATTAATAGCAAGCATTTTATCAGATAAACGATCGTGATTGGTCTATATCCGAGGAAATGTTAAACCTTATTGGTCAATATCAAACACGCGGCGTATGAGTGGAATAGTCTTATACAATCCTGCAAGATTCGGGAGGATGCGATTTTATCTGATAAAACGTCAGCTCGTTACTGAACCGTCACATACGACTACGTCATCCACTGTCTACACTAAATCGAAAACAAAAATGGCAAGATGAATGTTTGGTAATGCGTCTGTTGACAAAATTAATATTACCATAAAAAAGTTAAACCACATAATACTGAAAGAAATATAACATACATATACATTCAGTTACAAAAGTTCTGTGAAGATAGTAAGTAAAATTGAATTGAATTGACTAGGGAATCTCAAATGCAGCAGTTTGGGTTATCAATATGAGAAAATCTAACGGAGAAGAAAATTGTGCTTTAACCAATGCACATTCAAGTAGAGTGGTAATTTATAAATAAATTACGCTCTTGGAAAAAAGGTTTTTAATTTTATTCCGATTTTAGCTTATCTTAATATTGAGGCTAATTCTTTTGTCACTATTTCGTTCGTAGCATTACTTAGTATTCCATAATGCAGACTGCTCATTAATTTAGTATGCCGTGATCTGACATCTGACACTATTAACGATTTTATTTTAAACAAATTAAAAAATAAATATTTATATTATAATTATTTATATTAGAATATAACATTATTTATATAATGCGTTACATTTTATTTATGGAATAGTCTTAATAAATTTAACCGAGGTTACCTATGATAAAAAGGCACTGTAAGCTTGAACTTATGTATAAAACGATGTATTTGCATGCATTTTTTAAATTTTCAGGTTTACTATAAATTTAATTAAAGAATTGAAATTGTTGGTTGCATTTATGAAGTGCCCTGGTTAATATTGTAAAACTAATAATTTAGTTATGTTATAAGCTAATGACAAAGTGGTTTATTACACGCATATTGTCTACAAAGGGCAAGAGAGAAAACATGAATAATAGTTAAGTGGTGAGTGATGATAATCATGATGGCAGTAATGGTTGCAATAATTCATATAGTAGTAATCATAATTACTAGAACCCATAATATTAGAGCCATTTTTCCATTTTCTACCTGAGAGTACAGGGGACCATTTCGTCAACTAATGTTCATAATAATGGCATAATATGTATTCTTTAATGATAGAGCATAGTTAAATAACAAGTAAATAATATTCCAAGTTAAATTTTTATTTTACTCAGAATATCCTTAAAAAGTTATTTATTAGCAGTCTAAGGCATTGACCGTTTGACATTCTTAGCAATTTTTGTACGGGTCTATTAATAATTTTGTATGAATTTTCGACTGCAACTCAAAAAAATCCCTTTAGGCAGGCCTACAGGCGGAGGTAGATTTCGAAGTGCTTTTGGTTTAATTTATTGTCGCTGCATAGCACTCTTTTTCTTTAGCCTTGGCATGGTAAACCTGCAGTAAAGAGGAAGAGCCTACAATCATTTGTTTTGACAACAAGAATAGGATATAATATTCTGGGAGGCCGTGCACAAGATCAGCAATGAATAAAATTAGCAAAGCCGCTAAACAAGACAAAATTATGATATTATAATAATTCTTTTAAGTGTTATTATTTTCAAACATTAAAATCTCGCGTCATATGAGAGCTATCAAGAAACTATTTATTGATTTGTAGAGTACTCATCAAGAGCTTTTCAACGATACCCCACAAGACGTGGTTTCAAAAGTTTCGAATTTTCATCCCCCACCCCCACCCTCACTCGAACCCCCGAATTGTTGGTGTCACTGTGAACTCCATAGGGAGTACTCTAATTTATTCAAACAAAGTTTCCCTCTATACTTCATAGGGGCCGAGATATAAATGTTTTAAAATTTCAACCCCCTCCCCCGACCACCCCCTTGGGCCAATTTTGCCCATTAACGAACTTGTCCGAACTATTGGGCCTAGAAATAACATAATAAAATTTGGTTCAAATATCTTCAAAATTACGGCCGCTATCGTGTAAAGATATATATATATAAATATATATATATATAAATATATATATAAATATCACAAAATTTTTTTTTGAACGGGCGGTGGTTTCGTACTTAGGGGAGCATGAAACGTAAAGATATGAAAGAATTTTTCGAAAATCATAAAGTGGTATCCATTGCAATAGGTAGATTTTTCTTCGAAAATCTACCTAAAAGTAACATTATTTTGTATACACAGGAAGTTAATCCACTTCTTGCATCAAATATCAAAGTATGTATGCGCCAATTCTCCTTGTCAATACTACTAACTAGTAACTACATCACTATCACGTGATGTTTAAATACGGTTTATCTCTTGCCCTTAAAACAGAATGAGGGTTTGAAAAACCACGTCAGTTTATAATAGGCCTAATTGATTATCTTACTACAGTATTTATCATAAAATTACGAATTAAGAATATGATTTTTTTTAATAGGCTAAGGTTTTTCCTTGTCTTTTGAACAGAATGAGCGTTTGGAAACCCCCGTCAGTTTCTGATAGTAATTTATTGTCATTTATTATTATTTTAGTCTTGCTATTTATAATAAAATTATAAATTTAAGAATATGAGGGAAGCTCATAAATGGAACCAATAATTACCATCTTGAGAAAATATCCAATTTAACTTATCAAATTATAACAATTCAACTTTTTCTTCTCACTCACCAGTTTACTTTAACGAAGAGGCTTTCAGATTATTGATTATAATTATCTGTCAGTTCTAGGCCTAGGCCTAAGCATGAAGATTTTACATATGCTTAGCAAACAATATTTTGTAATATAGTGCAGACAAACTATATATCACATCCAACAGCTCTCTCCGATTATTAAAATGCACCTTTGTCCTCGAGAAGCGATCGATCTGGTACAGATGACTGACAATTCCATAGACTAACCATCGCAATTAAAGTCTCGTTTGATCCACCCCCAACGCTTGCTGATCTGTGGCTTCAATTAAAATTGATATTTCATAGCTGGGTTCAAATTGCAAAGACTATGGCCCAAACTCCGGATGTAGCTGTGGATATGTTTGTGTCTCTGGTTCGTTGAACTCTGCAATAGTGGGTTATTAATCCCCAATAACAGCTGCACTTAATAACCGCTAAGATTTTACCTAAAAATCAAACAAATATAGCCTTATATCACGAGATGTAAGAGTTAAAAAATGCTTTAAAAATCTGTAGAAAATAGGCGGAAGGAAGGATAATGGAGCTCAGAGGGCAAAGGCTCTCAGTGCTTTATTTAAAAATTTATGCAATCATAAAGAGAGTATTTGGCGTGGCAACGTCTGAGAGCTTGAGATAAAACTTAATTTTTGATCATCTGTTATAAGAGGTCTTAGTTTTCATCCTGTAGAGTAATTATTTCCACCTTACACCCTCAACATAAGTTTTATAACGGTATCCTTGCTCAAGACTACGTAGGAGTCCTAAGTCTATTTGCTATGCATAATTATATGTTTATTTTATAACATGAAATTCATAGTTAAAATATTTGTGGTGTAATGTAAGATAATGTAAAATAACCTGTCTCCTAAAAAATAGTACAAACACACTCGTGACAATATTAAAATTGAGCACGAAATGTGTACTTACGATTTGTAGTTACCGAAAGGGGGTGGTAGTAATGTCATAGTATTTTAAGGCACAATTTTATTATTTTCATTAGCGTCCAAACACAATGAGTAATTTTTATTGAAGTACATGATCATGCGAATAATAGATGTAATAAAGCTGTAAAGAAAAGTTGGTGGTATGAAACCAACTATAGGTTAAGATGGTCTTTGAGTTTTCAAAGTAAATCTGAATAAGCCGAAAATTTAACATACTTTAATTAATCACACTAAATAATCAAGGTTTTTAAGAATTTTACATTATTCTTTTATCCGAAATAAAAATACCTCTGAGCAGATACCATTGAATAACTGGAATCAGAACTAATGAAAGGAAATAATGAAGCAGGAGGTATAATAATTCCTTTATTGCAACGAAATGGTCATAGTATGATGAATGGAGCAATGCTGGAATGATAAAGGGCAGGGAAAACAGAAGCACCCGAGAAAACCCATCCCGAGCCAATTTTGTTCACCACAAATTCCATATGGATCCATCGAGTCTCGATACCGGGTCCCAGGGGTGGAAGGCGAGACAACAGGAGACATACGATTGTATTTGAAATAATGATACTGATAAAAAATACTGATGTGTACAACTTAGTGGAATTCTGCATTTGTATCATTTTAATTTTCAAACATACAGATCCAAGGATGTTCGCCTCATATCGTTTAAACAATGTCATAATCAGCGAAAAATATGCAGCTAAATTATTAAGTTTATACGCTATTTACTGCTAGCTATAAAGTACTGGCCGTATAAACCAGCCTCAAGGAATACATAATTGTTATCAAATGTCGTGATTAAGCGAAGGCATTTTTTTTAACCGCATTAAGTTAGCTTTAAGATTGTAATGAAATTACGCTACTCGGCTAATTGGAGTGTAACATTTTCAAGTTGGGATCTGCTTCCCAAGCATCTTCATTAAAAACCCTCAGGTTAATATAAGACGGGAGTTAAATTTGATCAGCAGCTCACAAGTTGCTAATGAGAGTGCCAACATTCAGGCAACTTGTAGGGTAAAATCAATCGCAAGCTGGAGAGAGCAAGGATCTACTTTATTCAGGTCGGGCATTAAATCTCGCCAATGTAAATGGCCTGGGGCATATATTCCAGGGCGGCGGAACGAGCCACTTTTATAACGCCGTTTTGTTATATAATGGAGTGGACCCAGGAATTATGAATCTTTACTGCTTTGTGTATTCAAATAGAGTTGTTAAAGCTCAAGACCTTGTGTTACTAGTTTCGTACAAATTTTAAGTGTGGCGTTAATGTAGTTTTCGCTTCAATTAGAGGCGCTAAGTGCGGAGTCTCGTTTCTAATTTGCTATACGAAAAGGAGAGGGAAGAGAAGTTGTATTCCTGTGACGCAGTGTAGAATATAGGCTTCAGAGAGTATGGTACTTTTTTAATGCTTTTTACACAGCATGCTCCATTACAATAAAGTAATATTCCATGCTCTGTGAATACAGTATGTACATTGTACAATAACAGTGTTTTGATCATTAAGGTCCTGGTTTGGCTTGATAAATGAATTTGTTGTTCTGTAATTAAGTGAAAAGCATATGGTGTATTTATCACCGCATTAGTCTTTTCAGAGCCGAATTTGCATCTTAATACTGTATAAGCAATCATCAAGTGAATTTTAGTTTAAAATCAATGAGGAAAACTTCAGAAAACTAGTTAAAAGTGAGTGTGTTCATTATTACAGGCCATGGAGGCCAAGAGAGGGTTCCAGGAGGTTGAGGCTCCCGGATTTTTAGACAATCGGTACATGAAGGTTGTCAGCCTTATGCACCGGCTGCCTTTACCCCCAGGATTGCTCCTGGTACTCATTTCTGTTGGAGGCTGAATCGACCCCAGGGCCATAGTGCCACCAGAAGGATTAGGAAAATTGAAACACTCCAATGACCTCGTCGGGAATTGAACCCGCGACCTTCCGGTTTGTAGCGCAGCGCCTCAACCACTACGCTACGGTGTACCCCAGAAAACTAGTTAGCTTCTCTAAATAACGTTTTTAACAATCAGATAATAATCCTCACATAATACATAAAATCTTATGTTCTTAAACTAATATCTCTGCTTATATACAATTTTCTGATGAGAAGCAGATATAGCCTACGTCAGTAGCAGTGAAAATACAGATAAAATATTAGAGAGTTTTTGCCACGGCGTGTTGTCGGATACGGTACACTCTACTGTCACGTGATCTAATACGGTAAATGGAATATCATCTTGTGCTACGACGGAGTTTTTGCCAGCGTAAATTGATACGGTACGGTAAAGGTAACAGAGGAAATGGAGGAACTGCTTCAGATTGCTGCACTTGGAGGTTTTAACAATGACTTATTGGAGGATATGATACCAAATTGTTCCCCGAATGTGATAGGCCTATGGATAAATTTAATTGTCCATTGTTTCTGTTATAAGCCTACAGATATATGAATTCCATAGCACCTCATAACAGGTTATAAATATTAATACAACCTCAAAATGGGATTTTAATCAAAACTATGTTAACATGTAAAAATTTATCAACACTGCTACGTAAGTTTATTGAAATGTTTCTGGGTATGTTACATTCATTAAATTATCTGCAGTGGTTTATTATACTAGAAATACTCGCAATTCAGCCTATAAATACACATCATTGAACCAATAACCTCACCCATGGCTATCAATTCGTTATTTATGTTAACCTTTACAATGCTGAATTTATTTGTATTTATTTGTTGAGTGATGTCCTCATTTCTGAGGTTAAACTCCACCAACACAAGAACTCTATTACAATAACATTTGTATAAAAGTTCAGTAATTTCTACCCAAATTTTTACATATTTTAATAAAATTAACATATTTCCAAAGAATGTTCAATGTGTTGCAAGGTACTTATCCCTGTCCATTGCATCTTCTGGGTTTAACTGAAACTTTTGTAAGGAGTCTCGAACGCAATGATCCCATTTTCTAGCAGGTCTTCCCTTTTTCCTTCTCCCCTCTGGTTGCCAATTCATTATAGCTTTTGGTATCCTATTCTCCGGCATTCTTTGTAGATGTCCATACCAATTTAGTCTTTTTTTGTCTATTGTTGTTAAAATTGTTCCCTCTGCTTTCATTATCTTCCTTATTTCTGAATTTCGAATTCTTTCTATTCTCGATTTTCTTGCAGCTCTTCTCCAAAAATCCATTTCTGTAGCACTTAATTTTCTGTTATGGTGTGAATTTACTGTCCATGTCTCTGCCCCATATAATACTATACTTTGGAAAATGGTTTTAAAAATTATTGTTTTAGTTTTGTTAATTATATTTTTATTCCACAATATCGAATTTAGCATTCCTATAACTTTTCTCCCGTTAGCGATCCTTTTCTGTATTTATTTATTTGATGTTCCGTCTAATTCAAGTATGGATCCCAAATAGCAAAAATCTTGCACTTTTTAAATCTTCTTTCCATCTATATATAAATCATCCGTGTCATTGGTTAAATACTCTGTTTTATTGTAATTTATTTGTAATCCCCATTTCTTATAAACTTCATTTAGTTTTCTACACGTATAATTTGCATCTTCTCCATCCTGAGCCACGACCACCTGGTCATCTGCAAACAGCAAATTATGTACGAACTTTTCCTCATCTAACTGGATTCCTATTTTTCGACATTTCACTATCCATTCTTTCAGGCATATTTCTAGATATATTTTAAAGAAATAAACCAGGTGAAAGAATACCGGAACAAATTAAAACAGGGTATATCATAACTATATTTAAGAAAGGGGACAGAAAACAATGTTCAAACTATAGAGGGATTTGTGTTGCGAACTCCATTATGAAAATTGTTACAAAAATTATTAAAAGAAGATTAGAAGGAATGTTTCAAGGCATGGAAGAACAATGTGGATTCTCTGCAGGGAGATCGTGTGTGGATCATATATTTACAATCCGGCAGTTACTGGAAAAACATAAAGATAAAGGAAAACAGATTGGACTTATATTTATAGATCTAGAGAAGGCATACGACAGTGTACCAAGAAAATTATTATGGAAAACATTAACAGAAGCAATAATTGATAAAGAAATAATAAATGTTATTAAATATATATATTCTGACAATAAATGTAGAATTAAAGTAGGCAAAGATATAACAGAAGAAATCAAAACAAGTAAAGGTCTTTTACAGGGGTGTCCCAAGGTATATAAAGGGACTGTCCTATGTCCCCAATTTTGTTTAAAATATGCTGAATTTATACAATAATATAAGTCATCATCAACTGAAATCATCAGTGGGATCTAAGTTTGAAATCAATAGAGAGAATTTCAGTAGAATAACTGGTTACTATGGACTACAGTCGAACGCAAGGATAAAAATTCTCAAAATTTTACATGTAGCTTTACTCTGTAAATATTATATTTCTGCTTTTATACAGTTTTTGAACGAACGAATTTATGCGTCAGTAGCAGTGAAAAGGGACCGCCGGCGTGGTCTTGTGGTTACAGATCCGTAACCTCCCCGGTACCTCCTCGGATTTTTCTGGTAGGGGTGCACTCTGCCTCGTTATTCAAATTGAGGAACTACTTGATAGAGAAGTAGAGACTCCGGTCATGAAAACCACCATTAACGGCCGTGGGTGTCGGCATGCTGACCACATGCCCCCCAATCCTGCCATCTGCCTGTGGTAGATGACGCAGCGGTCGGGTGATCCCTCCAGGGATGTAGTGCCACGGAGTTTAGTTTTAGCAGTGAAAAGGTTAAAGCGAAGTCTTTCCTGTTTTTTTTTTTTTTTGGAATTCATGTCTATTACCGTAAAGCTTCACGCTAATCATTACGAAATAACGTGTCACCTTATCAGATATAGCATCACGGCAAACCGGCGCATGCGCAGAGCATTAATCACGTGACTAGCGTTTACGGGAACTCAACGTAAGCTGGGCAAAAACCCTCTAATAGTATTTTTGCACTCCTTAGCTAGTAAGTGTTTCTTACGACAGTTGTTTACATGGCTCGTAACTTGACATTACCACACGCAATCTTGTTGCTAGGGGCGACGGGCGGAAAGTGAATTGTTGCTAGGGGCGACGGGCGGAAAGTTACTTTACCGCCCGCAAATGCTTATTTGCGAGCAGAAATGACCAAGGCCTCCCCGCTTTATAAATATTCGGTTGCCATAAACAATAACAAATGCGAATCCCTTTCTGAAATAAGCACCATTCTTCAAGTCTGTATTTACATAATATTTTCAGGTAATATCACAATTAATATAATTAAATTGATATAAGTAACCGTCGTGCAAAAAATAGCATGCAACACACGGACCGTAAAGGCATTTACGGGTCTCGAAAACTTAAAAACCCTCGGCTGCGCCTCGGGTTTTCAATCTGTTTCCTCGACCCGTAAACGTGCCTTTCCGCCCTTGTGTCGCAATATACTATTTTGCACTCCTTAGCTAGTAAGTGTTACTTACGAAAGTTGTTTACATGGATCGTAACTTGACATTACCACACGCAATCTTGTTGCTAGGGGCGACGGGCAGAAAGTGACTTGTTGCTAGGGGCGACGGGCGGAAAGTTACTTTACCGCCCGCAAATGCTTATTTGCGAGCAGAAATGACCAAGGCCTCCCCGCTTTATAAATATTCGGTTGCCATAAACAATAACAAATGCGAATCCCTTTCTGAAATAAGCACCATTCTTCAAGACTGTATATACATAATATTTTCAGGTAATATCACAATTAATATAATTAAATTGATATAGGTTAAGTAACCGTCGTGCAAAAAATAGCATGCAACACACGGACCGTAAAGGCATTTACGGGTCTCGAAAACTTAAAAACCCTCGGCAGCGCCTCGGGTTTTCAATCTGTTTCCTCGCCCCGTAAACGTGCCTTTCCGCCCTTGTGTCGCAATATACTATTACGGTATGTACTCGCTCTATTTCAACAACGGGATTGTAAAATGCAAATTGAACAGTAATTAGACGCCTCCAGCGAAGACTAGCTGTGACAACCCATAAGATAGCAGTTCGAGTTCCTTATCTTTGTGATTATGATATGAATGAATGATTTCTTGTGAAGTATTTCAGACCAGCATTTACTTTAAACTAAAGGTAAAACATCTGATATTTGACAAAATGATCATTTGAAATTGTTAAATTCTGTTGTATATTTTTCATGACTTAATATAAACATTTAAACATTAATAATTTAATAAAATCAGGTAAACTGATGTAACAAAGTGCCAGAATGTTTTTGTTTAATCAGTTATGATTGCAGTTATGATATGCAGAATACAAAAAAAAGTCATATTTGCCGGTTTCGGGATTTGAACCATGGAACTCCAGAATGTGAGGCCAAGACGTTACCATCTCGGCCACCTGGGCCAGTTTAACGGTCTAGTTGGATAAGCGCATGTAAAGCAATAGTGTTATTTGTCATAGCTAACTGTATTTTAATTGTCAAAGCCTTATAAGATCACAGCAAAACAATTCCCGACTATGTTGTCATGATAACTGATTTGCATCTCATAAATTATTTCGAATACGTATATTACCATAAAATAGGCACTAAATTGAGCATTACTCCGAAACAGGTCAACCGATTTTATCCAATATCAATAGACGTCTTCCCATGGACGTTTCATAAAAATCCGGTAAAGCGTATTTGAGTTACCGCGTCTTCAAAATAGACACTAAATTAGGTTTTACTCCGGTACCGGTCTACCAATTTGGTCCAATAACACTAGACGTCTTTCCATGTACATTATAAATGGGTATACAAAGTTTCAGGAAAATTCAATAAAGCATATTTGAGTTATCGCGACTTCTTATATATTAACATAAAAGGCACTAAATTGGGCATTATTCCAGTACTGGCCAACCGATTTAGTCGAATATCAATAGACGTCTTCCCAAGGACATTATAAATGCGTATACGAAGTTTCATAAAAATCCGATAAAGCGTATTTGAGTTATTGCGCCTTTAAAATAGACACTAAATTGGGTTTTACTCCGGTACCGGTCAACAGATTAGGTTCAAATTCAATAGGGTACTTCTCATGGACGTCATAAATGCGTAAACCAAGTTTCATGGAAATCCGATACAGCGTATGTGAACCGATTTGGTTCAATATCAATAGGGTTCTTCCCATGGACATTATAAATGTGTTTTCCACATGAAAATCCAAAAAAGCGTATTAGAGTTATGGTGCGTACAGACACACGGACGGACGGACAGACATTTTTCGTCCCCACACACAATCTCATAAAGTTCCAGGCCTACTCGCTCTATTTCAACAAGGAGATTGTAAAATGCAAATTGAACAGTATTTAGACGCCTCCAGCGTAGACTAGCTGTGGCAGCCCATAAGATAGCAATTGTTCGAGTTCCCTATCTTTGTGGTTATGATATGAATTAATGATTTCTTGTGAACTATTTCAGACCAACATTTACTTTAAATTAAAGCTAAAAATCTGATATCTGACAAATAATAATTTGAAATTGCTAAATTCTGCCCTATATTTTTCATGACTAATATAAACATTTAAACATTAAGACAAATCCTTAAGCACCTTTATATAAAGCAAGCAATAATAGTTATAATTAATTTATTATTATTATTTCTGTCCCTCTGTCCTCTCAAGGAAAATAAGCACAACAAAAATAGTATAGGTACTGAAACCTCCAATTGGAGGAATTATGCCCCACGTAGGGGTTACAGGATTACAGGAAAATCAGGTCGGATTATTATTATTATTATTGTTATTATTAAAATTGTGATTACTTCCAAATTAGTAGCTAGCTACATTATATCAACTTTCATAAAACATCTGGAGTCTTAGCGACGGTTTATAAAGTTTATTAGAACTTAAACAATGGGCAGATCATCCAACATATAACTAAGAGTAGAAATACGTACAGTATATATGAACATAATTATCAGGTCCATGGGTTTGTGTAGGAGACTCAAAACGCGTTACCTCACCAACCACGATAGTCCTGAAAAAACACACATTTTATATCTAATGGTCTATACGGGTACCCTAATTTCAAGCATGCTTCGTGATGTTGAGCCTATTCAGGGCAGGAATCACAAAAAAATATTAGTAATGTTTCCCAGTCTCTGAAATCCGTGGGCATGCAAACCCAGGATCGTGCATGTGGAGAAGCAATATGCGTGAGAAAGGAAGTGTTCTTTTCAAAGTCGAACTAAACGACAAATTACAAAAATACAGCAAAGAATAGTCATAATTCTTTATTCATTTTTAAAAATGCAATAGACTTATGAGCCATCAGCAGAATATTTACCATTCAAGAATATACCATTATATACCATTTAATAACGTTCATAAAAAAGCGTCGTATTTAAACATGATGTATTTCTACTAATTATAATATGGCTAAATAAAAATCTAAAGCAATGTTGGTAAGTACGTAGCTGTCTGGCACTAAACGAAGTTAAACTGTATGTACCAAATGTGCACTAATAATAATATTTTAATGATTTTGGGGACGGTTTCTTTTATGTACATTTCGCTTCATTGTACGAACGCAACTTACATATGAATTCTGTATGTTCTACAGATTATTACAAGCTAATTTTAACTATTTTTCGTGTTTTATAAATGAAATAAACAATGTGCGGCACCAACGAAACCCTCCCCACTAAAATGGAGATAGGCTATGTTCCTCTGGTTCTCAGATAATGAATATATCCTTTGAATCCTGTAAATAAATGCAGTTTCTGGAACCTAAATTCCGGCACGAATCATTTTTCAAGAATTATTTATTCATGAATTCGTAGGGAATTATCATTCTCTAACCATGGTGTAACATAAAGGTAGGCCAACATTTTGGGGTAATAGGGGCCTATTCTTTGCATATGGAGAGTGAAATTATGTTACATGAACACGTGCCCGAAAATGCCATATTTCCTGGTTAGCACCCCTTTGTCTACTACTCTGAGCCGGCATTATTGGTGACTGTTTGGTGGAACCGCATGCACTGCCATACCTCAATGGACGAAGGTACAGAGTGTTCTTAAAAACCAATTAGCTGTTCTGTTAGAACATGTGCTATTACGAATAAGACGAGACATGCACTACATGTACGATAGAACTTCAGCAACTCTGTTCGTCGTTTGCTGAATAGCTGAATCGACTGTTCCGTGATAAATGGATAGGAAGAGGAAGACCAATTCCTTGGCCTCCACGCTCGCCTGACCTGAATCCACAAATTTTTATTTGTGGGGGAATTAAAAAAAACTCTTTATATGTATCAGCAGTGCAAGATGTAAAGAGTCTCCATGCTCGTATTCTGCAAGGCTGCCGGATAATATGAGATACTCCCAAGGTACATCAGCGCATCAGGGAGTCCATGCGAAGCCTGCTTGTCAGAGGTATCCGTGCTATCGGAGAACATTTTGAACATTTCAATTGACGTTACCCACAGTTGTCTTTGAGTCTACCATTTCATATGATTTTCTGTATTAGAGTATTCTGCTAAGTGGCGCAGGTGTAGAGAAAGGGCCCTAACAAGGAAATAAAGTATTTTCGGACCCATGTTCATATAACATAATTTTACCTTCTATTTGCAAGTAATGCTACCTCAGAGCTTTGGCCTATATTTGCATTATATCCTGTTTATAAAATCTTCGCCATTTCAAAAATATATAAATCACTGAATACGGTTAATACTGTATCCTTCAACCCTGAAAATCTAAGTAGCAACAAATACTGAGTATTTATCAAAAGAGAACAAAAGAATCACGATGGATTTATACATTCTTCTGGTGTCTATAAGAGAGTTGGTTGAAATGGCCTTTGAAATGGCCTTTGAAATAAACCAGATCTTATTTTTGAATTAAAACGCAAAGTTATTTTCCACATGCAATGAACTTTTCAAGACTGTGCGTGACACTTGTGAACAGGGGAAAGTGTTCGGTACGAAGTTAAGTATTGACCCACTCAAATCACATAGGCAGGCAGGCTCAAACAATGCCACATGCCGCTATTAAGCATTTCATTCACAATGAGCGTCGTTGTGTCAAGTACCTAAACGCAACTCGAAACACACACAAAAAAAACTACTCATCGATTTTGCAGAACGTGCCAACACGGAATGGAACAAAACGCATGTTCGTTCTAGCCTATTTAAGTAAAACAATATGTGGTTCACAACCCGCTCGAAGTCCAAACTTACGAGAAACCACAATACAATTGTAAGATTATCAACTAAAGCGTGAGATTATTGTAATGTCCATGTATTGTAATTCTCATGTAATGTCAACAGAGGCAATAATCTGTGGTTCATGAATGCTTATATATCTATCTTGAATGTTAACTGTACAATAACAGTGGAAGCCCGGTCACAAAAATAACTAATTAGTGTGCCTCACTGTACTACATATGACATAACTTGTCTGTCTGTGAGGTAGACCATTAGGGCAATCAATCATAGAAGATAGGTTCCATCTGGCGCTGTGAATTGAGCTCCGGCTTAGCTCAGTTGGTAGAGCATTGGCGCGAATAGCCAAAGGTCCTGGGTTCAAGTCCCAGTGTCGGAGGAATTGTTCTCCTATAATATTCTCATGTAATGTCCAACAGAGACAATAATCTGTGGTTCATTAATGCTTATATATCTATCTTGAATGTTAACTGTACAATAACAGTGGAAGCCCGGTCACAAAAATCACTAATTAGTGTGCCTCACTGTACTGCATATGACATAACTTGTCTGTCTGTGAGGTAGACCATTAGGGCAATCAGTCATAGGAGAGAGGTTCCATCTGGTGCTGAGAATTGAGCTCCGGCATAGCTCAGTTGGTAGAGCATTGACGCGAATAGCCAAAGGTCCTGGGTTCAAGTCCCAGTGTCGGAGGAATTTTTCTCCTATAATATTCTCATGTAATGTCCAACAGAGACAATAATCTGTGGTTCATGAATGCTTATATATCTATCTTGAATGTTAACTATACAATAACAGTGGAAGCCCAGTCACAAAAATCACTAATTAGTGTGCCTCACTGTACTGCATATGACATAACTTGTCTGTCTGTGAGGTAGACCATTAGGGCAATCAGTCATAGGAGAGAGGTTCCATCTGGCGCTGTGAATTGAGCTCCGGCTTAGCTCAGTTGGTAGAGCATTGGCGCGATTAGCCAAAGGTCCTGGGTTCAAGTCCCAGTGTCGGAGGAATTTTTCTCCTATAATATTCTCAAGTAATGTCCAACAGAGACAATAATCTGTGGTTCATGAATGCTTATATATCTATTTTAAAATATCAGTTTTAAAATATTCTAATTGATCCTAAAAATTATAATAATTTATATGGTATGTACAATTTTATCTATTTTACAAAATCTTACCGATCATTCTTTATCAGTATTCTAATATTAACATTAATATTATTGTTAATATTATTATTAATATTAAGTATTAATATTAAGGTGGAACATTCAAGACATTTAAACTGTTTCAGTATTACATCTAAGTTAAAAAAGTGGGCAAGAAGTTACGCATCTTCATGTAGCATGTTACCATGTAATACCATAAAATAATACTTGGTTTCGTAGTTCTTATAACTTCTTGTGATTAAATTTTAATAAGGTATACCCTTAATTTGTTTTATATTCATCAAGTTAAGTTCTTGGTAGGGTTTATAAGATGAGTAGGGTAATCAATTTTTTCTTTAAACGTATTTTTATTACTTTTGTAAGATTATTAATAGCAGAATTGAATTTTCTGTTAGCCCTCCCCATCCTATAATTCTGTATTGCAAAATTGACTACACTAGACCTAAATAAATGTATTTTAACTTTGTTATTGGCATAAAATGTCCTAATTGAACACAATGATATGAAGTTTTTTTTCGAAATTTTAAAGTAAACAATCAACACGATTATCAAAACGCATATTTTCATCTATAATAATACATAAATATTTTACTTGGATAGTTTTAAATCTGGAGATTTACAGAGATTGAGTGCTAAACAATTATCATTCTGGATAAATATATTATAAGCTATCTTTTGTCGATTGCATTTCGAGATTTAGTTTACGAAAAGAATATGAAGGTGATTTTATCGGTATGTAAAACACTTTTTATAGTATTTATTCCTGTTTTTCCTGAATTGTAAACCTCCTTCCAATCATTCCCAGAGAATATAACGGTATCGTGAGCGTATGAATATATTATCTTCCGGACTGTCAATATTAATAAAAACAATGCTATTTTTTAATTGAATCATTTTATATATTCCATTTTCACTGTAAGTGTTTACAATGTTATCCCTTTAATTTAAAAAAAATACTTTTAACGCTTGCACTACAGTAAAGTAAAACAAAGGTGACTAATAATATAACATGCTAATTCGGGCACACTACATTATATCTACCTATATTGTACTAAATGGCTTACTCCTACAAAACCCGTCGGCCTGGGTGGCGCAATTAGCATCGTGCTGGCTTTTGTGCCCAAGGTTGCGGGTTCGATCCCGGCCCAGGTGGATGGTGTTTATATGTACACAAATGTGACAGGCCCATACTTCTGCGGCACAAAATTCCGGCACACCGGCGACGGTCACAGGCCTAAGTAGCAGTGCATCCCCGTCGCTAAATAACCATATAGGCCTACCAATCAACCTACGAGACCCTTTGACCCAAGGATCTGAAATTGGCATCACACGTTTCCGACCACCTGAAGAGAGTCTAAATTTCATCCTAATAGCACAGTCAGTTCGGTAAAAATTTAGTTTTAAATTCTGATTAAGGTTATTTGTTGTGCTTCATGCAGTCCTGTACAGCCATGGTGTAGACTGCATACTCGAACGGTGATGATGTAGCGGTGTGAGTGAATCGATCATTCCTAATTCGGAATCTCAGTGTTATGTCGTTATTTACAATGTTCTAGCTACATTGGTAAAATTCACTTAATTGTAAAACTATTATTTCCCCATCTAGATCAAAATGTAGCAGAAACGGAGGTGCTTGGAACAGAATTTAACTTATCACATGCCCCGTAAGACAGCATGTCACTTCGATTGCACGTTACATTGCGAATGTAGACGACCACACAATCTAGCCTGTCAGTGACCTTTAAATATAATCTACTGTTCCAGAGTGAAGGATTGAACTAATTAAAACTCGGACGCTGGAGTTCGATGCTAAGAGCTCAAAATCATTGAATCATTTGTTAGATGGAAAATTAGTTCATGGTTCATGCATGATGGACACATTCCGTCTGCTTGTGCTGTCCATCGCATTGTACACAAGACACACAATAACAAATTTAAATTTAAAAATTAACATTAACACGTTCTATTGCCATGAAGAAGATCTTTTCTTTATGTTACCAAAATAGATTCCTTGTTCATTATAATCATTAATAAATATACTGTTGTGATCACTTTGTCCGGTTTATTAAATACCACGAGCTCGCTGTAGTTTATTATCGTGATTATACTAATCGAGATCTTCTGTAATCGCGATTTTCGCCAACAATCTTTCTTTAATTGGACATACTCCATAAGGACGATCTGATTCTGAATATAATTATGTGATGAATTGGTCTTAATATTTAACAATTAAAGTGCAAACTGCCATGTAGGCCTAGAATAATACTTTACAGATCGTTGTACATACGTCGCAGGCAAATTGTAAATTCTGTTTTTTTTTTCTCAAAATGCCGGCAAATTATAATTAATGAAACATCTATTCTGTGCAGTTGGACTAATTATCCTTTAGACATATTAAAAGAGTCGGAATGGATTCAGTCAGATCGTTAAAAAAAAATCATTAGCCCTATTTAAAACAAATATTACGTAACCACGTAACGAGCCTGCATTATCGCATTTTCATGTCTTTTCTAAGTTTTGTAACAAAGTACATGCTTCAATAAATGAAAAAAATGTTAGTCATGTGAATGAGACTTCAGAAGAACTATTTCAACGCAAGTTACAGTTATGTAGTGCTGCTAATGAGCAATTTTTTAAGAAACCGTGGATCTCAGCCCTTATTGTAACTTGCATGAATAAATGGAGACATAATAATACAATTTTCTTTCGATTAATTTTAGCCAGGACACTCTTTTTTCTGTAAAACTTGCTGCAGACTTACAGACTCCATTCCGGTTTGTACACCTGAAGTGCAACTAGTCAAATTACAGAGCTAATCTTTAAAATAGAGCTAACGATCTTTTTTTTATAATCTGACTGACTCCATTCCGGCTTTTCTTAAACATACCTGAAGGGTAACCAGTCAAATTTCAGAATAGATGTTTCATTAATTATAATTTGCCGGCATTATGTAAAAAGACATAATTCACAATTTGCCTGAGACATAGGCCTATACACTTGACAGAATTCATCAAAGAAATTCAGTATTTTCAACAAGCTGTACAGTACAGCAACATAACTTACGTAAATGTACAACTTCTAATTTAGAATACGACAGTTTCAAGAGTTTTGTTCTCTTCACTTTCATCAGTCCGTTTATTCAGCGTGGAAGTAGTATAACTATACATATCTTAACAGCTTGTTCCTAAAGTAGAAACAAAAATTCAAATGTCATTTTTGTCCCAAGTAAGATTTTTTTTTTTCAGGCGAAAATTAATCTTTAAAATTTAACCTTAACCGTGCTTCACTTGACAACATCACCAGAGAAAAGAATAAGGGATAAATTTTTCTTTTTATGTTTTTCAAAGATTGGCACTTCTCGTGTAAATTGAATACAAAGATTAACATGTGAACTGTTTCCTCCACGAAATATGGCAATTTCAAGATGAAAGTAATTCATCTTTTCATACTTATGACTAGGGACCGGATTTTTAGGTTTTTAAAAACACTGTTTTAGGTTTTCCATTAGGTGAAATAGTTTTTTTTAGGTTTTTGTCCAAAATATCGTTTTCGGGTAGAATAATTGGTTTAATGAATTTGAATTTTCTACATAGGATTGAATACATAATATTTGTGAAGTTTAACTTAACAAAACTGACTTAAATTTTTGTAAACTTGCTTTAAGACAATATTATACAATTGAAGAAAGAAAGCATAAACAATCAAAAGAAGCAGTGAAAATAAGATTGCCTCACATTTCCTGGTTACAGTATATCACTTTATCTTTCAAGATTCTCAACTGTGAAGTTCTTCCTGCTATATCTTAGTTAATAGTTAATACTGTATCTAGACACTACCCTTCTCAGGATTCGAATCCGATGCTTCTAATTTAGTGAGTAAAATACTTTATGGTTGATGTGGATAATGTGAAACTGATTATTTTCCTTTTTTCGGTTGTTACGCATGCTAACCACACAACAGATCAACTAGGGACGAAAACTTCCTCTTTCTAGAACGGTAAATAATACGTGTTTTTGGCAGACTGGACAAAATATTACTTTGCCATCTGTAGTGAAATTCACAGATCGTCGCCAATCCACTGCCGTAATAAATTCGATTTAATTTGTTTCGGCATAATTAACACGTCTTCTTAAAACTCACAGTGTGACCACTCAGTATGAATAACAGGGAAGTACTAAAGGCAAACAAAAAACAAGCTCTTTAAAACACAGAAATGTATATCCTTGTTTATACACGGCAACAATGGTTGTTCGTACGAATATTTTAAAAGGAATACGCCGGTACTCTTACACTTCCTGCCTTGATACTGTCCATCCGAGAAGACAATGGGTTGAACGAAACGCTAACGGTATTAATTTCAACCCGACAAAAATTATAGTCTCTCCGCAAAATGCAGATTTCTCAACTGACAAACAAAAAAAGACAAAAAAGTAGCCTAAATTAGATATTTTAAGTTTTATATCCCGTTTAGGTATATTTAGGTTTTTATACCCCATTTAGGTATTTTTAGGTGCCACAGAATTAATGTGGGTGAATCCTATGGACATGAATCGAAAAAGTGTATGAGCGCTTTTTGTTTTGGGAGTAAGGAAAAAAATAGGTAAAAACCTAAGAATCCGGTCCCTACTTATGACAGACTGGTCAATGCCACCGGAAAGGCGATTTGGCAGTGCGCTGTTGATAATCTTCTTGCCACTATTTACCTAATTATCTCATTAGCCATAAACTTAATCAAAAAACGTAAACTAAGTTTTATGTTCATTTTAATGTTACATGCTATCCCTTTAATCTACAAAGTTGTAATACTTCCAATCGATAAACCTATATTCGTCAAAATAGTCTTCCTTTCTTTTTCAAAATGTCTATTTAGGCATATTTTTTTTATTACTTTCATCCTATATATTAAAAATATTCCGTCCTCTATTTCTAAAACGTCTATTTAGGCCTATTGATTTCGTCGCCCATGTTATATACGGTACTTCATTTATAATTCTACAAAATATCAAAGCACACCAACTGATATTCTTACACATATCACTTGATATAAATTTACCAATAAACTAGGGCACATCACGCAATGGTAATTAATAATGTTAATAATCTCGTTCTAAGATAGTGATTACACTGATTTCGGAGTACTGAATGTAGCGAATGGCACAATCCACTTATGTGCAGATTAACAAGAACATAATTTTGTGGGATTCTGTAGGCAGTGGGCCTAGGCCTATAACTTCCTTATCAAGTTTAAAATTTAAGAACTTCGTTTAATCGATATAGGCTGCAACACGTATCTTACAAATTGAAACCATTATAAGAAATAGCAAGTTTTACAGTCCTTTTAACTTATTTACACATATTTTTGATTTCCATGAATTTTGATAATCCATATAAAGCACATTTCCCACTAACCCTCGCGAGAGTAATATGGTAAGGTGGAGATGCTGCATTTGAGCACTTCCATCGCGGAAATGGCTGCCATAGAAATAAAAACGAAGTACCTTCAATCTAAATATCAAAAAGAAAAAAAGAAAGAAAAAAAAAGTTTATTTGCCTCGCACACACGAATTCTCACCTCACATTCACACCCTCTGATGTCACGAAATATACTGAACTATTGCACGGATGCTGAAAGCTTATCACAACCGCTTCCACCATTACGACAGAACATAAATATAAATAGGCCTACCTATAAAAATAAGATGATGATTGAATATACTATATGTGAAAAAAAATGTTAAATTAAAAATGCATTTTGACTTAAAATAGTGAAAAAATGGCATAAAACTTACAAAATGAACAATAAATTTACAATTATAATTAGTTTTTAAAGTAATGAATTTAAAAAACAACTTAATGGATGACAGTGTGTTACACATGAATTTATAATATAAAACACACTTATTTTGTTACTAAAGAACTAAGTAAATTTATACTACTTAGACATCCTTAACGGAAAAAAAAAACTTTTTTTGAACGGGCATGCCCATCAAATTGCCCCTAGCAAATATGTGCCATTTAAAAAGAAAGAAAAAAATATTTATTGCTATAAGACAAACTGCTATAGTGTTTACAATAAACAATATGGTGTTTGAATTAAAATGAACTATGAACGCTTGGCAGAGATTCTCAATTAAAAAATTGTCTGCTGACAGAAAGTAACGATTTGTACATGGAAAAGCTCCTCTCTACCTCCACTAAAACATGACCTAAAATGCCGAAAATGGCCTAAACAGTGCCAAAAAATGACTATATCTTGCAAAAAAATGCCCTAAAAATAAATTATTTCATGATACACATTTATAAATATTCGAGCTATCTTTTAACCTTATTATAAAAAAAGATGCAATATCACCAAATGCCCTGCCCTAATAATAATAATAATAATAATAATAATACACATAAAATTAGCGAAAGAATTATGCGAGATTATGCTTCAAATTCAGTTTTCTCCTGCATTGCTCTACATTCCCCGGTGGAATACGGCCTACCCTTCTGACCTATGACTCAGTTTATAACATAAATGAGTATACTCCGAGTAGCGGGAGTAAAGGTAGGTGGTGCATAAGGGCTGAAAACCCATCTTAATGAATACACTGTTTGAAAATCAGGGAGCCTTAACATAAAGAAACCACAACTTTATCTTTCATGGCCCGCAAGAGACTACTTTATTTTATTCACAACGTTAAGGAATAAACTATGAAAACATCATGCCCTATCGTTCATGAAATGATTACATCGCTGTGATGAAGGATGACGGTAGGCCAAGAGGTCAGATCTTAATAAAGTCGAGCAAGTAGGCCTAACTACTTGATATTCCGTAATTAAAATAACAGTTTTCATTATGCATTCACCAATCTTTTTCCAGTCCGATAGTCTATGTTTTATGCAGCAGTATATTTTTAGAATTTAGTGTCGAACTTGGCTTGAATGCAATTGAGCTATTGTTCAACATGCAGATTATCTCCAATTTGAAATTGTAATGAAGATGGGCATGGTGCTCATTGCAATGGTACTGCACGGTAAAGTGCAACAAGCTAATTGCTTCTCGTCTGCAGGAGTTACACTAGGCCTACATACAGTTTACCTCCTTGCCATAGTGCAAGAAACAACAGTTACACAGATACCTCGACCCAAGGGAAAATTATTATGTTTGTTTATGATGACATTTACAAGGCTGTCCTGTAACCATTGCCGGCGTGCGGGAATTTTGTCGCACAGTTCTTATTTGTGCATATACATCTACAGACATGGGACTGTCGTATTTGCGCCCACCTAAGAACTAGTGACCTGGGCCGGGATCAACCCGGTTAACTTAGAAACATAAGATCAATGATTTACCGACTGCACCAACCAGCTAGACTTCAACAGAAGGAGAATTAAACTATCTCAACGCAGGTATTATATTACCATATTATCGTAATGGCTGTTCTGCTGATGTCGCTAATATTGTTTGGTCTTTTCAGCATGCCTCAGCATTTCCACAGCTAAAGATTTTACAGAAAACTGCACACATTTGAGATACAAGTACTTAAACCGTGGCAACTACATACACAAAAAAGTAGGCAGATGCTACGAACTTTCGGTGGTTTTTATTTAAATAACTAGGAGAGTTCAAGTGTGTGGCGATTGGGGCAGCATTGGCTCTTACTAATTTGGCTCCTATCTGCACCTCGACGACAGTATCAGAGCTGGTACGGTAGCCTATACATATCTGTAGCTTATAAAAATTATAATAAGTGGTAACGGCATAGTATACCATTTTAAACTATTTAACAGGAACTATAAATTAAAACCTGTAGGCCTAGGCTTAAGTATGCTAGATTATAGCACATGGCTTTATAGCACAATATAGGCTTATTTGAGATTGATTTTACTTGGCCAAAGTTCTACTTCACAATTGAAACATTGAAAGAATAATATATAAACTAATAAAGTATAGCCTACTTTGGTCAGAGTCTTTTGAGACAGTGGAATGGGTAGATAACGTCCGCTCTAGAACCGGCCCTGGAGTAGACAAGTAAGTTTATGTCTGTCTCACTCTAGCACGTTAGGCCTACTCGTATCCAGACTTACATGTCTACTTCAGGGCCGGCTCTACAGCGGCAAATATCTATCCACTCCACTGTCTCAAAATACCGACCAAAGTATAGCATGAAATCTGTGTATAACCTTCGATATACATTGTTATCGATTCTTTAAAATATAATCACTAGACTTCGGACATTTAGGTCGCTAAAAATGCTGTTTTAGGTACCTAAAATAGGCTCTAAAAATTGGAAAATAGGTTCTAAAAATCGTGAAATAGTCTCTTATAAAATCGTTAAGTTGCCAATTTTCTGAAATATCTCAATTGCAATGCAGAATATTATACGTATTTAATGAAGTCACCATTAATCAATAATCATGATAAAGCACAGATATAGGCCTATGGTACACAGAATTATATAGACCTATTACTAGGGCCTGTATTACTACCATAACAGTGAAAACCAATCCCTGCGCCCAGAAGCTACGCTTATCATACTAGCATATTCAACTCTTTTTTTTAAACTGGATGTGGGAGTCGGGAGAAAAACACTACATTTTCTTGCGAATTCAAAGGAATTTTTCTACCGAAGATGAAACATTCCTTACTATTTAACCACATCACAAATATGTCATGTAATGCACATTCCGAGCTAAAAATTTAGTACGAACTGAAAATAAATGCTAGAATTCATAACAAAAAATTACTTATTTTGAACTTTAGAAGTAAAACAAGCAAAAAGGCAATATTAGGCTCTAACGTAAAAATAGGCTGTTTTAGGTCCGATAAAAGCATCAGTTTTAGGCATAGTCACTTATGAAACATGCATATACAAGTTTTCCTCCATATATCACTTAAGGATTAAAATAGGTTTTTACCTAAAATCCGAAGTCTAATAATCACAAAAGATAAAGTCAGTAACCCTTCCTTCGATTACGCATATGGCATCGTATAACATCTTAACAACGTGGGAGTTCACTTATAAATTCCAAAGAACAATAAAGAAGACCTATTCGTTTAAGTTAAACCATAATGAATAGAATGAATCTATTCATTATGGTTAAACTGTCCGAGCGACATTTAGCATCTTCATTATTGGTAATTGAATATTCCCACAAGAATGATAAAAGTCATTCATCAGTCTTTAATGTAGCAGACAAAGAGACTATGTAGGTAAATAAGGAAGTTTCGGTACACTACAGAATATAAAACAATAACATATTTCGAAACGATAAGCACGTGAGTTTACAAGAGTTTATTAGTTTATAACATACTTGCAAACACAGTAGGCCTACTCTATAAAAGACAAAGAAGAGAATCCACACTTCAATTTTCGAAAACTTACATCAAATTGCTCTCCTACACCAAGTTCTCAAGTAGTTTACTCACCTGGAACAAAAGAGAAAATTAAATAGATAAATAAATAAATAAATAAATACAAGTTAGTTCAATGAAAACAATAAGGTACACATCTTATCAACACTTATTTTGATTTAAATGAATATTTAAGAACTGAATTTGTATTTTTACATATGCAATCATCAACTGAAGCCATCAGTGGGCGCTAAGTTTGAAATAAATCAGAAAACCAGAATGGCTGGTTTATATCAATGATAATTGTGAGAAGTGGATAAAAATCCTCAAATTTACATGAAGCATTAATGTATTAATATTATATCTTGACATCAAATAACGCTTTGACTCGACGCATTTAAGAATAAAATAAAAATCAGGTAAACTGTTATAATAAAGTGGCAATGCTTCTTTAATCAGTGAAAATTGCAATTATGATAGCCCCATGGTATTAATGGTACTTACAAATATTGTTGCCGTGGATCGTAAGTTGACATTCCCGCACGCAATCTAGTTGCTATAGAAACAAAACAAATTTCCGTGCGGTAAGAATTTACTTTACTACACACATCATAATACAAGCCTTAATGGACAAGGCCCCCCAGGACAAATATTCGGTTCCCATAACAAGAAACACATGCGAATCACTTTCTGAAATAAACATCTATCTTCAATAGTGTATATACATAATATTTTCAGGTAATATCTCAATTAATATAATTAAATTGATATAAATAATCATCGTGCAAACAATAGCATGCAATACTCGTGCCGTAAGCGCATTTAACGGATCTCGGAAAATTGAAAAAACTCGGCGCAAGAGCCTCGTTTTATCAAACTCTTTCCTCGATCCGTATGCACAGCTTACGGCACTTGTATCGCAATATACTATATCTACACACACATCGTCATGAAGAAAGCGGGCTAACAACAATATCAGTAACGATTGGCAATGTGTTACTTTATATTTATTGTGGGCAATGCAATAATATTTTAGCTTACTACCTGTCCCTCTACCCTCTCTCGGAAAATAAGCATATCAAAATTAGTATAGGCAATGAAACCTCCACTTGGAGGCTCCTTCGCCCCACCTGGGGATCATAGGGTTCCAGATCCAGATTATCCAATACAAAATTAATACTTATATTAAATTGGAAATGAAAACATGCTCTTATAGGCTAATAAGTAATTTCCCCTACTATTTCTATTTACAGAATTGATTATATTACATTATATACGGGAGCTCGGCCGCTGATTGTTTGGTCGCGAGCCAATCAAAATGCTTCGAATTTTAGGAGAACGAAGATTATATTAGGCCTATAATAGATGTGACTGTTAATTACTCTTAATTTCGGTACCGGTCAACCGATTAGGTCCAAATTCAATAGGCTTCTTCCCATAGACATCATAAATCCGTATAGGCTACCAAGTTCCATGAAAATCTGATGAAGCGTATTTGAGTTATAGCGCCTATCTAATATATTACCATTAAAATAGGCACTAAATTGGGCATTACTCCGGTGCCGGTCAACCAATTTGGTCCAATATCAATAGGGTTCTTCCCATGGACGTTATAAATACGTATACCAAGTTTCATGAAAATCCGATAAAGTGTATTTGAGTTATCGCGCGTACAGACACACGGACAGACATTTCCCCGTCCCCCACATAATCTCATAAAGTACCATACTGGCATTTAATAATTCCGAAATGTCCCGGTTGAAATGTGGTGATTTTCAGAAATTATGATTCTGTTTATAACGATATAATGAGTAGGCCTAAATGTATGTGCGTCTTGTCTATGTTCATGTGCAGTAAGATGGAGATTTACAGTTTGAATTCGGGACACAGATTTCTACAAATTCAGAAAAATTTTAATTTTTTAAATCACGAAAGGAAAGAAGGTAAGCATAGTATCAAAAATTAAATAACCTTATTGAAATTGATTTAAAAACAATATTACATAATCCAACAACTATCTAACAGCACTGCACATAAGTCTGAAGGGCATAGCCGTGACATAGTACATGGCACTGGCAAGAGTGGAGAAATAATATCATGGGGAAAGAAGGTTGATGGTGAAACCTATATGGAACCCAATTGATGCCCTATGGTTAGCTGCATGGGAATTCGGGAAACCCATCCGTAACATATGGGAAACCCATCGGTAGTATACGGTTACTCGAATCTGCGATAAAAATAATACTTCTTGTTCGACCATACTAGAGAGAGATTATTATTTTTGCGATGTGCCGAGAATGCACATTAATGTAATATGTAATAATACAGCGCTACAGCACAAACTTCAGATCTCTCGTTAGATTTAATTGAAGAAGTGTCTGAAGAAGATAGGGTATTTAGTAAGGGTTACGGCCAGCAAGATCTCCAGATCTTACTGGGGAACTTAAAACATAAAGTGTACAAGAATAACCTTCATACAGTCGAACTGAAGAAGAATTAATGCGCATGAATGCAAACTTTCTTAAAAGATGTCAGAAATGTGTGGCTGTAGACAGAGATCGTTTTCAAGATCTTCTCTCACAAAGAAAGGTGATTATTCTAACTGTAGGCCTAATTCAGAAATCCGTGCGCTTGAACTGATTGGTTACGTACTTGAGCCTTTAACCGGCCAATGACTTGCTTCTAGGCCGCCGCGCGAACCGTGCGTACCGTGCGTTCTTGGCACATCACAAAAATGTCTCTATATAATACGCTTATTACATGTGACCATTTTCATGTATTCACATATCCATTTTGATGCAAATTTTCATTATAACACTGGTGTGGGATCGATTATTATCTAACACAGAACGATCTTGAAATCTTGAGAGCAGCAAATGAAACTGCACAAGCCAATAAACAATCGGATATAAAAATAATAATCAATTCTGTTAATTTTAATATTATAAATTGAGTTCGTTTTCTGTGTTTAATGTGCGTTGTTTGACGTTAAAGCTCAACAGAAGCCATGCGGCCTGAATGCCTTTTAGCCTGCCATCTATCGGAAAAGACGAGAACTACTAAAAGCTGTTGTCCGAGAATCGTTTGTTCATCAATTAATAAATCATAAGGTATTATAAAAACTAAACACTTAAACATTGAATTATGGTTAAACAAAAACAGCCGCTCTTATGAAAATTACGAAACTAGCTTCATTCATTTCATAGAAAGATACTCGTGTCTTAATAAATATCAATATAAGCACATTGCATAATGTAGGCAATTATTTCGTTCAACCACACTACAATACGGTTATTACGTGTAACGTACGGGTATCATAATGCCACTAATTTCGACACGGTTTATCATTTCGGAAGTGGTGTGGTATCTATTATTATCGAACACGAAACGAACTTCAGACCTCGAGGGTACCAGCTGAAATCTGCGTAATAAATAGCATGTATTTAAAATAAAATCACTTCTGTTCGTGTTAATTTTAATATCATACTACAGTAAAATGAATTCATTTCGTGCTTTAAAATTCCGTTAGTTTGAAGAGAACAGCAAAAGGAAGTTTCCATTTGACTGACGAGGTAAGCTGCTATCTCTCGTAGAAGACATGAACTACGTCAATCAGCTGGTGCGGAGGTCAGTTCGCTGAAGCATAGCCGATTCATTTGCGTGAATCTAAAATCTCAAAATGTAAACAATTTTATACTAAATATGGTGTTACAAAAACTGTCGTATGCAACTTGCCTATAATGGTAATTAAGATAGTCGTAAGAAAATTATAAAAATCGCGTTACTCGTTTCATAAACATACTCGAATCTTAATAAAAGCCATTTTAGGCTTGTTGCATAATGTACTATTCTGATACTGTATTAACAATGAGTCTTCACGAAAAAAAAAATCTCCCTATTTTAAAAAGTAGACTATAGAGGAATTCCATAATTAAGAATAGATCTCGAAACAAGCAAGAAGAACATAGTACACATAACTGTATTTCAAACGTTGACATTTCATAGTATCTGGTTCTATGAGCAAAAGATAACACATCTACAAAACGGCTGTCGAACGCGAGGTGAGTTAAGTATACAGAAGTCGAAATGTATGGTAAAAATGGCAAAATAATAAATGCCATGCCGTGTGGTATTTTACCATGCGAAGACGGTTATGTAATAATATATGCAGTAATATGTAATATGTTATAATAAAATGAGAACACCCTTAGTTCAAGTAACAGTTTTCAACATACAGATGAAAAATGGAAGTAGATTTAATTTCAATTTCATGTCGCACGATTGCAAGCAATTTTTAATTGAATCATTTAATTAAGCAGTCCTTGCATGTTTTAACATGTCAATGACTCACAATTCAACCTGCAACTAAATTCTGAGAGACCAACTTTAAATGAATTTTAATACCAACTAACTTCTTGCGTTAAATCTTAATTATAAAGTTCCTGTACTGCAAATGGGGAGGCGACCTTTCCAGAATGCATTACCATATTCCAGAGTTTGCTGAGTACCCAATTCAAGACACAACAAAAGGGTGTATACTTAACAGTAATTTCAAAGTAAAAAAAAAAGCGCCTGCTAGAGTTAAATTATTAAAAAAATTAATGCACAAAATAATTCTGTGGATTAAATATTGCTAGAAGGTGAAGTACAAATAATTCTGAAATAGTTATCCGTGGATTTTGTTTTGTCTTTTCTGATATATAAGATGAATGGGATACTTTTTACGCACCGTTAAAATTATACGTGTAGTAAGTAGAGATGGGAACCAGTTACTTTTTTGGAACAGTTACGTTACTGTTACAGTTACACGAAAGTAACTGTTATTTATAACCGTTACCTGTTACTTTTTTTTATATATATTACGTAGTTAATCGCCAGATCACTTCCCACTTCTAGGGGAATGCCCTTTTATCTCCCCCCCCCCCCGGTTAGGGCCGTAGCCAAGGCTGGGGCTCTAGGTAGGGACCCCCGAAATAAAATAACAGTTGTAAAATTAAGCTTTCAATTAGGGATGAGCATCGATAGTTAAAATATCGAGGTTAAAATCGGAGATAACCATCGATATGATGATAATATCGACCAGAAAACATCGATATGACGATAATATCGACCTGAAATCATCGATGTATTTAGACAAAAAAAAAAAAAAAAAAAAAAAAGATGTGCATTTAAAAAAAAATCCATGGTATCAGAAAATTAGGCAAAATTCACAAACCAACAGAAATATTTCCATGAAAACTATCGTTGTAAAAAATCATTCTTTTGGGAAATTAAGCTCCTGTAATTTAAATTATATCGTAGAACCAAAGTAGCCTATTAATTTTTTTTGTTACAAAAACATCGATGTCGGGGACAAACATCGATATAGCAAAAACATCGGTTGTTTTCCATGGATGTAAAAAAAAATCGATTATCGACATGAAAATAAATTGTTTGGAATTTTCCTGTGGTTTACAGCCTAATGATATAAGTGTACCAAATTTCAAGTTTCTAGCTCATCTGGAAGTGGGCAAACATTAATGTCAGTGAGCGTGCCCTTTTTCGGGGGTTATAGGGCTAAAACTAAAAAAATAAAATACTTTTTTGGAATTTTTCTACGGTTTACAGCCTAAAAGCTATATGTGTAGGCCTACCAAATTTCAAGTTTCTAGCTCTTCTGGAAGTGGGCAAACATTAATGTCAGTGAGCGAGCCCTTTTTCGGGAGTTTTTAGAGGTGACAATTTAAAAAAAATACATTTTGGAATTTTCCTGTGGTTTTATAGCCTAATAGATTTATGTGTACCAAAATTCAAGTTTCTAGCTCATCTCGAAGTGAGCAAATATTAATGTCAGTGAGCGAGCTCTTTTTCGGGGAGTTTTGGGGCTAAAAATTTAAAAAAAATACTTTCTGGAATTCTCCTGTGGTTTACAGCCTAAAAGCTATATGTGTGCCAGATTTAAAGTTTCTAGCTCATCCGGAAGTGGGCAAACATTAATGTCAGTGAGCGAGCCCTTTTTCGGGAGTTTTTAGAGCTAAAGATTAAAAAAAAATACATCTTGGAATTTTCCTGTGGTTTTATAGGCTAATAAATATATGTGTACCAAAATTCAAGTTTCTAGCTCATCTCGGAGTGAGCAAACATTAATGTCAGTGAGCGAGCTCTTTTTCGGGGGGTTTTAGGGCTAAAAAATTTAAAAAATACTTTTTGGAATTCTCTTGTGGTTTAAAGCCTAAAAGCTATATGTGTGCCAAATTTAAAGTTTCTAGCTCATCCGGAAGTGGGCAAACATTAATGTCAGTGAGCGAGCCCCTTTTCGGGGGTTATAGGGCTAAAATTTAAAAAAATACTTTTTTGAAATTTCCCTGTGGTTTACAGCCTAAAAGCTATATGTGTACCAAATTTCAAGTTTCTAGCGCATCTGGAAGTGAGCAAACGTCAATGTCAATGAGTGAGTGAGTCAGCCGTGTGGCTTTTTCTTTTGGGATTTTATTAGTAGTAGTAAAATTATCAATATTATTATTTCGAATAATTTACTACAGTTATTGAATTCATATTTCATGCTATATATCCATATTCAAGTTTAAATTATCCAATAAAGGCAATATCGTATTTTAATACATTTTTAAGTGGCATGAATAGCTTATAATTACGATAATTACATGTTTTTTAAAATTTATTTTTGTTTTTTTAATTATTTTTTATTATGTTTTTATTTGATTTTTCAAATATTGTAAATAACAGATGTAACAGAACAAGGCCAAAGTCACGGATAAAACACTTGTAACAGAAATATTAGAAGTAACTGTAACGGGTCAAAGTAACTGTAACTGGTCAGAGTAACTGTAACGGGTGAGAGTATCTGTCACTGCCGCTGTCACTGTCACTGCCGCTGTCGCTGTCACTGTAACTGGCGAGAATAACTGTCACTGTCAGAGTAGCTGTAACGGGTGAGAGTAATTGTAACGGGTCAGAGTTACTGTAACGGGTCAGAGTTACTGTAACGGGTGAGAATAATGGTAACGGGTGTAAGGCCGGGCGCAAGTTGAGACGCAGTTTGGTGACGTGAGGTGACGCAGAGTGACTTCTAACCTAACTTATTACTTTTCAATACGTCAAATAACAATACTGCAAGAAAAGAAGACAAATTTTAATTAAGGTGTCATTATTATTATTATACAAAGAATTATCAAATATTACCACCTGACAAACAAAAAGAGATACAATGTTCAATAAATGTTCATGTGTATAGGGCCTAATAAATAAAATCAACTTAGTATTTGACAGTTGTATATAGACATACTTTAATAAAATGAATGTATATAATCCAAAATTTTTATTCACAATCGGATTCGAAACAATATATGGTGTTTATTAAGACTACTAGTATACAGGTTGAATTTCTTACCAAAACTTGAATTATCTTATACTAGTTGAATTCATACACTAAGCTGCATAATGAAGTTTATCAATAATAATGAGAAAATTATTGATCTTTTCGCGGAAATTAAAACAAGAATAATTGATTTAATTTTTAAACGAATAGATCATGCTTGAGCTGTAACAATTTAAATTACAGTAAGTAAAAAAGTTTGATTTTGTTCTTTTAGGGTCTTTTCAAGTTTCAGAATCAATTTTCTTTTTAAATATGTATATTTCCTTTTGCACAATATTCAAAACGAAGGCTAAACATTTTATGAAGCAGCAATCGCACTAATTTTAGCTACGAGTCGACACTGGGAAGAATGTATTAATTTCCTACAAATTTAATTTTGTTTAATGTAATGTTGCGAATACTTACATTCAGCGATCATATATACATATAATTAATAATTATGATACGAAAATTCATCATTAAGACATAATAAATATATAATTTTTAATAAATATAATACCCTTTAATTTCTTATTTTTAATGTCACTATAACACTCAATCATTCAATTCAATTTAAATTAAGGTTACTTTTCAAATTCCGGTGAGATACTAAGTTTAACTCTGAACGGGAAAACATTATAAAGCGAAACGGAACTAATTGGTAAAATCATTTTGAGAAAATGTTTCATTTCAGAAACGTTTGTTAAGGAACATGGAGCAATTTTACTGTACATAATTATAAAACATTTATGAAAGTAAGTTGAAAATAAATTTCAAGATGACTCCTTCATTTTATTTTTAATTACAAATCTGAAACTTCCCAACTAATTAATTCTTATGGTTTATACTAGTTATGATATACAACTGTATAGAAAATATACACTTTTATGCCTGCTTATGCAACTTTTTCTTTTCGTCGAAAATCTACTGCATATAAAATGTTATCTAAAACAAATGAAGGGTACAGCGGAAAACGAAAAAGGATAAAAAATTGAACACATTGTATAGAAATTAATTCAAGAAACGCTTTAGATTGAAAAGAGCATAGCAACAAACTGATAAACAATAAATATGAAGAGTTGAAGAGGGTTTGTTTACTTTCAGAGCGGACATCAATCTTTCAAACTGCATGGAGTACGATCCTTTTTCCCCTATAATATTACCGCTTTCTGCCTAAACTAATTCCAAAATTCCAAATTCACTATTAGAAGGCATTATTATCTCAAAGTCCATAAAAACGGACACTACTATAGCTTTTCCCTTGTTCCCTTCAAATAAATCCATCTTATTTCAGTATAAAAACATTATAAACAACTTTATCACATTTCTTTCCAATGCCCTTCGCAATTTCTTCCCAAATCTGAAATTTTAATTTGACGTGTCGTACAATTTTTTCTCCCTCGACCTGCCATAATTAATTTATCCTCAATTAATTTCTTCTCAATGTCCATGGTGGACAAACAACTTTTCACGCGCAGTGAGAAGTCACTAGTGAGAAACTGTGGCACGATCACAAACGTCCGCAGCTCGTGACTCGTTGAATCTGCTTCACTTCACCCTGCGTGCGAACCTTCGTTGTTGTATTTAACTCTATGTTAAACTTACGGTGAGTAACCTCTACCTCACGTCACCAAACTGCGTCTCAACTTGCGCCCGGCCTAACTCTCGTCACGTTACGATCAGTTACATTCGCTCGACACTGACATATTTCTCAACACAACTAAAAAATAATAATAATAATAATAATAATAAATGAGTAAATAAATAAATAAAATAAAAACCAAAACCAAAAATAAATGTATTTAAATAAATCCTGAGAAAAAGGAGAGTTGTTCATAAATTTGGAAAAACCATACAGAATTCCTGGGATCGATACCATGTCATGACTTTCGAAAAAATTATTTTATATCTTTGCGTTTCATGCCTCCCTAAGTACGAAACCACCGCCCGTTAATTTTTTTTTGTATATTTATATATATCTTTACATGCTAACGGCCGTAATTTTGAAGATATTTGAACCAAATTTTATTATGTTATTTCTAGGCCCAATAGTTCGGACAAGTTCGTTAATGAGCAAAATTGGCCCAATGGGAGGGGGGTTTAAATTTTGAAATATTTATATCTCGGCCCCTATGAAGTATAGAGAGAAACTTTGTTTGAATAAATTAGAGTACTTCCTATGGAGTTCACAGTGACACCAACGATTCGGGGGTTTGGGGGTAAGAGTGCGGGTGGGGGATGGAAATTCGAAATTTTTGAAACCACGTCTTATGGGGTATCGTTGAAAAGCTCTTGATGAGTACTCTGCAAATCAATAACTAGTTTCTCGATAGCTCATATAAAGCGAGATTTGAATGTTTGAAAATGTGCTCTTTCCTCTTTTTTGCAGTTATTATTGTGGGTTTGTCGTGTTTCCCCCTTTTTTTAACAAAAATTCCGGAGGAGGACCCCGGACCCCCATTTTTGGGATATTCCATACCCCCACACCCCCAATAACAGCAAACTTTCGTCTGTGTCGGCCCCTCCTTTCAGTATTTTCTGATTCCGCCTTTGGTTGAGACGAAAATAAGATATCCTAGGAAGAGCTTTGGTAACCGTTACTTTTGATTTTTTGTAACAGGTCGTTACCGTTACATACATGTAACAGTTACAAGAAATATTCCCCATCTCTAGTAGTAAGTATTCACTAGTTTATTACGAAAGTCTGTCATTACAACTTCAATAAAACCTCCATGGAATGCACATCTTGTTTTATAACACTGTCGCATGTGATTATTTACAATTAAAACATAAAATTCCCACACAAAAAATGTTATCGTGAAAATTTTAAGTTTTAAAATGATCAAAGGACAAGTCAAACTTATAAAGATTTTAGTTTTTCACAAAACTTCTGAACCTTAGAGGTAGACTAGGCACCGATATTCAATTCTAAAGTGAATGTGTAAATGCACCCATTTTGTATTCACTCAAGTGTGTACACATTAATTTTTCTCTACTCGAAGGAAATATCTGGATTACAATGAACTGCTTTCCAAAAGTATTCTCGACATAAAATATAATTTAATGCATAAGTTGGCTTTCTTCTAACTCCTTATTCAGTGCTTGTCAATGGAGTCTATACAACCTTGACAATCACATTTTGCATGGTAGAGTAGTCATACAGAAACCGTAGGGACTTTTATTGCGAAAAGATAATTCCCTCATGTACTTCGTGTAGTACTAAAAGAATATAAGGGGTAGATAAGAGTAAGATTCAATGAATACACATTTTAAAACTTTCTTCGAATATGATTCAGATGAGTTACTGAAGGATAAATGACTAGCATGACTCCTATATAGAGAAATGAAAACAATATAGGACCACAGGCATCTATTTTCATTGAATAACAATTAACTTATTCCATTCATTTTGTGACGAATTAAGTCAATGAAAGAACAATGTTAAAGTTAAGTATAATGTAAATCAATGCTACAAACAAGCATGTTCTTTATTTCGGAATCTAATGACACTAGACCTAAATGGATTACATGTTTACAATTTCTGGTGCTATTTAATAAGAATATAGAAAGTAAAATAATGCTTTAATGAGACACGTGGATATTGACTTATAGCGTCAAATTCTGCCTGGGTAGCGCAGTTGGTATCGCGCTGGCTGTCTGTGCCCATGGTTGCAAGTTCGATCCCGGCCTAGATCTATGACATTTATGTGTGCACTAATGCGACATGCCCATGACAGTAGACTTAATGGCATGTAAAAGAACTCCTGCGGGAAAAAATTACGGCACACCGGCGACGGTCACAGGCCTAAGTTGCAGTACATCCCCCGTCGTTAAATAACCATATACCAACCAAATTCTGTAAACAAACGCAGAAGCAAACTACAAAATTCGTTAAATTACTTTGTGTTTAAGTCGTACGAATGGCAGACCAACTAAACTAACCGTTTTAATCTAGATTTAGAAAACTCGTTCTGGCAATGGGGAATACTATCAGAGTTCTCAGAAGATTTAAAGGGGTAAAATATGGCAAGGAAGGGTAGAAATAAAGCTTGCAAAGTAATCCTCGGTGTCTATAAAAAGTGCGGATAAAAATAAATTCATTTCAGATAAAGTGCGGATAAAAATAAATTCATTTCAGAGAAGTTCGATTCTTTCAAAATAGAACTTAGCGAGATGAAAGAAGAAATAAGAAAGCAGAAATGTGAAAATACAAATCTAAAAAAAGAAAATGAAAAGTTATCTATGAGAATAAATGACTTAGAACAGTATTCCCGGCGAGATAATCTGATTGTACATGGTGTACCAGAAATTAAGTCTGATTCTGTGTATGACATAATTGATCGTATTTCTACACTCATAGATGCGAAGGACTGCATGCGAGACATTAGTGTAGCACATAGGTTACCAACAAAAGAGGGGAAAAGAAAACCCATTGTAATAAAATTTTGCAAGAGAACCAGCAGAGACACCTGGCTGTCAAAGTTCAAAGAAGAAGCCAAAAGAGATGAAGAAGGACCTGGCATCTCTTCCAGCAAACTCTCTTTAGAATGCCTCCCCCCTAGCAGGATTACGGCAGGTGAGCACCTTACAGCGGCAACAATGGACATGCTAAATAAAACAAGAGATACCGCCAAGGAACTGAACTATAAATTTGTGTGGATCAAGGACGGAAAAATTCTAGTAAGGAAAAATGAACAGTCTAACATCAAAAGAATCTACAAGTGTGAGGACCTTGATAAGCTCTAAGTAACATATGTTGTAAGATTTAAACCGAAAACAAATCTGTATATATTTTATCAAGTATATATTTTTATTTTTGTCCCCAACAATGGATGGTTTATTAGATGAATTAAGCAACTATTCCGACAATTCAATAACGACAGTCTTGGAAAATGCCGATTCCTGCTCTAGTTTCATAAACAAAACAATCCATGATTTCAAAATTTTTCACTTAAATATTCGGAGCCTTAATAAACATTTTTTAGAATTCTGCACTGTCTTGCAAAGCCTAAAACAAGATTTTGATTTCATTATACTAACGGAAGCCTGGTTAAGTCATGATATTGGGTTTGATTTACCCGGTTATACAAAAAACGTTAAAATGAATAAGTACAGCAAATGCGATAGTTTAGTGGTCTATTGCAAGAATAATATTGACTTCACTCTCACTAACATAGAAATTTCAGAATGTAATTCTTTGCATTTAAATTTTACGTTTGGCAACAATACATTCTCATTAACAGCTATTTATAGATCACCGAACACCTGTAAATATGATTTCCTTGATAATTTTGAACGCTTTTTAATAAATTCAAAGCAAACAGATAACCATCTAATTGTTGGCGACATAAATATTCAGATTATTGAAAATCATTTAGATATTACTGGAAACAGGTATATGGATATGTTACATGCACATGGTTTTGTAAATTTTTTAAATGGCGTTACGAGACCAGGCTCGGAAACTTGCTTAGACCATATATTTTTTAAAACTAAAAAGAAATGGGAATTTATACCAGGAATTTTCTGTAGCGCCGTAACTGACCACTATGCCGTTTTTTCTCTACTAAAAAATCCTAATGGTCACATTTCGAAATCCCCAGGTACTCAACAATCTTTGCCCATTTCAAATAACATTAACAATGAAAAATTAGTCTCGCTTATTGAGAGAGAAACCTGGGACTCTGTTTATAAATGTAAAGATCCAAATACTTCTTTCCAGTTATTTTATAATTTAATTAAGAAATACATAATAAGTAGTTCGACCAGCAATCAAAAGCTTCCTCATAAATTCAAAAAAATTAAGCCATGGATCACTGTAGGCATAATCAAATCTATTCGTACTAGAGACAAGATTGCGAGAAAAGTAATTCATGACCCAAACAATGAAAATTTGAAAATTTATTATAAAAATTATAGAAATATGCTGACTCTTGTTATAAGAAATATGAAGATTAGTTATTATAAATTAAAATTTGAAGAATATAAGAACAACCCTAGGAAATTTTGGCAAACTGTTAATGAAGCCACAGATATAGGTACTGAAAAAAATAAATCGGTTTCAGAATTAATAAATGAAAATGGTACTCACATAACAAACAAAGAGGATATCGCAAATGAATTTAATAAATACTTCTCAAAAATAGGGCACAGTGTAACCTCAAACGTTAATAAGGCATCGTCAGACTCTTCGGAGTACAATAAAACAGCCATGAATCCAATCACATCTATGTTTCTCAGTCCTGTTAATGAATGCGAAATTATTAACATTGTGAAGACCTTAAATAATAATGTAGCTCCAGGCATTGATGGAATAAAAAACATTACATTGAAATCTATCATTAAATATATTGTAAAACCTCTTGTCTATATTTTCAATCTTTGTTTCACAGAAGGTGTTTTCCCCAATACTCTAAAAAATGCTGTGATAATACCTATACATAAATCCGGGAAAAGGAATGATTTAAACAATTATAGACCAATATCACTTCTTCCGGCCTTTTCCAAGATACTAGAGAAATGCATAAAAGTTAGGCTACTAAACTATTTACAAAAACATGAAATTATATCAAAAAATCAATTTGGTTTCCAGAGCAACATATCTACTGACGATGCTTTTATTAACGTTACAGGTAACATTATTAAAGAATTAGACAAAGGTAATAATTGTTTAGGAATTTTCTTGGACTTACGTAAAGCTTTTGATACTGTTATTCACTCGATACTATTAGATAAACTGAATAAGATAGGAATTAGAGGAACAGTTTACAAATTATTTGAATCATATCTGAGCAATAGATGTATAATGACAAAGGTTGACAACCATATAAGTGAAATATCAAATATTGATATTGGTGTGCCACAAGGAACGATAATAGGACCAATCTTATACTTAATTTATGTAAATGATTTGCTAAATTTAAACCTAGATCAAATAAACGGCTCCATATTTTCATACGCAGATGACACTGTTGTGATTTTCAGTGGTCATTCATGGGAAGTAGCATATAAATACGCTAATACTGGCATGAAAATTATAAAAAAATGGTTCGATTCTAACCTTCTGTCACTAAACGTGGATAAATCAACATTAGTTCCTTTCTCATTAACATCTACTGGTCAGATAGCGCGGAAAAAATGTACAAATTTAAATTTAATAATACATAATTGTAATTTTGATGTGAATTGTAAATGCTTACCACTGAAAGAAACAGCCGTTGTGAAATATTTGGGTATTTTTATTGATAAACACCTTAAATGGTCTCACCATGTTAACTACATCTGTAATAGACTACGCCGAACAATTCATAAATTTGTCATTTTACGCCACTGTATGCCCATTACTGTTTTACGTTCCGTTTATCTAGCACTTTTCCAGTCCATTATTCAATATGGCATTCTCGTCTGGGGAGGATTAGCGAAAACTACCCTTAAGCCCCTCTGCCTTTTACAAAAAAGAATAATAAAAATCTGTCTAAGAAAACACATTGATTACCCGACTAGCCTAATATTTTCGGAATTTAATGTCTTAAGTTTGGACCAAATTTACAAATTTTCTGTATTAAAATATTTTCACAAACATCGTATAAAATACTCTTCCAGTGATCATATCTACAAAACTAGACGAAATACTAATTTACTCCTATTAGAACCCAAATGTCTCACATCGGCAGGATTAAAGCATAGCATTAATTTTGGACCGCGCTTCTATAACTCAATTATCAGAAAAAATCCTGATCTCTCAGCATACTCCACTGTTAAATTTAATAGATATGTAAAGAATTTTTTGTAATTTTTTAGCTTTTAAGTAATTTTTGTTTCACTCCTTTTATGTATTTATGTTTCAATGTTTTTGTTTTACTTTCTTTTTTAGTTAAGCACATTATACACTCTATTTCTTTGTCTCTCTTTCTTCACTTTGATATTTTTGAAACGGCACCCGAGCACGAGCAGTCTTGCTCATTCGGGTGTATTACTAAATGTAATACCTCTTGTAATATCTCTTGTAATAAATAAATAAATAAAATAAAAATAAAATAAATAAAATAAATAAATAAACTCTACCGGTATTAAATAAACTCAGCGTCGGTTAAATCTTGTCAAGTGAAATTTTCCTTACACCCAATCCAACCATATTCAACAACTACAACAATACCACCACCACTACTACTACTACTATTAGTACTATTAATAATAAAAATAAAATAATAAACGTTTAAACTAATCTACAATACCAGTAACTTAAAACTTCGGACAAATCAGTTTCAAATTGTAGACTGTTAGGCTACACCACACAGTATGAACCTCTCCACATCATCGCAGTCGATTTTGAACAGTGAAGAGCTTTTAATACTTTCCGGAGGGCCAAACGTCAATTCTAGTCTCGATAGCCGAAAGATCTAGAACTCTATTGTTCACAGAAAAATACATCTATTTTTTATTTAGACCTATTTATCAATTATATATCGTTAATTAGGTGCCCATACAACATAAGCTTTATGCTACAGAATCGGGATATTTCGCAAATTCTTATTTAGATGAGGATAATTAAATTTTTGATTTAGCAATGTATCAAATAAACGCCACAGAACAACGAGAAGTATCTTCACATGTAAGAAGTTTGCAGGAGTTTTTAATCTTTTGCGTTCAGCAGAGACAAAACTGGCACGTCATGGGTCCTCCAGCGGGGGATGATGAAGTGACATGGCGTTATGAAGGCAATGAATCACTGGAATATGAGGCTTATTGGAGTACACCTGCCTTCCTCCCACAACTCTCTTGTTAATTTAGTTTCACTGAATGCAGAAAGAAACACTCTCGAGCAGAACAGGTCAAAATGCTTACTTTCGGGGTGAGAGGTATGAGGACTGCTGCTCGTTAAAAGCACACATCACACATTTATATTCAATTAAAAGCTCACGAGATCTTTGTACAGAAATGTCGTAATAGCACTTCATATTGTAAGAAAAACGCACACAGATTTTCCTTCCTACTTTTACTTATTAGGATGTTACCGTTACCTACAGTATTTTTCAAATGAGAAGCCAATTCCTTCACCGCCAATCACGTGTACGAGCTAACGGAGTGCCGATAGCAGTAAGAGTCTTCCCTCCGTCTCCGTCTGATTGGACCGCGTATCTAAGCAAGGAGAAGAACAAACGGCTTGTCATGTGCAAAACACTGTAGGCCTATAGTCACTCTGAACCATAGGTGCTGAATTGTGAAATTTATTGGGGGTGCTCGACTCAGAAAAGGAAAATCACATCTATGTTTAATATTGCAACTTTTTTTATGTGAAGGTTGAAAGATTGCTCGAATATATACAAAATATGTGTTTCATGAATTAACTGATTAATAAGGGTAATTTGTTTTTGGCAATATTTTGCACATTTCGTTATTTTCAAAAGACCGGTACTTATCCGGACATTTTTACGTCATTTTCCGCATTTTTACAGTTTTTACATACATTATATATATATTTTTTTTTTTTAATTTTTATTCGTGTTTTTAATACTTCTTTACTATGACTTTATATCCAAACAACGTACACGGGAAAGAAAGCAGACTTGCAGAATATCTGTTGTACTTGTACCTGGGGTACAAAACATTAGGCCTACTTTCATTCAGTAGACAATATTCATTTGAAAATATCCGCCAAGTTTTCATTCTTTGTTTTATTGTAAACTGTCACTGCAGTTTATGCTCTAGCAATAAATATTTTTTTATTAAATTTTAAATGGTACATATTTGCTAGGGAGATTTTTAAGGGCATGCCAGTTATGAAACTATAGTTCTTTTTTTCCCAAAGAGTGTCTTAATAGCTTTAATTTGCTTATTTCGTTAGTAACAAAATATGAGTGTTATATATTGTAAATTTAATACAATGGAGACATCCATAAAAAGCTCTCTAAATTCAGCTTGTTATTTCTAAAAGGCTAAATACAATAAATAATGGATAACGTATTGTTATTTTTATTCAAGTCATTTTTAATTATCTTAGGTCGTAAATTCATTTTTAATTTGCCATTTTTTCACTTTTTTATCATTAAAATGCCTTGTCCTCATTATTACATGTTAACAACACTACAACTTCTCTTGAGGATTAATAAAATCTTAACATGTGCCACAGAAGGGTGACTTTTTGAGAAGTATGTATATGGATATTACAGGGGGTGCTGAAAATGCAAAGCACCCCCTTAGTCGGCGCCTATGGTCTGACCATACTAAGAAAGAAACCTGACGTAAACAAAAACTGTCTGTCTCACTCTTAGGTCATAATGTGCTAGAGTGAGACACGCATTCGATTTTTAAAATGAGTATTTGTTAGAAGTTTTGGATACCATCCAACAAAATATAGGACTGTTCCTATTCTGTGTTATTATCAGTTTTCAACACTGATTCACTAGTTCTTAGGCGAAAAGTTATATGATTTAACATGTTTGTATAATTTAATCCATGCTGGTGAACTGTGTAAATTAATATCAAAATTTCATATGCATGCTCCTCCTCTAAACTGTACACGTAATAGAACATTTTATATAAATTATGCACAAACAAATATTTGTACAATCTATGTAATGAATTTGAAGTAGGCCTAGATCTATTTCAATTCAGAACTGTCAAAAAAATTCTCATTTTATGCAAATACTTTAAACTAAATAAGTGTTTTCCACGTGACGGATACCGAAGTTGGTACGAATGGAGTGCTGGCATAAAGATTTTATAGCACTATTTTTCTTTATAGTGCGATAATTGTGTTAGAAGTTCTAATTTTATTTCAAGCTGTCTAAAAAATTAGACAAATAAAAATTATTAATGTTTTTCTTAAAAGCTACGACCTATTGAACTCTTTTTTTAAGTTCTTAAATACGTGTATATTATGTATTTATCAACTTGATTTGGCACTATTTATTTTCCTTCTCTTATTTAAGTAACTCGAATTGTTCTGTTATTTGACACCTACTGGAAATTTTAGGTCCATGAGAAGACTGGGTATTCTACTAGTGAGTAAACTATTAAAAACAACAACGTACAGTGCAGAGGGATAGGAAAATGTTGCGTAACAGGTTTCTAGAATCTAGTAGTGGACCTACATTCTTGTGAGCTTTTAAAACATTGTAAATCTTGGAAAATATCGACCTTGTGCGCTATGATGCGTAGCCGAAAGAATTAGGTGAGGAATGGATGTGTATAAAGAAAGAATTACCGCGTGGCACGGAAAAGTACCGGCAAAGCACACGGGTGCACTTGTAACGACTTTTTCCTAAGCGAACTGAAAAAAGTAATAATGAATGAAACACCAAATAGAACATAAAATAGTATTATTTGTATTATGTTTCCCACACTAACGACAAGGCTGAAAACGCAAGCTTTTTGTCAGATAGATTAAAACCACCAGTAGTTATGATTCGGTATACTGAGAAGCTGTATCGCCCATTAGGTCTACATACAGCTTTCCATCATACAAAGAAACCATCATATTTGAGATAATAACAGTAGGCTATATAAGGTAGGCCTATATCTCTAACTGTAGAGATATAACTGACAAAATAACTTTTAAATCCCACTTCAGCTTGAATACACGATTTCGACACTCCTATCGGAACTAGTGCCTTTTGTGATCAATTATTAAATTTTGATACAAATATGGATTTATTTGTGTGTTTAAGAAAAGGTTCAATTACTCAGCGTTTCATGCTGAAAATCACTAAAGCATTCACAGTCGAAATGTATTCCTAATAATAATAATAATAATAATAAAAAAGAAAGTGTGATAACAACAGCTCGGCGATATATTAGAGAGAGAGAGAGAGAGAGAGAGAGAGAGAGAGAGAGAGAGAGAGAGAGCGTTAAATATTCCATCTACAATTAAAAGATCAGGTGAGATAATAAACAGCGCCTCGTTTTTTCAATTTTCCGAGATCCGTTATGCGCTTACGGCACGAGTATTGAATGCTATTTTTTGCACGATGATATTTATATCAATTTAATTATATTAATTGAGATATTACCTGAAAATATTATATACTATCATGTGCACGCGGCTTCGCCCGCAATAATTATTTCAAAAATTAAAAATTAAAAAAATAAGAGCATAATAACTTAGTTAAATCATTATATTTATTAACACCTAAATCACGTGGACTACATACCACGATTAGAAAGCGTCGCCTGGTAAAAGCGACCTCATTTTCGAGTTCCTTTGCCAAGAAAACTGTAGGCCTATGGTGAGTTTCGTCCAAATCGAACAATGTTTGACCATATTTAGGCCTATATTGATTATCCCTCCCGCGTAGGTTGAAAATTTTATATGTCTGCTGGCCTTGACATTCTAAACAAATGAATCGTCTAGGATGGACTTACAAAGTCAAGCGATCGCCCGCGATAATTATTTCAAAAATTTAAAATTAAGAGCATGATTATAGGCCTAATTATTAACTCCTAAATCACGTGAATTACATACCACGATTAGATAGCGTCGCATGGTAAAAGCAACCTCAGATTCGAGTTTCTTGGCCCACAAAACCCCTGTATAGTGAGTTTCGTCCAAATCTAACAATGTTTGACCATATTTAATCCCATATTGATTATCCCTCTTCCGTGTAGGTTAAAAATTTCATGTGTCTACGGGCCTTGACATTCTAAACAAACGAATCGTGCAGAATGGACTTACAAAATCAAGCGATCGCCCGCGATAATTATTTCCATTTTTTTAATTAAGAGCATAATAGTTAATTCATTATATGTATTATCTCCTAAGTCACGTGAATTACATACCACGATTAGATAGCATCGCCTGGTAAAAGAGATCTCAGATTCGAGTTCCTTGGCCCAGAAAACCTCTTTATAGTGAGTTTCGTCCAAATCAAACAATTTTTGACCATATTTAGGCCTACATTGATTATCCCTCTTCCGTCTATGTTGAAAATTTCAGATATCTGCGTACCTTAACATTATAAACAAATGAATCGACCTGCATGGGTTTTATGACAAAAATAGCCAAAGCCAACTGTAATTGATTTGACATTGAAATGTATTAGGCCTACTGAAAACTGATGCTTCGAAAACGCAAAAAATACACGTTTTCTGCCCGTTCTTCACTCATAACTTACGAAGGAAAGCAAAAATTAAAATTCCGGCTTCGAGGTGCATTTTCCGACCCTTCAGTCCACCTATGTTTAAAAATTCAGATTTCTGTGTTGAGTAGATTTCGCTGGGCATCGCGGACAGACAGACAGACAGAAGGAAAGACACACACTTCCTTTTATTAATATAGATATACATTATTGAAGATGGATGTTTATTTCAGAAAGTGATTCGAATGTATTTGTTGTTATGGGAACCGAATATTTGTCCTGGGGGGCCTTGTCCATAAAGGCTTGTATTATGATGTGTGGCGTAAGTAAATTCTCACCGCAAGGAAATTTGTTTTGTTTCCATAGCAACAAGACTGCGTGGGGGAATGTCAACTTACGATCCACGGCAACAACATTCGTAAGTAACACTAATTAGTTAAGTCGTGCAAAAAAGTATATTTATGAAAAGCTTGTGAAAATAAGAGTGGCAGGACCTAATCCGGAGAAAATTTCAATCCGAGCGAGAAACACTGAATCGGCGTTACTGCCAACAAAATTTACAGCAGTATGAGAAGGAGTCCGCCGCCGTGGGTGAGTCGGTAGTGCTCCTGCCTTCCACTCCGGCGGCCCGGGTTCGATTCCCGGCCGGGTTGGGGATTTTTCAGTAGTGAAAAATTTCTTTCCCGGGTTCAGGACTGGGTGTGTGTATGTGTCCTTAGGTTTAAGTAGGTAGGGGACTGGCGCACCCCGGTAACAAATCCGCTGTGAATATCCCCTTACGGGATCCCCAGGGGTCGCTCGCGACCCAGAGGAGTAACTTCCTTTATGAGAAGGAATATAATTGCATTTAAAGACTGATCCAAGGTAGGCGATCTCTCTCTTGTAAAAGAAGTTGTGAAACTATTTTGGCTAATATTTTTGTTAAACGATGAAGTGTTTTGTGAAAAACCTTTGTAAAGTTTTTAATTAACGTAAAGAAAGAATGTTACCTTATATTATTTTTTATAGTCAAGAATTTTGATTCAAACCCCGTTAAGGTTGGTAATGATTGGTCACTGCGAAGTCAATTTTGTTAAATACGTCGCCAAAGAAATATTTTTCGGTGTGTTTTTAGCTGTTGTTTTAGAGAGCGTGTACTAAAATGTAAGTTATATTTATTCATTGTAGAGAAAATGCATTGCTATGGATCACTTGAACATGTAAATGTTAGAGAATGTCAAATTTCTTACCTGGCTGTAAGCCCGAGAATCGGTATAAAATAGCCACAAACAAATGCAAATTTGTTGTATTTGCAAATTAAATCTAAATCTAATAATATAAAATTCGTGGCAAGACTTATCAACGTTTGATATAAGAAATTCCTGCAACCTGTGTCAAGTTTTCCCGAGAATACTGTTGTAATAACGACCGTTACTTGTCAATTTATACTACTTCTTAGGCCTACAGTGGGATGATCTATCATGTATCGCAGTGTTTCCTCCGACTTTATAATGATAAGACTGTAAGGGCAGATAGGCCTACCAGTCGAATCGTACTGAAGTTGCAGGATAAACATTTTACCTTAGAATATTAAGCTGTAGGCATATTTCACGAACGTTCTACAGTTCAAATAATCTAGAGGTTTGAAGATCAAGTCTTGGAAACACCCTGCAAGTTCATTTCTCTGTTGTCTGTGCTGACGAGCAACTGCTAGACTAGAAGTTACTACTAACCCAACAAGTGGAAGCGTAGCTCAATGTGTTTAATTATCACGAGGGAAATGAGAGCAACTCTATAGGATAATTCATGAAAGGAAGTAATTTTGCTAGTTTCACTTGACTACGAAGAACAAGCGAAACAAGGCAAAACGAGCAAAAATCAAGCTTTATGATGGAATGCCTCTTCTCACGAACAATGAAGGAACATGATATAGTATCCTCAAACAAGATGTTAAAAATATAGAATATTGTATTTAATTTTAAAATTTGAAAATAATAAACATTTTATAACAAACGTTTAAATATGCTTTTGTTAACACTCCACGCCACAAGCAGTACCTTACTTGGGAGTATCTAATGTAAAATGATAAATTTCAAATGCAATAATTAATATAAAACAAATAAAAAGTTACCATATTATTATTATTATTATTATTATTATTACTACTACTACTATTATTGATTTTCCAGGAACACAAAGAACCCTAATGCGCCAGGAGTTTATCAAATACGAATGATACTACAGGCTGAATGTTATTATGAAATCTTATGGATGAATGTTATAAAATGATAAAAACACATTTTTAAAATACCTAACAAGTTTTGCCAGTTCATTGTCACAACAGTTCAGACGATAGTTAGAGTATATCCTGATCTTCCAAATTCAGGACATAACATACAATGTTAGAATAACTGCAGTTACTTTTCCGTATATATTTTAGTGTCACGCTATATTTTTGTGCGCTGTACGGTGGACGGAGCTCCTACTTTATTAGTTTTCCATACTAAACAACTCATTTTATGCCTTCTAACCCTTCCTCGATTCTGTTTTTTCCGCTAACCTTTTCCTCAATTCTGCTAATACATGTTCCCACCTTTATATCGTAATATACTATTTCAAAGGAATTAAGAAAGTTTAATTAACATAATAGGCTACTTTTGGACACCATAACCACACTTTACTTACAATTCCATCCATTTAGCGCAGTCAGTAGAAACTTAGAAAACTCAGCTCGTTCTGCGGCAAATAACGGTTGACTTGCCGTCTTCACAATAAGTATACGGCATTGATTTCTATGCCCTATCTTCTGTTCGTGAAAAGACGCGAAGAGAACTGGGCTGGAGTGGGCGGGGAACCATTCACATCAGTCACAGAAATTGCGAGATTATTTCAAGCGTTCCTTCAACCACAGCTAAGCGGGCAATCTACTGCAATGCATCTGTCGATTGCACAGATCTATCCTCAGGTCGTCAAGATGGTAAACAAGAAGTGAAAATCTGTTCACCGGAACAGATTCCAGAGGGAAGGGTATTCGAAACTCCAGACGGAGAGGTAATATATATATATATATATATATATATATATATATATATATATATATAAACCAGTTTTCTGCATACTTTAAACAATGACACCAACATCTGTGAAGAAAATACAGTTTCATTTCTAGGTAACTATGAACAATATGATCTTATGGTTAGCACGTGGTTTTATTGAAAGTATTACCACAAGAGGTGGTACCTGTTTGTAATGGTTTGGCTATGTGTCCCAAACTTACGGATACTGAACAAGGCTAACGTCCTGCAACGTGTGCATATTTTATTCTCTAAGTTACTGAAATCAGGTCAATATTCTTTAAATATTCATACAAAATATCCCATAGTTCATACATTTTTTGACGTGTTATAGCCTAGTTTATGTCAAGGATCTACTTTCTACTAGTCAGCAGCTTTAAAATGTTTAACAGTCTTACTAATAATAATATCCTACTACGGATAAGCATCGTACGAATAATGCCTATGTAAACGACTGAATGTGTGCAACTCAGTAGCCTACTGGTAAGATGCACACACTTTACACGGCCTGACAACCTTGTTTGAGCTTCACGTAAATAATAAAAATGGCCGATATCTATAACGGCTGGAATCTAGACAGGTGACTGCGACTGAATTTTGAGGTTATGATCTGTTAGGAAACATCATTACCGTACCTGCTTTTACGATATGTTATCAACACTGTTTCTTGTTCGTGGATCATTTCTTAATTTTACCTACGATAACAGATTCTGAAGTCGATTTAATGAAATGATAAAATTATTTCTGTTTTTCTCGGCATACTACCTACTCAGACATGTACTCATAGATATCAATTCCGAGTAATGTCACACGTCTCCCCCGCCCCCTCCCCCCGGCCACGGGCGAGAAACTAATGACGTGTCCGTGACGAAGCACATGCAAAAATGATCTACACCTAAGTTTTACCAAACGGATTAGTGAGGAATTTTAACACAGCTTACACAGAACTTGCACGGTGATGAACTGTTCAACGCCCGTAAAAGCAACCAGAAGAGACGATTCTGAGGCATTACATGTCATTACCTTCGTATATGAAATGGGGTTTATTTGGACAATAGAGAAGTCAGATTTACACATTTACAGAAAATATACTATCGTAAAAATTTCTTATGTCAATATGTTTTTAATTCGGTGAAGACGAACTGTTAGAAAGTGTGATGGAATCATGTTCAATTCATATTGAACACTGAATACACCCGTACCCCATCGAGTTAGGATTGAAACTACTCTAAAACACTTTCGAGCCCGCGTGGTTATTGCATCAACTTTTTCAATCAACAACTTTCAGCAGAAAGCGGAAATTTCAGTTTACTTCTCTAAAGGAGACACATATTGTGTTTATCACATTGATTCATCAAATTTGATCATGATGTTCAAAGAAATTTGCAACATAACAGCTTCAATAATGCTTTATTCATTAAATGTGTGGATTTGCTATTTTCTGTTTCGACCTTACATTTTCCTAATGCTATAAAAAGTTAGACGGAATGAATTAAGTAACATGAACATTTTCGGAGATTCATATCAATAATAAAGTTTTCACATAGCTGCGAAATATATAGGCAGAATAATTGTTCGTTGAACTAAATGCACCATACAATTCTTTGCCTTAGTTTGTCTTGCTCATTCATCGCTGACAAAATAAATAGCATGTTGAAACAGGGTATAATTTCTGAATCTGGAATTTAATATCCAAGTGGATCGCAAAGGAAACAAAAGCAAACGTTTCTACAGACAGTATTCTTATTTATATTATATTACAGTTATATTAGTATGACTTTTTTAAAAACTTAACAGCCGGTAGGTCGAGTTCGGAAAACTGAACTCAGCTACATTAACCCTTAAACTCTCCCTGATTGGTGTTTATTTTGTGAAGCAGGACATGCTACTCATTTGCAGCTTTAATTTAATATTCAATGTGTATGGCATACAACAAACGAAAACTCCACGAGAGAACTTCAATATCCTAGTGATACTGATGACTAAAGCCCGGATTTTCATGCACTATCAAACTTAAAAACATGCATGCATTCATGCACTATCGTATCTCCAAATATGCACAATGAAGGGCGAAACATACACTATAAAAAATCCGCAATGTTCTGCAATATATTTCAATTTCTCTTAAAACAACATACAACAACGAGTTTTTCGAAATTCTTCTCACTTAAACTCGTGCGATTATCAGTTAGGACATTCTTGAACGCAGAAAATGATATTTCTACTTCACAAGAAGTAACAGGTGCATACTTAAGGGAAGAAATTTGACTGAGGGTGAGATCGAATTCCATGTCTTGTACATTTTTTTTCCACATAATGCGTCTTTCACTGTTTTCAGATGTTTAAGATCAGGATTTGAACTAAGTACCTTCTTAAGTTTCTCCACAGCACGATTCTAAAGACAACAATGGCAAGTGGCTGACGAATTCAAGCAGTGAACATTCTGTTTAGCAGTTTTCTTTCAATGGAAGGTCGGCGAGTCGGCATTTTCTTTTGTAGCCTGGTGTATTATATTACTGTTTATTTAGGGTAAACAGTAATTTGCATTCAAGATCAGTAAACTATTCTGTAGTTTACAAGCCTTGGTTTGCACTCTCAAATTGATGCAGGTGGCAGACTCTGTTGCCAAGTCAATCAAATAACAATGATAATACAATACAACATTTTTACGTTTCATTGAAAAGCCAAGATTTTAGGGAGGCACATTCACAATATGCACAGTTATGCATGGTAACTTGATATTATGCACTAAAACCAGAAAATGAGGGTTTATATGCATTAAAAACTTCTGAATATGCTACATTAAACCAAAAAAATCCAAAACATGCATTATGCATGAATTTTGCCATAAAAAGGCCGAAATATGCAAACATGCACGGAAAAAATATGGTTATTTGGAATCCATAAGTCATGTAATGAGTAACTACAAAGTTTGAGAAGTCTAACCAAAGTATATAAAAACATGCATTTGCATGGAAATCCGGGCTCTACTGATGACTAAAGCACTGTCCATGACTATATAGGCCTACTCCTTTTCTGCAGTCAAAGATAAAAATCTCCTGAACGTCTCTCGAAGAATGGGCGCTAGTATTTAAACCCGAACTGAAAATGGGAAGAGTTCACTGGCACTATCGTTATTACCTTACTTCATCCCCTACTCTTGCTGTCATTAACAGCAATGGACCATTATCTACTCTTTCTAACACTCATCAGAACCCTCATGCTGCTTTCGTTTCTTCCATTTACTCCAGTGTTTAGTCCCGGAGTTTAGTCTCAATCATTCAAACCACAACTCAAATATCCTACATTTACTCTTGCCTATGCCTAACACAGAATTTTTTATCATCAATAACGTTTTGCTTATCAGGATTACCACAATTACATCTCTTTCATTAAGTTAAACAAGCTACGTCAAGATTCATCCGGAAATTCCACTGCCTAGCACATGGGTGCGCAACTGGTGCACATTGTGTCACTGTGCGGCGGGGTAATGCCTCCCACTACAGTCGCCCTTGACGTCAGAATAAAGCAGTTTCGATGTGACACTGAACATGAAGAGCAGGTTTCGTACGTCAAAGCATGGGTGGGGTACTAAAACGTTTCCCCTCAGTTGCTCAGCTATGCCCTAGCAGATCATGCAGCGGTTCACTGGTAGTCAGGACTGTATAAATATACAAGGTCTGTTTCTATAGCTAAGTCATGTACTATTAAGTACCACGACGAGTAGCGAAACTGATAATGTGCTCATGCGTCGTGGTACAAGACAGTACATGAATTGACTGTGGGAACAAACCTACTGTAAACTGAGCAACCGTTTTAAATCTAAGTTACATTATTTGCAGCGTTGGAAAAAGGAAATAAACCATTTGCTATCTTACTGAGTCCAGTAGGTGCCTACGATTTAATTACAGTATAAGGATATTTTTTCTACAAAGAAACCAATATATCCAAATCCTAACAGACGACGGCTTGATGTGGAAATGAGGTCTGATCATAGAATCTGAGTCATACTTGTCTCAGAAAATCCAAGAATTATTTGTCGAGCTCGCGAATCGTTCATGCGACGGGAAACTTTAAGTGGTGAACAGCAAGGTGGAAATGTTTAACTAGAACTGATAGGTACAAGATACAGCTAAATTAAATTTTGTTATGTTCCTTCTACCTTCTCAATTTACATAGAGTAAAAATGAACTGCACTTCCTTAGTAGCTACATTGCTTTTCCCCCTATGGGAAGCATGAATATTAGAAGTAATACTCAGACGCTCAACACTTTAGATAACCCAACTTACTGCGAGAGTTTACAATAATGAATAAATGGTAGTTAAGTAAGAAAATTTAAAAAAATTGTTAACGTGTATTCCGTGACAAAGTACTTAATTATATTTATTTGCAACTTTATTCTACTTAGAATATGGTGCATAGTGCTTATTATTATTATTATTATTATTATTATTATTATTATTATTATTATTATTATTATTATCATCATCATTATTATCATCGTCTTCGTCGTCGTCTTCAACATAATCACTCACAAGAACGATAACTTCCGTCGTTAGCAGCAATGCTATAATTGCAGTTTGGTATTTGCCTTATCGTCATTCATAGATCTGGAACAAGCCAGACATTATTAAATGAAGCATTCATGTCAATCAGTGCCTACCACCAAAACCACATTCAAATGGTGGTGATTTTTCTCGATCTTCAATTGATTTCTTTGCAAGTAATATGATTCGATACAGGGGTTTCCGACCTCGATTTTGGATTAAGATAAATCATGGGTGAAGACTTTCAAATTACCATTATAAATATAAAAAATACTTACATTCGTAGGTAATGATGCTAAAAAAAGTATAAAATAATAAATAAATACCAGCTTGCAATCGTTCAGGTTGATATTCTCGATGAGGTCAATAATATTTACTTACTGTATTAAGCATACTTGACTTTCAACCAAAAAGTTTGTTTATCCAAAGTAAGTAATTTTCTAGTCTTAAGGAGAAAAATGAAGAAACACTCCCGCTTGCTTATTATGTGGATCGCTTAGTTGAACTTAGGTCTTAAAGAAAATAAATCAGGCATTAAAAATAAAAATAAATTCTTCAAATGTATATTTAGCGTTTGGTGATGATGCACCTGGTCTAATGCGTTTCATTTTGACTGATGTACGAGTTCTGTCATAACTAGATACTGGATTCTTAGGTTTTTACCATTTTTTCCTTAGTACCAAAACCAGAAACGCTCACACACTTTCTCGAGTCATGTCCGTAGGATTCATACACATTAATTCTGTAGTACCTAAAAACACATAAATGGGATATAAAAAACTAAAAAAAACTTATTTTCTACTAATAGGATTTGGTCTTTTTTGCTTGAAAAATAGATATTTTGCGGAGACTGACAAAGAACCTTTTGCTGTGTTGAAGTAAAACTACCTTTCAAATTAATGTTGTTCAACCCATTGGTGTCTGGGATGGAAAGGCCAAGAGAGGAGGGATGAAGTAACATATCCGGCGTATTCATTTGAAATAGTTCAATATGTAACAATCAGTTTCACATTATACACAGCCAACCATATAAACCCAATTAGAAACATTGGGTTCGAATCCCGAAAAGGATAGCGTTTAAAAGATACAGTTTTGGCCTCTAATGCGTAATTTCTCCAGGGTTTTGTGGTATATTTTGAGTGTACAGGTGAAATGCGAGCAGAAGTCTCACTTGCGTCTGCACGAAGAAACCGCTTCTTACTGCTTCTTTTGATTGTTTAGGCATTTTTACTTAAAGTCTATTAATGTCTTAAAACAAGTTTCAGCTAATTTAACTCAAATTTTATGGGTAATAAGTGATGAGTTCTATGTAGCACATTGAAAGTTCATTAAACCCCTTATTATTACCTGAAACGACGCTTTGAACAAAAGACCTAAAAAAACCTATTTCACTTAATGAAAACCCTAAAACAATGGTTTAATAACCTAAAAATTCGGTCCCTAGTCATAGCTCATGAGAACTAGGGGAACTGTTACATTCTATTTCAGCTCCCACATTTCGGAGCAGAGAAACAAAGAGAAAATTAACACAATATGGAATTATCCAGGCATAGACCACAAAGCAACACCATACAAACTCCAAGTGAACGAATCAGAGGTCTCCTGAGCATGTAATTTCTAAGACCAGTAAATTCAGAGAGTGCGCTGGTGGTGGTGGTGACAGTTGAACAAGTGAGTGTGCTCGCCAGCTAATTGCAGCGCGACATCTGCAGTCAGCACTGAGGTCAAGTGACCCGGCCCGCTGGACATCTTTTAAAAACTCGCCGTCATCGCAACACTTGGAAAAGAGCAACTACATTTCATTATTCCACATCCATCCTCCTCCAAATGTCTCATTTTACAAATAATAAGTTATCGATAAACCCAATATCATTCTAATTGTGGCACCCACTGAGAGAGTGGGCTAAGCCAAAAATTTTCAAATTTGAGTTATTGTCATCTCTGTGTAGTACATATAGTCGTGTAACTGTAAACCTAATATTAAAGGTATGTGTGGGTTCCTTCCCTATGTATTCTTGAAAGACAATTTTCATAAATTAAGGGAATGGCGTTTCTCCAGAGAGAGAGTGGGCTAAGCCAGCTCGGAAGCAATAGTAACGCGATAAGCAGGGCGCTGTAATAGTCCAGTCACCAGCTACTTTTACCTGGTAAAAGGTCTGAAGTTAATAATTTTTTAATATGTTGTATGTTTTTTTCTGTGGTGTAGAATCAAAGTTTTCCTATTAGAGAACCCTGCGCGAACTTCAGGGCAGCCGAAAACCTCGAAATTTTTGGGTTTTTGTAGTTTTTCCTTATAACTCCTAAATATCGCGTTGTAGCATAAAACATTTCATTGCAAAAGATAAAGAGCATTAAATTTTCTACCATTTTCATTGTTTAAACGTTTTATAAAACCAAATACGTACCGAGATATGGCGCTTCAAAGTTTTGAATTTTTTTTTAAATATCGAAAAACTGTTAAAAAAAACCTTAAGAAGGTGATAAAGGGTTGACACTGTGGTCTGAAGTTAATTGGATGCCACAATTGTATTAGGATACACGAATAATTATTATGAGTTTCATTATGTCCTTTCAGGTTTTTCCTCCTTACACCCTTGGTTTATCTTCCTTATGGGAGACAAAAAGCACACGAAAAATTATGTAGGATAATTACTGAACAAAATATATTAAAAGGCTCTTATGTTATTCTAGGGAATTTAGAATATTGGCAAACCACACATAGCAAGATTTTTACGTTACCTACAACAAAAGTGCCAGTTTTTATATTAGTGTGGTCAATGTTATATAAACAATGTTTTGTTTGACCATATTATAATACGCTTATTATACGTGACCTAAGAGTATCGTAATGGCTTCCATTAAAGTGTATATTTCCTGTATAACAATGGTGTGGTATAGATTAATATCGAACACGGAACAATCTTCATGCCTTGAGAGCAGAAAATGAAAATGAGCAATAAAAACCTGAATTTAAAATAAAATAAATTCTGTTGGTGTTAATTTTAATATTTTACTAAAACCAGTTCATTTTCTGTGCTGTCTGGCGTTATAGTGTCAAGAGAAGATCTGCGGTCTGCATTGCCTTGTAGTCTGTTATCTGTCAGAAAAGAGAACTGCTAACAGCCGATGGCTGAGGAACGTTTGCTTTGTCAATTACTAGGTATTATAAAAACCCAAAACTTAGACATTTAACTAAGGTCGAAAAAAAACAGTCAGTTGGAGAATTTAATATTGTATCGGCAAGATACCACGGTAGCTCAAGCGGCAGAGCAGAGACACGGAGAGCCGAAAATCTGTGCTTCAAATCCCGTCTGTAGCATTAAATTTTTCAGTCCTTGGCCTACATACGGCAAATGTGAAAGAACTATAATTCTAATGTATTGATTTGTTTATGTCGTTATCAACGTCATTATCATTGTTAATAACATAAGTATTATTCCTGTTATGAATGAAGCTAGGATCAAGCCCATGTAGAAAGCAAGACCCTACACATTGGACTCAAAGTTGCAGAGCATCGGATCGATGGAGTCAAGAAACTGTCTAGAAGAGGGGAGAGGGAACTTCGATCCACGAGGGTTGAGTATATAGCATCCCAAGCAGGGAGAGAAGACAGTGCCGTAAAAATAGAGGAGATATCATCTAAAATTGCATAAAGTTTCAAGCAAGCAAGAAGAGAAGGTGTAGTTCAATTTAATTTTTTCGTCCTCCAAGTCGTATGCCTGTGCGTATTTGTGTGAGATAGAGTCCATCTTTAAATCCGCCTTGATCAAATCCAGAAAGAGATCGTGTTTCTAAAAGACTGCTCAAGTGACAGACAAACACGCACACTATCCCATCCCTCCTTCTTTCATGAGATCGGTTTTCAATTCCTGCACCTGTAAAAAGAATTTTCTCTTCAGTTTCGTATAATGCAATCTTTGGATTTTCCACTCAGCTTAATATTGATTTCTTCTACTGACAGAACAAACAGTACAGTAGTTTTATCAACGAGAATGTCATAGGCCTGTAGATCTTCTACCACAAGCATAGCTTCAGAAGAGAATAAGTTTTATAATGAATTCAACTTTCTGTTAAAAGTTGTAACTCGTATTCGATCAATCGATACCTAACGTTCGATAAACGATAGTCCTTTTTTATGACACGCGGTTTGTAGGCAAGTTGTTACTTTTCAAGCCAGAAATAGGGTGATGAGGACAAGGCCGCACAACATAAGCACAACATAACATGTATTATCCCAACTGGGAATTCCAGATCAAATAGGTATTCCCAAGCACAATTTTGATTCTAATAACTAGACCTGGGATTTTAGGCTCTAAAAAAATTAGTTTTAGGCCCCTAGGCACATAGACAAGGGGATCTAACCCAAACCTGCGGACCCGTAATCACTAAAGCTAACCACTAGACCTTGCAAGTGGTCTCCAGACCAAACTGCATTGTAAACTAAACTCCGTGCCGCTACATCCCTTCCACCCAAACGCTTTGTCATCTACCATAGGCAGATGGCAGAATTGGGGGCACGTGGTTAGCATGACGACACCCATGGCCGTTAATGGTGGTTTCCATGACCGGAGCCGTTTCTTCTCTATCCAGTAGCTCCTTAATTTGAATCACGAGGCTGAGTGCACCCCGTTCCAGACCTCCCTACCTCAGAAAAACCCAAGGAAGTACCGGGGATCAAACCCGGGCCAAAGGATCTGTAGTCAGCGACGCTACAAACTGCACTGTACTCGTAGTGTTGCGAACAGTTAACACAGAAAAGGTGTATATTTCAGGTTGAACTTCGGTTTATAACTTATAACAACTTAACACATTTGGTAAGATTGTCCACTAGGTGGGCCAACGGAACAATGGAAAAACATATACCTAGATGCTAGTATGAAAAACAGATCCCATTCAAGATTTATTTCATAGGAATCTACTAAACTGACGATTTCAAACATTACTACCGACGTGCGTAGAGTCGCTGCAATAAAAGCAGAAATAAAAAGGCTAGATACAAAAAATTAATAAAGTAATGCTACGTGCTACGTGCTGAATTAAAATTAAAGCTTCGAAGTGAACGAAAGTTCTCCCCATATGTCAAAATCAACTAAACCTATTCGACCAAATAGCTAAAATTAATAATTAGGCCTATACAAAAGCCATAAGCAGAACTTATTAAGCCTAGGACATGTTTAAAATTATAACTTCTTTAGTGGATGACTGGAGTTAAAGCATTGCTTTTTTCATAAGAAGTTTATATTCGCATGTCAATGTTGACTTGATACTATTAAGAGCTGATACATAGACCTAATGAAATGAATCTCCTTTGTAGCAATATCGATAATTTATTTAAAGATGATGTACTGAATATTACAACGTACTTTAAAATTATGTATATATTTTTAAAAAGTTAACTTATTCTTTTTGAGTTTTTACTCAACCGCTAGATGTTTCAAACAAATAATTTATTTAACAGAAATATAATCACTTACATCGTTTTTACATAAATTTCAAGAATTACAAAGGCTAATTTTACTCTTAATTATATTGTTTTTACGTAACAAATATAAATAATTAAACGAATAGAACGAATCTTGTACTTCCGTACGGGCATAAAGATTCGAAATGAAACTATTAAAACAGGCCTATCACAGGCTCATGAACATTACCCAAATCATGCATAGGCCTAAACAATAAACGCAATGGATAATTTAAAAAAATTAAAATCCGGTTTCGATGTACATTTCACGATTAAAGTTAGATTCCCGGGGGAAAACGACCTAAGATTCGAGTTCCCTGGCTTAAAAATCCCCGCATAGTGAGTTTCGTTCAAGTCATTCAATGCTACTTTTTCCCCAGTTGCTATGGCAATTAATCACACATTAATGTCTTATTAATAGGTAGCGTTGGCTGAGCGTTCATGACATAAGCGAAGTTAGGTTTTTATATAGTAGACTAGCTTAAAAGGCCCGGCGTCGCTCGGGTTTTGTATTTTGTAAATTCGAAAATAACTTATAGGTCCTTATATAGGTATTTGGAATTTGAAATGAGGAAGAACGACTTATCACACTGAAACTATTCCCTCAGAAAACGATAAATATAGCTTTTTATGGCTTATAGCAAATCCCTGCGGCTTCGTCCACGATAATTAATCGAAAGATTAACAATTAAGAGCAAAATAAAAATATTATATTTATTAACACTTTGCACACGAAACATTCATTGGTCTAGACTAAACGATTGATAGGCCTAATTAATGAAACAACTATAAATCCGGGTTTGAAGTGAATTCTACCATTAGAAAGCGCAGCCAGGGAAAAAGATTCGAGTTTCCTGGCCCAGAAAACCCCTGCATAGTGAGTGTCGTCTAAATCGAACAATGTTTATGCATTGAGACCTATATTCTGCCGCCTAGGTTGAAAATGTCATTTATATGCGTGCCTTGACATTATAAACAAATCAATCGACCAACATTCAAGCGATCGCGATGCTTCCAAGGTATGACAAAAATAGACAAAGCCAACTGCAACTGATATGACAACTGAAATGTATTACTGAAAACCGATGCTTCAAAAGCGCAAAAAATGCATGTCTTCCCGTTTTTCGCTAATAACTCGTGAACGAAAGCTAAAATTAAAAATGTACTAGGCCAGAAACCTGTGCGGGAGTGTACTCAACTATTTCCCAAAGTTTCATGGCGATCGGATGAATGGCGTAGTAATGCATAAAGGACAGACAAACATACATTCGTTTTTATATATATAGATAAGAAATTAACTTGGAACAGTCATATAGAAAAAAATCGAGGAAAAGATTAATACTACATTTTTTATGAAGAAATATAATGAAATATGTCTCAATTAATACTGGCAAATTAGTTTACTTTTCACTAATTTAATCAAATATAGTACATGGAATCGAATTGTGGGGAAATTCACCTAAATAAAATATTAATAAAAATCTTGATTGTACAGAAGAGGCAGTTAGAAAAATCGTGAACATTCCACAAAGGAATTCATGTCTGGGAATATTTAAAAATCTCTTTGTCCCGACTCCCCCTAGTATTTTAATTTTAAGAGCCACTTTATTTGTATTTATTAACCAATTCAATGATGTTCAAAATTTAGCTGCATACAAATACAATACACGGGTGAAAATGACTTAATTGGTTTAAAAAAAAAACTGTCTCATAAATTACTTGAAGAAAACCCGAGCGATATTGGTATCAAATTTTTCAACAAACTCCCGGTTACAATTAAAACTATCAAACAGCCTAGCTGGTTTAAATCTGAATGTTTAAAAATCTTATAGATAAAGCTTTTTATTCACTAGATAAATTTATTGAAGATTCTTAGTTTCAAAAATAACTGTTGTCTAAAATATATGTAATGAATGGAAATAATTTTGTAATATATAATGTAAACATCTTCGTGTCTAAAATTATGTAAAAATTTTCACTCTACACCTTTTACCTACTGACGATGTTCTTTTTTATGCCCTTGTATACTATAAAGAAACAAATCAAATTTTTATTTTAATTTGAAAATTACAATATGCCTATAGATAATTTCGATTGTACACTCACAACTCACTTGAAACTGGGAAACGGCACGACAAAACATTCTGAAATAAAGAATGAATCTCACTAGCCATCTTGGAACTTGAGATAGCTAAGAAATTTATTTATTTCTGACTTTTCGAGTGGAATTTCAACCCTCGAAAATAAGCCCACTGATTTAATCACAAATGTGAAACACTTTCACTTTCCTACTGTGCTGGAAACCAGAGAGAATTTTCTACATAATCAACGCCAGAAGAATACTTAGAGTAAATTAATTTTGGGTCTAAATTTGCCCCAAATAGACCCTTAATAATAATGAAAACCATAATAAGTTGAGGATAAGTTGACAAGAAGTCTGTGCTTTACTTTTTCATTACGTCTGACGAGCTGTATTTATTTGAATGTCAATGCGTTAAATGACGCAACAATTTTCTCCCTGATTGGTCACCCCCACGCTGAACAAACATTAAACAGAGACATGTCCAATTAAGTTAAATATGTTGTAGCATACCAAGTTATGTCTGTTGAATCACTTCTTGAACTCGTTAATTGATTCTCTGACCCGGATTAAATGGTTCCCAAGCGATGTAATAGATTGTTTGCTTCAAGTAATTGCATGTTAACGTATTCCTTACAGACTCTTGTGCCACATGTACTCCGAATCCAAGACGAGTTTTCGTTTTATATAAATTAAATGCAGTGGCGTCACTGCGGGACCTCGGATTCAGGGGACTCAAAAACTTGTTTTAGACTAATTATTAAGACAAATTTTTTAAGGTTTGGTAACGTATTAATTAACAATACTGTTGTTGAAATCATGATTGCTATTATAATAGCAATCATGATTTCAACAACAGTATAAATAATTATTTATTATCCTGGTTATTATTGTTATTATTCTTCGACGAGTTGGCAATTGATAAAAGAATAGAAACCTAGAGAAACCTTTATAATATTTATATTTTTATACGGTTGCCGTAATATAATGATCCAGCAGCTACACTTCCTAAACAGATTTTGATTGCTCGGTCTATAGTTATGAACAAAATTCGTAACTCTTCAATTGTAAAGAAATTAGGCCTACCGAACTTTTGAGGGTCGAAAGCTTCTCCATTGCTAGTAGCGTCCCTGATTTCTGTATTTAGTACTATAACTTTATCTCACGCTACTTATCACAACACTATCCACTGGGCAATCATTAAGCAAATTTAAACTTACAAAAATATCTGTGCAGTACCATATCCCAGTACCATGAGGCTTAATTCAGGCTATTCTCTCTAGCAGCGGTACTGCTGTAACTTATTCATGTGGAAAGTGTGGTCAACGAGTACCTATCAACGAAAGAATAGCGTTTCGGAAGAGTATAATGGTGAATTTCAGTGAATTACAGTACCCTATATCTGTATTAAGTGAACATTTTAGTACATATTACAGGAAACAATTTATGCATAATACCGGAGTTTGAGAAAGGGGGCACAAATAATATTTTTTACGGGGGGCACCCATCTTTAGTTAAACTATTTATTACACGTGTAGTTACCACTAAATAATACATTCAACAAGAACGATCATCTCCTAAATATGAATGTTGCTATTTTATCCTACCACATTTCGCCAACGAGTACGCACAGAAGGGTGTGATAACGTTCAAAACTGGCAGTAAGCGTCTCGTGGCAAGTGGCTTGTGTACGAGCGCTTGAATGTTCTGAAACGTTAAAGTACAAAGCTGGAAATAAGATCCTCGAGATATAATACGTTGTTTATTTACAATAAAATAATAATTAATAACAACAATAATAATGAAAATTAGTTCGAAAGTTCGATTTTCATTTGAGAAAATATTTCCTAATAACATTACTTTCTCAACATACATCCTGTTAGCGTATACAGTAAAGCTCCAACTTATCCGAAGTCCAACCATCCGGATCGCCAATTATCCGGATGAAGTGATTTTTGCAGGACTAAGCGTTCGGAAACCCTATTTCAGGACCAATTATTTGCGAAAAAGCAAAATTTTAGCCGATAGAATAGACAATTTGTCAGCAAAAGAACTGACTCCGACCGATATGTTCAAGATGAGACACTTTATGTAAGTCCACTAGACCTACTGTAAAATTTATTTTTAGAAATAACCTTTCATTATTCATTCGATTATCCGGATTGGTTCCGGCCCCAATTAATCCGAATATATTTGGAGATCTACTAGGTCTATAGTTTCAATCTGTCTGTTTTCCTATTGTCCTCAATGGAGGGGCGTAGAATCTCCAAGTGGAGGTTTCTGTTATCCAGGTGAATTCTGTTACGTTATTTTCAGAGAGAGGGCAAGTATTAAGCCCATCGCCTCACAAACCCTGTAGTTTCAGTAGTTTATCCAAATGGTGTTTCTTTGCAATATATGAAATATTAATTCATCGAGATCCACCATTATTAATGACAAGAAAATACCAAACAAGTGTACGTAGTTCGGTCCACCAGCCGAAAAACGCAGGAAATAAAAAAGGTTTCATTCAATCTTGTTTGCCGATCGGCACTTGCAACCAGCGCTTGCTTGTAAGCGTTGACGACCAGCTTTGTAGGCCTACGTGATGACGCCCTTACATTGTATTTCACCTCATGCAAAGTAAAATAATAGGCCTACTGGTTCTTGAGGGACATGGTCAATGAGTGGTGTGGCCAAAATCGCTACCTTGTAACTATCCTTCGGGGTTATTTAAAAAAAAAAAAAAGTTTCAGTTGATAGTTTTCGGTCTCAATTTAGTATTTTGTGGACAAAACTGAAACACAATCTTTTAGAGCAGTTTTCAAGAAACTCGCGTAAACTAGGAAGCCCTACGAACTGCAAATATAGGCGTTTTAACAAACAAAAACCATATTTATTCCCTTTTAATCTAAAGTGATGCAAAGTTTAAGAGATACAGTAATGAAATGCTTCGTGTCACATTGTTAAAAGAACCCTATAGAATATATAGGCTATATTGAAAACGATTTTCCGTTTCTAGATATGTTCAAAATTTTTTCCCCGACATCTGGTATTTTCGTGTTCGCTACAAGAAATTTCAAGTAGAATAGCGTATGTTTGTGTCTCTGCGTAGGCCTATACTGACATAGGCCTGCCTATGGTAAACACTGAGGAAATAATAATATACTGAATTTGAAACAAGCTGGAAGTTAAAGTAGTTCAGGGTTATGCTTTCACAGTAATATCTAATGACGTCGGTGCCAAAATCTCTGTGAACCTGGAATTATCTAAGCACATGTCTTAGGTTACACAATTTTTAGTTATAGTCCATAAATCGAGGTCATATATGCAAAATTTAGAGCTTACATACATACATTACGTATATACAATTCTTTTTATTTATTTACAGAATGCTCATTACAATCATATGCACTAATATTTTATACAATATTTTTTATACATTAATTAAAACCACAGTTCAATGTGCATATGAAATTAACGAAATTTACCATCTAATTTGCCAGAATGCTAGGTCATTCTTCACTAAACTAAGATGAATGTTACCTGATCGAACAGCTCCGAATAGTTTGAGGTAAGCAAAGAACTGAATAATTATTATACCTCCTTGTTAAATATAAAACAAATCTACCTACTAGTCGTATGTTTGAGGATGATAAGTGAATTAATTTGTACAGGAAAAACCGTAACACTGAAATAAGGCTTCAACATCCTTGTGTGACGAGTAAATAAACCCATTCCAAAGCAAATTGATTTCGTATTTTATACGTTTTTAATTATTAATTATTTTCCACCTTCAAGCACTAGTATTTTATATTGATATTGCAATAATAGGGTGCTGACGGGGAATTTCTAGACAGTTTTTTGTACCTGTTTATTTTATTTTTATTTTATTTTATTACAATATCTTATATTATATTATTTTTTTTTTTTACATATACACAATAAAATTTCTTAGGCATATGCTGAAGAAGAAACGTCAGGTTAAAATCTATGTACAAAAGTATTCTTCTACCAACAGTTACAATATTAAAATTAATCAGGTGTATTGTCAGTGGTTAAAAATGTACAAGAATATAATGTGTACACTGTTTTTCATAATATTAAAATTATCGTCAATAGTTAAAAAATGTACAAGAGTCTAATCTTCCATTATCATTCTCATTAATAAAAATGTTTTTTCATTTATCTTAACCATGTGTACAGTGTTTTTTATATGAGTTGATTTTTTTTTTCAACACAATGGTATTATGTAGATTCGTAGTATGGATTTTCTAGGATTCTTCTGTCAGCAGTCACTAAACAATATCAATGTATTTTACATGGGGAGATGCATTTCGATGCCTGGTTTTGCATCATCTTCAGTCCCAAACACTAAAAATAAGAAGAAAAATTGGGGTTTAGACTATTAAGTGGAATATGTTTGAATTATATTGAGTTTCTATGGTTATTGTTTTTTAGGGTTATGTGTAATTAAATAAAGTCCATATAATATTTTATGTTACGTTGTGTGAATTTTGCGTAGTATGTACTAACAGAAAATAAAAAAAAATAAGAGTGCGTCGTAATTTTAAGTTCTGTGAGAAAAATATACTATCTCCAAATGCATTTTGTTAACCTGTGCGAACATACGTTCGTTTTATATAATCTATATAATGAAATCGCAGACTGTAATTAAACAGAAAAATACTGGTATTGCCTGCTACTCTGTAATTCCATCGCATCTGTGAAAGTGTGCAGGAAAATGTTCATGAATATCCTCTTTCTATCAACGCTGGTCAGTGTTGGGCAAATTTTAATTGTAAAGACAATTAAAGATTAACAATTGATTAATTGTTAATTCTAGTGGTAGCAATTAACAATTGATCAATTGTAATTGTGGAAAATGCAATTAACAATTGATTAATTGTTAATTGTAGTGGTTGCAATTAACAATTGATCAATTGTAATTGTGGAAAATTACAATTAACAATTGATTAATTGTTAATTGTAGTGGTAGCAATTAACAATTGATCAATTGTAATTGTGGAAAATTACAATTAACAATTGATTATTTTTAATTGTTTTATGAATTTAATTAAAAACTAACAATTAAAAAGGACTAGGCCTACTGTACGGGCCTGGTATCATAACAAAATGCGTAAGTAAGATACTGAAATACACATGTTAAGTTAGTTACAAATAAAACACTGATATTAATACACATGAATGATTTTAATTAAACCTGATTACACAGATAACGACAGACTATAATTTCTTATAATAGTTTAGATTGCATTTTAACACGACTCTATTTTCGAACATACTGTCTGTCAATTTGTGACTCTTCGGCAGATTTGTCATTGTTGCAAAAGAAAAAAGTCGTTCAACTGCAGCTGACGATGGTAAAGGTGTGTTATATTTAATGAAAACGTTTTTTATCTCAGGATATCTGTTGAGGAGTTGCAAATCCTGGCTTTCTTCTGCAAAAAAGTGCAGCATTAAAAGTTCGGCTTTAGTCAGTGGTGCATCGAAGGAGATTTGGTTTGTTTCTGTCGATGAAATATCGGAGTCCGAGTCAGAGTTAAAGTTGAAAAAACTATTTTCTTCGGTACTTTTGTTTGTTGCTACTGATGTTTCTACATCGTCATTCATTTGTTTGGAAATACAGGTCTTGAAAACTTTTAGAAGTTTTGTACGATCCGCGGACTCTAAACAGGTTAACCATTTATTTTTAAATCTTGGGTACGACAATGCCGCAATAGCCGCATTTTCCGCTTCAGGAGTGCTGATGTCATACATTTTTTCAAATCTTTTTTCGACACTCTCCCTGTATGTCTTGATCAAAGGGTTGCAAAATGAAAAGTTGTTTTTCCTTTCAATTTTGTGTAGTTTTTTTCTTAATGCCTGAAGGCACGGCAGGACTATCCCATAATAGGCGTTGGTCTCACTCTGCATTATGTCGAGGGCTTCTGCCACTGGCGCAGTGCAGGTCAAATACTCGTGTATGTAATCAAATTCGTTCTCTTTGATAGCATTTTTTATGTTTAATGATCTATGTAAAAGCAAGGTTTTTTCTTTAATGTTGTAAATTTGCTGGAGCGCATCAAACAAGCTATTCCATCTTGTCTCACCAGGCCGGCTTAACGTGTGTTGTAATACGTCCTGTATTATTTCAGCACTCTTTTGTCGTCCTGCAGCCTTCCACAAAACATTACACTTCTTCATGACTGTAGCATGCATTTCGGACAATGGGGTGTTTTGCTCGCTCAGAATTTTGTTCGCGTCCGTAGTTGCGCATAAGCTTAACGTATGTGCACAGCATCGAAAATGGGCAGGAAGTAAATGAATATTCTCAGGATCCTCTATATTTGACGATTCGTCTTCTTCAACATCTGATTCAGATGTGACTTCAGGTGGTTGAAAGTCTAGCATAGCTTCATCAACAGTATTAATATTGGTTAATTTGACACCGAATATTTTGAAAGCTTTTACAAAATTGCTGCCATTGTCCGTCACTGATGCAACAACTTTATTCGTATTGAGGTCAAAATCTGCATTAATTTCTTGAATGATTTCGGATAGACGATCGTAGCTGTGGACGCCTTTGAATCTTTGACAAGCTAATGCCACTGAAACTCTGCGTAGATCATGTGTGATCCAGTGCGCTGTAACTCCGATAAAACTTCTCTTTTTGCCGGACCAAATATCTACTGTTGTGCACACATAGTCAACTTCTTTTAGTTCCGACTTTATCTTCGTCACTTGCATTTCGTAGTGTTTTTCGATACGACGTCCTAAAGTACGTCGACTCATTAGAGTTAAGCCCATTTCAGAAATTTCCAAGTCCGTAAAAATTTTTGAAAAATATATATCTTCGACTGCTCGTAATGGGATCATGGAGTGTATAAAATATTTCAAAATATTTTCATCGAATTGTGCTTGGGTAAGTTTATTCTCATTTGATTTCTTTGTTTTACTAGTTTTGATGTTGATTGTAGAATCCTCTTTTTTCTTTTCGTTAGTTTTCTTTCTTTTCACATATGTTTTGTACTCTTCAACGCACTGGTTTCCGTGTTTTCGCTTCAAATGACTCAAAAAGTTCGATGTACAATTAACATATCCTTTAACTTTTGTCGTGACTTCTCTTGGGCATTTCATACACACCGCTGTGATTTTATTACCAATAGACTCTTCAGGCAAGTGCTTGAAAAATGTTCCATCAAGTAAGAGAGTCCGCACTTGCGAAGATGACGAGAACTCGGCGGCGTCGGTTAGTGATACAGGCGAAATCGGTTCTAATGACTCATTAATACCCGAAACATTCACTGAAATGTTACTGTCATTGTCAATGTCCTCTGTCGACGACATTTTCTTTTACACAATTAGGTAAAAACACTGCATTTAACTACGTTGTTCAAAACAAAACACACAGAAGTATGCGAAACTGTGTCTTAACTCCAAGAAATATTTGCATTACTCAGCACGCGCAACTTAGAAGACTAGCTCAAGCGACGGGTAAGCGAGCACTGAACGGCAGTCGGCCACCAAGTTAAGTCTGTACGGCATACATGGGCATTTACTGGTTCTTGACCTTCCAACATAAGACACAAGATGGCATTGCGGAATTCGGTGCACGTTGTGGAAATATTTCCATGCATGAGTCATAATCTCTTTGCAAGCAGAGATGGGTCGCGACACAGTTGCGATTGGAAAGGTATTATGGCACATTCTAAGCCTTTGTATGTTGAAATAAAATCAGGTAAACTGATGTAACAAAGTGCCAGTATGTTTTTGTTTAATCAGTTATGATTGCAATTATGATATGCAGAATACAAAAAAAGTCAAATTGGCCGGTTTCGGGATTTGAACCATGGAACTCCAGAATGTGAGACCAAGTCGTTACCATCTTAGCCACCTGGGTCAGTTTAACGGTCTAGTTTGATAAGCGCATGCAAAGCAATAGTGTTGTCATAGCTAACTGTATTTTAATTGCCAAAGCCTTATAAGATCACAGTAAAACAATTGACTATGTTGTCATGATAACTGATTTGCTTTTTTTTATATAAATTCTTTCGAATACGTATATTGCCATAAAATAGGCACTAAATTGAGCATTACTCCGAAACAGTTCAACATATTTTATCCAAAATCAATAGACGTCTTCCCATGCACATTATAAATGGGTGTACAAAGTTTCAGGAAAGTCCAATAAAGCATATTTGAGTTATTGCGACTTCTTATATATTAACATAAAAGGCACTAAATTGGGCATTATTCAGGTACTGGCCAACCGATTTAGTCGAATATCAATAGACGGCTTCCCATGGACATTATAAACGCGTATACGAAGTTTCATAAAAATCCGATAAAGCATATTTGAGTTATTGCGCCTTTAATATATACACTAAATTGGGTTTTACTCCGGTACCGGTCAACAGATTAAGTTCAAATTCCATAGGGTACTTCTCATGGACGACATAAATGCGTATACCGAGTTACATGGAAATCCGATACAGCGTATTCGAGGGCGCCATAATCTATTAAAATAGGCACTAAATTGGGCATTACTCCGGTACCGGTGAACCGCTTTGGTTCAATATCAATAGGGTTCTTCCCATGGAAATTATAAATGTGTTTTCCAAGTTTCATGAAATCCGAAAAAGCGTATTTCAGTTATGGCGCGTAAAGACACATGGACGGACGGGCGGATCACATAGGCTACATTTAGAATTTAAGCAACCCAAGCCGCCCGGGCCGTACATACATACTTTTTTGACCAGACAAGGACATGGAGGACCTCCCCGGATGAGTGATCAGCCCAATGCTTGGGCCACCTCCGAGACAACACGAACACATTGGACGTTACACACACACTCAGAACAAGGCAAGGATGGGGAGGAAGATGATGATGGCCAGATGATATCCGGGGATCAGAAGGACCTAAAGTTACCTGACATTTGTTTCACAGATGAGGGAAAACCCCGGAAAAAATCTCACCTAGGTAACTTGGAATCGAACCCGGGCCCGCTGCGGGAGAGGATTGAACGCATCCCCTGAGCCACAGCGGTGGACATTTTTGTTATGTACGATGTCAAAACATTGCACGAATGAAAAACATACATTAAAATATAAATAATGGATATAATGAAGGATGATATCTTTTTTTTTTTTTATCAATTAGTAGTATTGATTTATATTAATGTAGGTAACATTTTCGAAACCTTGTAATACTTTTAATTGATTTCGGTAAAGGTAAGTAAGTTAATTGTTAGTTTTAATTGTTTCATAGAACAATTAAACAAGTTAATTGCAATTATTTTAATTGCAATTATTTTAATTGCTAGTTACGATTAACATACATTAATCAAAATAATTTAATTGCAATGTGCAATTAAATGTTTAATTGCAATTAATTTAATTGCAATGTGCAATTAAATGTTTAATTGCAATTAACTTAATTGCAATTAAATTTTTAGTCAATTAACGAGTTGATTGAAAAATTAATTGATTAATGCCCAACACTGACGCTGGTATCCTAAGAAGAACAACACCGTTACTGCCAAGTTATTAACGACCTGTTCGATAGATATTTCCGTTGTAATATTTTGTAGGATATTCACATGAAAATTCATGAACCGGGGTGTATTATTAAAACTAAAGGCATGTTCATCGGAAGTTACAGTCCATGGTGCGAATGGCCTATTTCACTAGTTATAATAACGTAACATGAATATTGATGTTATCACCTTTCTCAGAACTATATAAGAAAAGTTATTTTACCCAGTCAGGCAAACAGTAATGAAATCAATAAATGCTTTTTTAGTACACGCTCTCTAAAACAGCTGCTTGTCGGACTGGTAACACGCCGAAAAATTGCATTTTATCAACCAAGGCCGCTAAAATTGAATAAAACTGCACTCAAACTGCAGTTTTATCGGCCTAGTACGCTAAAGTTGTCACGGAAATCTATAAACAAAATCCAGATGGCATTGACCAGTCACGCCAACACACAAAAACTTTATCGGACTCATCCAGTATTTCGATATACTAGATTAGTCCGCTAAAGCATTATTTTCCGTACTTGACACATAAATAGCTATTAATGAACTAGAGAACTTGTAAACTTAACAAGCACAAAAATTAAAGTTTCTGCAGGGGCATACAAATTCACAAACAGTCTAAAAGAAGTAAAATAATTTATGGAAAATATTAATTTTTATACAGTTTTTATACCCATGCATGGGAACAATGTCGATAAAATGGGTATTGTAATATGCTACGTAATTCAAAATTATAGTACTGTACTAGGAATTATAACTATCAAACGAAAAAAAATGTAACAGACAAAATGGTACCTGTGTACAGTAGATTTTTTTTTTCCACAATGAAAAGTTAGGTTTCAGTAATATTTTGGCATAATGGAACTTTGCTCAACGCCGGTAATGCATAATTGCAATTGATATGTCACCTAATATTTCACAATAAAGAAAACCCCTTGCACCTCCACATAATATTCCACAATTATAAAGACGACCCTTCCAACAAAAGAGGCTATTTCACAATACAAAAAATACCCTTGTATCATACATAATATATCATAATTATAAAAAACGCCGTATTATAACATAAAATGTGGCTTAATTGATGCAGGAAAATTCCCTTATACCAACACTATTTATAAAAACCTATTCTTGCGTTAAAACTTATGAAATCCCCCTAACATAACTCTAATATACGAAAGCTTCCTTCAGTGCTCAACATTCACTCGTAGCGTAGTGGTCAGGACTCCTATCTATAATGCTAGGGGTCCCGGGTTCGAATCCCGGTCGGTCCAAAATTTACTATTAGGAATAGGTCTCAAATAGGTAGGTACGGTGAGAGGAAGAGAGGAAGGAGACGAGAAAGGAAGAGAAGAAGAGAATAAAGAAGAAATAAATTATTTTTTCTGTTTCATCAGTTCATTAAGAGTTGGCGCCACCGTCCCTACTAGTAGTTCAAATGCCGCCACTAGGGGAGGGAGTTAGAGAGTTGGAGTGAGGGACTCGCATGGGGCGCAAAGTTCGGTTTTCCCAATATATTTTTATTAGATGTAGTCTGTACGCTTAACAGTTTCAAGCAGAAAATGTTTCGTTATGAGGTCTTTTTGAAATAATCATAAAAGTGTAATGCTACTTTACCCTCAAATTATCTTTAGCATCCAACTAGCCCAATTTTATATATATGAATGACATCCTGTTGACTCCGCGGACGACAGAGTACCCACGGCTTATAGTTCCTCCCGGAGGGCTTCCTGCGCAGGATTTTTACGTCCTACTTCTACTCCGGTAAGCCGATATTTTTAAAATTAGCATGTTCATGTTTTACAAAAAAGTAAGTACGAAGCGTTAAATAAAATATTTAAAAGTTCACTTAAAATAAAGATTATTTTTAATCTTCTCGGGGAACGTAAGAATATTCTGCATTAAAAAATCAATAGTCGTCTGTTACTTTATGACGCTCCATCGCATGAAATATTGGATGTATAGGAATGTCGTCTAAATCCCAATTTTCCAATTTCTTGGAAATAGATCATAGTTCCTTCGCTGCGTTACTGTTCAAGTGCAGTCTGGAGGAAATTTAATATACAAGTGATTTTGATGACTAGGCCTATGTAGCTCTAGAATCACTGAAAAATCCAGTATATGTGGAATTTGTAAATCGTCGATTTTATTTAGTTTTATTATTATCACTTTAATTTTATCGCTTCTACGAACAAGTTTTTTTTGGTGTAAATTCACAATCATTGAACACCGAAACTTGTTCGTATATGTAGCTTCTTTGATTAAACACCATTACTCAATGAGCATAGCAATTGGGCACACAGGCTACCCTATAAGCTACTAAGATCGAAAAGCGATATGAAAATAATGTGGTGAAGAAGCACTTTAAATCTCCCGTAATAATAAATACATTACTAATAACACGATAATATTACCAAGGATGTTACGCCGCTCCTAATGACTAGTCGCACCAAACGCGACTACCATCTCGATGGTCCCGCCATAGGATATTTCGCTTACAATGACAAATAGAGACATGTTTTATTAATTTACGTGGTTTTAATTAGTCATTACTTCCACAATTCTGTGAGTATTCGCTAAATAGTCATGCAAAATATAACCCGAGGTCCGGATTGTCTTAAGATAATTAATCAAAGAAGGCCCCAATGCAATCAATGGCTTGTTCTAAGTTATACAATATTGATATGTTTTCTTCCGAACGTTTATTTACATTTGCTTCTTCACTATACATTGTGTACTTGTTTACACATTTGTATCTAAAGATTTATTTTGACAAGAGATTTTAAAATAACTGCATGCATATGTCGACCGCAGACCTAGATTATGCATGAATGAATAGTTTGGGATGACATATGTTGAAAGAAAAAACTCAACCTGCATCGACCTCCAAACCAACCCGCTATTGTGCTGCTGAATAAAGATAAGCCTTGTATTTCTTCTTATATGCGTGGTGGAGTTCAAGGGGTTATGAGGTTTCTTTTGTTACAGTCACGCATAAAAAGCGATCTGGCATTATACTTTCTACGTTCATGTTTCACGTCAGCTTAGGAAAGAGTGGGAGTTATGTTTTAATCAATTCTGTAACCTATTTTGTCAGAGTACATTAAATAACATGTCAAACTTTTTCTTCTCCAGAATTAATACAACGGAATTTCATCCAAATATGCAGTCTCGTTATTTTAATCTATCAAAATTTACAAAGGCGGCCGGTGAGTAAGGCTGACAACCTTACTACCTTCATGTGCCGAATGTCTAAAATCTGGAAGCCTCAACCTTCTGGAACCCTCTGAGCCTCCATGTCCTGTATAGGGAACACTTTACTTTTTATCAAAATTTATAAACTGAAATTCAAACAGGCTCAACAAACCTAAAAAGTAGTGTATTCCTACAATAGGCCTATGTAAAGCGATTAGTCAAATATGCTTAATGTGATCATTTACTAATAAAAGCTATTAGTAATAACATACGTAACTATTTACAAATTTGTCATCCTTAGTAATTTTCTTCCACCTCATGGACAATGTGTTTAGCTCTAGTAGAGTCGACAGTGCAATGGAATTCTTGGTTGGGGTATAGTATCTACGATCATTTGTTTAAAACTAAGACTTGAAAAGAAGATAAGCAATAACGTTTTTATTTTTATGCCAATCGAGTACCCCCCCCCCCCAAAAAAAAACTCTGAATTTAAGGTTCTGAAAATCGAAGAGCGTATTGCCACAAAAATCGACCAAATTTCTTTCTTTCAAACTCTATCAAAAAACAAGAAGAAATACCACGTTTCGTTTGCAGAAACAAATTGAAGGATTATTACTGGGCAATTACATGGTCCAAATTAAGGTTTGAAACTTTATGCTTTTATAAAATACAGTATCAACCAATTTAAGTTAAAATGTAAAGAGATATTTAATATTAATAATAAAATCTTATAATTATTTGCCTTTCACTTGTTTCATTTTAATTCGTCTCACCTATTCCTTTTCTCCATGAATAACAAATATAAAATTATTCGTCAAATGAAGCTTTATTTTTTTACAATTTTGAATGACCCATATAAATTTTTTTTGTAAAATTTGTTTAACCGTTTAATTCATACTTATATTAGATGTATATATTTATAATTTTCTCCTGTTCTCCCTTATTAAGAAATATGATAATTGCTGTCCCTAAACACGAGATTTGCTCATCTTGGGGCTTTTAAAATACAGTTTGTTTCTCGCTATTTTCTCGAACCGGTTCAACCATTCTGCTTGAATTTTGTACGAGATGATTTTACTCAGAGCTAAAACTTAACTTTTTTTCTGTAGGGTAGTTATAAGCCACCACTGTTTATAGAAACTCACTCTTGCCTGGTGAACAATACAACTTTGCACCAGGTTGAACTGAATACGCGCTCTTTGCAAACGGCCTCTTATTCTATATAAGAATGTATAGTGAGAAAGGTGTATTGCCGAAGCTTAGCGTAAATAAAGTTACGTGAGGGCATTAATAGATTGTATATGGGTTGTGTATTCTTCGAGGATTCGATGTCATGTGGTAAACGCATTCTCTTCATTTTTACAACCAATTTACATGGAGAATATTATAATTTTATGTGGGCAGAGGAAGTTATGTTTCACATCAGATTTTTTTCTCTAAGGTTTGCGTTTTTTTCCACGCTATAACATTAACTGGTTGCAGGCAGACAGCACTCTAAACTTTTCACTAGCGCTTTCATTTCAATCCTCGTCAAACACCATTAGTTCTTTTAGCGTTAAAAAAAAGGATAACATTTTTCATATTCCTTATGTCAAGGATAGGTGTTTTATCCTGGATAGTGGTTAAATTCTTGCTTATTTCGATGTTTGTGATTTTTAATGTTTGGGTAAATTTGGATCAATCGTTAAAATCAGGTTCGAGATTATCTTCAACGCCTAGTACTATTTTTTTACATGTGCAAATTTACAATTTCGCTGTGCCAAGAATATGTTGTTTTCAGAAGTATATTATAATATAAAACAACGCTCTAAAATCGCTGTCACGTTCTGAAAAGCAATATTTTATAACCTAAATGCTCTAATATAAGTACATATTTGTTGAGGGCTCCTAGTACAAAAGAAAATTTGAATTAAAAGGAAGGGAATTACTTCCGGCAAGGCATCTATCTACAGTAGGCCTAATTGCATGCCAACATTACTTTTTACACTCCTAGACGCACGACAAGGCGGTGCATGTTGCCGTCCTCTTAATGTAAGCAACATCCATTACAACCATTAGTAAGTGGAGTAAGTTCCTTCATCATTTTCTCCCCTCACGTTTGCCCATGCCTGACGTACAATGCCCCTTTAGTGAATATCATTCAGTCAAATTACAAGTTCCTTCTGAATTTTACAACTGAAAGGGATAGGGTAAAACCTAACACGGCCCAAAAACTGAAATTTTACGGGAGAAAGAATATAAACTTTAAAACACTTAAACTCGGTTACATTTGCACCTTTTACAGTGACAATAATTTAAACGATCGTTCAATGCTTTCTTTTTGTCCACTAAAATTATCTTCTTTTATAATTAATTAATTTAACAAAAATTGACTGGACTATGCTTTCCTCTGGATTTTGTAAAAAAATATATACATTTTTAGAACCGTTTTATTGAATTGATTATGTAGACCTAATTATGCTTCAAAACACACAGACTTATATTAATGACCAGCTTATACTTTCATATAAAATATACCCAATTAATTAACAACCATTAATTTACAACCAATTTATGTTTCAGTAAACAACTAAATATGGCCTAATAGATGTTTCGGCTGTGGCTCATGTCAGTTTGTATATAACATTTTCAATAGATCTAAAATATACAGGCTATGTACAGCTGCAGTCAGACATAAAATTAAAATATATATTCTAAAACATTGTTACTATTAGTAGATTAATTCTTTATTATTACAATAGGTTAAAACCAGTCCCAAACTTATCGTTCCAATATCACGTGATTTTAGCCTACATGATAAAATCTAAAACTTTTGGTTAGTGGATGAATTCTTTTATATTAAAATATGTTAAAATCAGTCTAAAAATATTGTTGCAATATCACACCAATAGTAATCTGTGCCTACACTTTATTTATTATTCATTTAATAGGTCACTGTTTGTTGTAGACATTGTTTGGTTCGCTTATGTCACTTATGGTTTTTTTATATCACTGGCAAGCTTGTCTAATGCCACATATAGAGCTATTAACCAAGGATAGAAAAGGCTAGACCATACCTGAGCAACTGAGGGGAAACGTTTTAGTACCCCACCCATGCTGTGACGTATGAAACCTGCTCTTCATGTTCAGTGTCACGTCGAAACTGCTTTATTCTGACGTCAAGGGCGACTGTAGTGGGAGACGTTACCCCACCGCACAATGGCACAATGTGAACCAGTTGCGCACCCGTGGGCTAGACCAACTTTAACTTACCGTTTCGTGGGGCATATGGGTATCTATGTTTCTAGGAGGCATGCATTTCGACTTATATATTAAGCCATCATCAGCCTTGATGGCTAGCCGAGTAGCATGCTAAGTTGTTTGTGTGATCATATCTATTATATAATAAGAATGAGAATATTATAGGAGAAAAATTCCTCCGACACTGGGACTTGAACCCAGGACCTTTGGCTATTCGCGCCAATGCTCTACCAACTGAGCTAAACCGGAGTTCAATTCACAGCGCCAGATGGAACCTCTCTCCTATGACTGATTGCCCTAGTGGTCTACCTCACAGACAGACAAGTAATGTCATATGCAGTACTGCGAGGCAATCAGTCATAGGAGAGAGGTTCCATCTGGCGCTGTGAATTGAACTCCGGCTTAGCTCAGTTGGTAGAGCATTGGCGCGAATAGCCAAAGGTCCTGGGTTCAAGTCTCAGTGTCGGAGGAATTTTTCTCCTATAATATTCTCATGTAGTGTCCAACAGAGACAATAATCTGTGGTTCATGAATGCTTATATATCTATATTATATAATACTTGATCCCTCATTGGACACATGATGAAGTTGACCAACGTGGACTTATGTGGTCAAGCAATATTCTTTGAATCTAAAGAACAGACGGACTCTGTGGATTTTTCCGTCGTAATAGGTTTCTTAAACCGTATTTAACCTGGGTATTATATTCTATAATACGAATATTTTGCATGACGAAACATAAATGAGAAGCAAGCGGTGGTACCAATATCTGAATTTTTAATTTATTGGAGTTGGTTTTTCCCCAGTAACCTTCAATTTGAATTTCCATTTCATAAAGGCACACAATTGGACTAGATTGTATCCATAAAAATTCCTTACTCTCAGAGATGGATTTGTTATGCTTCAGAAGGTCAAAAGTCATGGAATCTAATTGATCTTAACATGTAGTGTTGGAAAAATAACCTTCACCTTAAACTTCTTGAAAGCTACATCGAATCTAGCTCTATGTAGTCAATCGATCTTGAGATTAGAATGTCAACTAGATTCGGAACCTTAGAGTATTTTACACTGACAGACATGCCTAGAGGGCGTAAAATAGCTGGGAAGGAGCACAATATTTGTTTGCGAGTTATCGATTGTCTGTCACGACTTGTTTAGCCGCACTCACAGGTCTCCCGGCCGCTGTCGCTAGGATACATCAACTCGCCTGCGCTGCGTCAAGAAAGCTTCCCAATTTGCATTTCATAGCTCCACAAAAACATGTCAAAGACAAGTCAGATGCTTCGTCACGGTGCCTTCAAAAAACCTAAACCATCAAAATTCCTTATATGCTAGCAGCAAATATCCTATAGGGAAGGATATTTCTATATACAAGGGTAAATTGGGACAAAAACCTACCCAACAATGCCACCTTCAAATAACAAAGAACTGCATAGACAAATCTGTAAGTAATAAATGGTATTGTATGGTTACATGCCATAAAATAATGTTTATGTTAATCCGTAAATAAAAAAAAAAACAGGAACACGACCAAAAATTTTCGCAAGAAAAGCTCTACCCCCACATATGAATGCAAATCTTTCTACTCAGAAAATTATAAGCTTCAAACTCGAAATTTCAATATGAAAATTTGTTCTGATCTACTTACATGAAATTTGCTAAATGCAAGTAGCCTTAGTCGTAGGCCTTTGTATGAAATTAGCAAAGACTTCTGACTTAAAAATCCTTCTTAATTCAGATAAATTGATGAAGCACCGAGGATCTAACCCAAGCCTTCAGATCTGTAGTGAGAAGAGTGACTACTGGGTCAAGGTGGCGATCGGCACACATGCTGATGTAGTAAAAAACTAATTCAGTAATTACTATTATTATTATAAAAGGAAAAGTAGATAAAGAACAGGCCAGCAATGGTAATTATACAATAAATACATATAAAGCACTAAAGGAGACAGCGAATGCATCCAATGCAATATAGAATTCAAGAGAAAATACCCTCTTTTATATGAATGCATAAACTTAAGTTCGAAGGCTATAGAAAGCACAATATACGATACCGTGCCCTTGTTTGCAATGCACACAAGCAGGCTTCGTGCAACATTAATGATATCTGAATAACCAAAGTATTGGAACGATCCAGAACACAAAGCCGCAGCCAAATCAACTCCTTTCTTCTCTTATTGGGAACTGCTATCCAACCGTCCTTGTTATAACTAAAGAAGCGGTATGAAAAGACAGGGAATATGGTCCTTGTTACATTTCTGCCGGATTGAATCTCTTGAATTCTTAACAACTTCCACATTTATGTAAACAATCGTTTCCCCCTTTGTTATTCGATGGTGCAGTAGCATCTAACCATAGTCTTTCTATACAAGCCACCTAGAAACAGGGATGCCCATGAGAGACAACAGTATTGAGCGTCAGAAAATCACTTAGCTTCTATGGTAGATGTTGTATTGCTTACTATGGTTTCATGGAGAATTCAAATCGATCTGAATACGCTTATCGTATTGCAACTGTCTTGAAAACGGGGATTCAGATCGATTTGTCTCCTTACCTTTTCAAATAAATCAATAATAAACCACATAATAAATTCAATTTATAAACCAATCCCTTTAATCGACAATGTACCTAAATAGTGGGATCGGATTGAGATCGTATTCAACGCCATGAAAACACACACGTATTCAAATAGATCTCAGTACGCTAAGCGGACGTTTCATTGGTCCTCGTGTGTTGGCGCGAAAAGTTTCATTGGTTGTTGGATGCGAAGCTAACGCAAGGCTAGTATACATATACTAGCCTCGAGGCTAACGCATCCTGTGGCTTCTCTTCGAAACGTTTCATTACCGTATCGAAAACTGCATGAAAACGGGGAACATAAGGGAACGCGATCCTATTCAGATCGGTTTGAATTCTCCATTAAAACTATAGTAACTAGTATTGAGGCATAAAACAGCAGCCTTCATTAAAGGATCGTTATAATTAAAGGATTTCGTAAGATCAATCTTTAATGCACCTCTCTCAAATTTCTCACAACAGTTATAAATCTGTACTAGACTGCAAAGAAAACAATTTATTTCTTGTACCTTATTCTGTAATTTTACATGAAATTTAAATAGTTCTTCATATTTCTTTCCCGTTTTTTTACTACAAATTTAAGACAAATTACTGTAACTTATAGGACATATTACACTGGGGAACAGTGATTTTGGTGCCTTAAATTTTTTACCTATTTCTGGGTATATTTGGGTCACTGATTCCGAAAATACTTTCAGTTTTCCCCTATCAGCTCTAGTTTTTGAGATAGGGCTTATTCTCATTATATGCCAGTCGAACCATACTGGTCCGCATATACAACTATATCACTCACATACAATTAAATACAAAAGACATTAGGAAGGATCAAGCACTTTCTTTTTCATGAAGCAACTGTATCTATTGAACCACCATTATTTATTTATACATTTGTCGCATTAGATTCATTAATTTTCTTTCTTCAGGTCGCTGAATCCCCGTTTCTGTGATTTCCTCCGATGCAATGATCTTGGACATTCTCGATGTATGCTCCAACAATAGTCTGCCATCATATTTATATCCTATCGTCCACGATACCGTTCTTCCATTGTATTTATTTCCTGGTGAAAACGTTCACCCTGTTCCTCGCTTACATCTCCAAGACAATCTGGAAATCTGTGCAAATGACTGTGCAGGTAGTGTACTTTGATGCTCATGTTACAGCCAAGTGCACAAAAGGCAGTGAGCATATTCTCCACTAGTTCATCGTAGTTAAGAGCCTTATAGTTTCCAAGGAAATTCTTCGCCACCTTACAGTACGATGACCACGCGGCTGCCTCAGTATCGTTCATTGAGTCTTGAAATGTCTGGTCATTTATGAGTGCGCGGATTTGTGGTCCTTCAAGTATACCTGCTTTTAATTTCTCCATACTCAATGCAGGAAATTTCGTACATATGTAGTCAAAACATGCTCCATCTCTATTCAACGCCTTGATGAACTGCTTCTTCAACCCAAGTTTGATATGCAGTGGTGGCAATATGATGTTGTTTCTGCGATGATGTTTTTTTCTCCAACGATCATACTTTCTCGAAGAGGCCACTGTCTTCTCACCCAGTGTTGATCTTTATCTCTAGAGTCCCATAGACATATAAAGCATGGGTATTTGGTGTTCCCACCTTGTTGTCCTAGAAGAAAATTCACCATCTTGAGGTCGACACAGATAACCCATTGGTGATCGCCGTATGAGATCTTCTCTAACACTGTGGCTACTGTAGCTTGATTTTCTCGCATAGCAACTGAGTGGCCGATTGGGATTGACCTGTATATGTTCCCATTATGTAAAAGGACACATTTTAGGCTGCGTTTGGACCTATCTATAAATAACCACCATTCACTTGGTGTGTATTTTCTTACACCAAGTTTCATTAACAGTCCTTCAACATTGGTACAAAAAACAAATTGGTTTTCTGTTGTGAAGAATGGCAGGAAATCTGTTTCTCTTTTGCGATAGACTGTGATTTTTGTTCCCGGTAACAGACATTGTTTCTCTGCCAGCCTGGATGCTAACAATTCAGACGACTTCTTTGGAAGACTTCCGCTTGACTAAAACTGGATGCAACTGATGAAGGCCCTGCGAAATCACTATCATATTTCTCACCATAGGTTTCAGGTGATTCCTCTTCCGATGACTCTAATGATACTGGAAGACCGGTAAATATTGGAACAGACATTTCCTCTGCAGAGCGAAGATCGGGATATATCCACCTATTCCGGTTATTGCTATTGAAGCCCTTTACACTAACTGAACAAAAGTAACAGTCATTGCTGTGGTTTATTTGTTCTTGCCATATCATTGGTTCCCCAAATTTCAAGCACTTCCGTTTCCCATTTGTCCACTGTCACAGATGCTCTGTGCACGTTTTACATACAATGTGAGGTGACCAAGCTTTATCTTGGTCTCCCAGTTTTACTTTGAAATAGGCCAAATAAGCTCTTTTAACAAAGTCAGTTATGGGTTTTCTTTTCTGAATGAATCTGTACTCCCCACATATGAAACAAAACACATCAGGATCATTCACACATTTTCTTTGTGATGAAGCCATGTCAGTGCCTATAAAAAATAGAAATAAATGTCAGAATAGTTAAAGTACATATGCAAACAACAACATGACTAGAGCTTGAAAAAATCAATTAGTACTATGCAAACAATCGATTTACAAATGGTGGTGTAAAAACAAAGCAGACATAAGAGAAATATATAATATCATCAATATCTCATAAACTAGAGCTGCTAGAACAAAACGGATGGCATTTTCGGAGTCAGCAACCCCAAAATACCCAGAATCAGATGAAAAATTCCAGGCACCAAGAAAAAAAAAATTTTTGATCCCCAGTGTTATCAATAATTTATGGGTTAATTGTAGTCAAAGGGTAACACAGATACTCTTAAATTTACTGAGTTTGTAAGTCAGTTGGAGAATTTAATGTTGTACCGGCAAGTTGCCATGATAGCTCAAGTGGCAAAGCAGCGGTACGGGGATCCGAAGATCTGTGGTTCAAATCCTGGCTACGGCATTGGATTTTTACGTATGTTTCTACCTTTCCAGCTTAGCCTACACACGGCAAGTGTGAAAGTATTGTAATTCCAATGTTATCTAATAGTGGTTTATTATAACGTCTGGGCCTTAAAGTATTTAAGAGTGGGTAAGTCACCACTGGGTTCGTATCTCATATTGAGAACGCCTGGTGGTATACCGGGATATGAGAGTCAATTGAAGAATTTAATGTTGTAGGCCTACCGAAAGTTGCCACGGCAGAGCAGCTTAACCTAAACACGGCAAACGTGAAAGAATTATACAGTATCTTTATTAAGCATGTTCTGCGTGTGAGTTCGATCACCTCTGCTTCTTATGTTAGAGAATAATTTATATAAAATTCTCAAGGAAGTGCAATGTGGGGCAGTGAATTTGTCTGAAAATAAGTGAGAAAACATTACCATTATAAATATGCCTACATTCCCCCGAGGTGGTGATTTATTTCACTGCACTATGCAAATTAAATTAGGAACAATTTAATATTAAATTTATTTATCCAACGCCACCACGGTTTATGGTATTACTCCCTTAGTTTTTCGGAAGTATAGCCCCATTTCTCTATTAGGGACAACTTTTAGTTGCGTTACATTATCCCGACGGGATGACATAAATGCCAAGGGAGTCCTTAAACCTAAATCTTTAACAACTAACCAGACCATGTCGGTAATGGGAACCTGCGTATGGAAGATAAAACTCCCCTTATCATGATCGGGAATCGAACCCAGAAGCTCTAATAAGAAACTATGACAACTAAACCACGAGGCCGGTCACATTCAGTTATTGGAAACGAATATGTTCTGCTTGATAACGGAAAGATGGAATATAATGTTGTGCAGGTTTTGTGTATGTTTGTGTCTTTTTTTAAATTCATTCTGACTTTTACAATGCAATATATTCGATTTAGAATTTTGTTGCTCAAGAGGCCAGTGGTTTTTAGCTCAAAACCAGTGGGGGTAATTGCAATTGACCGCGTGATATGGCCATGAAGCAAAAAGGTATTAATTTATATTGTTTATGCTTTAATTATTCCTAATTTCGGAATGAAGAAAAATACGTTCAACTGAAAGTTTGCATGTAAAGCTGAAATTGTATGATTTTTATGTAAAAGTGGAAAACACGAAAAGTTTAATAAGCAGAAATTTACTTTTTCAGCCACTTTTCTTGATGACGAGATATTTCGTATTGCTGGAAAGGCTTAACTAACAGAAAAAGGGTTTTAACCAATTCGATATCATATGTATTAGGCCTATTATTTACCTAGTTTCTATGCATGTAACCAGATGCTACCAGTTGATAAAAAACTTCCGGTTTCCAATACAATCCTGCTCGTTATATTTCCACATACTGCACTTCATCTAACCAAGAACAATGAATCCGTCGAGTTAATTTCAATTTAGAAACAGCACACTAATTGTAGGTACAAGTGTTTTGCTTGAAACAAACCAAATAAACTTACGTTCAGAAATCCCGTGAGTTCACATACACTCTGCTGTATAGGATGCTTGGGATATTACAATAGTATTTCTAACAATGATGGCCAAACTACTCACTCTTGTCTGTTGAAGTTACCGGAGCGGAAGCGTTAATGTGAATGACTATCCACTTACCTGAAACAGAAATAACACTAGTTAGCCTAACAAACCACAAATTCAACTCTAATTAGCTTTTAAACTCGATACAACATACATTTTCTATGGCCCATGCACAAAAGATAAGACATAAATAAAATCAGGTAAACTGATGTAAGAAAGTTTCAGAATGCTTTTGTTTAATCAGTGCTAATTCCAATTATGATATGCAGAAAATAAGTTATTTTTTAATCGATTCAAACCGTCCAGCATCAGCAGAACTAGACAGATTTATGATATCTTGACAATCGCACACTCACATAAAAATAAAAAATAATTTTAAAAAAGTCAAATTCGTCGGCTACGTTTGAATTAGGGTAAACGCCAGAATGCGAGTTCAAGACGTTACCATCTCGGGCACCTAGTTCAGTTTAACGGTCTAGAACTAGATTGATAAGCATACGTGATAGATGTGGGTGGTGTTATTTCTCAAAGCTAAATGTATTGCAACTTCCAAAGCGTATATGAACATTGTAAAACAAGATGTAGTCATGAGAACTGATTTGCACATACTGTCATATATTTTCATATAATTTGATGAACTTCTAATCATCAGCAGCTATTTGTAAACTTAATTAAAATGAAGACCTGGAATAGGCCTAATAATTAAAATGAAGATAAAGAATAATAATTAAAGTACCAAGGAAAGAGAGTAAGAGAAAAGTAAGAGTAAGTACTGTATGTGGTAAATAAATTATTAAGTATCTTAGATAGTACTTGCTTTAATAAAGAGTGGGATTACTCTCAGTTTTGACTTTTAATAAATGTTTATTTTAAGTATATTACTGCCTATATTCAATATTTTAAGTGCATTTACCCTATTTTAACCAAAATATATGTCTCAAATTGTATTTCACTCAAATTTAATGCATTAGTACCACAAAATATATTATATGAATTACTTAGCACTATTTTTATTTCCTGAACAGATATTCGTCCGAATAAGCTATTTCGCTAAAATTAGAAATAAAACTCAATTTTACGCATCCCTGTACAGTACATTAAATGTAGCACAAAGACATTCAAAGTAAAATTGCCCTTTTTTTACGATCAATACTTTTGTTTACGATTTCAAAGATGAATAGACTACATACAACAACCAACAGGAAATTTCTACCTCTGCAAAATGACTGCAAAGTTTTACGTTCTGAATGCCCACTGCCGTATAATAATAGCAGGTGAAGGTAGGAACATAAATGCCACACTAATTATGTAGCAAGAAGTTATGACGACAATAAAAACAAAAGTTACAAATTTTCTGTTAGTATTCCAGCAGGTATTACAACCCAACTATCGTGAGCAGGGAAAAAGGCTTTATATCAAAGTAATTGAGCTCGAAGGCTATCTTGCTATGGGTTTACAGGCACTTAAAAAGAATTTAATATTTTTCACTTCTCCTAAAATCCTTTCTAGCTGGTAGGCCTATTTTATTGTGAGCGGTCCTTCGCATACATAGTTTTCTGAACTTCGTTCATCAAAAATATTATGCCAACGATGCCAGATTACTTCGGTCTAAAAATGAAACAAACAGAAATTATTCGCGAAGTAAATTAATTAATTATTTATATCCTTATCTTCCTAGAGCCAGCATGGGAGGGAAACAAGGGCAAAGAAGGCTTAGGCCTTAGACCTGGAGCCTACTTTTAAGGCATCACAACCATTCAAAACACAAGACAAGGGAACGTTCGTGCTAGCTGGGAAGTAAATTCCAAAATAGATTCGTCTTGGAAAACCTTGAAACGCTCATAATCGCCGGCTCCTTGCTTAGTATGTGATCAAAGTCAGGGTGAGTTAAGTGTAGGCTATAGCCTATTACTTATTACCTTCGTGCACAGTTCTTCTGTGAGGTTTTTTTTTTTTTTTCCGATTGTACAATAGGCAGTAGACAGAGCGAACATGAAAGATGCATTCTTTCTGAAGTAAGCTTAGGAAGTAAAGACGTAATGTATTATTATTATTATTATTATTATTATTATTATTATTATTACTATTACTATTATTATTATTACTATTATTATTCTAGTTCATCAGTTTAATTACATAAAGATTTATTATAGACAGATTTATTGTTGTATGACAATTCCAAACGTTTTTACTGTTAGTAGTTCGTATCAGAACCTCGTCCTCCTTAAAGCCTCATTCGTTTTAGAATTACCATGCGTTTCTTCAGGGAACCTAGCACAAACTACCAGAATGGAAAATCTGAATTTAAAAAAAAGTTTCATGACGGCTCTAAATTTATTTACATAAACTTTTAACAATACCTGGTATAGTAGAAAGAATGGGACAAAATTTGGATGAGACCATTACTCTTTGTCCATTCGTTTATTGTTTGATTTTTAGATCAGAATACCTGTACGCAGCAGTATTCCAAAATGTTAAGATGTTACTAATAGACCGATGATTAATTTTCAGACACCGACAAGGATAATAGGTGACTTCGAACTAGGTGTAAATAATTCGCAAATTTCTCCATTTCCGGATTCCGTATCAAATGCTGTTTTTTCCATTATCCCAGCCAGTGTACAGGGAGATACAACATATCGCCAATACAATGATTCAAATGACATTACTGTACATTAAGAATTCATGAACAGTAGAGGCTTAACAACCTCCTTTTCAAAATTTATTAGATGAAATCCTTGATAGGTTTCTCCCAATTACTATTTTGAAGAGTATTATGTCAGAGGCAGACAATACAGAGGCCGAAGACAAGCTGTTCCTCTCCGCTGAAAGATGGAATGTACAGCCGGCTCTTGTTCATTAGAACGGTTCACAAGTGCAAACTAATTTGCAGTCATTGCTGTGATGTTTGTTCATTTGGCAGAATGTCTCCGTCTTCTATACAGACGGTAATAAGTTCTCTTCCGATAATTTGTTAATGAACAATATTATCTTTGGTGAACTGCAGAAAAAAGCTGAAATAATTAACAGACTTTCTTTAACAGAAAAAATCAAACAAAGTGTCATAAGCAACGCAAAAAAAACTTGTAGTTGGGATTAGTATCATATTCTTTTGCTGGATATATGACCAGAAATTTGTAACTACAGTAATCCAATTCAACCTAAACGTTTAGGCGGCCCATCCTTTTGGCAGCCAGTTGCACTAACAACATCACAAAATGCACAGTTGCTTTCAGACTGTCATCGGAGAGCATCGCTCGTAGAAACGGCAATAAACAATTTTCTTTAGGCCAATACATAGGCCTACAGGCTAAATGAAGAAAAAATAGTTACAAACTCAAATCGCTTAAAATCTATCGTCTTGCTCTATGCAGCATATAAAGGAGATGACAGAATAATAAATATTCGCAAGGACACAACTTGTTAATTATTGTATATTGGTTTCTGTATAAACAATTTTTTTTATTTTTTTTATTTTTTATTTTTTTTTTTTTTTGAAATGGTGATTTTGAGGAAGACGGAATGGAAAAATGTACGAAATATGTATTGGAAAGAAAGTTCTTAGGAATATTGGATTGGGAAAAGTTTTTTTTATTGGTAACAATAAGTTTGGGAAAAATATTATACTGTATTGGGAAACCTGGATTGGAAAAATGTTTGTGAATCAGAACTCCCTTTATCTATTTCCAAAGCTACGCTTACGTGGCCAATCAGCTGAAAAGAAATTTGTTTGGACTGCTTCTGATTTCAGAGGGGAATCTTTTAAAAATATTTTTTTACTTCCTGGTTTATCAGAATGAATGACTTCAAGGCTGCAGTTTGTATAATAATGAAGTCACAAACAAAAGGTACCGTCAGTAAACTCCCAATAAGTAAAGGAATTCTTCAGAAGTTTTCTCTGAAAATATTTAACATAACCTTTATACTTCTTAATTAAATTCACTAGGAGGCAAAGAGTAAGGTTGGCTGAAGCGTGAAATTCATCAACTCGTCTCTTTGAACTTCTCTTAATGCCTCAAAACATTGAAATTGCAGCAAAATTCAAAGTATTGTTAATACAGGTTCCCTACCTTGAATTACCAATATCTTATATTATTTTATAAATTCTCTCAAGATACCTAACTTATTTAATAATTAACGAACAAGCAAAATTGGACTGTTAAGATTTTTAAAGCACGTTATTTTATGAAATACATAAGTTAGTCTAAGACGATTCTATTTACAATATCGATCTAGTTAATGCCACAAAAATGATTAGTTGCATCTTGGGTGGTGACTAGAAGCGTAAAACAGCGTTCTTTATGACCTGTAAAACTTGTGTAAAATCGCGTAATTAACATAATAAACTTAAAATACATAATATAATAATCTCTTAACTACTTTTAACTACATATTATGTACTTTACATACAGTTCGAGAACTAGAATTGGAACCCGCTGATGAAGAATTCTAATTTGAAGTTTGTTTATGTATAAACAATTTTGAAACCCTCAGGTACTATTGCATGTGTACCGGAAACAATAGCAATAAGCAACATTATTTATTCCTCAGCATTTCGGGAGGACTAGAATTTCATACGGGATCAGTCAAATTGACAACCTAATTTCATGCGAGAATTTTTAAGCGCACAGTTGAATCAGGCTACGAATCACGGTAACGGAGGTATTGCAACAGAACAAGGTGAGTGCTACTATATAACTGTAGCTAGTCAATATGTAGCAAAAACCATAGGAAGTCATTACAATGAGTGTAATTATATTTTATTTTTACGGCTTTCAAGTACAAAATTAAACTCAAATTAACGCTTACTTGTAGCAACCTCAATTAAGCTCACATCAGGCATTTATTTATATAACTATATAACAATATAACTATATTTATGTAAAACAATAGACAACAATGTTTATCATAACACTGTTTAATCGTAGTTAACTACTGAAGCACGGTACACGGCACTTAGGTGACTTCAACCAAGGGACTATTGGATTATGGAATTGACCGTAGCTACTATGATGAGTGAGAAAAAAAGGAAACTGTTATCGATGACAAATTTTATTTTCAAAGGGCACTAAGGTGGGCACGTTGCAAAATACTTTGTAAGGCTTGTGTTAAAATTAACGAAGAGTCTGTTATAGTATACAACAGTCTGAAAATTAGAAGAAAAATTTTACATGTTTTTGGATACCTTCCTAGCACGCAACTTGGCTTCCTCCTCGAAAGCATTGGCACGCAACTTTGATAGCTCCTAGATCCCACTGGCATGCAATTCGGAAAATGTCTCCCTTTCCGCACGAAATTCGTAAACGCTGAGCATTTTGTGTTCATCGGTAATAGATTATTTGGAATCTTTTTGTTAACAGTAATAAAAATTACTACCTTGTAAAACCAAAATAGAAAGATTGACGTTTCAAATCAATAGACTTCATAATGTGATAGAGAAGTATGAGAAGTATTTCCCACTTTTACATGAGTTCAGTGATTTATCAGAAGCAAGAAGTTTAAAAGTAGGCAGGATTCTAAAAGTTTGTGAAAACACTCTTCTTCCATAGTTACTTAAAGCGCACAATTAGTGAAAGCATTTTGTCCTGGGAATTCAAGTGCCCTTGGATTTTGCGATATATGTTTTTTCAGATCGACTATCGATCGACTTTCTTATTTTATGTAATTTTGTGTATTTAATTCTATATTTTTTTTATCATGCAAAGCTAATGCTTTTTTAATCTTTAGCTTTCCAGATTATGTTGCTTGGGGAAACATTCCCGTCTATACTTTGTCAGCTTCAATAAATTCAATTGCGAACGATTGATTTCTCAACGCACTCTCATTGTATCCATCGGGAGTGTGGCTGGTTTCCTTTTGACCCTACCCACTTTGCGACAAGACATTGAACTACAAGGTACACGAGGGTCAACGGCAGACGGGCACGATGCCCACATCAATGTAAAGTAATTCAAGTATACAGGATGAACTACTAGATCAACTTAACCAGCATGACAGCCACCACAGCATCGCCAAAACAGAAGAAACCATTGAGCTGTATTTTATAAAACAGAGCTCAAAGGAAGAAACAGACAGCAAGGGCAACAAGGGTTATGCAAATGGCATAACGCCATAACGAAATTTAAACCAAGTTTTCCACTTCAAGACCTAAAGCTTATATCTTCCGACCATCTACCAATTACTGTAGGGAATACATGATTATATACAGTAGCCAACATATAACAATTTGTTTCTATTCCTGCATTCGTTTAAACCGCTTTGTAGATACTGCTTGTATAGTATTTTGGAGCCTTTTGGTCTCATGGCAGGGTTTCCATATCCCCCACAAATAATTGTTATTGCCAAAGAAGGGCTTTCAATTTTGCAAATTTTCATATTGTAATACAGAATTTATAGTTGTTATGGAATTTCGGGCTATTCAAGCAAATTTCGCGTTACTCTTAATCAGCTGTTGTTCTATTTTACTATGAGACGACATAGGCTATAATTTATTACTCAAGAGCTTAACATTCTCTAACTATGCTTTATATTATATCATGGAACACTACATTCACACCTATCTGCACAGATCTAAATTACAATACTTGTACTGGGAAACAAAACATCAAAACCACAATCAAAACAATTAAAAACTATTGATTTGCCATTATTGTACAGTGTAAATTACTCAATAAACTACCGTATTTTCTTCATAATACTGTACCATCTTGCAACAGCTTACCTGAAATACAGTCCACATACTAGAGTCCTTCATTCCTTTATGTTGTCCTTTACTTTTCACTTACGAAGATTTGATCTGTGCTTTTTATCTAATTTTTTTATTTATTTATTATAATTTTTTTTAAGACAGTCTTATTCAAGTCAGAGTTGTTTGACTGTACGTACCAGCTAGCTACACCTACAAATGATGAAAGAATGGTTGCGATTCTTCCATTCAATTCAAGAGTGTGAAAATGTGACTGAATTGAATTTGCAGCTGCACTGAATAGCCTACTTTGTGTATAAAAAATAATATAAATAAAACCATATGAAAATAATTTCACTCATTTCCTTTTGACAGTTTACAGCTTTACATACATACATTCAGACATTCAGAAGGTGGAATAACAACAAAAAGTAACTACATAAACATAGCTTGCTGCTTAATATGACGTCATGATGCTTATAACGCATTTTACACGGAATTTATTCAAGCGCTCCATAGCGAAGTAGCGCGGCAAATAACTGTGACATGATTTTCATCGTCAATAAACAACTCAATAGAGCGAGCATATATGCTAATATCATTATCTCTAGTTCACAAAAACTCTTGCTAAACTAAACAGTTAGTACTGAGAATAATTAGAATACAAGCTTCTACATTATCACATAACAGTAGAAAACACGGAAATATGAAGGCTCAGATTATGTAATATACAGCACATCAAAATCCATTTCCATAGAATTAGACTTCTTACAAAGATTTTAACATACACATTGTAGTAAGTGGACAGTATACTTCTGATGTAGACACAACAACAGAATTAAGCCGATTTGTACAGAGATTTATGATTTTTTTAAAGTATTTCTATACAGGGGAGTATTTCAAATGAAGTACACTTCAATAAGCATTTCGCATGCTTGATGATAAAGCATTTTCCAGAGTAAAGAGTCCGAAAGCTTCAAAAACATCCACAAATCAATCTGCTAATATCACGGGAGATGTAACAAACGCTCTTTAATGCTAAAATACTTAAAATTAAAAACTTCATCATATAACCTAACAAGAATACTCTGAACATTATGAGCATATAATATTTAGTATTGTATTCTCCATACCTCGATATACCTCCAAGACTACAATCTTATCACAGATTTAAAAGTATCAGCCACTAAGTATGGAGGACTAAGAAAACACAAACCGAATGGAATGCAAAAAGATTAATTCCTTTACTATTCTATTTTTAAATTTGATTTCAATTATTTATAATTATTTTTAATTTATGACTTAGTAAATTAGTGATTAAATTCCATTTTTGAAATGTTTCTTATAATTATGATATTATTTAGCCTGAAAAATGCATTTATGAAAATATTATAAATGAGTTGTCGCCACCACTTCATTTTCTTCTTGTTACGGAGAAGGCATATATAGTGAAAAGGGCTTCAACTTGCCTTGGATATCCAATCAGTATCTGATAAAAGTGGAATTTATGTGTGTTGTCACAACTACATTCACAACCCTCGTACAACTGAACTTCAAATTAACTTACTGAACATTAAATAGTTGCCCATAATTTAATGCACTGCCGAATAACATGCACGATGTTAAAGAGTACCATAATATTGTTCACCGGATTTGTTATATTAGTCTCCAAGATTATAAAATTCAAACTTTTTTCTGATGTCGGGACAAGAATCTGCGAATTGATCATTGCAAGCTTGTGCTACGACATGAGATCATTAATTTCACAGCTACTAACGAAGTGAAACTGCAGAAATGAAAGCAGCTGCTATCATTGTAACATAACCCACGTCCATAATTGTATTGTACTGCGGTTAACAAGGTATACTGTATTGGATTCTGTCGTTGGATCATTCTGTTGCTTATATCACTCACGTTAGTCATACAATTAGATCAATATTGTCATCAGGAACCGTTTGATGACAACAGTCACCTTACTTTTGCAATTGAGCTTTTCTTCATGGAGTTTCCTCTTCTCCTTCTGAGAAGCCAAGATGGTCTGCAAATAAGTATTTAACCAGTGTGTTTTTACAGTTCCTTCAATACCTCAAACGAGAAGTCGGTTCATCGCCTGAAAGGGAAAAGAAAAGGGGAGAAACGATCATTAATTTTTCTTGGGGCCCCTTCGAATCAAGACAGCTCTTTAGCGTGCAAAAATTCCACACAAGGAGCCCAAAAATATATTTCCGCTATGAAGGAACACATATTTGTGATCATGCATATTAAATACTCGACAAGGGAGCTTTATTTTTTATTTGGCTGTGATTAATTGGTTAATAATTGCAGCCAAAATTTACTACTTTTAAAATAGTTTGAAATTTAAGATGAAATCTAATATGTTGGTGTTTTATATAATACTAGATGGATACCCATCCTTCGTACAACTAAAATTTAGCACAGTTCTTAGCGCTAACCGATAAGTACGGAAAATAAATTACCATACTTCATGTCTCGTTTTTAAATGTTTTCTTTTTCCGTGTTCTGTTTTTGTGTGACAGTTCGTAACATAATCTACAGAATGAATCTATATTCAATAATTAAAGTTTTTTCTCTCTCTCTTTGGAGTTTGTATGTACAGTAGACCCGGGTTAAACACAAAATCGGGCGGATCATCTACTCAGGGGTTCCCGCAGTCAGGGCCCCCCGAAAACCCCTTCAAAAAACGCAAAGGAAGCTTGAAATTGAAAAAAAATCAGACGGCTGCTATTCTATCACAATATTCTACCACAACTTCATCGTCAGGAACAATCTTAAATGCACTTTCCTAAACACAGAAATAGCTCTATGTACTTAGTACTAATGGCCACAAATAGCAGAACGGTCTTTCTCCAAAGTCAAAGTGTTAACAAACTATTGAGGACGTGCATGATTCAAACCCGCCTCTCTTACGTGAAGCTCTTAAGCATGGAAATTGATGTAGCAAAAAATGATACCTAACATTATATGTGATTTTTTGCATGAAAAGCTTATTTTAAGTAAGTATTTATGTGAGATTTTCTTACGCTTTTAACGGCGTTCGCATATAATAAGTTACCTTCAGTTATTGCTAGTTCTGTCGTTCTAGATTTTTAATCTTTGCCTTTGTCCTACTACAGTGTGCAGTAGAATGCCTATAGACCTAATCCAAGTCGTAATACTTTCTTTGAAATATGATACAAATAATGAAATATCATTGTATCAATGAAAATGTTAATCATATTATAAGGGCCACTACATGAAGACCGCTCCAGGGCCCCTCAAGGGTTAACACGATCCTGACATCAGATAGTTCAGGCTTGGCAAGCAATGCACTGAGAGTGCGAAGTTCTCTACCCCTACACTCGCCCCATTCCCATTCCTTCCACCTAAGAGGTAGGCAGACTCGTGACGCATGCCACAGTGGCGGTACCACAGATATTGGAGGAGAGATCTTTTAAGTAATGAAATGAATGTTTCTTGTACTGCTGAAGAGTTGGCAAGGAAGACACAAAGACAACTAGGTACCATGAGGAAAGACGCAATGGCAACGTTGAAGCACAGTTCTAATATTCTAGCCAAGCCTTCAGCTCAGAGAAGCAGGTCTATACAATTAACATCATTTACGAACTACAGTGTTTTGCAGATGACAAGCCGTTTGTTCATTCTCCTGCTTAGATACGCGGTCCAATCAGAGATGGCGAGACGGAGGGAAGACTCTTCCTGCTAGCGGCGCTTCTTTAGCCCGTACACGTGATTGGCGGTGAAGGAAATGGCTTCTCATTTGAAAAATACTTGTAGTTCTACTTATTTCCCTTATGTTACTAGTGACATTTAAGTGGTTTCTACACAGTAATTCTCAAAATAAACGTCACAATTTAGCTGAATAGTGTAGTGAAATTATTTAAACGTACATTTTTACATATTGGCGTATTCTTAATGGCACTGTGTTAATTTAGACAGTTGGCATCTTTTTAGTCTCTTTGCAGATATTATCTCTTTAATATCCGACTGCAAACTCAATGAACTTAAACAAAGAACACATCGTACATATTCACAAGAAATGTGACTGCCCAGCAAGCTCTTGTTCAAGGTCAATAGGCTGAAAAGTGTTTCAAATTGATAAGTAGTACCAAACATGGCCAGTAATTTACTTGCAAAAAGGCGCAGCTTGGGAAATGTTTTCGGCAGTGAAGTGTATAAATCCAAACCAAGTTTTCCTGAACTGCGCAATGGTGTGCTGCTTTAAAGGTTAATTGATTCCAATTGCAGTTCGTCATGGCCCACCAAAGGATCATAATGTAAATGGATTTTCGAAAAGCCTGCAGTCATTGTCTAACGCTTGCATGACTACAAATTTATCTGAGAATGCTCCTGATAACTCCTGTAATAGTGCCACATATTTTTCCTTCATATCGAGCAATTCATCTTTCATAACCGACTTTAAGGATGGGAAATGGTGCAATTTATTCTCTTCTATTTGGCTCTGCCACATATTTAATTTATGATTGACTGCTTTCACACAGTCTGTTAAAATTTAAATGTATAGGCCTAATCGCGTTGTGTTTAATTTCATTTACGTGAACCGTTAAATCGCGTAAGAACGCTAAATCACAAACAAAAATATCATCTTTAAGTTCTGGAAGTTTGGTTTCTAGGAAAGTATAGCAAACATGCCTAATTTCTCAGTACCCCTAATTTCGCAGTATCTTTTTATTTTATTTATTGCAAAATTGGGAACAGTAGTGGAAATATTTCATCTTATTCATCAAAGAGGGCATCGTCTCTTCTATTTTATACATTTGTTTTTATTTTTCCATTACTGTTCCTGATTTTGCAGTAAATAAAATAAAAAGGTACTGCGAAATTAGGGGTACTGCGAAATTAGGCATGTTTGCCCTATGTATTTCCGTAGATCATTCTTTGCAACATTTTGCCTCTGGTTAGCCATCTTACCTGGCAGAAGTATGGCAAATCCAAGTATTCAGAATCTGAGAGTATCAGAATTTCCTGAAATGGTCTATGCCACAGAGCATGCGCCCTGATTATATTCACAATCTTAACACAGACATCCATTACGTTATTCAAAGTAGTTGATTTTGTACACAGTGCTTCCCTGTGAATAATGCAGTGAATGGCTACAAAGCTATTATAGGGAAATCCATTTTTACAAAGGAATTTTCGCAGTCTCACTATTAGATTCATTTCTGTTCCCACCATTGCTGGAGCCCCATCTGTAGTTACACAGACCAACTAGTCCCATTCAAGCTTAAACTTCACGCTATCATCATCACTGCCTCAAAAAATCTTCACCGCGTGCGTGATCTTTCATTGAATAAATATCCAGCAGTTCCTCGATCACAGCTAATTCTGTAACACAGCAAGTTGAGCAGTATCTTTATTTTCAGTAGTTTTGTCCATGGCACCGGTCATGGAAACCACCATTAACGGCCGTGGGTGTCGGCATGCTGGCCACATGCCCCCGATCCTGCCATCTGCCTATAGGTAGATGACGCAGCGGTCGGGTGGTAGGCCTTGTCCCTTCGAGGATGTCGCGCCACGGATTTTATTTATTTATTTATTTTTGTTGTCCATGGCAAGGGAGAATGAGCAATGTCTATCAACCGTTTCTCCAAATTTTTGCCCAGATCAACAATTCTGTTGGTAATAGAACCTCGCCTTAGGTTCCAACATGAGCCGAATTGAAATGCCTCCTGATGGTAAAGCTTGTAATGTAGTCAATAATAGTAGGACATATCAAACCCTGTGCTTTATCATCTTCAAGAAGAAGAAAAAAATACTTGTTCTCCCAGTCCCGATTAAATATTCTTCGTTCATTCATGCTGCACACAAGCCAGCACTGAACAGGATTACTGCCACGCGACTAGTCACTGAGTCAACCGGTTTAGTTGTCATTACCTCGCTGCTGAAATAGAATAGTGGGGACGAGAGGGAGGGTAACTTCGCGCCTTCAGTGCCTTCGTTCCCGACCCTGAGATAGTTATTCCAGTGTTTCGCTATATCGCTGGGCAACATGTCTCGCAGCATCTATGTATAATCTCTGTAGCCGGGTTTAATCAGATTCATTTTTCTTACTTTTGTAGACGTTGTAGAATGATTACTACATCTATTTATGAGGTTTTGCTTTGAATGTGAAAAAAAAATCGATTCGATAACGACTGGCCGTAGTAACGCTAAATATCAGTAGCCTAACGAAGTTTTGTTACTGCAAGTCATTAAAACTGCAGGCACCTCGAAACGGTGAAACATTTCGAAACAGCTAGAGTCCTATGTTCTTCCCGGTTATAGAAACTATGCTCATGCATAATCTGAGCCCTAATCATTTCTGTAGCTTTTGCGTGAAAGAGCAAGAAATATGTACGGATAACATAGGAAGGAAATCTGAGAATAACTGGCTTACGCGAATGAAAAAAGTACTTTAGTTAGAACCCAGGGTTTAGAGTAAAAAAGTCATAATAATTAAACACATCGTATTAGCTGAACTGCAGTAAACACAAGCTCTACCCCACACCTGTGCTATTTCATGCAATGCTGATTTTATGTGCGCATAAACCAAGCTACTCTAATTACACTCCTAATGCTTAATGGGACTAATTATTCTAGAACGCTTATCAAGTTAAGTAATTACACTTTTAAAGGCGGTATATTAACCCATTTTATTGACTAATAAGGATGGAATAACAGCAACGAGTTTTTTGTAAGTCATAATTTGTGGGAACACTCATTATTTTATTTTATTAAAAAATACTATTCACTGAATCATTGATAAAATTAATTTCTAATAATATTGATTTTATCAGAATTTATTAACGTGAAAGAGTATCCCTAGTGCTGTTTATAATTAAAAGAGGGTTTCTTATGATGGTCTCTCGGGATTCCAACTGGGTGAATATGTTAGGGTTTGAGGGTTCGAAAAGTTCCGTCTTAAAGTACTAGTATAACGGTGACACCTAGGATTTGATGGGTTGCTGACTGAAGAAAAACATTTACAATTTAATTATATTTATATTATATGAAAAGTACTGTTACATTCGAAAGATTTATAATCTTGTTGTCAAGCTTTTGTTGTACATTAATACATTAGTAGCTGGAAGTCAGTGTAGTCTAAGATATAATTAAAACTTCAAATTGCATAGATTAGTAGGCTTATAGTTAGCAAATTCTGTGCTAATATTTTTTTATTGACGATTGTTTAAAATTGATGCAACTAATTACAATAGTTTTGCTGTGAGATGTATTTCTATGCACTAATGTATCATCTTCAGTCTCATCAAGTTGTTAAGTGTGTTCCTGAGTAGACCTAATTTACAACAAAAGCTTTTTAAGATTTTAAATCTTACGAATGTATCAGTACTTCTTATATACGGTCCGTGAGGAGCAAATGTAAGGAAAAAAAGTGAAACAATGTATGTGTAATACAAAAATAATTAAATTGTAAAAGTATTTCTTCAATCAGCTACCCATCAGATCCTAGGTATCACCATTATACTAGTACTTTAAGGCGGAACTTTTCAAACCCCTTTTCAATAGTTAAACTATTCACTGAGTTGGGTTATGCCCTTAAATTCGATGTCGACCAGACATGTTTTGAGATCCCCTGAATCTAAACATACCGCTTTCAGAAACAGGTCTGTGTAAACACAGACAAGAAAAATCATATAAAAACAAAATTTATTATATGTGTTAAATATCTTTCGAGGATACTTTCTCTTACATTTACAACTGCTTCACACGACTATCTCGAAAACAGCTCTAACTATTTTCTTTAAATTTTAAACACAAGGTGGTTTGAGAACTAAGACTTTTATTCGAAATATTTGTCGTAAAGATTAGATCGTATAAAACAGCACATGTTTGCATGAGAATTAAGCCACTGAATATGCAACATTCTGTATTTGAATATGAAGTGAAAAAGTTATATGCCAATGAATAGGGAAGAATGGTTATGTGAGTGTATCACATCAGATTTTTTCTTCAAATTGTTTATACGGAATGCAACTTCACACACAACAAAATATACATAATATGCACGCTAGTAGATCCTCACCACAAGCGAATAGTTCAGTAATGTGTTATGTGACATTAAAGGGAACAACAGCTATCAATATTTACAACTATCCACGAGCGAGAAGCTTACATCTGAACGCCGTTTCACGCAGGACTCTAATGAACCTCGTCAACCAGAGTGATTTTCAGTTCTTTTGCTTGCTTAAATTATAAAGGAAACTGACGTAAATGAGCGAAGAAGGAACTTTACACACATGAAATTGTATTTAGTTTTCCCGTCAAGTTTCTCTTGCAGAGTTAAGTGTGGGGAAGCTTTTGTGTTGTCATTTAAGATTATTATATGTGGGACTCCATTTTTCCTAGAAATGAATGCGTTCTGTAGCCTCTATCACTAAAAAAAAACTCCAGCCCTCACTAGAGTCTGAACCAGTGTGTCTTGAGTTTAATAGTTAGCCTGCTAAGAAATCACATCTAAATGAGACTTAAATAGCAATGTGGTTATTTGGAGTGAGAGACAGGCAAACATACAGCGAGAGAGGGAGGAATACAGCTAATGATATTCTCATTTCTTAAGCCTGAGGAATCGACCCATCTTCCACTGAAAACATCTGAGCGAAGATGTTGGTGAAATCCTCTAGATATCAGATTCTTATCGTACCGTAAATTTACGTCAGCTTTACCTCTTTTCCGGATGAAGGCACTCCGCTAGTTTTTACAAGTCCTCGGTAGGGAATGGGTCCAATGGCAAGCATACCAACGAATCGACAGCTGGTAAGCTCAAAACTAGCGGTTCAAAAATTACCTAAATTTAGTGTTAACTTCTTAAATTTTCTATTAACTGAAAGCTTAATAATGATCAGTCCGATAAATCCACATTCAGGAATAATTAAATCGCTTATTTTAGAAAGGACACAGATCTCATTTTTCGTAGTTAATGTATTGTTAAATTTATACTTTGTTGGGGTACTGTACCGGATTTAGTTTAAAAAGAGCATAGTCCTAACCAGACAACATTCAAAGCAATTGTGGCTACAAAAAGCTCGCTTATTTTAGGAGAGGCACATATCCGGCATAGAGCTTTTGAAAATAAAAACAAAATTGAAGACATAAAAGGACTCTCAAATAAGTAAGCAAAGAGGCAGAGTTTTTCTACCAGGTCATTGTGCAGTGGCCAACTACATCTCAAGATAATGCAGAGTAAAGCTTGTAATACCTGAAGAGAAAATGTACATTTCCACGTTTATCAATATTTTGTACACTTAGCAATGAATAAAGCATTCATTAAATGAATTTTTGAGAACAATTTTGTTACATCTCCACTGTTTTATCTCAAATTTTTCGTTGTATAGTTTAGAAACAGCACATGTCCACGACAAACGAACATCCATAGAAACCACCCTTTTCATGTAAAAATTCTGAAACTTGTGCGTAAAGTGTATTTTAGTATTCTTCCGAAGTTGTCATAGAAAGCTTTCAAACCAAACGAATGGTCTTCAGTTTAAACATTTTTCTTTTTTGTCTCCTGTAAAATTTTAAAATTGTGGCCCGTGGCCTTTCTAAAATAAGCGATTCAATTATGAATACAACTATTATAAGTGAACAAAGAATAAGAGTTGCAGAATTAATTATGTGCAGCGCACGTGTTGAATCTTATTTACAAATATGGCACATATTTGCACCTGTGCCACCGCCTGACAGCTGCAACTTTATGGTGTAATGTCAGACTGCTACGACGGGTTAAGCGCTAGTTTTTGTTTAATGGATTGCTCTGTCCCGAACCCAGTTATAAAGCACACGGGGACAGTGTAAATACATGGGGTGTATCTATCCGATCGACATATTACCTTTTGTCCATACGTGTTTAAGAGTCATCGAGGTGACCCTCTTCATTTGCCAGAAATATAGAATCTCATTCTTAAACTGAACCTATAATGTTCCCTAATAGGCCAGTCAATTAGTTTAAAACCTGTTTAGCTCGCCTATTCCATTCATATGCCGCGTGTTTGATATTGACCAATGACGTTTAGCGATTACTCGGAAATAGACCATAATATGCTTCTAGGGTCGCAAGGATCCAATTTTATCAAGCTCATTACTGGACACGTAAGGCATCAACGTGCCGTGATGAATACGTCACATGCTACCAGTGGATCACAATGAAAACACATTATTTTATAAAACATAGGCATAGCTGTTTAGAAATTTAAATAATGTAAATTTGAATTGGTTAAAAACTCAATTTCGATTCTGTGCAAGCCAGACCGTGTGCTTTTATTGCGTTCTGATGTTAATCTACGAGACACTCTCTATCTTGTGGTACGCACTATTGGTATCATTGCTAACTTGAATCGATTCATCGACTGTCCATTCATTTAGTATGCTGTGATCTCACAGTTGACAGAATAATGACAACTAAGTAAGAAAATAACTATTATTTAGAAAATCCATTACATTTTATTCATGGAAAAGTCTTAATAAACTTTACTCGAGTTTCGTCAGATGTTCGTGATGAATTCTTAATCTCTCGTGGGATTACCTATGATAAGTTTTAACACACACTGATGAAACCATATTTTAGTCACTGTTATATAAAACTAGTAATTATGTGAACAGTGTACCTTGCGTCCAATGAATCTAAGATCTGCTCTTCATCGCAGTCTTAAAGGTTTAGCCAATGTTCATTATGAAGACAACACTGTTTCCAGGGGAACCGTTTGTCTAGAATCGTTAAAAGAAGCTGAATATTACATTACGTAGCCTACACCGGTTCTTTGTTAGTATCGGGTTATTATGAATGAAATTAGTGTGCTATCGGCAGCCTTCATAGCCGCAGAACAGCATGCCACTATGGAAAATCTGCCAGTTTTCACAACTTCAAATTAAGATAATTCACTGCGGGAAATAAAATAAGACAGTAAAACAATTACCTTTAAACCTGGCGCCACAGCACAATGCCATCCAGAGTTTCTTTGGGTTAGCCAGAATGAGATTTGCTGGAACTGGTCAGCTATTTCATTAAAGTAGACTCTAATAATGATAAATACCGATAATGTTTTGTTTCTTTTCTTCAGAAAACACCACTTTTGCACTTTAAGGCCTGTAGTGTGGAGAGTTTCTATATTCCTTCCTATTCCTGGATTATTTCCTTGCGATGTTAGGTTCGTCTCTACAACACTGCAATGAACCCTTACTTTTATTTTCCTTTATTACTAAATATGTCATCCTTGCCAGAACTGACTGACCTCCTACCTCAAATTTATCATCATCATAATTTAAAATCGTGATAATGGCCATTCGTAAGCTGAATATCCCATAGGCTAATGGCAATTCGTAATTTTTAAATGTGTATTTTTAGTACACTAATGTGTCCACCGCTGTGGCGTAAGGGATGCGTTCGCTTCTCTCACGCAGCGGGCCTGGATTCGAATCCTGGTCGGGACAAATTACATAGGTGGGGTTTTTTCTCACCTGTGAGATAATTATTGTCAGACAACTTTAGACCCTTGTGGTCCCCGGATATCATCTGGCCGTCATTGTCATCTTCATCCCATCCTCCCGTTGTTCAGAGTGAATGTGTGTTAATGGCGTGTCTCGTCCTATGTTTTCGCGTAACCTAGGAGGCGGCTCCGGCATTGGGCTTATCACTCATCCCGGGAGGCCCTCCATGTCCTTGTCTGGTCAAAAAAGTATGTATGTGATCATTAGATAATCCCTCTCTCGCGGTCATGTAAGGCCCTGGCAGCGTGGGTCACTTAAATGCCCCTAAAATGGAGAGGAAAAGCAAGGTAAAGAAAGAAAGTAAGTACACTAATGTTTTAATTAAAGGATAACAATATTTTAGCATGTAATTAGCTGTGACAAGAAGTGCTATGATATATCACATATAATACGAATTACGATGTGACATATTTATTGTAATAAGAAAAGTTGCATAGAAGTCGACCAGTTCTGATACTTGTCATTTTCCCAGCAGACATCCTAAAAATACAATAACTAATTAATAAAGATGTGTGTAGGTAAAAAGACAATAATAATAATAATAAAAAAAGATAACATACAAAAACCAAAATTCAATAAGTTTCTTTTCAGTTCCCATCTCTCCGTCATTATTAAGTTAATATATCTCGTTTCATCTCTCTTTCTTTCCTTCTTTAACTTAATATCCCGTGTGTCCCTTGTGTTGTTCCCTCAGCACTCTTGATTTAGTTCCTACGCTTTCCATTTAAGTTCATTAAATAGCCTGCTGCACTCATATGAAATTCATTAAATTAAATGGGACAAGCTGCACTCGTAGAATACAATCTTTCAGAAAAAATATTTCCTAAAACTTGTTCATTTCATAAAACTTCTCACTATTACCTTTATATTTACTGAGATCTTGTTCCCTACGAATGCATTTATTTGTTTTCAAGCAGACAAATACTTCCCTCCTCGAACGATTCAATTAAGCTGTTTAAAAAGCAGAACCCATGAAAAAGTAATAAGTATCATACATAGCTATTTTCATTAATAAAGAGTGGGATTACTCTCTGTTTTGATTTTAATAAATGCCTATTTTAATTATATTACTGCCTAGTTTTGGTTTCTAAGTGCCTTTTTGCCTTGGAACATTTGTACGGCACTGTTCGGCCCAATGCAGTATCGAAAACCAATGAACATGCACTGTACATATAATCTGAATCACATTAAATGAAACGATAAAAAATAACTATTATGAAAATTAATTTCCTTGTTTTCAGAAATATGTTTTATCATCAATAACATTCTCATCAAAGGAAGTATATTAAATATCATACGTTGCATTATACTCAGCAGCAGCAAATTAAAAATAAAAATAAAATGCTCACTCATTTCCTCATTACTTTTCATAGGGGAAAAAGGATATTAGTTAACTCTTATAAAAGACACTAGAAAAAAAACGTGTAAGATAGATTATTCTGGTACGGTAATAGAATGTGAAAACCTCTGAAGTGTTTGGAGCCGTGATTATAGTGCAGACCTACGTTTGCGTACATGTTTGTAAATGTCACCGGACAATAGTGAATGCAGTTACGTACGCACAATTCTATTTCACGCAAAGTAATTAATGGAATGGTAATGACAGATCATAATTATAAATTAATTAAATTTCATCGAATTCTGGACTATTACGTAATGTTATCAAACAAAACATTGCCAGTTTTAATATGTTAAAACGGACGAATTACGACTGTATATATAGGTACAAGAATAATGTGATTGACTCGGGCATTTCGTTAGTTAATTGAGAGTGCAGCGATTCTCAGTTATATTTTCGTAGGAGTAATAATTATGAGCTGTTTCACACAGGGTAACTAAGGTTCTTTGTAGTAGCACTAGCAGGTACCAGCGGCTTATTTACTTAGCTCCTAGACGTTTTATTTAAATCATTCATTTAAAAGAAAAACAATTAAAACTGATTTATTAACATTGACATTGTTTTTACAAAAAATTCATGAATTACATAATTTTAAACTTAATTATTTTGTTTTATGTAATAAATATAAATAATAAACTTAAATGAACAAAACTAATCTTGAGCTGCCATATAGCGTAGGCCTACAGATTCGAAATGAAACGATTACAACATATCACAGATTCATGAACCTCACCCAAAACATGCAAAAACAATTAAAGTTATTGATAATAATATTAAAAAGCTAAAAACCCGGCATCGAGGTAAATTTCACGATTAAAGTGAACCGGGGAAAAAAGACTCCAGATTAGAGTTCCCTAACCCCTCCCCCAAAAAAACCCGTCCAAATCATTCAATGTTTTCCCATTTAGGCATGCATTCATGATCCCGTTCTCTCCACCTATGTACCTATGTAAAGAAAAAATCCCTTTAGGCAGGCCTACAGGCGGAGGTAGATTTCGAAGTGCTTTTGGTTTAATTTATTGTCGCTGCATAGCACTCTTCTTCTTTAGCCTTGGCATGGCAAACCTGCAGTAAAGAGGAAGAGCCTACAATCAATTGTTTTGACAACAATAATAGGATATAATATTCTGGGAGGCCGTGCGCAAGATCAGCAATGAATAAAATTAGCAAAGCCGCTAAACAAGACAAAATTATGATATTATAATAATTCTTTCAAGTGTTATTATTTTCAAACATTAAAATATCGCGTCATATGAGAGCTATCAAGAAACTATTTATTGATTTGTAGAGTACTCATCAAGAGCTTTTCAACGATACCCCACAAGACGTGGTTTCAAAAGTTTCGAATTTTCATCCCTCACACCCACCCCCACCCCCACTCTCACTCGAACCCCCGAATCGTTGGTATCACTGTGAACTCCATAGGGAGTACTCTAATTTATTCAAACAAAGTTTCCCTCTATACTTCATAGGGGCCGAGATATACATTTTTAAAAATTTCAACCCCCTCCCCCGACCACCCCCTTGGGCCAATTTTGCCCATTAACGAACTTGTCCGAACTATTGGGCCTAGAAATAACATAATAAAATTTGGTTCAAATATCTTCAAAATTACGGCCGCTATCGTGTAAAGATATATATATATATATATATATAAATATCACAATTTTTTTTTTTTTGAACGGGCGGTGGTTTCGTACTTAGGGGAGCATGAAACGTAAAGATATGAAAGAATTTTTCGAAAATCATAAAGTGGTATCCATTGCAATAGGTAGATTTTTCTTCGAAAATCTACCTAAAAATCAGATCTCGGCGAGCCGTATACAAATGATTCAAGGTAGTAACCGAAAAAGGCCACGTTCACAATTGAATACGGTCTTGTTAATAGGTGACGTTGGATGTACACGGAAATATGAATTCAAATATGTATAACACCAGCAGGAGCCCGCGATTAATTATCCAACAAATAATTTATTTAACAGAAAAATCATTATAACATTATATTCATTAACACTTACATCCTTGCATGAATTACATAATTTTATTCTTAATTATATTTTTTCTCCGTAACAACTGTAATAATTCCGTAAAGGCATAACGATTCGAAATGAAACTATTAAACCGTGGTGCAAAATAAAAGCTTCCAAACAAATACATTATGAGATTATCCTGAACCCCGATGAGGGTATTTTTACGCTACAACAAATTAAGCTAACTTCAAATGAATATTTTTATTATGTTACAAAATTATATGTTTCAGAAAATAAGAGTACATTTTTACCTCACACGATGAATTGAATCAAGTACTTCCATAGATCGGTATTGTTTATTCACATCTATGTAAGCTATAAACTTTAAAGTTAACGTCATCAAGAGTCACTAGTTCTGGATGATGGAATTACAATAATTTAGAAGCATATTTTTACCCTATTACATAAGTGTTCCGTAGCTCTCAGATATTATTATCGATGGCTTAAATGAACTCATGAGTTAAGTATATTTTTGGGATTAAATATGTTTAGTATAAACTTGGAAGCTCCTTAGGCTTGTATTCACTCTATACAAATGCGACAAGTGTAAAAACAGAAGCTTAATATATTATTTTATGCATGGGTAAAATGTGATAAGTGCTTTTGCTGATTGGAAATACATGATAATTAGCTATTAACATGGATTTACTAAAAAGTAAAGAATTTCACTCAACACATGTGTGCATTAAGCCATCTATATGGTTATTAATATGACACTAATGATGCACAAATAACAATACAAAATTCAGTTATGTGGTTTCAAAAGTTTTGCAAATAAATATAAGTGAGGACCATTAATCTTTTTTCAGCATTCAGGCTAGTATTTAGATGCGGTATTCTTCAGAATCGCTGAGCTAAAAATCTGCCAACCTTACTCATCGGTACAAGATAACGAACAGTATTCGTCTTTAAATCAGCATGAAGAAAATGAGGGGATTGTGAGAAGAAATAAAATCAGCCCGTTAGGCCTATTGTTGACTGTACAATTTGTACGTCTTCATATTCAATCTATTTAAAGAACAGATAGAAACGCATTTAAGGAAAAAAGTCCCCCCGTTCATGTAGTCATAGCAACCCTCGAAGGCGCTAACCTATCTGCTCTTAAGGACGAAGTTTAACGACCAATCATCTTGGAGGAGAAACATATTCGCACCCTCGTTTTACTATCTTGCCTAAGTAAATACACTTTCCCTAACATTCCCGAGCATGTAAATGTGTTTGCATTAAGCGTGTATGCGTGCTAGTCTGTCTATCGCGCGAAATGATCTAAAGTGCTCTTTTTTACCGGGTAGACCTATACAGAAATGAGATGTACTTCTCAGCGTCTGAATAATTACAATTCGTATTTGGTTATACTGCCTTGTTTAAAGTAATAATAGAACACAAACTGGCTTGCACTCTATAGTAAATAGCTTTCTTATTATTATGTTTATTATTGTTGTCGTTACTCGTATTATTATTTTACATCATAACTTTAGACTCACGACTGTTTTCTTTTCCTTGCTTTATTTTATTGTAATTTTTGTATTGCAATTGCAGTTTTTGGAATCCTAGTCGAGGGGAAGAGCAGATCTGATGGTTTTATCTCTATCAGACTAATTTAATTAATTTAAAAATAAGTTACTTAATTAACTATTCAAATAAGCATAGCCATATTTTTATCTGTGAATTTTACTGCTGTATCGTCATTCGATAACTCCGAATATTTTTTCCTCGAAATGTTCTAGAGTGTATTTGTAGACCTATAAAAATTAAATTCGCTAGAGACAACATTCCGAAGGTGTATATGCTCTTCCAAGCGCACTTTCTCCGCAGTCTGGTAGCGGCGTTCATGCTATCCACATCGGGTTTTTAAAGTCATCTTTTCAGCTGAGGAATCATCCGCTCATACTAGTGACGTAAATAGGCCTAATCTAAATCTCCTGGGCTCTAACCACGGCTACTTGTTATTTTGCAGAGCTATAATTAAAGGACACTTATTTGTTCTTCTACATTCACTATTACACACGTTTAATTTTGTAGTTCTGAAGTAAATAAACAGACCCAGACATCAAAGAGTCCAGTTCAGTTCAAAAGAGGCGAACAATCGCACAATAAATCGAGGTAATTAAAAAAATATATCCAATTTTATTATATAATATTCATTACATCCAGGCAGTTTCGTATAAAAGCGGATGCCACGAATGGATGAAGTGAAAAATGCAGAAAATAACCTGACAATCTAAGTTTGAACATAATGATTACTTAAGCGGTGCCAAATCAGCACTAAGTGAGTGGATTATTGTTGCATAAACATACATAAGCCTATCACATATTTTTGTAATCCTAATCTAATCTGTGTAGCAATAACTCATCTCACAATTATCATAGCTGGGCATATAAGAACTTACAAGCCCCAATTGTAAACAAAAGAATAGCACCGCTTAGGTTCCACAAGGATTTTAAAGAAAAACTAATTCAAAACAGGGAAAAGAGAGAGCGTGCATTTAGAACACTTATAAAATAAACTCAGCGGTTTGTCACTGCAGGGAAGCTTCATTAGAAAAGTGATTAGTTGAGTGATAAAAAACACATTCATTCATACATTTTAATAGAAGATCCGATACACCCATTTCAATTTGCAAGTATGTCCCGCAGAGAAAAGAAATTGTATTTTGCTGAAACCACTCAGTATTGCATCTGCATAAACTGAAAAAAATTATCTCTCCCTGTACTGTGCATATGTATGATTTGCTAGTGGGTCATATTAGTTAGGCATCTATCTATAAATAGTCAAATGCTATGCCGAAATTCAGGATTTAATATTTTGTTAACGTTACTTACGTACTCACATTACTTGACCGACATTATTTCCTTTATGCAAATACGCGAGTGAGTATTTCAGTCACACTTGTTTATTATTTCATAATGAAACACTGGGCTGTAATAATTCGCACTCTGGAAGACTTAACACTGAAATAACAAGAAAAGTTCGCGAAATATTCCAAGTAGAGCTGCAAAGAGTACTTTAGAATTTTATACGTCGTCACAGATATATCCAGAACAGATGTAACAGTATTTTCAACATCTAGTTTCAGATAGGCGAGTTAAATACTTCTTTTACTTGAATCTGTCGTGAGATTATAGAAGCAGAGGTACCAAAAACTGTCTGGGGAAAGACCGACTGATTCCCGGTGAAAACCGCAAGCTATGCATGACAGAAGTCCGGTGGCATCATGTTAGAGCCTAATAATTGTAGAAAGGCTTTGAATTGGAAACGTCATTTGTGAAGAGCTGCCTATTATTTCAGAATGGAGCCGGTGTCTTAGGCCTATATCTCAACTCGAAAAATAAATTTCACATTAAAACCACAAAACCTATTTTTCCCCCGATGTCCCGAATTAAAATTGCACTACATTTTAAATCTGGGCTAGCTTTAAGAATTAGTTCAAAGTCGAAAATGTTCATGATTCTGATTGAATCTGTCAGCAATAACTAATCTTTTTATTAATAATTTTCCTCTTTTTACTACGAAAGACGTATCACTTTTGTGTGTTGAATTTCTTCTCATGGCCCTGGGAATGTTTCTACCATGTCACTCAAAGTGGAAGTTTTACAAGAAAGGAAGATGAAATCATAAGAAATAATATTTCAAAATTTCCGGCCCAAAAAAAATATATTTAGGTACGGTAACACTAGAAACAGGCGGTGATGATCATTCTCCAACCGTCCGATTTCGAGACGTTCTTCATAAGGACTGCTTGCAGTACTGGGCTCAAGAAAAAGTGTGAGATTTTTTATACTTGTGCACGTGAAAGTTTGTGTGTGTTGATGGTGATATTTTGTAAATAAAGTACATTTCTCATGACAACTGAACGTAATTATATATACGGCATAATATAACCCATATTGCTATGCTGTTACTACCCCACAAATACATAGGCTAATATTTACGGAAAACTAGGAGTAACATACGATGGGTAAAAATAATTTCCATACCTTGCAAGTTTATAATTTGGGACTAAATCGAATATTCTTAGAAAAAAAGTGTTTGATTTTTTAGGCATGGGAAAAATTACGACACACTTCTACTATGAAAATTAAGAATTTAACTCCTACCTTTAACAATATTTCTTCTTTTAGGTAAAATCTGGCAGAAATTATGGAATTCAAATCTCTAATATCTTACATTATGAAACAAAAGAACAGGCCTATCCAATTTTTTGCATTTCAATACAAATTCGGACAGCGTGTTCAACAATCAACAATATTATAAAAGAGGTTGCTAAGTGCAAAATTGACACAAGGGGTAAGTAACAATTACAAAGTAGACTACTTAATTTCATAGTCTACTGTCACGAATATTTAAGGTGATATCGTGGCAAACCTGAAAGGAGATCGATACAAATGACAATGGTTTTAACACCACTTTTATATCTAAATCTGCTTTAAAAAGTTAGGAAAGATTTCGAAGAATTTGTCTTAAGCCGGATAAAACGAGCACTGGCTTGAAAAAAAGTTACATGCCAAGCGTTTTAGTTAACTTATACGCTTGCGGAGTTTAGAATACGGTGAAATCCAGCCAACAGGATATCCAAAGAATAACTTTCAGGCGAATGTAGACTTCAGCTATATCAAATATTTTACCCGTGGATCTCTCGAGGCTGAACATATCACGCAAAATAAAGAACCTAAAGCCTGAAATCTTAAATCTCCGGACATTTTATCTATCTCTTTATCCCAATATATGTGTGTAATACTTTTCCCCTCCAGATAGTTATACTTATCCTGACTCTTTCTTGTCCGTGATATTAAGATATATACATAATTACATTCATACCAATAAACATAGTAAAACGTCAGCTGGTTAATGCAAAATGTAGCGTGAGGCAGCAAATCGGCAAAGAGGAAAATGTCGAAGTTTGAGAGGCAAACACGAGAGACCATAGTTGGACGAGTTGCCATAGTTAGAGATAGGGGCACGGTAGGATTTGTGGTTGCCTTACGAGCGCAGGGTCTCAACACGGAAATTAAGTTAGCTAATGTAGTTGCAAGTGTGCTATATCCATTCTTCTTCCCTGACTGACCATAGATAAGAAAAAAGTCCATTCCATGTTCCTGAAACGTTCCAGGAAAGAAACATTTCCTGGAAATAAATAAAGCGTTTTTGTTAGGCCATTGCATGATATGAAAAGCGTATGAAAAACAAGAATGAATATCGTGTTGTCTACTACCGAGATGGAGTGCAAATCGATAAGTTGGTGAATGTGATAAGCATAGTGACCCCACTAACAATATCATTATCCTCGCAGCTACTGAACAGATGAACAGGATAGTTCTCAAAGCCAACCAGCATAATGTGGACCTTATAAATGTAATAGCTCCGAACGAAGTATTTAGAAATGCAATGTATTTCCGTTATAGCCAGTAACTGATTATATACCGTAACTCTAATAGGGTAAATGAGGTTTACAATTGACCTCAATATATAACTGCCTCACATATTATGAACTGTCGAATGTGTGTATAACTGACCCTTTGATGTGTTCAAACTGACTTTATAGACACAAAACATTACCACACTATAGTTATGTGATTTCAGTTAATAGTTTAAAGCTGTGTGATTTTATTTTATATTGTAATTAATTTGTATCCCTGGCAACATAAAATGCGATTTATAGAGGTATTAGTTAGATCGAAACATTTTACACGAGTTACTTCATCTGATTCGGAGAGCATACTACATTAATGACAGCTCTGATCAATGGTAACTGCAAGTTTCGAACCAAAAAAAATAATTTTAACTATACTGTAATTACCTGAGATATTATTATAATGATGCATATTTACCCAGTCTTTCTGCAGAACAACGCCTAGAAATTCAAATTTTCTTAACAAATTAAATTAGCCTATGTTCAGAATCCGTTGGACGCCTGGTAGGCTTCAGCGAAGCTTGACATTTTTTCATATATATATATATATATATATATATATATCTACATGTGTTGCGCTGTTTCATGTACGGTTTGTAATAGGTGCTGTACCGCCTCTACACTTTGTACAAACGTGGGAATTAATGGTTAAAACTGGAATTTTAAGACTAATTCTAAAGCGTAATTCAGAAAGTTGTTACGAAATATACAGCCGAAAAATAAGATCAAAATGCAAATTCAAGTGTACGGCTGTTAACAAAATCTTACTTCAAGAATCTAGATAGACTCTTCAATTTTGAATTAAAATGGAAAATAAATCGTGATTTTAGTAAAAGTGACACCGCTTTTAAACATTTGTGACACCGAATAGAATATCATCACAGAAGTAGATAACACACTCCGCTGCAAACTGGAAATGATCATTAAGCAGTTTTAACTTATTAATTACAGTTCACATAAATAACCACCGATTGTATATTCAGTATTCGATTATAAATATTATATATATATATATATATATATATATATATATATATTTAATCTCAGTACTTATGGCAGCGCAAATTACTTCGAACGTGAAAAACGGACTTTACGTCATACGTCTTTCTGTTTTCGTCTTTTTTTATTCCTTTGCATGCCGTTCTATAAGTTAAGTGATTTCTTTAATGTAACAATTTTATTTAGTGAATGTATAGTATAGCCTACAGACAGCTTAGCCTGATGCAGTTAAGTTTATTGCTTTCAAGTTTCAATTCAATTCAAATAATAAATAATAAAAAATAAACTACTAAATTGAATTCAGTTCTATAGAGTTAAGACTCTGTATTTCTTAAATCTACAGTACGACATTAGTCACAAAAGAAAACGAAGAGTGTCATAAATTAAGCAGAAGATATCAGAAAATTCAAGGGAATTAACGTTTCGATCTACTAATAGCCTAATAACAAATATATCTACTGTACTTAATTGTAAAATGTGTTTTAATCTTAATGTTTTACGATGAGCTCAGAAAGTTGAAAATTATATTTGCTTAGTCAGTACAAGATCGAAAATTAATTCAACTTAGCAAGACTCTATACGTAGGATAAAAAATGATTATTTTGCCTTAAAATTGTTTAGTATGAAATTTTACCTACGTTGTTTCAATAATAAATTTAGCCACGCAATGAACCAACATTATTGCAAACTGTTTAATCACACTGAAGAAAAATGTATCAGCATTGTTAAAATAAGTTAGTGCTGATTTAAAGTAGGAATGGCCAACTGTCGGGCTTCGACCTCATTCTGTGCGGCCCGCAACAAGCAAATTAATAAAATTTAAAATATTTAAAGTTTTATTTAAGGTTTTATTTTATGGATAGTTTTGGCCACGGATATCCATATATATATATATATCCAAACTATAGTGTTGATTAAATATAAAATCCAATAATTTCCTCTATGAAGGTACTTAAATCTTCGCAAACAAACTTATCAATCCCATCTTCAGGATTTATTAAAATTATCAACAACATCTTTGGAAATTGACTTGGGTGAACTTGTTACTTCCCATAAGTGTCTACAATGATCTCATTGATGTGTACTGCACTTTGAAAATTAATAATTTTACTGCATAAAAATGTGCTCTCATTAATGCGTTCAGAATTTTGATAATTGACAACACTGTGCAACAGTTAATTTATTACAGAGATACTAATAACCAACTTGGGATATTCTGATATCACTGATTTCGAAACTGGCCATGAAAATTTCGATTGGTTACGACTGTTGTGTATATGTGGATAATAGTTTTCACAAATTTTGTAATTTCATTGTAATAACCAATTAATAGACATAAATAATATGACAATAAAAAAATTGTTAGACAAGTGATAAATGTTTTCCATATACGTCGACCCACCTGAACACAAATACGACAGTAAAAAAAGTCTTCCTTCCCGAGAAAATTCCGATTTTACATTAAAAATCTGCATAATAGTAATAACCAAATAATAAATATAAATTATATGCCAATAAGAGCTGATTGGACATGAGATAAAAGTTTTCCATATAATGCTGCCCTCCTGAACTTGAGTATAACATTAAAAGATTGTGATTCTTCTAGATTTCGAGAAAATTAAATTTTACATTAACGTAAAACAATTTTTGCGTAATATTAGTAACCAAATAAGGAATATAAATTACATAGCAATAAAAATTTGAATGGACATGAGATACATGTTTTCCATCTAATTCGGTCCTCCTGAGCACGAATATAAAAACAAAAAGATTTTGATTCTTTCGGGTTTCGAGAAAATCCAAATTTTACATTAATGTAAAACAATTTTCTGCGTATTAGTAGTAACCAAATAAGAAATATGAATTATATGGCAATAAAAATTTGGTTTTAATTGAGATATATGTTTTCCATATAAATCGACCCTCCTGAACACAAATTTAAATGTTACATTAATGTTCCAAATTTCGAGAAAATCCCAAATTTACGTTAATGTAAAATTCGAAAACCAGAACGACCAATTTTTAATTTCAGGTTCGTGCTCAGGAGGGTCGACAGCCAAATTTTAATTGCCATATAATTTATTTCTTCTTTGGTTACTACTACTACTCAGAAAATTGTTTTACATTATTGTAAAATTGGAATTTTTTCGACATCCGGAACGAAATTTTTTTATTGTCATATTCCGTGATGTCAATTCATAAGAAAATGCTATTTTCGTCTCTATAACAAACAAAAAAAGTTTTCTCTTTATTGTGTTATGAATTTTAATTAATGTGCACTGAATTTTAATAAATAATTAATTTAATTTATAATAATAATTTTACTGCATTAAAAATGTGCGGCCCGTGACCCTGCAATAAAACACTACCTTAACATCTACCGCAAAAATGGATGTGTCGCTTGACATACTAAACTCAACAAAAAAGAATCATTCCCGTGAGAATCACTCAACACTGAAAAAAGAAACAAGTACCTAAAGCCTTAAAAACATTTATCTTTTCATAATATTCAGCAATATTTTAAGACTGTCATTTTATAGAAAAAAAAATAAATTAAGATAAAAGGAGGAACTTCGCGTCAACATTAAGCGAAAGTTAATGCGCGAATATTGTAGTGAATATTACTTTTGTACGCAGGGGTTATAAATAAAGTGGCCTTTGCAGCAAATAAAACAACTGTTTGATGTGTAACCACAACTGCGTAGGGGGATACAGTTAACTGTGAACAGAACATGAAAGGGAACGAAAAAACGAAAAGGGGGAGAATGTGGCGATGAGTTTCGAAAATGCCATACTCCAAGTTCATCCACGTGTTCGGTTAACTTCATGACGGAAATACACATATCTGAAGTTATATTAAGATTTAGGATTTTAATTTACTGTGATATCGTACAGGATACCTTAAAAGTCCCTAAATATTGTTTAAAATGAAATAAAACGATTCTAGGCATATTTACAGCTCTCTCCTGCACTTCAGTTGAAAGGGATATTGAAAACTGAATTATATCTCAACAGCTTGCCTCAAAGAAAGTAAATCCGAATCTGAGAAATGCTGACATTTATATTCATTTTGTCTCTCACCCAAGAAGATGCTACCTGTGGAACTATTTCAATAATATATACCCTCCCCTAACTTCCTATAAATCTGGGATAGGGACTCAAAATGCCATCAGCTTAACTGCTGTAGTTAAGAGATAGAAAGCGTATTAGTAGTTTCGTTATCCAGTCGTTATTTCGTTATTTTCGTTTCGTTATCCTGTCTCTTCAACACGGACATTTCTTTGCAGAATAATTAATTCATTTAAAATAACGTTCTGTGTGGTTTGAAATTACTACATTTTACTGGTCAAAATTACGATATAGGCTACCACCAAAGGCTCTACACATCTTGTGAAGTGAAACTTATGTTTTGGATGTTAGTAAATCCCTTCCTCGCCCTGAGTGTAGCCTAAACCAAGGAATCTCGAGTCCAATGTCAAACAACTAAAATTACTTTAAAAATGTCACATGTAAAAGTCATTTATCTGATTGGAGTATAAAATACTCTAAAAGTGAATAATCGATAACTTTCGGTTTGGTTAACGACAAATTCTCGAAACTTCAAGCCAATAAAGAAATGTCAAGTTCAATTTATAACACTTATTCGACATGAAGGATACCGGTACTTAACGAGTGAGCTTCAATGCGCTTCATTCAAGTGTCCATAACCATGTGTTTCAAATTGGAAGATAATTTTGATACAATACTATATCGTAATTCTACATCCAAGACAGCTGTTTCAGAACTTCGGCATTTCTCCGGTATTTCTCCTGAAAGTATGATATTACAAGAGAAAAATATAACATGCTGATAGATATTTTTTAAACTCAAATCTTATAAATTTATATTAAATAGGTACCATAGCCAAAATAATCAATTGCAAAAAATTACATCTTTACAGTAGGCCTACAACTACTGTTCTCCAGCAAGACAAAGTCTAAACTGGTCCCATTTATTATTATTATTATTATTATTATTATTATTCCTACATGGATTGGGCTGCATCCGTCCCGATGTCACATCTGCTCTCTCCATCTCTTCGTGGGCTATCCAACCAATCTATATCCTCTAAAATTTGTTTAGGAATTCTTCCAGTCATTCGTAAGAGGTTGTCAATCCATTTCTGCCTATGGCCTTGTAAGAGTTGGCATATTGGTTTAACTCCTAACTTTTGTCTTGTTTCTTCGTTGGAATATATATTTTTCTCTTGAACATCCCTTCGATCAGCTTTGCTGCTTATGTTCATTTTATTCTTCTTCTTCTTTCTTTTGCTTTGAGAGTCCATGCTTCGCTTCCGTAGAGTTTTACTGGATAGGACATGACTGAATAGAATATCAATAGGGTCTCTTTTCTAGTTTTATTTTTAAATGTTCTATGCATAGTTCAGCCAATTACTTGAAATTTAAGTAGGTTTTACCTATATCTCGACCTTCCCCATATGTCACGTCACATCCTAGATATTGGAAGTGCTTTATTTGTTCTATTGAGGTGTCACCTGTCACTACTTTTTGTTCTTTTTTGGTATTCACCTTTGAACGCGATTGCCTTTGTTTTAATTTCGGAGATTATCATATTATTCCGTTTACAAATGGTGTTAAGTTTATGTAAAACCATTTGTAGCCTATCCCCATTGTAAAAAATCAGGTTGGAGTTGTGCGCTGAGCTGGAAATCGCCAAGTAAAAACAACACTTCTCAAAAGTCTCACATTGTTCTATGAATAGGCCTAATAAATTGATATATCTAATACTTGGAGAACTTCAGTCTGAAAATAAAAACGCTTTTCTTGGTTCGATAGGTTATATAGCAACCATTCTGCACTCTGAACGTACAGTAATAACAGAATTCAGTAAGGGAAGCAGAAAGAAGTCCAACTGTAAGAGAAAGGGCTGCGTTTTAATTTGAACGACATAAGTAATTGCCTTGGAAAATTGCCAAATGAGAATTTCCCGACGCTCGGACAATTAGGAGCCACAAATATTTCACCCCTGAGTGAACGCAGAATAAACGTGCTTTGATATATGATAGCACAGAAACAGAAAGCTACCGGGCTTGTTACGAACAACGCGTATAACACATAATCCTATACATGCTATGTATCCCGCTTGCAAAACGGTTACTGCTACTGCTTCGTCGGAAAGGTTATATAACTTATACGGGGGATAGCTATACTTGCCTTGGTTAGGCCGGTTGGGGTTTTTGGAAGTTGAGACGACCGGCAAAGGAACATGGTAAATATTTTGCAAAACATAAAAGCTTCAGTTCTTGGAGCTACCCAGATAACATTTCCCCCTGCTACTTAACTGAAGAGATTAGTGAACAACAGGCGACCATCATTAAAGGCATAGAAGCAATAGTGGCAGGTTCCTGTCTTTTCTGGAAATTGTCCAGTCCGGTGTCGTGTTGAATAGTTGCACTCCTGTGTTAGTGTTTAATATGTTTAATATGTCATTTTTTCAGACTCAGGTGTAAAAATGGTTATCGACGCCACATCAGAAAGATCTGAACTCTCTAAATACCTCTCGGGATTGGCGAACAGTAATCGACACTAATTAGGAGGGGGCACATTGAAAAATATTCCTCATATAGGTTTGGTGCACAACCCCTTGCAAAACGGGTGGTACCTATCCTCTTCATCTTCCTCTTCTTCAGAAAGATCGATTATACTCCAGTCTAAAAGGTATATTCGCCTTTATTATATACATAAAACAACCTCATGGGTTGGTTTCGCCCGATATTACACCATGAGCAGATACTCAGCAGGTCATGTTAACAGTTCAAAACTGTACGAATTACTGTCAATGTCTGAAAAGACTCCAAACAGAATTTTTAAGGGTGAACGTCTGTTCAAATCGTAAGAAAAAGACCAAACAAAGAAGCACTGCAAAATAATTTCTAGTCCGAGGAAATAGCTCGAGAAATAGAGGGGCGTCTTATTGGAGTTTGCTTGTTAACGCAGTCGTTCTATTTCCCTCGAGTGTCGCTTCACGAGACGATGCAAAATCAACTTGTAACCCTGAATTCGTAACCACTTCCTACAACCAGCAGCGAATACGCTCACTCACCGGAACCTGAAAATTACATCACACAACAAGCCTCCTTCCAATTCAGCACGTGTTACAAATTGTATTCAACATATTTTTAATGGTCAAAACCGCAACATCTTGTTCACAGAATTGCCTACACATTTTTCTATTCTCTAACACTGACAAGTCAAGTCGTCCGATCCCTCTCTCAAATGCTCCTCTAAAATATTTTCAAGTCGGCACCTCTGGCAGAAATGAAATCTGCGTATAGGTAAGTTAATATGTAGAAAATGAAAATGCCAGTATCTGTTTGTCTCAAACCTAACCGTATTCCACAAACTTAAATAATGCATAACATTCTTACACCCAAGATATTGATGACTTCTTCGTGAAGAAATCATCAAAAGAATTCGCCAAAAAATTAAGGTCGTTCATATACGCAAATAGAGGCCTAATCAATATAATTCTACAACATAACCAAACGCCACACATATTATACCAGCATAGTATTGCATCTGCAAATACAATCATGATGCACACAAGTGAGGGAGTATAAGATTTTTTCATTTTTTGATTTTACGTTAGTATCTGAATTTGTGTTGCATTAACCTGATACACTTTATCGAAGGATGATCTAATAAGACTGTGTTTAACTCAAGATAAATTACCATCCATTATTAATGAACCCGCAAGAAATATTAAATGCGCTGCTGGTTTTGCTTCTTCAGTAAGGTCTGTTGTTCATTTTCCGTTTAATCCACCAGCAAATTAAAAAAGTTAAATATTCTTGTTGTTGTTGTCATATGACCTATTACACACACAGGTGAATACTCTCAATAACGATATCACCTCTCCATCATACTAAATCGGAAACAGGTATTATTTAAAGTGTTTCTAATTCCTTCGCCAAACCAGGCAAATTTTCTCACTGTTCATAACACGAAGTGTGGAAAACAGTGTTCACATTTAATAGACTTTACACACCGATTGATATAGGTTAGATATGTATAGTGATGGGCAGAATCCAATGACTTAAAAATCGAGTTTCAACTGATCATTCGAACGACAAAGTTCTAGGATGAATGCAGGATCCGTCTACTAAAAAGTGACTCGACTCATAACTCAAATCTTTATTAGAATGTACAGTGGAATTAATCAGAGGCGAAAGCCACGTACGCGTGAGGGAAAGTGCTGCATGAGGGAGGAAGCATGGGAAGGGGTAAGAATGTTGAATAGCACTAGCGAGAGAAGAAGAGATTATAACAAGGTCTCTTGTTTCTGAACTACATTATACAGTCTTACTGCACCGAAAGCAAGGACACAACTGACCCATACACCCCTCCATGCAGTATACGAATATTTATTGAGCTCGTCTGCATCTACTGCGCATCCATGCTTGGACTGTCACCTCTAATTAATACCACTGAACACCTTGGCAAGTGCAACATATTACAACATCTACTGCTATTGTTTCCCGCAATCGGCGTGGTTTGCTCGCATTGCTAACACAAACCAATAGGATTAGTTTCATGCAGCTCTGTCAGATTTTGCGTTTTTCCCAAGAAGTTCCATAATTAGAAATGGACGTGGATTTATGAGGATTTTTGGGGGGAGGGGGGAATCGACTCAATTTAAGAGTCACACAATAACGTTCAAACCAATTCGTTGACAGATAATGGATTAATCAGTTTTGACCACTTACTTAGAGGGAATAAAAGTTAATACTGCATTGGTGTTACAGCAATGACAATGTAATAGGTCTACGCACTGTTAAGAAAACCGAATAAATTGAACCTCATTCTTAGCATAAACTAATGAAACGCTAAATTCCTTTGAGAGATGAGATCGGCTGGATTCGAACTTAAGACGCCTGCTTTTTTGTGTTTACTAGAAGTTTGGTGGTTTGACAAGACTAATGGGGAAGAACACAATTTTAATGCCCGTCTGCACCGCAAAGGCAAGGCGCCATTAAATGAGGGGAAACACATAAAGCTGAACAACGGGTTGAGCTCACTTCCATGTTGAATTCAAAAACAGAACATTTACTGTTTCCTTTCTTCTCTTACTCTAATTTTTATGAGGTTCATTATGAATTAGGTTTTCTCATAACATAGGCCTACAGTAACTATATAAGACATACACTACGAAAAAAAAAATAGTGGATGAAATGGAGATAATACCCTTACATTAATTTTATAATATTATAACAGAATAATTGTCTAAAGTGGTAACAACTGAAACACAGAAAGAAAACGGAAAAATATAAAATATATAAATGTGAAAGATATAAGATTATTAAGTGAAAAACTCATGAAAATTATGGAATGCCCAATCTTCAATCTTCATAAAATACAATACCTCATAATATGATCAACAAAATCACTTATTTTCTGTTATCTTTATGGAGGCCTATAAACGTTCCAACGATTCCATAAACAATATAGTACTGCGTGTTTATTCTTTTGGTATTGGATCCAAAGAAACATTATTTTGTGTTTTGGAACACCATGGTAAAATAATAATAATAATAATAATAATAATAATAATAATAATAATAATAATAATAATAATAATAATAAGTCTGTACAGGATGCTCTTTTTTCTTATATGCAACGTTGTGAAGCAAGTTCATTTGATGAGTCTCCAATCTCATATTTCAGCGCACTGCTAATAATACTGAAAAATGTAAATAATAAACAAAATTTAATATAGAATCCTGATGAGAGCTTACTTATCTTCCCATTCATTTCTTCAATCTCATTCATCATTATAGTTTGTTTAGAATAGTTTAAGTGTTGAGAGGGGGACGCGCCGCCTCGGAGTCATTGAGATGACCCACTCTGCACATATGTGCACCACTTGCTTCCCTGGCGCCGGTCCTAACCGACAAGGATGTCCAAACATCCACGTGTCCTTACGATCTCTTCCAAAATAATCCTAAAGTCCATGTCCCATGATCATTTATTGGTCCAATTTTTTTTTCATTGGATCGTGTGACATCGAAAATCACCATGGCAAACAATTTCAACCTACATTTTCCATCCAATTCTATTGCATGCAACGAATAAAAACATTTCTAATTTTCCATTCTTAGGCCTAATAATGAAAACAACCATGAGCGTCGTTCTAACCCCGCGTCCCGTATGCCAGCGCTCGAGCAGCGAACAATAACAAAAAAGAAAGTAAAGAAGATTAACAGGCAATAAGACAGACTTTGAAATTACAATACTATCTAAAAACATTACAGTATTTTTCAAATGAGAAGCCAATTCCTTCACCGCCAATCACGTGAACGAGCTAACGAAGTGCCGCTAGCAGTAAGAGTCTTCCCTCCGTCTCGCCGTCTCTGATTGGACCGCGTACCTAAGCAAGGAGAATAAAAAACGGCTTGTCATCTGCAAAACACTGTAATACAACCAGCATAAACGGTGAGGTAATCCGGACATTACGAAAAACATTCGTAGAAAATGTAACAGCAATGCAACAGCATATCGACCACTATGTCGATTGTAGTAGTTATCGATTTAAGTTTGGGGTGAAAAGCTGGCAGTAGGCCTATATCGCACCAAAACGTACTCTCGTGTTCACAACCAGAAATAACAGTATAGAAATGCTATGATCGTTTCAAAGTAAAAACCATGCACAGGGTGTCCACCAAGTAATGCTGAAGAAATCCCCGGCTTATTCCCTGATTTTCATTGATCATTTCAGAAATACCCGACCAAAATATGAAGCACTTTCTAATAACTGTGTGAGAAAAATTATAGGATTATACATACTTTAAATAAGACAAACTTTTAGTAACAAAAGTAATTGCAAACAATAATTACTTAGGCTATAACAGATACAAAAATTAGGAACAATAAAATAAATTAAATATACTTTCATATAGGCCTATTATTGTCTAGAAGTCTTTTTGATCACACTTTGCAATTTTTCGAATTTTCCCGGATATTTTAACAAATTCATTGACTTTTCCCGGATTTTCCCGACCATACGAAATTCCCGGCCTTTTCCCGACCACTGGACACCCTGCATGCATTAAACATCATCTTTTAGCTTCCTTGCAAACCTAAATCCTAAAGCATCCTGAACCAGTAAAATTCAAACGAATCAATGTATATATATATATTATATATATATATATATATATATGCTTCTTAGAGATTTTATTTTTGTATGTCCGGAGATATATATATACATGCCCTCAGGGCGTGTTAATAAATTTAGACCTACAGATTTTACCAGTTTTAAACACCAAATTCTCATAAAACAGCCGAAATCTGAAACTGTCCTAGAAATAAGATTTTCTACCTTTGCACTGACCATTTGCTCACAATTTAACTCTTGCCTATTATTATAAAAAAATCTGTAAGTAAATATTTTAATACAACTAACTGTAAGTAACAAAAAATAAAGAATCTCGTAATACAAATATCTAGAATTTCTAGACTATCTAGAATTATAGAATTTAATACTTCGGCCTATATCGTTATATTTAACACCATGTTCCATCCTTCGGGGCTGAAAATGTATGGTGGTCCTATATGAAACTCTATAAATCCCACTTCATTCCTTTTAAGCTTTGCGCTCTAACAGGAAGGCTACAAGAGTAGGCCTAATGAATCTAAGTTCAAAAAGGCGCTGCAGTAAATGGACTACGGCAAATACTACAATTAGAACATGAAATAAATTAGTAGAAACAATTCCTCTAGAAATGAAATGCACGACAACCCGCAATGCATGTCTCAGCTATGAAAAATGTGAATATCTAATGAACGAAGAGAACCAACTACATAATATTAGCACCATAATATACTGAGACCAGATGCATATATTTGCATTATTCCCGGAAGCTGTAATTAAATTAAATTAACTTTTGTTGTACCAAACTACTTCCCCTAGAAACCGAACCATTTCACTAGTAACGTAAAATATCACCCCTGAATCACTTCAGTTATGCAAAATATACTCTGCACATTACTGGAAGTGAATACTGTAATTTAAATGCACACCCACAATCATATTTCAGATTTTTATTATAAAAGCAAACGATTGCCTCCTGTGGAATAGTACAGTAACAAAATTCTAAGACAAAACCAAGTGAAGCAAGGTTAATTGACCTAGTTTTTATTGAACAACGGAAACAAATTCAAGCATCTTATATTTACTTTTTATATTTTATATCTGCAGCATAAAAGAAACACTCCCGAATAAGCTACCGCTTGTAATCGAGACTGTAGTTAACAAAAAATTCTTTAAGGGGATTCGGATGCAATGTGTTAAATCATGAATATTCCATGTACCTTTTCTCCAAAACTATCCGTGAAAGATACATGAATTTTTTATATGTTATACCTAGGTATACACATAGTTTGGCTATATACTGAAGCTTAGATATTTAAATTTAGCCTTCAGGTTTATTTTTTACTATATTGACCCTTTTTCTCTACATTTTACAACATATAATTATCGTTAAAGTGACTACAAAATCGGAATCTGTGATTTCGAGAGCTTCAGTGTATATCTGGATAAACAAACTGTGGAAATTTCAAGACCCTGCATGTAGTAGAAGTAGAGGAAAGGCTAATTAAGTAATTACAAATGAAACTTACGGAAAACAGCCTCAGAAGTTGGAATATCAAAATAAGCCAGCCCTATAATTTGGTTCACCTTTCATGCACGACATTTTTGATTTATTTTTTTATTTAAAACATTTAGATTTACAGTACAGCAATGATTTATACCTCATTTTGAAGCTAAAACTTCCGAGTTATTTTTAATCACTCAAAATAAAAAAAGTAATTTTTGGTCCAAAATTTCATTCCGGATCCCCTTAAATAACTGTCTTAAAAACCCATGTATTTTTTCAAATTCACAATTGTAACAATTGTTTCTTTTAAAAATAGTTTATGATGAGATGATAATTTTGGGTGATTTTATTTAACTTCTTATTCAATCTCTGGTCAGAATTAGAGCTATTTCTTCCAGGTATGTCAAACATGCCTTTAGCAAGCACACATGCGGATCTCACAAGGGATACACAATCTGGCTTCATTTTATTTTCGTTTTTAACCGGCAATTTTCGGGATATCTGTTCTCTTTACATACCTTCCTGACAAGTTTTATAATTTCAGAAAGTTTGTCACAAGGACTATGGATGGCAATGTTCGGCTTTACTTATGAGTGTGAACGGTTATTTTCCTTCATGAAATCAACAAAAACTTCTCAGAGATCAAGATTGACTAAAATACTTGTCACCTCTGATCCAAGTCTGAACTGCACAGACATTTCAGCCAGAAATATCGAAAATTGTCATTAACTATAGTAAAATTAATTTAGTTCAAATATCAGAACAGAAAAGTTAGTCTTTCTTCTCCCGAGAAGTACTGCCACAACAATGACTACAAACTATCTCCCTGCCAGAAGAAGAAAAAAAGAGCTCCACCTTTCTACTATACAGCGAGTGGGGTTTCGGGATGTAAGGTAGGGTACCCGACTGCTTAGCCTTCGGAACAAGTGGAACTCTTTCTCGGAGGAAATCACAAAATACATGCCTTAATGGCAAACATAATAGTTGAGAATGTATTTTATTTCGTTGTTAGGGTTCTTGAACTATGGTATAACAGTCATTCACCGTTGTGCCAGAATGTCACCAGGAATTACTTTAGGACTTAAGCTGGTACCGAACCCATGAACTAGGGAACTCGAAACCAGTCCCTCACCAACTGTTACACACTGGTCGACGAGGTTGTACTTTTAAGTATAATCGTCAATCAAATTTCAAAACAAGCTTTCTTATAATTATAGAAAGTGTACGTGAATCGGTATCAATTCACCATTACATACTGTGAAAGCAATTTTCATCAACTGGTCTATGAAACAAAGGCTGAAGTACACATAAAAATTTATGAGATTTTGTTCCGGAAATGTTCCCATAACATCGTTAGGAAATGTATGCAACATTTTCAAAGAATAACGACAGTTCGTGTCGGTTATGTCGTTCATAACAAAACTTTTATGGCGTGATATAAAAGGAGTATTCGAAAATAAAGACCTAAACATGAACACAATTTGAACACGGATAAGGAAACTACGGTAACCACAATGAATTCAATATTCCGTAAGGATGCTAGCACGAAGGACTGACAAATTGTTACAAAAACAAACACGATATGATATCTAAGAACCTGCTTGAACAACGTACCAGTACTAAACAACTGGATCTACAACTTGCTTATAATCCGCCTACTACATCACTCCACTTTCGTCTTAGATTTTTGTAGTGTGTGTGTGTGTGTGTCTGAATTTGTTTGATCGTAAGTGTTTTTGGGTGTGCGAGCATTTGCAAGCCAATATAAATCCTTAAATCAATAATGTAGGCCTATCCTGCAGGATTCGGGAAAGTTTGTAATACAATAACGGAAGAGAAACTGGAAGAAATACCTAAATTTCATGTAAAATTACAAAATAAAATATTAAAAAATACCACTCTGCTAGTTGTTTTCTTTGCAGTGTGCCAAGGGTTCATAAACTGAGCAAGAAATTGAGCTATGTACATTTAAGGGTTAAAATAAATTAATATATGCCTAACTGACTATACATTACTGTTTTCGGTGCATATTGACTGTCAGATCTGGACATTTTGTAATAAGCGAAATGGATGAATCATTTCACATCGTTATTTCTTTGCGACCTTTGTATAGGCTACACATAAGAATTCTCTATTGCATTTCATTGCACAGAAAGGCATGGACAACATTCCACCTATTGCTTCACTCATCCTCGTCTTTCGTTATCACTAGGGGGCGGATTCCTATGACCTAAAAAATAGAATATATGCATGCATTTATGACCTAAAAAACATTAAAATATGACCAATGAAATTTAAAACATGACTTTACCAACTTACACATTGTGTATATTTTTTTAAGTTTCATTACAATTAATTTTATTAAAATATAATGTTAATTATTTAAAATATCTTTAAATTCTCAAAAAGTATCATTATAATGCAAAATTTACAAAATATGACATGAAACTTAAAAATTTATTTAATATTCACTCAAATATACCAAAAATATGACCTAAATATGCATATTTATAATAAAATGCTACAATAGTTGAAAATTTCCTAAATATGCAGTTATATGCACAATAAAAGCCGTTCCATTTTCACCAGGATGCTTGGAATCTGGTATAAATTAATCGGAAACCTGAAATAATGAAAAGGGGAAAATATGACATGTCATAGAAATCCGCCCCTAGTTATCACTAGTAGGAGACCTGCTTGAAATGAGTGTGATTAGCATGCAGACTACGGTTTGGCCATTAAAACGGTCTCATTCTTTCTTTACACACACAATCAAATCATTCGTTTAACCTTTGATTTCTGACAACCATACCATAGGTATCAGTACTACATTAAGGAAATAAGAAATTCCAATTTTCAGTACGTGTTCTGCGGAGACCAAAGCCCAAAAAAGTATCCAGGAAATGTCTTCTTTGGGTGCGTTTGTGAACGGCATTGCTCGAAAAAGATTAATCTTACCCAGGGGTGCCCACAGGGGGGGGGGTTAAGACGCAGACTGCGTCATTGAAATTTCTGGGGGGGGGTAAAATATTATCGTTTTATGAATTTTCTGGGGGGGGGGTTGAAAATTGTTGCAAAATTAGCGTTTTATATGTTAAAATAAAAACGGTAAGTTCTATAACTTCATTTATAAAGATAAAGATGAAGAATTTCGACAACCATGGGTGCCCATACCCGGGGGCGGGGGGGGGGGGGCGCAAGGAAAAAATGTATATTAATAATTATTATAGTCAGGTGTTTTTCTTTTAAGACAGTTATTTGAATTGCAGAAGTTTTACCAAATCAACAACATGGAAGCAGAATCCACAGTTGATTAGGAAAGGGGGGTTCAGGGGGTTTGGACCTCCAAAAGTCAAAACCTAAAATTCTATTTTGTATTTAAAAAAATATTTATTTAATTAAACAAGATTTGTTGGTGTGTCAAATATGATATAACAGTTATTTTCTTTACATAACATAATGAGTAGGCCCATAATGTCCACTGTTCCATGTGTTATTCAACTTTTCTTATAAATAGTAATAAGTATTATAACTTAGATAACAATTTCTTGTTTAAGTTACCATGTCTTAGAGTATAGTAAAACTAGTTTTTCGGTGCTAAAAAAGTGTAAAATGTGATTTTCATTGGTTCAACATTTAAAAATTTCCTGGGGGTGGACACAGAGAATGGTAAACAAATTTCTTAACTAGTTTTTTATTACTAAAATAGCGGTAAAATGTGATTTTCATTAATTCAATATTTAAAAATTTTCCGGGGGTGGACCCCCACTTAGGTAATGATTTCTTATGTACATTGGCAATTCTTAGAGTATGGTAAACAAATTTCCTAACTAGTTTTTCAGTGCTAAAATAGCGTAAAATGTGATTTTCATAGTTCAATGTTTAAAAATTTCCCGGGGCTGGACATCCGACTTAGGTAACATTTTCTTGTTTACATTGGCATGTCTTAGAGTATGGTAAAATAGCGGTAAAATGTGATTTTCATTAATTCAATATTTAAAAATTTTCCGGGGTGGACCCCCACTTAGGTAATGATTTCTTATGTACATTGGCAATTCTTAGAGTATGGTAAACAAATTTCCTAACTAGTTTTTCTGTGCTAAAATAGCGTAAAATGTGATTTTCATTAGTTCAATGTTTAAAAATTTTCTGGGGATGGACCCCCGACCTCCTGGCACTTTCGACCCTACCCGAAATTATTTTCTGGCTACGTCATTGTTGCACTTATTATATTATTATATTATTAATATAATGTTACAAAGTGGTCCAAGAAGTTGAAGCGACAAAAAATAAATTAATTTAAAAAATTGCCCTCCCCCCTAGAAAATATCATATGGGCGCCCTTGTCGACAGCCAATTGGGTTGGGGGTGAGCAAAGAAGTTTGGATGGTGAGCAATGAAGTTTGGGGGGTGAGCAATGAAGTTTGGGGGTGTGAGTCATGGCGTTTGGGGGGGGGCACCCCTGTCTTACCGGTACCATAAAGAAATTTACATTTGACATTATATTGACATGAAGTATGTCCATGAATTCCTTTTACTCGCATAATTACATGGCAATAAGCTTCTCTTTTCTCTAAAATTCTCTAACGATTTTAACAAAAATGTTTCTTTCCTTGAGTTTTACCTCACCCTTGTAGGTACATTTACGTGGTCCACGCCGCCAGGGACCCCGATCCGTCGGGAGAGGGATTTTCTATGAATGACATACATAGGCTACTTTTTTGACCAGATAAGAACATGGAGGGCCTCTCCGGATGAATAATCAGCCCAATGCCTGGGCCACCTTCGAGACAACATGAACCCACAGGCTACAGTCACATACGATCATCCCGAACAAAGCGCGGATGGGATGAAGATAATAATGATGGCCAGATGATATCTGGGGACCACAAGAGCCTAATGTTACCAGACATTCGTCTCAAAGATTAGGGAAAACCCCGGAATTAACCCCACCTTATACCGGTATAAATACCGACCAGCAATCGAACCCCGGCCCGCAGCGTGAGAGTAACGAAGTGTCCCCCTGCACCACAGCGATTGTACATGAACTGCTGATCCTAAAACTCAAATATTTATACGTAACATTTTTGCGTAAAATCTAGTTATAAGCTGATGATTCCATCTATTCGCGTCCTTCCTCGCGAACAACACTTTTGTGTGATTTTTACATAACTACTGAATGCGCGGTCATGCTAAGTCAGAAGAGAAACCAGCAAATTACAATGAATCATTTGGATAAATAATGTTATGTTTGAGTGTTTCGTACCACATTTTTATTTTGTAGCATGATGTTATACTCTGGATACATCAACTGGCCGACTGTATTTACCTGGCGACAAATAACAGAAGTTCCTATGAAGCGAACAGAATAGTAATTACGTATGTAATGAAACCATTAGTCATGGTTGTTGGCTCTCTGCAGCATCCAAATGCTTATTCAAATCTATGGTTCCCGCTCGTACAGCAAGGGCAGACTGCCATGTCAATGCTTTTTTATACCGTCGTCGCGACTGTTTAAAACTAATTAAGCTGTTCATTAGCATCAATAAGCTGGTCTGTTAACGATCTTGACTTCGCCTGTACACAGAATGGCCAACATCTGCTCTTCCAATGCACGAGATAGGCAACTCTATGTGCTCTAAAGTGTGGGAGAGTTTCTAGGCCTAAAGCAGCTAGACCGCTCTAATTTCGATTGAAGATGAACAAAGCGGAAACGTAATCATGCCAGTTCGTTTCTGCAAGTTTTATATAAATCCTCACCAACTTCTAGTATTACTGAAGCTGGAAAATGTGATAAACAGTCATAAAATATGGAGCAAAGCTTTCATATTTCTCGAAATGACAATGTGCGTCGTAAGAATGTTTTCAAAGAATTGACACATAACAGTACTGCCCACAGTCATACACCGAACACATTCGATAACTAAATAATGTTTGCATTTCCGAATAACTTAAAACGAACAAAGGTATGTGATAAAAAGGGTTCGGATCTTTGAGACATGTAATATTTTTATTCTGACGTCCATTCTCGCCGCAAACCCAAATTAGACACGAATTGCACATTTTTTATCCTAACCAGAGAGTTTTTATTTTGCACATAAAGTCATATTTTGGTCATTTTTGTGATCTTGGTCATATTTCAGCAATATTTGTAATTTAAAGTCATATTTCAGTTAAAAATTCGGTAAAGGAGCATTATTATACAGTTAAGTAAGGTAGGTGGTCCAGTTAAGGCCACGTTAATTTTCTAAATTAAAAACAAAGTATTTATAATTTTCACACTCAGCTATCAACAGATGACTATAATAAGTTGTTTTGGGCAAGAAACAATGATATTACTTAATGACATTGATAGCAAAAAATAAAATGAAATCAAGTGACAGTGGCCTTATGAGGAGCATGTTGTCATGATAAGGCCACTTGGGTACACTGTAATCTTCTGACCAGCTCTGTACTCTTTGCCTCACTTTTTTATCCATCTGAAATAAATTGAACGTATAGGCACATCAACATGTGTTAGATAGATAGATAGATAGATGATTTATTGCTGGAGACATATACAATGTTTAGCAACGTCAAGAATATAAGATACAACTTATAATTATAATTAAGACCATCCAATCTTATAATAGTCTTCAACTCTGTAGAGAGGATTAGCTGTTAGCACTCTTCTGATCGTTCTTTTAAAATTACTTGCAGGCATTCTCTTTATGACTTCTGGCAAGCTGTTGAATAATTTCAATGACATCACCTCATAGCTATTCTGAGTCGTACTATACTTGCATTTATTGATATATAAATAATTTCTACTTCGCGTAGGATAGCCATGAAGAGATGTACATTGGGTATATTCAGATATATTCTTCTTTACATGATTGAGACAATTAAAAATATATACACAAGGGAAGGTAAGAATATCAAGTTCAATAAATAGTGGTTTGCAGTGTGCTCTCGGGGGAGCTCCACATATTATTCTGATTGCCCTCTTTTGGAGTAATACAATTTTGTTGGTGTAAGTATGGTTTCCCCAGAGCAGTACTCCATAACTTAAGTGGCTGTATATATGACTATAATAGACGGTTATCAAAGTTGATTTGCTAATACTATGACCAAGTACTCTTAGCATAAATAGACCCTTGCTAATCTTACTTGTTATATAGTTGATATGGGATTTCCATCCTAAATCAGGGTCAAGATAAATGCCCAGAAACTTAACAGAAGATTCAGCATGGTACGAAGATCTGTTTAAACTAAATTTAATATTAACCGTTTTATTTTGATTAAGACTAAGTTTATTAGCGTCACACCAGTTTTGTATTTTTATAGAAGTTGTTTCAAGTTTACTATGTAATTCATTATTGCTTCCATCACATATGTTCAAGGCTAGATCATCCGCGAATTGATAGGTTTCTAGGCATTCATCTCTTATACAATCAGGAAGATCGTTAATATATATCAAAAATAACACAGGTCCCAGAACAGAGCCCTGTGGGACACCATACTTCACATGCTTGAAGTGGGACTGTTTCCCATTTAAATACACTGATTGCTGTCTGTCAGATAGATATGAATATAATAAATTGATGCTGTTAGTGTCAAAGCCGTAAAAGTCAAGTTTACGTATAAGAATTTCATGAGAGATTGTGTCAAAGGCTTTTGTGAGGTCGAAAAAACGACCACATGTGATTTTACCACATTCAAAAGCATCTAGGCTTCTCTTAATAAATCCTATTATGGCGTCAACCGTACTATGGCCAGCTCGAAATCCAAATTGGTTAGTTGAAAACAGTAAGTTGCTTTCAAAGTATTGAATAATCTGTTTGTTTATCAGCATCTCAAAAGTCTTCGACACAATAGGTATAATACTAATGGGTCTGTAATTTGAATAATCTGATTTACATCCCTTCTTGTGGATAGGGATAACTTTAACTATTTTAAAAGAGTCAGGAAAGATACCACTATCAATACAAGAATTAAAAATATGTGTTAATGGTTCACATAAAAACGTAGCAGCTAATTTTAAAATTTTAGAGTTGAGATTGTAAACATCAGCACAAGAACTATTACTGAGCTTTAAAATTGTAGAATAAACCTCCTCAACTAGGACATGATCAAAACTGAAGATGTTACAAGGTTTACTTTTATTGTCATGCATTAAATCTATGGGATTGACGCTGTCTTTGATACTGTTGACAACTTCGTCAACTTGATTGATAAAATGTGAATTCATTTCCTCAGTATCCAAGTCAACATCAGTCATATTTTGGTTAGAAGAGTTATTTAATAAATTTTTTATCACAGACCAGGTAGCATTAGCAGCATTTTTTGAGTCACTTATTATTTTGGAGTAGTAGTTTATCTTTGTGACCTTGAGCAGGATCTTATAATCATTACGGAGCTTATTATATGCATTCTTGAATTCTGTCATCCCGTATTGTATATACAATACATAATAAAAAGTACATCTTTCCTTTAAAGTTTGGAGCTCACCTGTATACCACTTGTTGACTTTGCCCCTCTCTACAGGTCTAGGTTTAAAAATAGTATAAGGAAAAGCTTTATCTGCAGCATCTGATAAGACTGACATAAAATAGTTAGCTTTCTCATTAAGATCAACTATGCCATACATTGTTATCCAACTTAATTGCTTTATCAAGAATATAAAATAATAGACACTTAACACATTAAAAGAACGTTTTAGTTTTGGTTCAGAATTATGACCAGTATCACACTTTCCTATATCGGTTTTAAGAAGTATGGCATTATGGTCAGATACTATAGTTGGCACAACATTAGCAGAATAAATTTTATCCGCAGATATATTGGTAGTTACATTATCAATACAAGTGCCTGTTAATCCGTCATTACTAGGCCTTGTAGGCTCATGAATCAAAGGACGAACACCAAAACTATAAAACACATTTAAAAGATCTGTGACCTCGATACTATTTACAATAAAATCAACATTAAAGTCTGCAGCTAAAACTACATGTTTATTCTTGTAACTTATGTAGATATTGTTTAAGAACTCATAAAGTTTGGTTAGAAACGAGTCAAAGCACTCCCTAGTGTTATCAGGTCTTCGATAAAGCGAGACGCATAAGATATCATAGGTGTGTATGTAAGTAGAGCAAACTTCAAATGTAAATAATGAGCTTATATTTGGGACACTGACTTTACTTGTTCGAAGTGAATTGCACACATAAATTGCTGAGCCTCCATGCATAATGCTGGTAGGTCGACAATAAGAATCAGATAAGTAGTATCCTGGAATTCTGAGTAGATTTAGATCGTCTGCATTCAACCAGTGCTCAACAATACACAATATGTGAACATCGTGTTCATTTAGTAAGACTGTAATATAGTCAAGTTTATTTGTGAGACTTTGAACGTTCCAGTATAGTATATTTAAGCCATATTGTTTAGTAATTTTAATATTATGTCTATATATATTAGTCTGTATTGCGTTACTGTTAGTTTCAAGAGTTAAGTAGTGTAAAAGTAATTAAAAAGTCAATTAATTAATTGATTAATTAATTAATTATAAACAATTAAGCAAATTATGTATGTGTTCACGGTCAAACCCAGGTCCGTATGAAAAGTGTGAATTGTTTAAATGTTATAAATTAAGTAGATATTCAAAACAGAACTTGAAAATTATGACCGAGAAATAGCGTTCCTCATCGCATCGCATCGTATGTGGCCTTAACAGGTGCACTATATATTTTTTATTTGCAATCTCGGTTATTAAAATTGGTATGTTAATGCAGAAACAACAAAGAGATGCTTTAAAAGATCACAATGTAAGCTACATATCCACGTATAATTTTATGCTGATATGAATCTACTTAAATAGTTAGATGTATTTTATTTCTTATCTTGTTTTTATTTCTGAAGCGCGTATTTCACAAAAGTTTCTGTCTTTCCTCGAGGAATGGAGAGGGAACACTGAAATTCTGGTCAATTGACCTTCGAAGGACGAGCTTCAAGTAGGTGTTGCAATCTGGGGCCAAAGTGTGATACTTCTACGTTAAAGTATTAGTGGCCTTATCAGGAGCATGACCTTAACTGGAGCACCTACCTTAGTACATGATCGAGTTAGTTTTGAAATTTATTTCATTAATTAAATGTTTATGCCAAATTAACAGTCACTTAAATATTAAAATGAATGCATTTGTTCATATTTTATAGGGACACGCAAGGTCTACAAAACATTACGGGTATTTGGAGCTGATGAAGCGAGCAAACGGGAGAAACTTCTTTAAAAATAAGCAGTTCATTACAAGTAAAACTGTAAATCACATGTAAAATTGTTTTTAAAAAGTGATTATCCGATTGAATTCATGTGAAGTAAGAATTTAGTGTCTTTAAACGTTTTAAATTTGAACATTTTTTGAAAATGGGTCATTCTCCCGATTGTGGGGAATTTCGTGTCCCAACCTTGCCAGTCTCGTAAATTAGAAATTTCCTCCCTTTTTACTATTTACTCGTATGTAATCATCATTTATCTAATTAAAATATAAAGAAGTATATTTTTATTCTGATATATTGTGGTATTTAATAGCTTGAAATGTTGACAGGAACTACAAATTACCCATGAAATCAATGTCCCAACTCGAAGTATTGCATGTACGAAAGCTAAGAAATTGACCGAGAAGTCTTCTAAAAAAATTGTAAATACAGGAACTGCAGAAGGTATGCTCACTCTCATTGATGATATTACGATAATTATTTTATTCTTATTTGTACTGTGTTATTTAATTTTATTCAAGGGCTTAACTGAGTGTCCCTGCATTACGCCAGTCAACACCGTAACGCACGTAAAAATTAATTTTTCGCCAACTATGCTACTGCGGCATTACCTACGGCCATAAGTTAATTGGGAAGGACGATGGCAACAATGTGGCAACCACAAAAGTATTCCTTGTGTGATTGTAGGTAGCATAAGAGCAAAAAACCAGATTTTTCAGGAAAGTACCGGTACCTTAATTGCATGTCAACACTGTAACGTAGAAAAAAGTGTGATTTTGTGATTTTTATAAATATTTTTAGTCTAGCAAAGAATTTTTGGCTGTATTTGAAGATAAAGCATGTGATGAATCGTCGTTTTTTTTCTGTCTTAACTTCGAAAACTTACGAACAAAAAAAATGTCCACCTCCGTAACGGTCAACTCCGTCACGAAGAAATTTGTTACGGAGTTGAAAACTGTTACAGTGGTGACTTTATTGGCTTGCATAAGTTTAATTTAATTTTAATTTAGCTTATTAATTGTATTTACCTCATTATATGAATACATAATCGAAAACATGTCCACATCTTGAAATGAATGTCCACAACATAACGCAAGTGTCCACACCGTAACGCAGTTTCCACCCCATAACAATAAGTAAAATGACAGTAAAATGGCAATAGTTAGCACTAATTTTTAAATTTCTTTTTCTTAATGAGGAGGCATTTATACACTCTATTCTTAGCATGCAATGGATATGAAAATAAATATTTACATTAAAAACTCTGATCATAGTAACAAAATTTAGCATTAAAAAATCTCGATTCCATATTCTAAATTAAAAGTTTCAATTTGTTTTGTCCATTGTAGTAAATATTTGAGATAAAATTGATACAAGGTGAATCGCAAGCCAATGACCTATAGAAACAATGAATAAAAATGCTTTAATATTTCAAATTGTTAATATTAGGACCGGAAAACGCTCCGTTACGGAGTTGACTGATATTTGCACCTACTGATATTAAAAAAATTATATCTAATTTAGTGATTAACATTGAGCTCGGCCAATTCACTGGGAATAGGTTAACATCATAATAAACGAGATGACATCAATAAAACACAGTTTTGTGACAATTGTAATTCCAGCTTAACAGTGGATGAAAATCCGCACAATCGTGAGAATGACCCAAATACGTTATTTTATTAGGTTATATATAGGATTTTTGGGTCATATTTAGTCATTTTAAGAGCATATTTGCAGTCATATTTTCCACTTTTTTAGGTCATAAACATCCGAACCCTAGTGATAAATAACCCTTTCGGACTTAAAAACATTTATAGAAATCTATTTCAAGCATTTAATTCGCAACACTATTCAGTCATCGAAATAGCATATAAACTGAGCATAACACAGTGTAGGCCTACACTGCACACTGCCTTTCAAAATAGGTTTATTTGGTCTAACCCAGCAATGAGCAAGTTGCGTGTTGTGATTACGGTCGTAATCATGATCTTCGCTGCAGTCACAGTGTAGTTCTCCCCCGCAACTATGAATGTCGATTACTGTTTCTGTAATTATCATCGTTATTATTAATTACTACTAGCATATGTGAATATCAAGGGGCGAACGTCATAGGCAATTAGAAACAAAAAACGTAGCATAAACTACTGAAATGTATTGTTTACCACCATAACATAAATTTCAATTCCTGGGATACTGTGAAATAGCAAGTTCATGAAAACTTTTCAAGAAAGGTAATTTGTTCAAAATTGTATGCCGGGTAGCTAAAATCATTAGCCCCCAGGAAATGATAACTTTCATAGTATATTTCTTTTGTCGGTTAACTATACAAAGAAGAAGAGAAAACTTATTATATGTGAAGATATAGTGAAACAGCGAACCCTCTCTAATTCATTGAGAACTTTCTTTTCCAAAAATACTAGAATATCTTAAAGTGAAGATGCATTACATTTATTGATTTATGAAAACATATTGTATTTGCTTATGTCACAAAATGCTTAGGGTGTAAACACGAGGAGTCTTTTATATTAATGTGAAACAGATGGAGAAGTCAACAGACAATAAATAAGAGATAAGTGGAGGGCAACCTGTTGGTACTGTGTGCGTCGCGTGCTGTCGAGCAAGGCTTATCAGCAGCAGTTGTGTCCGGGACTCGAAACAAGCGTCACTCGACAGCAAAGTAAATCGCTGCAATATTTATGTGCTAGAATTCGCAACAGGCGAGGTGCAAGCCATCCTTTTAAAACAAAATATACCTCATCCTCAGATCTTTCACGTGCACAAATTCCAACTCACCACCTACTTAAGGGGGAAACAATTAACAATGGAATAACTTGTACTTTTTTTTTTAATCGATAGTTTCTACAGTAGTGTTAGTAATGATGTAACTAAGCACCTTCAAAGTAGACTGAAGTATGAAGAATTCTCTTAAATATGTCGACAATCTTAATTCTTACCAACTTTCTATTAGAGAAACGTTGAAAATGTACCTATATTCACGGATTCTATTGTACAATTCTTTGATTAGTAATTTATTTATAATATATTTATTTAAATAAATAAAACAATAGTTAGTTATGATGCGAGTGAAACAATGAATGTGAACTTTTGACGACACTACAAAATTCAAATTTTAAAGATTTTGTTTAAGGTTATGTTAAAGTTATGTTTAAGGTTAAGAATTTCATTACTACCTGACGATGATTAAAAAAATTACAAAAGATATACAAATTGCTTAAAAATAGCATTATTCCCTAATCCGAAAGCAAGAAAATCCCTACTGATTATGTTTTGGTGTTTGGATAGTCACCAGCAGCAATAATGATCACCAAGTTTGTTATAATTTTCATTCTATATTTAAAACACTCTAAATGAAAATTTAATTTCATCTACCAAAATTCAGCTCTATGACTAGGAAATAAAATAAAATAGAATGCATAACTGATACTATCAGCTCAGCAACCTCAATTTTGTGCCTAAGCCTTTCAATAGCTTTGAATCGTTTTCAGGGATCTTGTTGTGCCTTTTAGTATTGAATAATTAACACATCTACTCCCGTTTAGCAAGATACTTGAAGATGGTACAAAAGTAACGAATGTCCTAGGCAATAGGTCGTATCAATATTCCACTAGATTTTATTTGATTGTTTGAGCTCAGCTTGCAGTAACATGTAGGCCTATATTAACTCCCTCATTCGGAGTTGTGGGAATGGTTATTTTCAGAGTTACAATACATTGCAATGCTAATTTTTTGCTGTTGTTTCTTTTCTTTGCGGTTTCTGAATTGAAATATTTATTGTGAACAAAGCGTGACCGCTACAACTCATAGCTGGAAGCCATTCTGTATTATTATTACTCCATAAGATTAAGAGAGATTAAGAAGAAACAAGCAGGAAGAATGTAAAAGAAAAAGAAAAAGTAATAAAAGTAAAAAATAAATAACATAAGAGTGAAGATATTTTACATAGAACTAAAAAAATATTATATTAGACATTATTCCAAAGTACAACATTATATGGCGCTGAAACTTGGACCATAAGTAGACAACAAGCAAACAAATTATTGGTATTAGAAATGGATTGTTGCAGGCGGTCAGCAAGAAAATCCAGGAAATAAAAAAATCGGAATAATACTCGTAGAATAAGGGAAATAATGCAAGTTGAATAGAATATTTTGGAAATTGTAGAAGAAAGACGCTTGAGATGGTATGGACATGTACTCAGAATGACAGAGGATAGAATACCCAAGAAAATTTTGGATTGGTGAGTAGAAGGAAAAATAAGAAGAGGGAAGCGCAAAGAGTGCTGGATAGATGGGGTGAAAAGGAGTATGGCGAGAAAAGGATTAAGTGAAGAAGATTCTATGGACAGGGAATTGTGCAGGCAAAAGATTGCTGTGGGATGAAGGAAAACCATTGTGTGAATATTTCTTAATTAAAAAAATAGTAATATTATTGTTATTATTATTATTATTATTATTGTTGTTGCTGCTGTTTTTTGTTTATAGCCGTGTTGTTCACTGACTGACAGATTTATGGGGATAAGTGAAATGAAAGATGGGAACAGCAATTCTAGGAAATTTATACCAATTTAATCGAGAATGAATAGCCTATTACAGGTATACATCCAATTACAATGTTCATGACTATACTGGCAATATATAATATACTTACAATAACACAAATACAAAATAGGTGAATAAAAAGTAGGAAAGTTAGCATAATTACCGATGTAAAAGTAAGAAGTAAAGAGAATAGGAGAGAGTAAAAAGAATAAGAGAGATGAAGAATAAACAAGCATGAAGAATGTAAAAGAAAAAGAAAAAGTAATGAATAAAAAATAAATAACATAAACAATGAAAATGTGTTAGTTGACAATATCAATTATACATAGCCTATATGACTATAATTTTAAAATATTCAACAGTTTCCTATTAATTACCTTTTTGGACAAGTTTTAACAATTGGCTTGGAATATAATTATATTGTAAAAGATTAATTCCAAATACATCTATATTAGGTGGATGGATTTGATTGTACCTATTTAAAGTTCTGTTTATTGGTGAATTTTTGTGCATGTCTGTGTTTACTCGAGGAGTAAAAAATAGTTTTCTTAATCTACTAGTTTTACTGGATATGGATTATATATATATATATATATACATATACTGAGTACTGATTAAAATAGGTTTAACTTATCCGGACTTTTATTTGGACCAGACAAACCAAAATAAACCACAACAAAGTTACGTTAGAACGAAGTACCGGTATATAAGTTTTTCAGTGAATGTACCATGGCAATGGAAGCCGGGACATTTATTTCAAGCGGATTAAATCTTGTGAAACTAATGTAGGATTTCAAATTGAATATCTATCGTTAATTTTGCTCACAAACACAAGGCTTCTGTAACTCCAGCGACCAAAAGACTGCGGTTACCAAAAGCTACAGTACGACAAGACTGAATTAAGGACGGAATGACAAAGGGGTTATTAGCGGTCTCCGTCCCACACGCTAATTAATCCAACTTTGGGAGCAAGGCCACTTACAATCAATGCGGGTTCCTTAAAATACCTATTCATTTCTACTCTAGTTCAGAATCATTATTATAATCTCTGCCCTTACCAATGGGCTTTTCAGGGCTCGAAAATAACGAAGGGATTTTCAAATGCTTGATTAAGAAAAATAGAAAGAACTAAATCAAGTAAGGATTGAAAGAGAACGGAGAGAAAGAATATCGTCAAGACCGGAAGAAAGTTAAGAAAGCAAACGAGTTACCAGCTAGAACAATAATTCGTCAAATATAACAAACATTACAGAGTAGTTGCACATTACAGTCAAGTCAGAAACGAGCACACTCAAAAACAAAATTTTGAAAGACGTACAGTACTTGGAAATAAAAGCAGGAAAAAGGAAAATGTGATAACATAAACCGAATCTTTGTTCACAATAAAGAGCATTTTCAAAGCATGAGTACTAATCCGTACGGGACTTCCTAAAAGTGATAACATTACCCGACTGACAACATCCGCGATTACATTAAGCGGCGTTCACTGTATTTTAATATCATATAGTTTATAATGTGCCTAGATCTTTCTAAATAGTATATTTTAATAAGATATGTTTAGAATATATGTAAGCATTTTGATATGATACAGTTTTGAATGGGAATAGATTGATTTTTGTGTTACTATGTGTAGTGATATTGGTGTAAACGCATTGGTTGTGTAAAAAGCGTATGGCGTAATAGAATGTGTCTATGTAGAAGTCTGTATAAATGGTATCTATTTGTAACACTGCCACCGGGCGTAATGTATAAAAATAAATAAACAACTAAATAAATAAATACTGTAAATAAAAGCTAAAATAAAGCTATCTAGAATTTAAAATAAGGAATGATTTCTTACGGAAATGGTTGCAATTCAGATCACTACATACTTTATATCGAAATATCTACGAAGATAGGCTATACAGAGAATTATTCTTAATTATTCTTAAAGATCTTTGAAGGGATCGAAATGTAACTAACACGAACTTATGGTCTTGAGTCAGTGCAAGCCTTGGAATGTCAGGTACTACATAAAGAACCAATTATTTTGTCCAGACAATTAAGAAAATAGTGAACACATTTAAAGCAGACATCGTCGTAGAAAACTGGCGCACTCTACCAAGTATACCACGCATCTCATGAACATCAGATTCTTCAAGTATCCTGGCAAATAGTGTTAGGCTCCTTAAATTTGTACGCAATCTTTTGAATCACCCGGTACAAAAATCTGAAACAATATCTTCAATAATACATACAAATTTTAAAATGCAACTTGCCTGACATAGCTGTTTCTTTTCTTCTGTTGAAATAAAAAAAAAATCCTAACTGGGTAATTGTTATAAAATTAGCATTCTAATGAAGGATTTTCATGATTCTCTAGACACTAGAAGGGTGCTGGAAAGTTGGTAGTGTTGGTTTCAATAGCGCACACCCAAGGGGGAAGTAGAAAATATAGCAAAGTTGACCTCCCCTGCAATTCCATTTAAGGGTACGTATACATCTGCGCTCCTCTTGCGTGCCGTGCGGCACGCGTGCCGCACGGCACGCAGATGTGTACGGCATTTTGAGGTGCACGCGAACCGCTCGCGTGCTGCTCGCCACGATCCGTCTCCTGTCGGTTTTTTCGACGAACACAAAGGATTTCTGATTTCATATTGGGACGTGTTTTTGGTAGTTGCGTGCTGCACGCGTGCATCTCGCTGAAATTATTTTCACAGCGCTCCGCTCCTCAAGCTTTACTGTACAATTGGCAAATGAAAAAATTATATGAGAGGTTGATGCGAGTCACTTACTCACCTTTTGCGGAATGATAGGTATACAGAAGCAGGAGCTGAGTCAGATGTTGTGTACGTTACTTTGCACTTTCTGAATTTCTTTAAAATACGCTGGAGAAAATCGATCTTTATGTTTGGCTTCTTCCTTCATGCAGGCCTACTCATAAACATTAGCAATAATCTCGCTACTTTGACTGTAGAGTTTCTCCTTTTAGTTTTGACAGTATAGGAGGCATTATCACGTTATTAAATAAATAGCATTCGTTAAAACAATTGCATGCACCCGTGTTGCATGAATTATATAGCAGTGAATTGTCGTCTCCAAACAGAGTACAGGAAATTCGACTGTTTGTTTATTGTAACATGTTCTATTTTGCTGACGTGCCTAGCTAGCCCACTGGTCCCTCTCTGAAGGACATCAGTCAAGATTGAATGAGCTAGCTTGTATGTGATATAATCATGGAGTGGTCCGAGGAGAAGATACTGCAGATGAAACATATTTACAAATCAAAACCTCTACTGTGGAACCCAAAACATAAGGATCACTACAAAAAAGTTTAAAGGAGGATGCATGGAGGGAAATAGGAATGGAAATAAATACGTCCTCAGAAGAGTGCAAGAAGAAGATGTTATCTACAGTGGCGGACGCAGAATTTTTTTTCGGGGGGGGGATTTGAATATGTAGAAAGAATACTTAAAAAATTAATTAACTTACATATATAATTAGTTTATAAAACTGGCCACTTAGAGTGCATATTATAGCCTTTTTTTCAAATTTCGGGGGGGGGGGGATCTATCCCCCCAATCCCCCCCTCTGCGTCCGCCACTGGTTATCTATGCTTTCTTGTAACTGGCGAGAGAAAATTAAAGTTAACGCCAGCAAAGGTACAGGAAAAGTTAAGTTATAAAATATAAATAATAACACTGTTTACACACTTTTCAACTCTTGTTTAAAAATGGTTTTGTTTCGATATTTAAGCCGTAGACAAGTTTTGCAATTGAGGACTTTTTTTCAAAACTCGTTTTCTAAGCAAGACAACACACAAAATAAGGCCTAATGATGAAAGCTAGTGGTTCGCAGTAGGTTCGTCGCTTTCCTATGGAACGCAAGAGGAGCGCTGTGAAAATAATTTCAACGAGCGGCACGCGTGCTGCACGCGTGCCGCACGGCGCGCAAGAGGAGCGCAGATGTATACGTACCCTAACACACAGCTGGGGATTGGATTTGCTCAATGTTTATGTGTACCGTTTTCATCACACCCCGCTCCAGGCGAGCTGGCTTCCCGGTCTAATCGATCTATGTTATTCACTATGCAAGAAGTGTGAAAGCATCCCAGTTACAAATCGGTAACACATACAGAACTAATTTCGTTCAGAAACAACTCAGTTAAACGCAACTATGCGCTTTACAAATATGTATTATGTAAAAATCGTTAAAAAATGAAATTCAAGCTACAACAGCTAAGTACGTTGTATATATTTTAAAACAGACTTTAATTAGCAAAGACTCACTCCCCTTCAAGTTTCGATTAAAGTAATTACCTTAACCCTCAAATGAGCAAGACTCGATTTATCGCAAACCCATTTCGGATTGCAAAGAAAACAATTAACGCAATTATTACCTTATATCTTATTTCATGTGCCTTATTCTGTAATTATATACGATATTTAAAATTTTCATCCAAATTCTTCTCCACCTTTTTTATTGGGGCCTACAAATTTAAAACAAACTAGTGTATCCTGCAGGTTATGTTAGGGATTTAAGATTAAATAAATATATGTGTTCCAATTTTTGTTTCTTAGTAGTGCCTGTACTTTAAAAAAAATGAATGGATAATCAATGAAGATATTCTAACACTAACGAATAGAACTCGGTAACTTCTCACTCATGGCTATACTGACATAAGATGTTGAAAGTGAAGTCAGAGTAAAGAGTGTGGCATCAGCTAGTTCAGTGTTCGAGCAGCAACTTCGTAAAACCCAACACGTTAATAACTCTGAAGAACGCACTCTTGCAGATTTTCAAACTATATCACTGTTTGAAACTAAATGAGCCACAGAAGAATAGTTACTCTTGACAACTGCCATCGTTAAACATTCACAAAGTCGTAAAAAAAGATTTTCATCGTATGTAATGGATCAACGATAAACATAGACTGTGGGGACGTTTAAGCGACCCATGCCGCCCGGGCCTTACAGGGCCGCGACCTGTCGGGAGAGGAATTAGCTATGGATCACATAAATACTTTTTTGACCAGACATGGATATAAAGGGCCTCTCCGGATGAGTGATCAACCCATGCCGGAGCCACCTCCGAGATAACACGAACACATAGGACGAGACACACCATTCACACACACACACACTCCGAACAAGGCGAGGATGGGATGAAGATGATAATGACGGCCAGATGATATCCGGGGACCACAAGGGCCTAAAGTTACCCGACATTTGTCTCACAGGTGAGGAAAAACACCGGAAAACCCCCACCTAGGTAACTTGTCCCGACTAGGATTTGAACCCGGGCCCGCGAACGCATCCCCTACGCCACAGCGGTGGATATATATATATATAATCTGTGGATACATATCTCCATCATGTATTATGTACATTTAATCTAAATCAGGTCCACTTAATCAGTTTTTCTTTCTGTTATTGTACGATAAATTTTTCCACGCATTACAGGAATTTGTAAAGGAGAAGAGGAGACAAAAAATTAGCATTTTACTCAAAGAATACCTAGGTACAATAAAACTGAATTTCTGTGACGTTCTCGAACTACTAATGCGATCTTGCAACAGTAAATTGCAAACAGATTAGCATTGTCCATAGAGGAGCATACTTGGGCAGTCTGCTGAGTATCACAAACTGTTTGAAACTCGAGCCTTAAAGCATGCAGATTGAACTGATTTGTTCAATATACACTAAGCCAAGCCATGGAGAATGAATGGGAATAGCAAGGGATGGAAACAATTTTAGAGTATGGGAGTACTACATAGCCTAGGTTGTAGTACAATACAAATTACTGGATACCACAAATAATAAAACACATGGAAAGTAACGAAAACTCAACATCGTTTACAGTATAAAGCTGCAACAAAGCAAGAATTGTAAAAACCTATCATAAATAAGGGCAGCTAGACATGACGTAACAGCAACCAATATATTCTTATTTACATTTTATATATTCCGGTGTGAGAGAAAATTTAAAAGGCCACTGCCATTAAGAAACACATTTACAAAATGGTTAACAGATCTTTTTGTAACCATGTTATCAGCTAGCAATGCCTGTAAAACAGACTTCCATGGAGGAGTTTATTTTCCATCTGCTGCTCTCACTAGTGACTCTGATAATATCCCTCTTTTCATTCGTGGCGGTTCCTGCTGGACACAGCTGTACCGATTTTTGTAAAGCCCCCTCCCTAGCTCCTAAATAGTGATGCTGTCAAAGCTGCTGTATTTTTAAAAAAGTAATTTAAACCCCAACCACCATTACTTACCATAATAACTTCGTACATTTTTTTATACAATAAATGAATGGGACATTTAAACGAGCAACTTCGTAAGCACTAGAAACAATTCGTTTCCAGAGTGCTGACTTGATAAAGCTATTATTTATTCTGACCAGGAATGTCCGGATGTAGTGATATGGAATAAGGCAATAACTTCAGATCGTTATTGGAATTTCTTTAAACGATTGTCAAGTGCCCAACGACTCACAGAGATGAATTCTTAAACAAATGTGTTATGTTTAAAGTAAATGGATAGTAGAATCATAAATTGTCTATGCGAAGTGCATTTACTTCGGTAATTTTGGAATATTTGAAACACTACGAAAGCGTAACTATTTTAATTAGATTTCTTCCTGCAACACCTGCATGCTGAGAAAGAGGAGTACCGGTACCATTCCATGGATGTTATAAGTCAGTAACAATGGGTTTAGATATTCTAAATCTACAACACAGTGAAAGTGTGTGGATATGTATGTATATATGTATGTATGTATGTATGTATGTATGTATGTATGTATGTATGTATGTGTGTATGTATGTATGTGTGTATGTATGTATGTATGTACGTACGTACTAACAATTTGTGCTAGCTAAAATCTAGCTAGATTCATAAGATTGACATGATTCTTTTTTCTCAATGGTTTCTCATTGTGGGAAGTAGTTCTAGTTCATCTAATATACTCAGACATAAATCTACAACACGAATGACATTGCACTTTGTTGGTATAACGTATTTTTTTAAATTGCATTCACAAACTTGTGTAAAAATTATATTCATAGCAGCTATAATAGTAATGTAATCTATGTCTATATAGGCTATACAAGGGAGAATCATATGAAAACCGCAATTAATTTTTTCCCATTATTTTACTGCAGGAAGAATGTTTGCTTGTACATTATTTTCCTACTTAGTCCCCTCCTAGTTCAGCGCACTTAAGCCATCGGATAGGAAGTGCTTCGATACCGCGTGAGAAAAATTATTTTGGTTGACGCTGTAGCCACTCGTGCACCGCCGATTGGACATCTTCACCAGACTTGAACTTCTGCCCTCCAAGGTGCTCCTTTAATGGGCCAAAGATGTGGAAATCCGATAGTGCCAAAGCGAAGGAGATTGCTGAGTGCAGGTGTTTTGCTTCAACATGATAACGCCCGACCTCGTGCAACAATGAAAACCGTCGACGACATCCGCCATAATCGCCAGATTTGGGACCATCAGATTTCCACATCTTTGGTTCATTATAGGATCACCTTAGAGGGCAGAGTCCGCCGGCGTGGTCTTGTGGTTAGCGTCGCTGACTACAGATCCGTCGGCCCGGGTTCGATTCCCGGTACCTCCTCGGATTCTTCTGAGGTAGGGAGGTCTGGTAGGGGTGCACTCAGCCTCGTGATTCAAAATTGAGGAGCTACTTGATAGAGAAGTAGCGGCTCCGGTCCAGAAAGCCACCATTAACGGCCGTGGGTGTCGGCATGCTGACCACATGCCCCCCAATCCTGCCATCTGCCTACGGGAGATGACGCAGCGGTCGGGTGGTAGGCCAAGTCCCTCCAGGGATGTAGCGCCACGGAGTTTAGTTTAGAGGGCAGAAGTTCAAGTCTGATGAAGACGTCCAAACGGCGGTGCAGGAGTGGTTATGGCGTCAATCAAAATAATTTTTCTTTGCCTTGCTTCTGTCTCAACTCGCGACGTATAAATTAATTTTCTGGTGGAAGATGTAGTTGGAAATGGTCGTCCATTCTCGTAGCTTCGACAAGGGATCTTAACAGGAGTGTAGTGAGATATTTCTTATATTTTATTCTATTTCATTTAATCACGAAGGAAAAATCTTGGTAAGTTCAATCATTTTCATTTTTAGTTGCGTCTGAAGTATGATTTAGGCATTAGTAGCAAAAAGGTGAGGAACCTGATATTAGTTTGCAGTTTTTTTTATCAGTTGTGCTATCTTTTTAGCAGTTAAAATCTTTAAATCATCTAGGGAGTACCGGGTTCGAGCTTACCTTTTCTGTGATAATTTAAAGACTTATTTCCTGGAATAATTTAAGGGTTTTGTTATCTCACCGCACTCGTTGAAATTATATTCTAAATTCATTGTTTTGTGATAGTACTGAAGATTATGAAAGAGTAGCCACAAGATTGTAAATATGTAAATTAGTAATTATCTATTGAATGATTTTAATACATCAATTACATTGTTATTATTTTACTACAGCTGCTGAATGTTGTTCTTATTTCTAATGTTTACTTTGCTTTACCATTTTGTATAAGTTTTGTGGGTTGTATCTGAGGCTTTCTTTACCTTTAGCTCCAGCGTACAGGCCATTTGGATCGTCTCTTCTGCTAATTGTTTTTGCCACCTCTGAGGTAAGTGAGGTGTTTCGGTAGCGGTTCAATACTTAACTAAATATTCTGTGAACAGTAGGAAAAAATCTAAGATATAATCTTCATATTAAAACAGAATGAAAAATAGTACAAAACTATATATAAGTCTTCAGTAAACATTCATGCCAAATTGAAAGAAACTCGAGCAATGTGTTTAGTCTCGACTGCGTAACAAATAAATTTACAAACAAAATGAGGAAAGTGAGAAAAGAATTATCCAAAATTATACTGCGATACAGAACAGGAACAGATTCATGTAATATTGTTTGAAAATAAAATAGAATTTCAACGCTTCTAAAATTACTATATTAAAAACGCATTACATGGTAACTAGAGAAATGACTTGATGCAGGACTAAAATGAAGCGCTAATTAAAAAAATTATCCAAACACGATCTGAACCCTACCAGCCTCCGTTATTGTTAACAGCTCTCTAATCGCAGTAAGAGGGTGCTACTATGTAAAGACTAAATAAAACTACGGGAAACATGCTGACATGTTATGACTAGACTTCGGACTTTTAGGTCGCTAAAAATGCTGTTTTAGGTACCTAAAATAGGCTCTAAAAATTGGAAAATAGGTTCTAAAAATCGTAAAATAGTGTCTTATAAAATCGTTAAGTTGCCAATTTTCTTAAATATCTCAATTGCAATGCAGAATATCATATTTATTGAAGTCGCCATTTATTATTAATCATGATAAAACACAGATATAGGCCTTTGGTACACAGAATTATATAGACCCTAGTACTAGGGCCTGTATTACTACCATAACAGTGAAAACCTAATTCCTGCGCTCAGAAGCTACGCACGCTAGCATATTCAACCCCTTGTATCCCTCAGTGATTCAGGGAACTATTTTTTTTTTTTTTTGTTACTGTATGTGGGAGTCGGGAGAAAAACACTACATTTTTTGGGAATTCCAAGGAATTTTTCTAGTGAAGACGAAACATTCCTTATTATTTAACCACGTCATAAATGTGTCATGTACTGCACATTCCGAGCTAAAAATTTAGTAGGAACTGAAAATAAATGCTAGAATTTATAACAGAAAAATAACTTATTTTGAACTTTAGAGGAAAAACAAGCAAAAAAGGCAATATTAGGCTCTAACGTAAAAATAGGCTGTTTTAGGTCATATAAAAGTATCAGTTTTAGGCATAGTCACTTATGAAACATGCATATACAAGTTTTCGTCCATATATCACTTAAGGATTAAAATAGGTTTTTACCTAAAATCCGAAGTCTAGTTATGACAGATAATTAATATGCCTACTGTGAGTAAACTGCAGTGAATGGCCAACTGCAAGCACTTCCCGTCTATATTACCTTTCAATATACTAATTTTTATTAGTAAGTTATTCGTATAATTTTAGAGACAAAGCATGCGGATATAAATTGACAAAGTTCAATGCAGGACTCCTGAAACAATTCCACCTCTTTGTAGTGGGAGAACAGTATTTGCTAGTAGGACCACCAGCTGGTTTCCATGCAATCAGTTTCGGTTTTGGGCTCTTTTGCTATATTTGTAGAAATTAATTGATTGAACTCTGCGGTTTTGCTTGGAATGAGAAACGTTGCATCAGGTAATAGAAAGCATTCCAAACAAATTAATGCAGCAAACAGTTTTACAACATTCGCTGGACGAAATTGTTACCCCACAGTCAACAACGAAGTGATTTAAGTCATTTCGAATGGAAAACATAGTTGATATAGGCTACTGCTACATATATGCTTTACTGTGTTAGAATTCCAGGAGCTGTTTGAGTTCCCATTCCCTATCAACAGTTAAGCTGTACAGTTTATCCAAAAAATTAAGTATATATTTTACAGACATTTGTTAGGTGTAAGGTGTACAGTCGGTCAAATAAAAAACGTCGGGCGGTATTTGATTAAGTATCACGAACGAGCATGTGCGCATGTACAGGAAGACTTAAGGTTAGGTTCACACACGCCTCTTGTCTATCCATGTATTTTCTTGATTATTTAGTCAGTTTTGTTCCAAAACAAACATGTATAGAAGGCTGTGGCTATATGCCTCAAATCCGCCATATTCTTGGTTGCAAATTTTTATAATATTAATAATTAATAGATTCGCGAGGAATATGTTTATTCAAGGAGCATTTTTTAAAGATTTTATTTTATAATACCGGTAGTGCAAAATCAATAACTTACGCTCAACTTCTGCAACAAATCTTAGCATCGAAATACGCGTCCGGCCAGATCAACGTTTGCTATGAAAACTTCCGGTCGCATTATAGTCAAGTTCCCTCCTCTGAGCTGCTCTTTCATAAATATGGAACCTTCTCGCTGCTTCAGAGACCGAAAAATGCAGGTCAATCACAGCCCTAACTACACTTTCTCTCACGTTAGCATTTGTATGTGGCGATGACACAAAGCAAAATGAATTATGACAATGCATTAAGTTGAATATCGTGTGTTGCGCTTTCCGCGATTTTCATTTTTTCCCTCCTTGTTCATATTTTCCCTCCTGCCGCATGGCCTCATATGTTCCGAAAATGACCTGTATTTTGTGTTTTTTATAGGAAACTTGTGAACTAATGCATCAAAACTTTAATTTTAACAGCATACGAGTCCCGACGTTTTTTATTTGACCGACTGTACATGGTAGCTCATTGCAAGGTAAGTTGTATAAGTTTAGGCCTACTGTGTGATTTCTGCTGGAGTTCGTGCACTGACTTTGTGAAAGCAGTTAAGCACATTATTTTTTGTTACTCCTAAGTGAACCTATGAGGGTAAGTCAATAAGTATCCGTGTTATCTTTTCAAAACTGTATTGCAGTAACAATGCAAAATTTTCTATTACCTCATTTTTCACCATAGTCCCCTTCTCAATGCACTTGATCCATCGTTGCAAAAGATTCCTGATGTCCTCAGATTTTTTTTTCGACTGAGTACCAAGTCACGTATGCACCACCCTTATGAATAATGTCATATGCAGAACCATGGGTAATTTGAATATGGTTTTCCACTTAGACAGTCTCTCTTCGGTTTGTCTGAATCACGATACGCACTTGCTCAATGTTGGCGTCACTAGTGGATGTGGATCACCGTCCTGTTTTTTCCTCGCCCTTCCTACTTGTCCGACCACTTTTGAACTTTTCAATCCATTCGCACACGCTTCGCCGTGGTAAAACATTGCCCCCATATTGTGCGGAAAGTCTTCGATGGATTCTGGCTCCTGATACATCTTCAGACGACAAAAAAAAAAAGGACCACTGCACGCTGTTCTTTTTTGGTGCAAACGCTGAGCGGTACAGCCATGTTTCATGTGCAACAGCGCAATGTTCAGTGGAGTCATAACCGTCAAACATTCCACAAGCAAAGATAAATGAACAACAGGAGCACAAAGTGGTACAGCCAACCCAAAAAAGTGCGGATACGTATTGACTTACCCTCGTACATAATGTTCAGCATCCTACAAAGGCTACTGTCTAGCGGTGAGCGGAAGGCCGAGCTGGTGGCATAGTGGGGGAAAGACAGAGACGGTTGCAAAGCATGTAAATGCAAGTGCATGGTAAGGTAGTGGGGGAACGCTACTCGGCCTTCAGCTCGCCGCTAGACAGCTATTGTAATGTGAAAGGCGCAGGAGTCATCGTGGGATGGCATTCGGATGAAATTTCATTTCTATCAAGATGGACTCACAGGCATGTGTATTTACCCGACCCATTACCACACTGTGTGAGAGCCCGAAACAGCTGCCGCTGCCATAACACCCGCAATGCTTCAGAACTACTTTTCGGTCACAATCGAAAGATGGGAAGTGAATTACTATGTAAGGTGGTGAACGTTTTGAAAGTAAAGTGTAACAAACATATTCCAGGAAAAACGTTGCCAATAAATTCTGAACTCTTCTGAACTCTTTCAAGAAAATATATATACTTAATTTATGTACACTCAGTATCTGACATTAATCAATCCAATTGTCCATATTATTTAAAATCAATAGTGCCACTGGATGTTTCTCTGAACTAATAAGTAAGTATTCTGGTTGAAAAAATAGATGACGTTCTTCCATGAGGAATACTGTTAATCCGAACAGTAAATTAATTCGAAATAAGAGTATTGTTTCAGTATTATCCGTTTATTCAAAACAGAGTGAACTGAAAAGTAAGTATTTTGATCGGAAAATATGTGAAGTCCTTTCATGAGGAATACTGTTAATTTGAAAGATAAATATTGATTCATTATATTGATTAACAATTAAGACATTGAATTGACATTAATATTTATAAAGTTATTCCTCGGGTTCGCGAGCGAACCCTGGTGATCCCGTAAGGGGATATTCACAGCGGATTTGTTACCGGGATGCGCCAGTCCCCTATGACATTAATATAGTGTAGGCCCAAATCACTAACTTATCAGTTGAATTGTGGACGGGGTTTTTCGGTTGTAAACCGTGTTTTATAGAAACAACAAACAAAAATATGCCCTGCATTAATGACTAACAATCCTTTTCGAATATTTTATTGTTAACTTAGCAGAATATATAAGACTGAGCAGAATAGGTACATGAAGGTATAAGACTGTAGAAGTACTATCGTACTGCTTTTAAGTTGGCAGTTCGCTTAATCTGCGTTTTATTACGTTAAGTTCGAAGGTAAAAGTGGTGGATGACTGAAGTTAGCGAAGTTATAAATTATAATAAAAGGAGTCTCTACTTAACCCTAAGATTTCTTTGTATTTGCAACGTAAAAACTAACTTACAGTAGAATATAACTTACCATTTCTATTAAAACAGTTACCTACTAATATTTTCCTGATGTTATTAGCAATAAATGGTTTATTCTTACTTGAGGAGCTGTTCTACTTCTAAAGCCAGGTTAATATTCCACTCTTATTCATGACAATTGTACGGTACCTTAAAATTGGGGGCCTTAGTAAGGTTTACTACCTCCATAAATGGTTTACAAATATAATTAGTTATTCTACAAATATCCAGACAGAAATTATATTCGGAACTTGATAAGTTATGCCAACCCTAGAATGCTGGACTCTATCTATAATTTCATATCTACTTTTGTCAGCAATACAAACTTAACACGGCAGTTACTATTATAAAGAAACTTAATAAATTTGTGCAGTTTAGTTAATTAACACTCTGTTCATGTAAAATGTAAACACTGTTAGTGTAAATTAAGGCAATATGGTAATATGAGAACAATCCTAAAATAGATAGGCTACATGATATAGGCTACCTTATTCTATGGGTTTAGGTTCGAAATGACGAAGTGGTAAAATTCAAATCGTACTCAAACGAGGACAATATAATCCGGTTAGCATCGAATTCTAAAACAGCTTTGACTTGTGCCATTCAAAACGAGCCTATATTGAGCCAGCAGTGCGAAAACCGTTCAAGCCGCTAGCTAGATTGACAGCAGCATGGCATATAAATATGGAAATTGGATGTGGTGGTATAGGGTACGGAGGCTGGAGGAACATAGAGGACGGGGAAGAAAATAGAAAAGGAGAGGGAAGGAGAGAGGGATACAAGGAGAGAGAATGGAAAGAGAAAGGTGAATAATAACTACAAGCTTGGCACAACTAAATTTCCATACATTCAGACTGTATTTTGAATTTCTCCCTACAGCAATCATAATACTGGACTGAAACAAAGAATTTAAATGCAAACGGGTTGGACAATTAATAACGATAATGCGTGTTGCTGATTTCAAATAGAGACATTTGAATTTCGAAACGAATGCTGAAAAAGCTGTTTAATAGTAAACATAGCTTAGAACTAGCCCTGCACATTTATGGATCTACATGATACACATACACATTTAATTATAATAAGAATAATAAATAAGAATAATTTAAGTTTGCAATTGTTTGTCATAAAATTATGTCCAATTCCGGCCATCCTTGGTTATTAGCTTAAAAAGGATGTATCAAGAGATCAATAGACGTATGATTTCTTGAGGGTTTTACTTGATAGCCTTTTCCTAAGATTTCGGAAGCATGACTGTACAGTTATTGTTCAACTTTTTCTATACTATGCTAAAATAAGTAAATCTTTACAGTCTTAGATTTCTTTGTATGATTATATATTTATGTATTATTTGTTTTTATTTTTAACGGTAGGCCTAATTTAATTTTGGATAGTGGTAATAGGTTTAGATTTCAACTTAAGTCCTCCACTTAAACAACTTTTTTGCGCTAGTGTACAGAGGCTCCTTGTTGCATACATAGATCTTTAAAATTAATGTTAACAATTTTAGCCTTCAGTAATACAGTATACCAAGGTATAAAATGACGAAAAATTAAATAAAATTGACAGGTAAGTAATATGAACTCAACCACAGATAATATATCATGTTGAAGCTACCTCTCAGATTTTTTAAAATCGTCACTCGGTCTAATGAATAGAAAATCTGTTATCGGGGTAAATATTTGTATTTCCCATACCGACAGTGCTACTGGAATTCACACAGTGGCAAACCGGTTTAACGAAAGTCTCGGAGGTCTTGACACCCATCCCAACATTTCATATTCAATAAGTCCTCTATACATTTCAATGATGTCTTCCTATTAAGAGCTACTGCATAATGTAAAAATGAGAGTTACATGCTGATCTAATGAAAATTTATGGTTTTAATTATGTACAAGAACTTTTGAGCGGATTGAAAAAATCACTAATATATGTCTCAATATTGAAATAAAAGGATGGATCCATGTAACCGAAAGGCCTAGGCGTAATAAAAGACGTTGATAATAAAGGTAATACGTAATGATTTTATTGATAAAGCTCAACCTGTACAACCCAACATTCAATGCTGAAACCCATTCTCAATATTAGGGATGCGAAAGGTTTTAAGCAGGGCCCGGATTCTAATGACATGTCATCTTTTTATTGATGCTGCATAGACATTGCCAGCTTGTAGATAAATCCTAATCATGGCCTCTAGATTATAGAAATGCATTTTTATTAGGTCATTTTTTGTCATTTTATGCGCGTTTACATTTTTTAGGGCATTTATTTCAATTTTACGTCATTATTCTGTCATTTTCGTGTCATTTGCTTCCTTATTTTGTCATTTTCTTGCATTTACTTTAAATAAATGACTAGGTTACTATAATGCAACATTTTTGTAGAATCTACTTTAAAAACAATTTTCTTACCTTTCTTCTCAAATGTTCCAACCCAAAACAAAGTTTTTAGACCTACAACATCCTTCCTACATGTACAGTTTTTACAATTATGTACAAATTAGTCTATATCTTTGTGTGCGCAGTAATAATTTTTATAAATAAAATATCAGTTTTTGTCATTCTTTGTAATTATTAAGTCATTTTCTTTAAAATTTAGGGTCATTTATAGGTTATTTTATAGGTCATTTTTCAAACAATTTTAGGTCATCAGAATCCGGGCTCTGGTTATAAGAAACATAGGTTAATATGTAGAATTAGTTTTCTTTCAGGCGTGTTCATATTATATTCGACTGTTGTAAAGCTCAGGATAAATAAAATAAAGAATGCAATGGAATAAACTCCACAGCAGGAAGAGAAATTCGCAGAGTAGCGATGAGGAGGAGGGGGTTGTTAAAAATTGCCGGGAATGGCATGAACAACAGTAGGAAATGATGTAATGCATTAGTATTCAGCGGAAGCGGCAGTTATGTCGGGGTGCCCCCATCGAATTGTGTCGCTGACATAAATGCACTGCTGTCAGGTATTCAAGTCATAATGGTCTGTGCTGGATTAGATGTACACACGCCGATACCCGTCATATAAATAAACATTTGCTAATTCGTCGAGTGATGTTCAGGCGACTATCTGTTTCTTTTCGGATACAGTTCAACATTTCAAGTATAATTTCTCCGTAAGGTTATTTAGGTAATGCGTTCGATCAACGCTACGGCCACTGGGATTATGTGATTTGCATAATACTTCCATAGAACGAATTAGCTTTCAGTCGAAATTAATACAAGCTATACTAGGATGAAGACAGGTCATTTGTCAATCTTAAATTAAGTACCATGTGCCAATTAGGCCTACATCAGTTGCCAATTATCTGAATCAGAGACCTTAGCCCTAACAAGACCTATAGTACACGTTATAATGGTACCATCGAAATTTATTCAATAAAATAAAATAAGATAAATGGACTTGTTATACCATCAACTCTCATTTTCCTTAGTTCTACCTCTATCTTTTAGGGATATTTAAGTGACCCACGCCGCCCGTGCCTTACAGGAGCGCGACATGTTGGGAGAGGGATTATCTACTGGATCACATACATACCTTCTCTACTCGACAAGGACATGAAGAGCCTGCCCGGATGAGTGATCAGCCCAATGCCACGGCCACTACTGAGACAACACGAAGAGATAGTCGACGAGACACACCATTCATAAACACATTCACTCTGAACAAGGCGAGGATGGGATACACATAATGACGGCCAGATGACATTCGGGGACCACGAGGACCTAAATTTACTCGACATTCGTCTTACAGGTGAGGAAAACGCTGGAAAACCTCATCAGGATTCGAATCCGGACTCGCTATGATGCAAACGCATTCCTTGCGCCATAGCAATAATTCCTATGCCTCTCTTGCTTTAAAGACCACGCCCTGAAGATAATACGGATTATGATGCATCTACATGACTGGGCATTAATAAAATAATAAGTTGTCGAGCTGTTGGTATCACTTGTCCATTTTACTTTATTTCCTAACAAGGCCTCTATATTGGAGTTTTATTAATATAAATCGGTTAAGTCTCACAGAAATGAAGTACCGCCACTTTCTGTACCAGTGTCCACCAATAGCGACGGACACTGCAACATTAGAGTATTTCAATTAAAACAATACGACGATTCTTTATATAATAATGTACGAGCAGAATTTGTTACAAAGCGCCCTGTGTTTCTTCGAAGCAAAAGGAATGCCTGGGAGTTCGAAGTTCATTGCTTTTGTTCCTAATAGTAAGGGGGGTTCCCCTTTAACGATCATTGGTCAGCATAATGTAATAAACTGGTACTGCAACTCAACGGAAGAAAAGTATACCATGTTCATTACAGTTGCTGTGACTACTTACTTAAAATCAAGTAGGCATACTTCTTCCTTCTCCCCTCCTCTTTGTAGGTACACTAGGATGTGCCCGCGGCTTCGCCCACGATAATTAATTGAAAAATTATAAATTAATAGTATAATAATTATTAAAGCATTATATTTATTAACAGTTGCACGCGAATCATTCTTAAACTAAACCATTAATAATTAATGAAACAGCTAAAATTCCGGCTTTAGAGTACATTCCACGATTAGAAATTGCCACCTGGGAAAACGATCTCACATTCGATTATGCAGTTCCAAAGATAACTGTGAACCACAGCCTTCTAAACTGTATAGGCTAATTCTCGTGCGTAATTCTCGAGAAGGCTGTGGATAATACGTATCGTTTTTCAACTGTTTGTTGACAGATGAATGAGATGTGAATTTTACTTGATAAATTCAGTGTAATTTTCAGAAATTATATAATTTTTCAAGAGAAGGAGTGATTGATTTGGATTATTATTATCAGCGATATTTCAAGAGTTAAATCATCAATATTTTACTGCTGTTGCCCCCGGCTTCGCCCGCCATTATTCATTGACTCAAGGATTTTTAAGAAATTTACACTGGTAGATTATTAAAAATGTTTGTGGTTCAGAGCTATGAAAATTGTAAGTAAAAATAAAATTAGAATATTGGTTCATTGTGTTCATTTCACTTAGGCCGTATATAATAAAGAAACGGTTTTTCCTAATTTTGTAGTCGTCATGAAAGTTTAGACTGCGAGAGACGAACATCGCCGAGTATACCCGATGTCTCACGAAGCGGGCGAGCAAGCACGCTATTTAGGGCCGTTGAATTGTATAAGAGTAGATTTACGCGGCCCACACAGCCCGGGCTTTAAAGAATCGCGACCCCTCGAGGGAGTTTCTATGGATCACATATATAGGCTAATTTTTTACCATATAAGGGTATAGAGGGGCTTCCCAAATGAGTGATCAGCCCAATACCGAAAACATAAATGATGATTCACAACAGCCACATACACTCATTCCGAACAAGGCGAAGATGGATGAAAATAATGATGGAAAGAAGATATCCGAGGACAAGAAGCGCCTAAAGATTCCCGGCATACATCTCATAGGTGAGGAAAACCCCCACCTAGGAAACTGACCCAACCAGGAATCGAACCCGGGTCCGCTACGTGAGGAGAGCGAACGCATCCCCTATATCACAGAGGTGGACTCAAGTAGACATTCCTTTAACAACAAAAAACAAAACAAAACAAAAACAACAAAAAACTTATTAAAACAGCTTACGAAGTAGTTTGAAAGTAGTTGTTGTACAGTCAACTCCCGATTATGGGGGTGCGGATCAACCGGATTGCGGATTAACCGTTGAGCTATTCCTTTAAAAAATATTTATTATTTTCTTTACTTACAGTACGTAAGGAAAATGGGGTCAAAAAACAAAAATTGTTAACAGACTATTTCAGCAAAGTGTAAAAATTCCTTGAAAGTGCCAAAACCAAACTGTTAATACGGTAGTCTTAGTGTTTTATTGTTGTGCTGAAACAGTTTGTGACCTCTGATGGTGAATGATTCTAGCACTGCAAGACGTTTCCACACAGGCCTATGCAAGTTTTAAATAATTTTTCAAATACAGTACAGTAGTAGGTATAATTTTGTTTTAACCGTGTTTTCGTTTATCCGTGAGGTGGCTACCACCCATTATCCTGGATAATCGGGAGTTGACTGTAGTTTTAAAATTCAGAGTGATTTGATATCAGATAAAAGTGCTCCTGGAGTGCGGTGTGATGAATTATCGGGAAGTGAAAACCTGACGACTCCACGAATCTGATCCCCCATCGATTTAAAACATAAAATTTCTGGAGAGTATCGGATTTTTTAAAAATTTTCAGATGGACATGAATTGAAGTTGCGTGATACACTAATTGAACTTGGGCTGCCTGTTCAGAAACAGATAAGCTTATGAAAATGTATTTCATCGGGCGATAATTTTGAGAAAATAGGCGGACCCAGAAAGAAAATAATCTCTCTCTCTCTTTCTCTCTCTCTCTCTCTCAGCTTAACTTCTCCCATTGTAGAGACGTTTATGTGACCCACTCCGCCCGGGACTTAAGAGGACCGCGACCTGTTGGGAGATTACGTTTGGATCACATACATACTTTTTTGTAGACACGGGGGTCTCCCTGGATGGGTGATCAGCTCAATGCCATGGCACCTCCAAGAAAATACGAATAAATAGGATTAGACACACTAGTCACACACACTCATTCTGCACACGTCCCTGATGAGAAGCAGATTATAATGACGGCCAGAAGGTATCCGGGGACAGTCGCCTAACAAGTGAGGGGGGAAATCGGAAACCCCCACCTAAGTAACTTGTCCCCACCGGGAATTGAACCCGAACCCGCTGCGTTAGGAAAGCTAATGTGTCCCCTGCGCCACAGCGTCGGACATTAAATTAACCAATAGGCTAAACATAAATAATTCTCTCCTTTTGATTATGTATTACATTTATGAAATAAGTTAATTTATACAGAATTATTTAGAGCCGTACTCATGTCCATTCTTCGTAAGAACGAAACGAAACTTCCCCAACAAATATTACAAATAGTAATTACTTATCTGGCAGGCACCCGGGTAAATAGTATCTAGGTTAAGCCAGGCTTTAATTAACACACTATGTTGCCATTTCGTTAGGAAATCCCCTGAAAGAGCCGATAAAAAGTTCCAGAATTTCTGGTATCGGACTGACATACTAAATCAGTGGCACTTTTATCTTTTTATTTTTATTTTTATTTTTATGTCCAGTACTGTCCATTTTAACCTCTGTATTTTGAGTGATTATTTAATGATAAGTACACCTGCCGAATGTCATAATCGTGATTTTGTAGTCTATTATGACAGGATAGTCACGCTTTGCACAAGGTAAGTGAATTCCAATCCGTCGTTCGCTTCTGCAAGTGAGGAAACTCCAGAAAACTCCAACCAGATTGGCCAGCCAGCGGGATTTACTGCCTTGATCACCTTGCTCTGTGTTGTGTAATTTACATTGTGTAGGTACGCCGTGATACGGTTGGCTGAGCCAGTGTTATTGCCATTGGAAGATTATTATGTATCAAAACAATTAGTAATCGTGAGCCGACAGTTTAACAGTAAATATCCTATACCGAGAAATGTATTTTATAGATGTTTTTCTTAATGTATTCATTTTATACAATTAATTATAAAGCCAGCATAATTACATTAACATACAGACTGGGGGAAAAACTGGGGGAGATAACTATGATAATCGATATGCAAAAATTTATTTGTTTACATTTTCAGACGTCAAAAAGATCTCTTGTTTAACTTTTCATATTAATTCGATTGTGCGTGTGGACGAGGGTGAGGAAGAGGAAAAAGGAGAGAGATTTCAAGACTTCATAATAGCCTATCTTTGTGGCGGAGCTCGGCGAGTATTCTCTACCACAGAAATATTTCGAGCTCGTTTTTCTTGGATGTCTCAAATAGGTAAACGATTTCTTAAAGTACCGTATATACTTAGACCTCGGAATTTTAGGGATGAAAAACTTACAAGGCACCTAAAATAGGTTACAGAATTATGTAATTAGGCATTATTCTTTAATTTTAAGAAAGAAAATTTATTTCTGGTATCTACAATGGGCCACAAAAGGTTAGTTATGCAAAAAGTAAATACTTGAACATTTTTATGTAAATAACTATAAGCATCACATGTGATTTGTTTTCGTAATTAGTAGCATATAATATCAACATTTTCTCCAAATTTTCAACAGTTAAGCTACGTCTTTTGTCTGTTAAAATCATTTTACTGTTGACACGAATTCCCCTGTAGTCTTCGCACGACAATGTAGTGTCATTCCGTCCATGAGACACATTTTGAAAGAAATACGTTTAACTACGCAATAATATTATTAAATCTTTGAAAGTCCTGGAAATCACTTTAAAAACCTTAAAAATTATTTGTTTAGGCAGGATTAGGCACAAAAAGGAAGAAATAGGAACTGACCTCCATTTTTGGTACTTTTAGGCACTAAAAAACTGCTCCCAATGAGTATAATTTTCCATAAATTGCAAAGATCTGCAATTATTTTGCACATTTTCCTAAACTAAATAGGCATTTGCCTAAAATTACGAGGTCTAGTAGGCCTAATTAGCCACAGAATTTGAGTGGATCGATGAAAAAGATACGCCTTCTCGTATATCTCAACAATTTATACATCATTTTACTAAATTTCGCTATGTTTGTTTACGTTTTCTAAATAACATATAATATATTGCAAAAATATAAAAAATTGATTTTAAGTAACACGTAGTTATGATCATCTTACCAATATTCCAATAAATCCATTGGACGGTTTGGATTGTTCTTCATACAAACACATACTCGTAAATAGATGGACAGAATCCAAATACTCGTACATACTTTTCTCGAACATGTGCGACTAATCTGTTTAAAACATCTGAACATCCCCTTTTCCCTAACTTTCATATGGACCTGCTACAAATGAATTGACCTTTTTGAAGAAGGAAAACAACGAAGTCAGTCCTGAAGCTCAGTAGATTTTATGCTAATATCTGAACCAAGAGTCGCGGAATCCACCCTGGCGATTAAAAAATAATAATAATAATAATAATAATAATAATAATAATAATAATAATAATAATAAAGAATACGGTGGGTCTAGAGTCATCGAATAACCTCAAACCTGAATTGGTTCCATTGAACAACAATAGTTTGACTCAAATAATGCATTTCTCTTTTGTGGAGATAGGCTTAACCCATTACAGCTATATCCTACTTCGTGCTAAGAAATAAATGTGACTATTTAGCTTGAAACGGTTCGCCGTGTGGTTTTTTTAGCCCTTACTTTCAACTATCCAGGATTTGTCTGGGAACCACAAAACGACCGACCACGGTAGCTCAGTGGATGCAACAGAGTGTCTCTATCTTATCTGGGGGGATCTAGGGTTATTTGTCCAATATATATACAAGTAATAATGTCAAAAAGATTACTGGTATGATTAGGTTTTATTTCTGTTCAATAATGTTTTTATCAATTAATCACTTGAAAATTGGGTGAAGAGTTCGGAATGTCTGGACGATAGAACGCTCGTAATACTGAAGTTACTATCGAGGATTTTATGTAGCGATGACGTTCAATTATTACGTGTTGATACTGTCTGTATTTAGCTTCGTCGAACACAAGTACTTACGTGTCACTGAATTTACTTTGGTAAGAACTGTAAATGAGTTCTACCGCAATTCCTAGTACAAACTGTTTTGTTGATAATTATTTATTGGTACCGTATCAGGATCCTCCTGATTACGATACTATGACTTTATAAAATATAATATGCTTCACTTGGCACTTTGAAGCCAAGAAGCGAGAGAAAAATGTCCTGCACCGACTAGCTCGGTGAAGGGATCTCGTAGAAGTAATTGTCTCTCACGTGCGTTCCAGCGTCCTCCGTTCCTTAAGTCATCTTTCCCCACTTATTTCTACAACCAATAATAACTACTATTAGGGCATTTTACCCTGTTTTGCAATGAGAGATGTACTCTCATTGGTTACCTTCTTTTGAGCGTCTAAATGCTACTCCGAGTAGGAAGTATTGCTTCCCAGCTCAGTCAGTTCCCGTTATCGCTCAAGGATTCTTGGAACATCTATACAAAATATTATTCCCACTCAAAATTCTTAGTACCTTCTTTTGACTGTTCCTGAGTTCTATTCTGTCAGTTTTTGCCACAATAAGAGTGCACTTTTCTACAATGAGTGTCTCTTGTATCATGCTGTGGTTGAATAGCAGAATGTATTTCCCTCACTGTTTTTCCTTGAATTCCGTCTGAGTTATAATGTGAAGTTTTGCTAACTTGAAATTTATCTTACTGCAATGTTACTACAATATTATTTATTTATTTAATTACTGGAATTATTATCATTTAATATCTATTTCTTATAACCTTTAATTGTAATACTATCAATGCTTTGATGTATCTAATCTTATTTAATATGTTCAATAATGTTTGATATCTATTCTGATTATAATCATGTTTAATCCATGGTTATGATCCTATCAAGCTCACGAAACAGTGCGGAACTTCAACCAATTGCAAGTGTCTGTAGTCATAATTTTATCGTTTTATTTTGCATCACCTTCATTTTATCGCACCTACGAGCACTTGCTTTTTACGTAAATTCACAAGATATGAACACTGAAACTGTTCAGACCTGTAGCTTCTTTTATAAAAAACAATGACTGAAGACAGCGATTGAGTATGTTATTGTAAGCTGCATATGAAGAAAAAGATATTTGAAAATAATGTAAAATATTAATAACACGATATTATTGATTATAGCAATGAGGTTAAAAAAAACAGCTAATGAAAGTTGCACCAAGCGCGACTATAGCTGATGGCGAGATGATCGACATATTATAATAAATCGACTGTCTCGCCAAAGGCTATCTCGATAACAATTATACAAATAGCGTTGTGTTTTGTTCTTTTCGTGGTTTTAGTTATTCACGACATGCTTAATTCTATGAGTATTCGCTAAATAGTAACAATTAATTATAACTAGAGGTCCGGATTTTCTGAAGATAAATTCCAGATTAAAACTTAGACTGAACAAGATTTAAGATCCTTGCAATAAATAGTTTCGGCCGCCGCTTACCATAGACAGAAAGGAATGAAAACAAATTGTACCATGCCAAATCAGTGTTCACTTGAATATTATTTTCATATATTCATTATATATTAGGTTACGAAAGTCCCTCTCCGATAAGATAGCGAAGTATTCAATTACAATGGTAAGCGTAGCAATAGGGATGTTACGCTATCTGTCGTTAGTGGGCTGAGACCTGCTGCGGAGCTATTCTCAGTAGTCTTCACTTATCAGTTACTCCGCCTTATCACTATTTCAGCCAATTGCAGGATGTCACGTAAACTATTATTGGCTGTAGCAAAGCGAACGCTGACGTAAGTGAAGATGGAGAAACTCCTTGAATACATAAGCTAGTCAAAATTTACATGAAGTTAAAGCAGAACAGGAAATCAACATACTAGTCTATGTTTCAATGTCTGTTCACAGTCTTCAATGGCTTATCCAAGGAATGAGCCTGTGCAGAAATGAAAATGGGGGGGGGGGGGAATTCCAAAATACAACAGTTTTATTTTGGGACAGTAATAAGTGTGGTAAGTATATTATTTTAACTATTTTGTTTGTAGGCTAACTGAAAAGAGACGTTGAAATAAAAACTTAAGGTTTAATTTTACCGAAATGAAATAAAATAGGGAGTAGCTTCAAACTCTTCCCGAACCAAAATCCTGGCCACGTCTCTGAATCAGTCCTCAGTTAAAAGTTCTCTTGAGTATTATGTGCAAGCACTATAGCCCACGCAAGAGCTTCCTGAAAGCAGCTTCTGGTAGGCCTACCCCATGCGGATTTTTTATCATTGGCCTGTTATCGGATAAACTTTAACATCTACTGTCACCCATGCTCTTATATCAAAATTTTAGTGTTAGTGATATGAGTGATATCAATACTTGAATATCTCATACTTTAAATCTGTACCGTTCCCTTTCACCGCGACAGCCGTAAAGGCTATATTCGTCAGCACCCATAACAGTTGGCCGTGCTACTGACGTATTTATACGACGCACCTCTTTGCATGTTAATAGGCGTAAGAAAACCTACTTGAGAGTAATTCAAACAGTCTCAGTACGTTAGTGTAATCTGTTTTATACATCCTGGCATCAACAATTCCTTGTTCTCTGACTTGAGCTGCCATTTGTAGCTAAATATTTCAGGCGATGTATTGCACCATCCATTGAATTGCATTATATTATAATTAACTGTGCTGTGTTGTGACGACATGCATCCCCAGGGTTGCGTAAATCAGCCTGAACTTAAATATATACTTACTGTGCTCTTGTTTCGGAGAAAAGTGCAAGTTATTTGCAAGTCCTTGTCCATTTATGATTAATGATTACAACAGAAATTTTCAAATTAATTCTGCGCTACCAGTTTTCACAGTGAATAATATGTCAGCAGTGAAAAGGCTAAAAGATCTGCCACACACGACTTGAACGTAAGATCAGGGCCGGGAAGGAAAGCACTGAAAGTGCGAAGTTACCCTCCCTCTCGTCCCTACTACTCTCTTTCAATTGCAGGTAGAGGCAACTGCTTAATTTTAGCAGAACGAAAAATCAGCAAATCCACGATACAAAACTTCTAACTTTACTTCTCTTCCGAAGTAAACAAAAAAATTAACTGGGGCAGTAGGGGTACCTTCTTTCAGACTGGGTCTACATCGAGCACTTGTGACCACCATACATAGAGTGTGACATGCATAAATAAAAATTAATCTAAACAAAAATAGACAGATCCAGGAAAACTGAATTTTCATGTGTCAATGCGGTACTTAAATGGCTCCTCATTACACTCGTAAAAAATTATACACACAGTTTACATCTTGAAAAAAATTGTAACAATTAGTGTTTATTTTACTTTATTCACTAGTAAGATAATGTAAGAATTAACTACCTTGTTGTTAAGAAACCACAAAGCCAGTAGGAACGTTCGCTGCGCGAATGCATTATCTTCACATCCGAATACAATGGTCGGCCTTGATACTTTGGTTGGGCATCATTCGTATATCTGTGATTATTAAATTAAGGCAATTATGCTTGGACGCTCACCCTATCCCGGAAATGACGAGAGTATTACCTAATCAACACACTCAAGAGCTAGGTAATCTTCATGAATTAAAACTAATATTATTATTTAATTAATGTTTCATAAGTGAAATTATGGAAAAAAGCATTAAAAATTACGACGTGATAAGTTTTATAAATTACTAAAAACATTTAAAAATACAATTTAAAATAAGATTACTCTAAATTTCTGAAAAAAAGAACACTGAACATTATTGGTTATAGATGAGAAAAAGAAAATATTTAAATTGCATTGTCTCGAATTAATTTACTGATTTCTCTCTGGAATTCGACCAAGACTCTACGTCTCTGACTTTGAGAGGGATAGAATTTCAGAAGCGAACGAATGATCCAGTGAATGAGGATGAATAGAAGGTGTAAAGGGGTAGGAAGTACATGAATGCATTCTGAGCATAGGTTTAGATAGGACAAGTTTGGAAAGATATGATTGTGCTGAAGTACGAAGAAATTTAAAGAGGAGACAGTAAATCTTTCTCCAATCATTCAGAAGAAACCATGATAATATTTAGATGGCGATACATGATCTACATACACTACAAACGAATTGTATGCACATGTTTCAGCCTAAATTTAAAATCACGGACCGTATGGATGGCATCACAATAACCGAAGTGCAGCATGACTGTAGATTGTTTTAAAGTATGTTTACAAGGCACATTTAATATTTTAATCTTATGAATTATTGAATTCGCTTTGTTAAACGTTTCAATAATGTGATTCCCTCATGTTAAATGTTTTGTCTGTAAGAACACCACATTTTTTTACGGAACAACATAGATAAATTACTGAATTATGGATTTTAATGTGCGATAAATTGTTTTCACTAAGCTTGATTACCAGATGCTGATGTCCTACAATTACTTCTTTCAGTTCGTAACCGTCCCCGGTATGCCGGAATTTTGTCTCACATGAGTTATTTTATATGTCTGCAAATCTACAAATATAGGCCTGTCATATTTATGCACACTTAAATGCCATCGACCTGGACCAGGATCGAACCTGCAATCTTGAGCACAGAAAGCCAGCTACCCAGACCGACGCGTAGAGATGGTTTTGCTGTGTCATATACAATTAGTGATGCGCTGATGTCGTTAGTACATAAAGAAGACGGGAACGGTTCAAGAATGCTTCCTTGTGGAACTTCTACCTTTACGAGACGACTATAACTTAGGTTAGCAAGTTACAAAGTTCATTTAAGATAGCTACGCTATGATGTAACTACACTCGGAAATCCGGGTAAGCAAATAGTTGGCAGTGAAATCGCAAAAGCTGTGGAGCTGTAAAGGAAGATTTACTGACCAAGATTCTGATATAAGAGGAATCCGATAGAAATGTTTCTTGCACGAAGAGGTTATCGCTTGAATCTAGAGGGTGGACCGTGAACTACTTTCCTGATGAGATGATTAAGGCTCTCGTATTTACGTGACACAGCGTTGCCAGTTCGCTGAATCCCATGTTCGTGCGGGAAATTAATTGCAGCAAAGCAGCACGACATACGCCTACATGCACGGTTTGTATTCACTATACACAAAGGAGAAGGGACCCTTTTTGCATGATTCCATGTCCACAATTCGGACAACGCCTGATACCCTCTTGCCATTTCAAAAATATTTCATTTTTTCATTTCATATCCCTGCGGCTTCAAAAGATTAAACCATTGTCGATGTTTATGTTAATTGATCTGACCAAGTCGGTCTTGGCTTCCGCTTTCCAAAGCAAAAGCAACGTTGCAAAGTCTCTCATTGTTATCACTGATTTAAGTTCTTCCCTTGGTTTAATCAATTCACATGTGTTATTGTTTACTGTAACTAGATCTTGCAAACCCGCTTTTCACTCCACGCAAAGTAGATGGGTAGTTGTCACAAAACATTCTTATATTTTGATTGGCTCAGGTAACTATCTGATAGGTGCGGTACGACTTTTAGTTGAGCTGGCGGCGAATTTCTCCTAACAAAATAAACCGTCTGGGTATGCAATGAATAACTGTACTACGCCTTATTAGACCTATTCTGTGTAGCAGAACTGAAGAAAGACAAGCTCCACAGCTACAAGAGCTTCTAACTGTTAATCATGCAGTCCCGTTTTCGAATCTCGTAGTCTCAGAGAATTTTATCATTTCACTGATAGATTCCCTTGGCTACTATGGTCTGGTTAGTATAAAGGATATAGTTGTTATTTCTAAACCACACATCATCTTATCTATTCAGAATAACGTAGACGTTTCCTGTTGTCTCTACTTGTAGAATATCTGTATCCGCCAATCCAGGGAGAAGTTAGAAGCCCCACATGTTAACGGTAACATGGAAAAAAAATTCAGAAAAGGAGCTAAGTTTTGTAGTAACGCTATTAATAAACTACTCGTACTAGGTAGATTCATGTGAAAAAATTCCCAGTTTTGTCTAGCAGACAATCAAACAAGCTAAGCCTTGAAATAAGTGGTGAAATGATCTTAAATATAGTAACCTTGAGATTGAAATAGCAATGAAATAATCCATTATAAGAATCCATAATAGTCTACTTACTGTTTTTAACATGTATATTTTGTTATGAATTTTGACTTGCTCTAGAGTGAATTTCCTACAGTTTTCTACAAACTATGTTAATACTCTGTAAATTATAACACTGACTTAACTAAACTAGATTAAACTCAGCAGCGGTAATTCCTACGGGATTAAGGTCTATCAAACGGACCACTGCGGTACCGTACATACCCAGTATATTGATGGCTTTCTTGACCGAAGAAGATTCTTCGTTTCTCTCAAGCCTGAGTGTGCTTCCCGTTCCAAACTACTCTACTTCAGAAAAAATTCTAGGATATAATGGGGATTGAACCCTCACCTGTGAATTTATAGTCAACAACGCTTACCACTAGCCCATGCAGGCTATCAGTAATACTTAAGTGACTAGTCTATATTATTATGCACATACTATTAGGTTCGTAATATTTGTTAATTCAAAGTTATAAGCTATTTGCCTAACCTTAGGTAGTGACAGGTAGCTCTTGCGGCTACACCCTAACCACCGTCAACACCGTCAGGAGGACTGCACTGTTTCATGATGAGATCGATTCTATGTACCTACCGAATCTTGTGAGTGACCAGAAAAAAATACGCCATTTTAAGTTATAATTTTTTTTATTTCGCATATATTTTTAGAACAATCTAAATTTATATATGGATTGTGTAGGTTCAAATAAACATTACAACCTCAAAGATGGCCGTTATAGGTGTTTCAAAACAAAAAGCAGCTTGCAGAGTGTCTAAGAATCCCCGAATGTGTCGAATGTCTAAAATTCTGTCAATCTCCTGGAAGTCTAAGGGACCTTCACGGACTGTAACGGGAACACTTTACTTTATAACTGCATTGGTATTTAATACAAGCATGCAAATACTTGGGAGATTGACATCAGTACTGGTATACTGGCTATAAGTAAGGGCTAAAGATGGGGGGGGGGGAAGTTGCTCTAAATATTAATACATTAACATTTTGATTTTTAAATGCTGACAAAAGTGGAGTCTCTGCATTTTAAATTATAGCGGATATTTTTTAAGAAATAGCAATTCCTGGCGAAAACAACTTCAGTTGTGGTTCTTTTCTTCCTGACAACACACCAGCTTTAAATAAATCGATTCAAATGCGTCTGAACTCCACTTGTTATCTGTATGACATAAAGCTCCAGTAAGATATTATCCGACGCGGAGTTAGCTTTATGATTTTTAAGCTTGCAGCTGCTTTACTCAGCACGAGTGAACAGAGCAGACAAACATTCATAGTCCCAGAGGGAACGAACTAATCAAACCCAGGCCGGCTGGACAGAAAGCACAGACTGGACCCTAGTTTTATGTTTGCAGTTACACAACCAGTTAAACGCGCCCTGTCCCTCGGGGAGCAATGCATTAATAACTTAGGACTTAGTCATGGTCTTGTCCCCTAAATACGAATAGGGGATTGAAGTGAGGGATTGCTCAAAACTTAGACTATGCTGACTTCTTCAAAGAAAGAAGGAAAGAAAGAAAGAAAGAAAAAGGAACAATCAGAATAATGGATCGTACTTTTTTAAATAATCATAATTATCTTTTGGTACGACTATACTATAATACGCTTATTACACGACATAGACATAGCGGTATCATAATGATATCCATTAAAGTACAGAATTTCATTATAATACTGCTGATGCTTTCGATTAATATTGAACACTGTACAATCGTGATCCTTTGAGAGCAGCAAATCAAACTGCAAACAAACGACCTGCATTTAAAATAAAACAAATTCTGTTCGTGTTAAATATTAAATATTATACTTCAGTTTCATTTTACCTGTCCATTTATCTATCAGTTTAATTTACAACATTCTCCTATATGACCACATTTCAAAAGCGTTTCTTATCTTGCATAAGAGTGTTGAGTGCTATCGAGTTAAATCAGTGTAATTTCAGGTTTTAAAGTCCGTTGGTTTGAGGTTAAAATGCCAAGAGCATCCTCGAGTTCCACGCACACCGACACCTGCCATCTAACGCAAAAGATGAGAACTACAAGAACTCGTTAACAGCTGATGGCAGAGGTCAACCTACTCTTTGTTTCATGAATCAACATATTCGTGTTTTAATAAATGTCATTATAGATGGAAAATGTAGGCCTACTATTATAGATCGTTTTAGTTAATTGTGAACTACGGGTGGAACTTTTATTTCGTTTATTCCTTTGTGGAGAGAAACAGAATTTGCAAAATGCCCAATATTGAAGAAACTCTTTCGAATTTTCACCCTCCCCCTTTTCCACATATAAACCCTTTCTTCTTATCTGTCTTTCCTTCACACATACACACACACTCACTCTGACACATAAACTCATACACACACAGAAGGAAACATAACAGCAGGAGAGCTCAGGAGATCTCGAAAAGGTTCTCTAGGTAGTAGTAACAAATCCGTAAACGGACTAATATTATCTAATTTAATTCATTTGTACAAATGACAGCTGACTCAAAAAACCTAGTAAAACCTAGTACAAAATATACAGAAACTAATTCAACATTCTAACAAGTAGGAGTAACGTTTAAGTATTAAACAGAGTAAAATTTGCATAGTTTAACTAAGTATGTCACGGGTAGACCTAGAAAACCGGATAAACCTTGGTCGCTTTACCTGATTAGTTTGCGTCAAGCAAAAATTATAAATAAATAAAAAATTATTTAACCGGGAGTAAAGCTGCGCCGCCTGTGGGTCAATCGGTAGCGCGCCCGCCTTCCACTCCGGCAGTATGTGTTCGATTCCCGGCCGGGTTGAGGATTTTTCAGTACTGGGTACTGAAAACCCCCTTTCCCGGGTTAAGGCTGGGTGTGAGATTTGTCCTCAGGTTTAAGTGTTAGATAGGGGTCTGGCGTGCCCCCGAAACAAATCTGCTGAGTATATCCCCTTAAGGGATCACCAGGGGTCGCTCAGATGGAACTTCCATTCATCGCTCTTATGCTTCTGAGTAAAGCTGGCTTCTTATTTTGCTAGGGGTCTGGACATGTGCAATATGGTAATTCCAAGTACCTGTTCAAACAAGTAGCCTTATTAAATAGCATCTGAAGTGATTATAATTCCATTAATGGTAATAAAGTATACTAAAAGTACTATTTGTTTGAAATGTATCTTTACCCAATAGATGTTGGGAAACCTATATAAATATATGATTCCTCAATATAGCAACAGATCCTCGGAGTGTTGCCAAAGTAACTTCTGTAATGTAGGATGGAGGGATTCCTAATATCTTGAATACGTATTTTTCAGGAATGTTGTAGCTGTACCTCTAAACTTGATCCAGGATGATTACGGAGCAAAAGTAGACAACTGAATGTACAAGTAAAAAGCACAGTTCACAAGAGTTCGTTTTTGAGACTGATTAGTTAATTACATACAGTAAAGTCAATTTGTGTCAAACTTTTTTTCAAGTTTAAGTCTTGTGATTTAGTGATTAGTATTGCTAGATAAATGGAGACTACTAATAGAAACAACAAGAGAGGAATGAGGATCTTTCCCGCAACGGCGCCGGTGCGATTAACCTATGAAATGACAGGACACAGTTAGTCAAGGTAAGTTTGTTGTTTACATTTGCTCCGTACACATCGTAGACCAAGTATAGTCACTACCATACGTCCGACGACTTAAGAGTTCTTTCAGACGCTATTTCTCCCAACATTAGAGAATGGTCTTAACAATTTATTGTATATGTGCACGTGACACAAATGGACAAATGTCCTCAAAACACAAAGTCACTCTTGATTACTACTGGCTCATTTTGACTAAGGAAATCGTTCTGACGTAAGTACTATCTCTCAAATACGAGTATGCTGTAGTAGCATTTCAAGGATGTAACATCAGCACTTCTTATACACAGTACAGTGTTACATATTCATGAATGTCAAACACCTAACGGTACTGTACAAACCTTGAACACATCTAATCAGAAGAGGAGAGAGATGCTTCGGACACATTCAATATTCAAGGCATTCTAAACATGCACACTCAATTACACACTCATATGTGTCTTGATGAATGAACATACGATTCCCGCTTGCCATGAATTTAAAATGATGTCCCCCTTTCAATAGAGGAGTGGGAAGAGTTGAATGGGATGCCAGATATTTACAGATCCCCTCTTACATCTATCATTATGAAGTAAGCATGCTAAGTCTGTCTGCAGGAGTGAGTCACTAGTCTGCACGTGCAATACACGTATGCGTTCGTGAACCTTCCACAAGAGGGGAATGATAATGCAATGTTATAATCAGCCCATGACCTTTCCTAACTATTACCGCTTTCAACCACTATTCCCCCTTTTGTAATATCGAATACACCTGGAATATCGAAGCATTACATTTAAATAACTGACCAGCATTCCTCTTCCGCTGCTGTTAGCTACTTAATTTTCCACACCTTCTATAAATATATTTTAAAATAATTATTCCATTTGCATTTACACTCCCTGAGAAAATAATATATAAATAACTGATATTTTATATCATCATAAACTCATCTGCCATGCATTACATCATTTGTATGTAATGGAAAGTTCTCTCCGCAGTTTTATTTTTAATCACGATAAGCCAGATAAAAATGCATATAACTTGTTTTCACAATACAAACATACCCAAAGTGGAAGACAGGAGGGTAAAATAATTAAATGATATTAAAAGGGATCTATAACTATATTAATCTAACTTTATCAGAATTTTATACTACACGTAGTAGACATTATTGTTAATTATTTGCAAATATTTTTTTTTTCTGGGATTAAATCACATAAGTTGCAATGGATTACACAATAGATTCAATTTATGTTTTATTATTATTACTACGTTATCGTACAAAAAATATAATTGCAAAGTGCATTTGTTCAACAACAAATATATTATATATATATATATATATATATATATATATGTGTGTGTGTGTGTGTGTGTGTGTGAAACAGACCATTAAAGATATACAAATGTAAATTTAAAGCAAGGACTTAAAAATATTTTTATATTTATCAAATGAAGCAGTTAAATTAAATAATACTGCAACTTCTGATTGAGCAGAGCTCTTATTAGAAGGTACATTCCACCGGTTAAAGATCCGAAAAGATTAAAAAATGTAATGTCAAACAAAAATAAAGTTTATTTTACACATAGTTTGGAAAAATTGAATGGCTCCTTTGATTTTTTGATTGGCTTGTTGACTCCTTTCATTCTAATACAGAAAAGAATTATAAAAATCTGTTTAAAAAGGCATATAAAATATCCAACAGATTTGATATTTCCTGAATTTAATGTTATGACTGTAGAACAAATTTATAAGCTCACACTTTTAAAATACTTTCACAAATACCGTAACGTAGCCTACATGTATCTGATCCTCATAACTACAATAGTAGAAGAAATAAAACATTGCCCTTAACAGAACCAAAATACTACACCACTTCTGGCGCCAAACATAACAATTATTATGGTCCAAGACTCAGTAACTCCATAATTAGATCACATACGGAAATAGTACATATGAACAACAAATAATTCAACAAGTTTATCAAAAATATTGTTTTTAGTTTAAAATTTACTTCAATCTGTAATTTTGTAGCAATTTAAGGAACCACTTCATTTGTTATATCACAATATTTCAATATTGTTCTTCATATTTTCCTATTTTATTTTTATTTTTTCTGTTCTTTCTTTTTTATATTTTTTCTGTAAGTTTTGAATTCAAATTAATTATATTTTCTTTGATTTATTTGTATTCAATATGGTATTCATTTATTTGTATTCAATAGTTTATTTAATTGTGTACTAGGTATTGTAAAGAACTGAACTCTGCCCGAGCACGAGCGTTGCTCATTCGGGTGGTCTTATGTTGTATGTTGTATTTGTATAAAATAAATGTATGTATGAACGAATGTATGTATGTATGTATGTATGTATGTAAAACAAATAGATAAATGTTAAAAGCTCGTTTCTACTGGATGAATATTTTAAAACTTATGCTTCATACATTGTACCAGAACAGAACACTAGTTTAAAGATTTCCTGTAAGTGTTTATCAATATTTATTCCATCAGCCATATATTATCAATAATTTAATTTACCATTTAAAACAAAGTAGAGCTAGAGTATTTTATTTCACTATTTTTTCCCTTTCGCATCGGAGATTTTGCACTCCAAATGTGGATGAAGTTATATGTCAACATGTATCAATGGTAAAATCCACATACGAGTATGTTTGAAACAGTTTACATTATATTTTTAAATCAACTGATGACAAACATTTGAACATGAAATAATTGCTAGTGTCACTACTATTACTACGATAACTGCTTACAAACATAGAATTACGCAGTAATTATAATTGCTCACTATCACAACGTGAAAGGTGTGAAACACCGTGAAATAAAAGCAAATAATTAAAAATAAAACAAAATATAAAACTGTGTTATTGTAGAGTTTTACAAGAATGTCGCGAATATTAATAGGGTATATTGCCTTAATAATAATAGTAATAATAATAATAATAATAATAATAATAACATTAATAATAACACAAAACCAAGAATAAACTTAACTAAAAAAATTAATCAAACACACCGCTTTAGCTTTTCCCTCTTTCCAAATATCGAAAGCAAAATTAGCGTATGCTATTCTTAGAGAAAGTATAAAAAGCACGCAAGTATGTCCCTTACATAAACGTGAAATAGCTTCGCTTTTAGAATGGTGAACACCTCGTTGGTTCTTTGGTTAATGTGGCTAGCTACAAATCTAGTGACCCAGGTTCTATATGTGCTGTGAAATTATAGGTTTTCGATTGGATGGTAAACCGACTTGAAAATATCATACACAAGAACTGTGTGAAAAGTTGTCAAAAGTTCTGTTTATACGAGGGTTGGAAGTTTAATAGTGGCAACACATCTATAAAATTATGGTGAATTACAGGAAGTTCAAATCCCTTTTGTTGGATGTTGGCTGAATATCCAGCATACTTCAGAGCAAATAGGAGCCTTCTATCACTACGAATGGCTTCACAGTAACCAGAAGAAATGGAGTTGGCTCTATCAACCGGTCTAACATGAATTTTGATTGAAAGTCAATGATTGAAAATAATTCAATACCTTAAAATTATTCTTGATTCACAATAATATGCAATAACATAATGAAATGTTTCAGATTGGTTAACAAATTTTACTAATTATGATGACTGATTGAGTGTAACACATGATTCAACCTCCGCCGGAAGGAAGCGAAGAACAGGTGACAGGCTTTGACTCATCTTGCTCCATTATGTTATTGCACATTATTGTGAATCAATAATTTTAAGATATTGAATTATTTTAATCATTGACCCAAAATTCATTTTAGACTGTTGATAGAGTCAGCTCAATTTCTTCTGGTTACGTGAAGGCATTCGTAGCGATAGAAGGCTCCTATTTCCTCTGAAGTATGCTGGATATCCAACCACATCCAACAAAAGTGATTTGAACTTACTGCAATTCGCCTGATTTTATAGATGCGTTGCCACTATTAAACATTCAACCCTCGTATTAAATAGAGCGAAACAGCTTGTCCCAGCAAAAGCACTGTTAAATCCATACTACGGGCTTTTCCATTCATATTTGAATTAAGGTATTTTACCATGGGGCAACAGTAAAGAGGCACAAGATGGTTTTTAAAAAGCTGTAACAAATTTGAGAGGACTATTTTCAATGCATTTCGAATTTTAACTGTGGCTTCACTGTATCTCTTACCGACTATCATTCGTTTATGAAAATTATATTATTCCGTTCTGTTTTACTGGTGTAGGCCTACTGCCTACAATATTAGATGCAGATGTAATTTGGTCGTTCCACAGTGTAGCTAGCAAAATTGCTACTGTAGTCATAATGCCTTAGGTATTAAGTTTTATGAGTTTATGACAATTGGCTCTAGAAATTTCAAATATTAAGTTTTGAAGAATTTTCAAGACTTACTTTTGCGAAAAAAAAAAACTTTTTACTGTTAAAGAATATGTAGGAACTGTTTTTATGTAATGAATTTCTTTTATAATATTAGCCTGCTAATATTATGCTTGATTATCCCTATTGCATATATAATTATGCTCAATGTTGTAAACAAATAAATAAATAAATAATCCTTGAAAATTTCTTGAACTTTTCTGAAATACGGAACAAATGAGGAACTTAATCTCGAAAACCATCAAAAACAGCGGTGGTCAATGGTCATTTTACCAACGAATCTTAAATGGAGCAGCGACTGACTGATAGGTAAATTGTTAATATTTTCAATGATAGTGTACAGAAGTTAAATCATATACCCGAAGATAAATTCAATGGCATGAGATAGCAGTAACTTCTACGTGAAACATTCAATTTTGTTAAATCACAATGCACTGACTTGAAAGCTCTCCACATAATATTAAAATCAGGCGCGATACCCAACGCTGGTATCTTCCTGTCCTTACAGCATTACATACCATTCTAATATTTCATAAAGCTTCGTATTTCAGACGATTTTACTACATACAGGGAACAAATTCAAGACAGTTAACAAGCTGAAATTATGAACGGTTCATTCGATCTTTGAATGAAACCTATGTCTGCACCATGATAAAAGTAATAAACTACAGCAGATTCAACGGCAATACATACCTTTGGGGTTAATACTTTAATCGCTGCGTCGTTTAGCCTAAATCTATCTTTCGACTTTATAGGTTGACAACAGGATTGGGGAATGTACACAGCGTGCGAACGCGTCGCCAGGGGTCCTCAAACAACAGAACGTTATAAACACACCTCAGAAATATACTTGGTATTCAGGGAGGGGGCCTGAGGGACCTCCCCCGGAATGGGGGGGGGGGGGAATTACGAAAATACAAGAATTGAATTTAGTAAATATTAAAGTTTTAAAATAGGATTAAGTTGAAAAATTATACAGTGCACAGAACCAACAACATTAGTTATTATTTATGCTCATTACCTATGTTATTTTTAACATATGTTTGTTTTGCCAAATTAAAGTGTCGTTTTAATTGAATAACCGTAGCTTAAAACCATTTTTTTCATTTTGTATAAGACTATTTTAGATAAGTACCGATAAATATTTTGAAAGAGTTAAAAGTTAGGATTATTTTGTCACTATGAATAGGCCTACACTGATTCACTTTTAAATAAAGTATTCCTTAAGCTAAATGTGTAATATGTGTAATTGTAGCCCTTTTCATTTCACTAAATTAAAATGTAATTTTCATTTACTACCGGTAATCTTAAATAAAGTGTTTTATTACTCTTATGGTATTTTATATCAGAGCAACAGTACTTATTAACAGTTGTAAAATTAAGCCTTCTATTTAATGCCTCTTGTTTAAAGTTGCTGTTTGGGAACAGTAAAAAGTGTAGTATGTTTTTTAAAGAAAACTATTTGGTTTGCAACAAAAAATACGTTAAAATAATTTTCAAGACTTATTTTTACCAAACAAAACCGGGGAAGAACCATAATCCTGGCTACGTACCTGCTGGTATTGAAATCAAATCTGAACTTCCAGATGTGTCACCATCGTTAACCACTAGATCGTGGAGGCAGTATTACAAGTAATGTTCGAATCCAGGGTTCATATAGTAGCCTATATATCTTGCAGTGCAATGACCTTACAAGACTACAACATAACCAACATGAAATGTATGACCTGGCAGTAACAAATCAATGCCTCAGAATCAATGAAGAGGATAAAAGAATAATCAGTTACATAAGAGAGAGCTAAGTGTAAGTTCAGTGAGATTTTACTGATCGACAATACAAATCTGTTAACCAGGAGAATGAAAATGCAACAGTAGGTCTAGGATTAATTACTGTAATCTATTATTTGTAGTGTCCTGGGTCGTTGCATTATTGTCTCATGCATAAAAGCCTAATTACTGATATGTCTGGATAATCAAGGACTTACTATATTTTATAGCATAAAGTTATTTGCTAAGTTTACTTATATGCTGCATGCTTTAACTACATAAACCTGTAGGCCATAAAACCAGGATATTAGGATTTATAGTTACACTATTCTCCGTTCCAGATGTCCTGAGAAAAAAGATGCGGAGCAATAATGAAAGTATGCGCCTTGTTTTGAATGCTCACACCCAATTGGGCTGCGGCTGCAGACACACCCCCTGCAGCCCTAAGGGCAATACACATTCTTTCGCTTCACAGGTCGACGGTTTCTTGTGATCTGTGAATATCTTAAAACCAAAGAGAGGCGAACGTGATTTTGAAAGTATTGTGTGCATTTTCAGTTTTACCAAAATTTTAATAAATAGGCCTATATTAAATTTTACCGATCACTGTATTAGGTGACAAATAGCGGCAACTATTGTCATAAATAAATATCAAACCAGGCATTTTACTTTGCGCCTGGAGAAAACATGAAAAGATCCCAAGTCAAACTGCCCCAACATAGGGTCTCCCAACTGCAAATAAGCGATGCTACCGACTCGTTTACTACGCATGTACAGTACTTATATGCCGCTTATGTTCATTAAAGTAAACAGACCACTAACAAAATCAGCTATTTGTAAAATCTTCTCTACTCTCTACAACAGCACGTAGGCCTATATTTAGATTTATTTTTAAAAAACCAGTGGTTCTATCTTGTTTCGGGTATAGACAAGGGTTCAAACTCACGAACTCTCTTTGAATATATAATATTCTGGAAGTAGGCCTAAACTAGATCAAACCTCTCAAAATGTTAATTTAACCCTATATATGTGTCCAATTACAAACGTTAATGTGCATGATACATGTTTAGTATATGATGTATGACGCCTACTTTTAATATTATCACGCTGGTATGTGTTAACAGATAATGGCAAGCACACGGTTGCAGTGAAAGCATTTTAGATCTGGATAGCTGTAGTTTTCTTTAATAAGGAATGATATTAGCAGGGTTTCCCCCAGCCTTCTCTGAAGTGAATGAAGGTCAGGCATGTGATGACATATGAATCCAGGGTTCGAGATAATTTTGTCCAAATAGGGTTTAAACCCACCCCCTTCGCCTGAGATTACAAGTCGGGATCAGTACTTCAGAACACGGAGGAGTTCATATATCCGAATACAAAGTAAATTGAAGGCCAGTGGCAAGGGATAATATTAATACCCAGAAATGTAATCTGGTAGGTTGTGACGAAAGGCGTAAGATGGGAAGAAAAATAAAGTTTAAAAAGCTCAAGAAGAATGTAGAAGTATACAGCAGGAAAAATCAACACAATTCATGCGAATGCAAAACGGGTGAAAACATTCTGAAGATGAAATAAGAAAGAAAGAAAGAAAAAAAAAAAAAAGGAGTCTTGAGAATTCTGACCCTTTGTTACATCAGTTTACCTGATTTTATTAATTTGTAGGAAAGAGGGGTGAACGACAGTGATATCCTGTATAATCTGGTAAGTTTCTGTATAATCCCTTTAACGTGCTAAATTTTTCCCATAACGGGCTAGGCCCATAAAATGAAACTTACATAGACTGAGAGAGTTCTGTTAAACAATTTTACAACTCAAAATAACACAAAACCACATAACACGTTAGAAGACATACAAAAACTACACCAAAAGAGAAGACATTATGGGAAACTTGCATCATAAAGATTTGATATTAAATGCGGCTTGAAGGACGGAGAAGCATTGTCACCTTTACTATTTAATTTCCCTTTGGAATATGCCATTAGGAAAGTTCAGGAAAACAAGGTAGGACTAGAATGAAATATTATAATAGATTTAAGAGAGGTAGGATTTTCAAGGGATGGTTGGATGGAGTTAGCACAGAATAGGGTTGAATAGCGGGTTCTATAAAATAGCGGCAATGAATCTCCGGATTCCATAAAATAGATTATATTCCTTTAGAATTTATTTGAAAGGTTACTCCTTATACTTTGCGTCAGGACGAGGATCCAGCAGAAGTGGATAACCCCAGACTTCGCGACTGCGCAGCTCTACACGGGCCATGGGCTCTTCCTGGCCAACCTGGCGAGGTTCAACTGTGTTGCTGCGAAGACTGTGAGGAGGACACAGCCTACCACGCGCTGTACACCTGCCCACCCCATAGGGAAGCCAGACGCGAGCTGATACGCATCGCCACGGCGGAAGGAGTGCAATGGGCGCCGGAGCTGAGCTACTGAACCGGTAGAACGACCCACGAGGCCTTCAAGACTTTTGCTCGACGTGTCATCGAAGAGAGAAGAAATTCAGAAGAAGACTAACTCTGATTCCTCAGTGAACATAAACATTTTGTTTTCTTCTCTTTTTAGTCGCTCACAATTTCACTCTTTTGTATATATAAATTCTGTATAGACTCTGACTTCCTGATTGCCATGTTACTGTGTTGTAAATATTCACCCTTCAGCAATTCATCATTCACCTCATTATCCTCTAAGTATGTACAGACTGCTTCCGATTTTTTGTCATTTTTAGTATGTTGTAAATCTTCACCCTCCGTTAATTCATTACTAATAATTTAGGAATCGCGCACAATGTGCATTATCTTAACCTAAGACTTAACCTAACACCCAGTCCTGAGGGGATCTTTCACTACTGAAAAATCCCCGACCCGGCCGGGAATCGGACCCGGGCAGCCGGAGTGGAAGGCAGGCGTGCTACCGACTCACCCACGGCGGCGGACGCTAATTCATTACTCACATCATCACCATCTTCTATACGTATACTGATTCCTCCCAATTTATGTAATTCTAGTGTGTTGTGAATATTCGCCCTGCATCAACTCATCATTCACCTCATCGTCATCTTATACATATGTACTGATTGCTACTGATTCATTGCCATTGTACCATGTTGTAAATATTCACCCTTCGCTAATTCATCACTCACATCATCATCATCATCTACATTTATACCGAAGCCTTGAAACCTAGATAGCAAACTGTACACAAATATTGGTCTATGTATTATCTGTATTCTCCCCAGTAGTGTAGCCTCCGGCTGTGGGACTCTGGGTCAACTATGGTCAAATAAAAAATATATATATATAGCCTATATTTTTTTTTTCCTAACGGAACGCCACTTCAGCAATCTGTGTAAGCCTACTCAACGGATCATACAAAACAACATTTCCAGGCAATTCAGTCCGATTTATTGTGTACACTCAGTGATCTCTTTATAGGCCTAATCAACTTTCCAAGTAAGGCTCCCAACACAATTTTATCGTTGCAGTGGCATTTGGGAATTACTATCAGTATATTTAGACTTGTGCACATTTGACATGTGCTTGTTAACTGGATTTATATCTGACAAGGTATATTGTAAATGACTTCACGTGTCCATCTTAGCCTACACACGGCCAGTGTGAAAGAATTATCATTCCAGATTATTACCACTTGTACTATGTTTTTAATCTTGTACTATGAAATTTTAATCTTAATAGATCTCAATATCATTGACATATTTATTAGTACATTTTTTTTAATTCTATAAATACTCAGGTTCGAGGCCTACACAGGTTTTATGCATAAGATTTTATGATTGTTTTTTAATATTCTTTGGGCCTATTCAATAGCATTTAAACAGCATCGTACCTCCAATTCCACAATGTCATTTGATTTTTATGCGCTTATAATTAATTGTCTCTACCTATTAGCCTATTTGTGTTGGTGTTGGTCATAAACTTTGTTTACACATACTGTAAATCTTGTAACTGTTTCCAAAAGTCTCCCCGTCTGTTGTATAAGGTCAGTTTTCTTGCCGTATCTTATAAAAGGGTATAAGGAGTAACCTTTCAAATAAATTCTACATAAAACTCCTTTAGATCAAAATGAAGTTTATCATAGGTAAGCCCACAAGAGATGACGAGTTTATCGATAGATTCGCGACTGCGCAGCAGGAGCGAATTTATCTGATGAAACTCAACTAGATTTGGATTTATTAAGACTAATCCATGAATAAAAATGTAACGGATTATATAAATAATTATTATTTTCGTTCTTTGTTGTACAAAAACAAAACTAACAGCTGCGAGATCACGGCCTACTATGAATCAACCATCCATGAATCGATTCGAGTAATCATGTTGTGACCAGGGCTACCAATAGTGCATATAAGACATAGTTAACTTAATTCAGGTACGCTAACAGCAGAAGAGAATAAAAGCGCACGAACTGGCTTGCACCGAGTCGAAATTGTGTTTTTAATCAATGTACATTCATATTAGTTCAATTTCCAAACCAGCTATGTTGTATAAAATAATCTGTTTTTGTGCTGTTTAATGGCAGCATGTGACGTATTAATCACTGCACAATGATGCTTACGTGTCCAGTAACGAGCAGACGATTTTACCCGATAAAACGGCATCCTCGCGATTCCTACAAGAATATTGTAAGAGAAACGACCGTGATTGGTCTATATCCGAGGAACTGCTAAACGCTATTGGTCAATATCAAACATGCAGCGTATGAGTGGAATATTCAATATTTCTTTAGTTTGCTTAGGAATCGTCTATTGTCATTAGTAAGTGTTAAAGTGAAAGGGATGAAGTCACAATACTAAAAAATTCGGGCAAGAAACAGCGCTCGAACTAAAACGATACAGGATTGATGAACATACAAAGGGAACAATGGTTTAATGTGCTTCATTGTTTCCACATTACACGGCTTGCATGCCCAACATCTAAATACCTTATTCGGTCATTACAACCAACAGTGCAATATACCCTCAGGAGAAAATACAATTCTCTACACGGTAAAGCATACGAGAGGAAGATTTACTAGTAATCCTTCAATTATAAAACTCGTGCAAGGAAGAAACCTGTTACATGGGATCCACGTACGCTGAACCGTGTGGGTTTTCAATGCACTGGCTTTCTTTAATGGATGGAGGACCTAGTAAAGTATCAGTCTTCTTAGGATAATGCTGTTTTTAAAACTCTATAAATAATTTCCCGCTTTCTCGAAAACGTTTTCAATATTTAATTAGTAAGTTAAACAAAAAGTGTTTTTTGTCTTCGAACACACGAAACAATTCCAGAATACGTTCAATTTGGTTACTCTGAGTCTACTGAATATTTTGACTAGCCGGTGCCCGCGGTTATTGTTTTAACAATAATTAAAACGTTATATTTATTAACACTTCAATCGTTTTTATATAAATTACATGAATTACTTAATTACAATGTTACTTTCAATGGTTAGCGCATTAGGTTGGAGGTGGTACAAATTACAATAAAATAATATAAAAGGTCCGGCATTGTACAAAAACAAACTTTTTTAGAGCTTCCGGATAAACTATATTATGTATATTTTAGTTTTTAGCTATGATGTATAGCTCGGTTTACTACGCTGTGAGACTTCCGAGTTGTTACTCTCTGTTTTTATTAGTGATATCTTCCGTGTGAGAGCAGAAGGTACAAATTACACATACATCCCGGCATATTTTGGCTGATACGATTCGTTTATCTATACACTACTTTTTTTTATATAGTTGCTTAACTTTTTGTATTTAAGGGTATTCCCTAATTCTCCTGCCACACCCATTAGTCTCCAAGCTGACCTATCACACGAGTTGAGGCTCATTTATGTTCATTCATAATCATAATAATGATAACTGATAATTTCAACAATCACCTCCCCTATTCCTACTATTTATTTGCAAAAGAGTCGTGTAGTGGGTTTACTCCTAATTTAAAAAAAAAATTCACGGCATATATTTCTGGCCCTATGAAGGTTGCCATTTTCGGCACGAAAGCTAATACCAAATAGGTCTATATAAATTTAATTTATATGGAACAATAAAACATTTCTGAAATGATACTCCTAGTTGACTGTTGCCTGCACTGTTACTTACATTAGTAGGCTACATCCACGTGCACATCAGAAAGTATTTGGTGTGTTTACATTTGCTGAATTGCAATAAAAATACCAGACTTCACTCCGTCAAGATCGAGAATGTGGAATTTATTTGGTGCTGTTAGCAGGCAGGTTAAGCCATGTGATAACACAACGAATTCTTTTCCAGGTCATTGAGCGAGAACGTAGAGAAGATGAGAAATCAAAATCACTGTTGAATATATTGCATCTTGAAGTTTAATTTAAGATTAAGTTGTATTTTAAATTGTGATCCCATTTAAAATAAGAATAACAGTAAAAGTACATTAGCTAACTATCAAGTAGTATGTACTATATTTCCATACAATTTACTTGCGAATTGTTATTATCTGTTACCTGATATTTCTTAAATTGTTGCAGGCTATTTATATTTTATTACGAAGACTAGATTGTTTCGTATTCGACATTTATTATATGCGTAACACGACAGTACTACGGAAGAGTGAAACAAATTTCTTCTATTTTAATTCAAACGCAATATGTACTGGATGCCTTTTCGCTAAAGAGTTTCTTAGTTTCCCATAGGCCTATCTTATAAATAGTAATTAAGTTTCGATGAGAGATGGGTATAATATCACACACAACTTATATTCTTTATGAGAATGAAAATATAAAAACTAGCAAATAAAAAATATGCTAATAATAATAAATATATAATGCAGTAAACGTTGCACAAGTTTTACGTCATTTTGTTTCACAGCATCTACTTAGAATAGTGCGAATTTATGAGCGCTTACCCTTTCAGCAAAATGAATCAGCTCCACTTACCTAAAAAAGAAAACAAAAAGATTAGACCATACAGCAAATACCTGGTAAGCAAATGATTTAATTACAATTTAAGTTATTCATAAATGGCATTCTATCTCTATATTATTTTAATTGATAATGCCTAAAATCTTTCAGAAAAAAATGCCCTTCCAAAAAGCAATTATTATATGTAGGGTGTAGATTTTTCATGTTTGCATAGTTTTTCCCAAGGATACGCATACGAAGCATAAACTCATTTCTTGCTGTTTGAGATCTCAAAGCAAAATTTGATAATGCATAGCCTTTTTGAGCATACTTCCAACGACAGAGCCTATTTACATCTTAAGAGCATATATTTGCTTTATAATATCCTCATACAAAAATGAGACTGTAGACCACAATTTTCGGTTTGGCATGTGGGTTTTCTCTTATTTTTTGTCAAGTGCCGACATGGCTGTTGTTCCTATACGCATCTATATCGGTCACCTTTAAAATAATACTGCAATGCCATTACCGTTTATCGTTTTGTACTCTCTCCTCTCTCTCTTTACATTCCTTTCACAAACATAGGTACTTCAATGTTAAGGAAACCCTGTACACACTACTTACTTTACTATTTTTACTTTCTCTCAAATACGTAGTGTAGAGAAAATATTGTGATCGTGACAAAAATTGAAATCGAGATAACACCGGGAAAACAAGTTTCACGATGCCTAGAAACAGAAAAAAAAAAGTTCTTGGAATGATGTTGGTCTGTCGGTTTTTCTATGGGCAAGCACAGCGGGTAAACGGTCTATTTGCCTCTTTTTTTGAATTAGGGAGTTTTTGGAACTTTATTGAACCGTCCAGAATTTGGTTTTTATAACTAGAATATAAGGGGGCTTTTCATACAAATCTTTTTTTTTATTTTAATTTTTGAAAAAAATGTGTCTAACAATTATAATAAAAATGTAAAATTCAAAACTCCTATCCATGGCTAATAAAATGGCTACATCCGTTTTTCTGTATAAAAAAAATACTTAGGGTTATTTTACTCGTATCCATTTTCAATTTATGAAAACCTAGCACAGTAAAGTTGTAGAGAAGATTACAATGAACGTTTTTTGTTAAACACATTTCTTTATAAAATTAATTAAATAAATACGGCTTAAATGCGAATGTAGTAGTGTAGTATAAGTGTTTATCAAATTAATTTGCCTTTTACATAATCAAATGCAAACAATCGCACGGGTCCGCATGGACCGTACATGCTTATTCAAACAAGAAAAAGATATAGTACAAATAATTGAATAACTAAATACAACATAACACAAATTAAGCCTATTCCTCGCCCTCCACACCCGCTGCCAATTGCCGCTTTTTCAAACATGAGTTGTCTCGCCTTCATTAAAAACTTCCCAATTCTTTCCTCAACATTTTTGTCCGCCAGTAACTCCAAACATGTTCGTTGCTCCCTATTTGATTCCATAAAAGATATTGGTAGATATTTTTCCCTCCAATTTTCCAAACCTCTACAATTCGCCAAAATATGAAACCATGATTCTTCCCCCATAGGCCTTCATATAGAACAAATTCTCATTCCGTTTTCATCTGTGATCTTAATCATTCGCCACGAACCAAGCCTAATTCAACCGAGGCCCAGTTTACTGACTTTTGATCCTTTTTCTTGTATTGCTCCTTCCCCAATCCAATTTTAACCGCGACTGTAATTCAAGAGAAAACAGACATTGCGTTTTTGCCTGTTGTGTATTAATATCCTTCAAACGGTTCATTAACCTTCCTTCACACATTTCTCCTATTTCCCTGCCCATCCAACCAAACATATCCCATCCCTATTGTTTCTAATACCTTTTTTAATTTGGAAGCCCACGTATTTTCTCCTATCCTTAACTGTGCTTGATAACAAATTGCTCTAATTAGAGACTGATCCCTTAGCATAAGTTGTGACAAATATTTCACCACCCTAATTTTACACTCTACAGCCTCACGATGCGCTTCAAACTCTCTCATAATGCCAGAGTTTGCTGTGCCCCTCCCTACCCCCAAAATCCCTTTAAAAAATTTCGTCCTGACCTGATCTAGATTCCCCGTTTGTTCCCATCGCTATATCTCAGTCCCATACGTCATCGTCGATCTCACTATTGCCCCATACAGAGTATCCAGAACACCTATTGGCATGTGTCGAATTTTGCTACGTATCCGAAGAGTCTCCGCTGCTTTTAGTCCCGCTTTATGTTTCGTCACCTCAGTGTGCTTCGCTCATCGTCCGTCCATAGTAAGCGTCAATCCTAAATACACGAAGTTCTTCACGTTATCCAAAGATTGTCCCGCATACGTCCACGTCTCTTCCCTGCTATAAACCGATCCTTTCTTAAAGGTCATAGTCTTAGTCTTTTTTATATTAACAGTAACTGACCATTCCTCGCAGTAAGTTTGAAGCTTGTCTAATCCCAGTTGGAGTCTGTTAACCGTCGTTGAACACAACACCATGTCACCTGCGTATAAAAGCACAAGAACGTGTACATTCCCCAATTCAGGTGCTCCCATACGTATCTAACCCATTACATCAACAATATCGTCTATAAACATAGGCCTATTAAAAAAATAAAGGAGACAAAATACAACCCAGCCTCACCCCCATCTCGCTCACAACTTTCCGATGCCCTTGTACTGTCGTACTTAACACAAAATTCCTCTTTTTTATAAATCACCTGCAGTGCAACAATCATCTTCCCCGACATCCCTTTCATCCACAATTTATGCCATAACTCCACACGATTAATGGAGTCAAATACCTTCTTCAGATCTACAAAAGCACAATGTAGTCTTCCACGTTTTAACTTTCAATGATATTTGTCTCCCACGTAATGTGTCCAGAGGAAATACCCCATCTATGGTACTATGCAGTTCTCTAAAGACAAATTGAAATTTTGAAATTTTACTAAATTCCGTTACCCAGACCTTTATTATGCTATACAGTATTCTACAATATGTTTTCTTCATAATTGGTAACAGAGTGCCCCCCCCCATAATTGTCCGAAATTCCTATGGGTCATTCCCTTTTTGAATTGGCTGAATAATTCCCTTGCCCCAACACTCAGGGTAATTCCCACCACGAAACATTTTCTTGAAGATCTGGAACATCAGCAAACCAAACTCTTAACACTTGCAGCAGCTTTAAATACTTTAGGCGGTAACCCATCCGAACCCGGAGCCTTCCCACTTTCCAGCCTTTTAATTTTAATTGATCTCCTGTATAGTCATTTCTTCATCCAGCACTGGTACTTCCATCCACTCCTGCCTTCAATTGCCAACTGTTTTTCCTGTCATTTCCCGCTACCGAGAACTCCTATAAAATGTTCAAGCCATTTTCCCGGAGAAATTTCACAAATTGTCTGACAATAATACAATACAATTTCGTATTAAAACGAATGTCAGAACTTACATGAATTAAAATACGTATGAATGATAATATTTTGTTTTCCACAGTAACAAGAAAAGTATAATCTACTTATCGTACCTAAAAGCAGAAACCTCAATAATACAATGTTTAACACGTATATGTGAGAAAGTTTGTGCAACATGTTTTGCACTGTTTGTTATCTGTGTTGCTTTTGCATGCCACCGTTACAACAGTTGAAATAACTTTTTTCAGCTAAGATAAAAATTTTATTCAGCTTCAGATTATGTGTATTTTTTTTATATAAAGGAAAGAAATCCAGATTAGAGAGTGAAAAATGATACAATAATTATTTAAGGCGAGTCAATATAATATAATTGTTTTTTAGAAGATATATGCTAACAAAGGAAATATATTCACATGTGGAGATTAAAATAAATATGGTAATTTGTGATACATCCTTTAAAGTACGAAGAAAGATTGCTTACATAGAATAAAGGGATCTCTTTAGTTTGCACATACTTTCTATTTTTAGAGCATGTTTTCCTAATTCTTTGAGTAAATTTGCATGCATATTTCCATGATATTTAGTGCATATAAATCCGCGCCCTAATTAGATGAATATTTGAGGGTGTACGGGAAGTGATGATGCAGACTGGAGCGGTGAGAAGTACAGGTAGTGGAAGCAAACAAGAGTCCGTTTGAGAGATATGCGTCATACATAGTTAAATTGCGCAAATCATGTGCGTTTCACATTTTAGCTGCCATAATCTTGATTAGTAACAAAATTACAGGATTAAAACGCATTTATTCAAATTTATTAGCAAGAAACAATGCGCTGTGTAGTGTTATCTATAATGTAAATGTAAGTTCCATCCGATCGCGAGCTACCTCTGGTGATCTCGTAAGGGATATTCTCAGCGGATTTGTTTTCGAGGTGCGCCAGTTCCCTACCTAACACTTAAATCTGAGAGGTCGACACACACAGCTAGTCCTGAACTCGGGAAAGGGATATTTCATTACTGAAAAAAAAAAAAAATCACCTACCCGGCCGGGGATCGAACCCGGACCTCCGGGGTGAAATGGCTTACCTGTCATAGGTGGCTACAATTAGCGTAATATTACTGTTACAAAATCCCTCTGGATGGGGTAGTCATTAGTCTAAAGCAGCGTTTCTCAACCTTTTTGAACCCGAGGACCTCTAAAATGTCTAAAAAAATTTACGGACCCCTAATTTTACATCCCATTTTTAATAGAAGGCCTATATTATTAATATTTGGGGTATTAATTATAGGTCATTATAACGAAATATGTGAAAAAATTTTACTTCTTTACATTCCACTTGCTTTATGATATTCTTTAATTATGTCTGCGGACCATCTGCACCGTCTACACCACCTTCGCGGACCACCAGTGGTCCGCGGACCATAGGTTGAGAAACGCTGGTCTAAAGCATTAGCTTTGTTCTCAAGATTGCAGAATCGATCTCGTCCGGGATGAGCGTATGGGTATGTAAATGTGCTAGACCCAATATTAACAAAAATAATTGTTAAAAATCTTCCGCTTTTCGGTACAATCGTGCAGTTTCCCGTACACTAGCGCTCACATGTTAGATGCACATCCGCATTGGTGTAGTAATCTATGTATACAATGACGTTTTATTTTTATATCAGTCTGGTTATCAATTATTTTTATTTATCCAGTGTGATTAAAGCATAGATTGTATTCTGCGCACATTTCTGGCTTGTTTATACTGAATCATTAAAACGGAATTCAGGAGATAGAAACGGCACAGAGATAGGTATTTCTATCGAGAACGACAGGTATTTCTATCGTTACAGGATTTACATTTTCTCGATAAACCTATACTTATTAAAGGTTTCGGGTGCTCTATAGCCTCTCAATTTAAGTAACAAAACACCAAAACTGATAAGTGACCCTTGTATACATGTATACATTTTTAAACATATATAATCTTTACGAAATAATCTGATAATCTATTTTGTTAACCACGCTTAGGAAAATGTACAGAAAAAAATGGCTTCAATAATATGAAAATTTCAGTTATAGATCTATATACAGAAACGCGCTAAAAGAACGTATCCCAATGTGCTTAACTAGCAACACAATTATTTTTATAGTTGCTTGTAGAAGACAAAATGTGACAGGGTTCTAATACTTTGAAGGTCCATAATTTATTGTAGGCCTATGTGATTAATTTAAAAAATTACATGATAGAGCTGCTTTGAATAAAATGGCTGCCTTTTCACCAGTATCCCTTTCAAGCATATGAGAAAAGCCAAGTTCTCAAGAGCGAAATACGGATTCTCACATTCTGTTCACTATTAATTAATACTACCTGTTACTACACACCAACATCACAATAAACTAGCTCATTTCGTCGTTATCTCGGTATCCATGACTCCCAACATGAAGTTACTCAAGTCAAACACAAGACGGATGTGCAACTTAGTTTCAACACGAGACTTCGTATCAAGTTTCCCTCAAATGCATACAAAACTGAGTGTCAGAACAGTAACGAATTTACACAAGTGACAACAAAGCACTCGTTAAGCTGGAGAGCAATATACAATAGGCTATACACCAAACCAACTGCAATAACAGTTCAACAATTTTCCACAACTACTGCAGAAATCAGAAAACAAAAGCGACTGTGAAAGTGCAAACTAACAACGCAAACATCCCCGTCCATCAAGTTCAATGGCACATCACAAGTTGAGCACGAACAATCTAATAAACGAACCAATCATCCCACAGCGCCCCAATGTCACATCACCTGCCAATGTTGTCAGATTAAGTGAAGTTAGAGGCGCGTTCAGAAATTAGTTCTATTAGTATGAGCCAAATATTTACAGGACGTATGCTAAACGTCGTTCTTGGGACAACAAAAAGTAAATGATTAGGCAATAGCCCTTACAGTTGGAGTAATCACTGCTTCTTTATGTGACGCTAATTACATGTATACATAACAATAGTTCACGAAATCAACGGTAATGTTACCTAAATGTATACAGAGGGTGGGAACGATGGTTAAATATTTACATAATTGGATATCGAATGATGGGTCCACAAAACATATTCACCAACATGTCTTACGATGATTAGCTCAATTATCGGAGCTAATGTGGCCCAAAGCCATGGGCGCCCATACCCGGGGGCAGGCCCCCCCCCCTCGAGCTCTCAGGGAAAGGAAAAAATGTATATTAATAATTATGGTCGGGTGTTTTCTTTTAGGAGACAATTCTTTAAAAGTCAGTAGGGACATAAAAAGTTTGCAGAAGTTTTACCAAATCGACAACATGGAAGCAGAATCCACAGTGGATTAGGAAAGGGAGGGTCCAGGTGGTTCAGACCCCTAAAAATCAAAATCTAAAATTCTATTTTTGTATTAAAAAAAAATGTTAAATTAAATTTTTTTTTTTTTTTGGTATGTCAAATATGATATAGCAGTTATTAAGTGCCAGTATGGTACTTTATGAGATTGTGTGGGGGACGAAAAAATGTCTGTCCGTCTGTCTGTCTATCTGTCCGTGCGTCTGTACGCACCATAACTCAGATAATATGACATTTGTTGTTTACTTACTTGTTTCATACAACCGAGATTTAGGCCTAACGAAAATGCTAGTTGCTGAGAGCACGGTCAAAACTAAACTTCTCCGGTGAAAAAAAAAGTGTCGATCGTGTACTTCAAGATCATTTTGAAGAGTCAGCTTGTACCCATATATGTCTCATATATTTCTCGTGGTTACTTATAATAGTCTAATGGATTGCTATTTATAAATATAAAAACTCAATGAAAAAGCATATTATAAATGCCCAAGCAAACCGGCAGTTAAATTCCTGTATTTTTGCTTACTCCAAAGCAGATAAGCCTACACAAACGAGATTTCCTAAAAATGGTGAAGACCCACCGAAAGGCCTAGGGGTTGGAAAAATAGAAAGAAAGAAAAAAAGAGTTAATGTTGTCATATCTTCATTCTATTTCTTCACGATAGTGTTTTTTCCATCAGTTTTTCATTTTTGTGCCCATGGTGGAGGTGACCTAAGTACCTAACAAACCGCACTACTCACTGTACTACCAACCGTATAGGTAAGTCATTATATCAAAACCTGAAAATCTTGATGTATCTATCATTGCATATTTGGAATGTAATCATATTTCCTATTTGAAGTTGACGATTTCAATCTTCCTCTGTTTTATTTCCATTTTATTTCTTAAGTTTGAGTTAAAACTTGATTCACAACGGCTATGTAACCTATATACGACCACTTGCGCATGCGTGAAGTAATCGATGTATCGATCGCCAGCACTAACTTTCTGAAGTTGTTACGCGTGTAACTTCACTTACCATCTCCAACAGTTGTTTGTGCGAAATAGGCGGCAAGTAAGTATTTCTACACATCGTATCGTAGAAAAAGTTGTAGGCCTATGCTACATTCACGCGTTAAGTACACTGGAGAGTCTAGGAAAATAAAAAAAAATACTCGTCTTCGGCTGGCTCGTCTTTTCAAACGATTTCTCGATATTTCAACGATGCCCTTACCACATCTTGTATTCCAATATAGTATTACTGTATTTCAAGTTCAAGCCGTACACATTGCATGTCATGGCTGTATATGACGCCCAAGGGATTGCAGCACCGTCACCCTACGTAATATTCTTCCATTTTTTTGTGCAGCCTATATTAAGCTATAATTTTAAAACTTTTAAATTGTTGATTCTAGATGCCTTTCCTTTAATCCCACTAAACACTAGGCTTTATCGATTCGTGTAATGTTGGGCTCGCCTTAAATTCCTTGTTACGTTATAAAAAATAAAGTAAAAGCTAAAGTACTGGCTAGACAAGTCAAAGGCGCATTTCAGTCTCTTGAATGCCAGTGACCAGAAGACTGGCCATATAGGAATCTCTCACTGCCTCTTGCACTCCGTTTTTTCCCCATCTCAAGCGTCTACTGGATCGAGAGCCTCTTCTGGATTCATGTCCGGAACTAATCAAACTAGAGCTTGCCATCAAAACACCCTTCTGTTAGAGTCACATAAACGACATGGATTAAATCACGATATCCTCCCTTTGATGGTTTCACTGCTTCTTTTGTGACGAAACGGTCAAACATTTCAACCAAAATGTGTGTGGTTTCTTTTAGATGAATCCAACGGAAGACAACGTATACGAAAAATAAGTTTCTTTATATACACAAACACTGTTCCTGTAAATGTTTTTAACCTTTTCACTGCTACTGGCATATGAATGAGTATTAGTTGTTATTAAAAATTGGATAATAGCAGAGATGAGTATCAGAGTAATTACTTCAAGTAAAATATGAGGAATTTCATACACACGTGTTAAAATTGATACTCCAGGAAACAAGCTCCTCCAGTGAAATCTTCCTTGTTGATTTCAAACTTAAAGGTCACTGACAATTTGAACTGAGGATTACTTATAATTAGGGATGGGTCGATACCAGATTTTCTCCATACTCGATACTCGATACCGATACATGATTTTTCCTTGATACTCGATACCTTCAACATTTCCAGATTCAATAAATAGGTACATAACAAATTAAAATTTGAGAGAACTGTGTAATACCAACTAAATGAATTAAGTCTGCATATTTAATGTTTAATGAGACAAAATTTAATATCATCAGTAGTCTATTATTTTTAAACTCTACATTAAAACTAGGGGTACGCCGTAGCGTAGTGGTTGAGGCGCTGCGCTACAAACCAGAAGGTCGCGGGTTCGATCCCCGATGAGGTCTTTGGAGTTTTTCAATTGGCCTAATCCTTCTAGTGGCACTATAGCCCTGGGGTCGACTCAGCCTCTAACAGAAATGAGTACCAGGAGCAATCCTGGGGGTAAAGGCGGCCGGTGCGTAGGGCTGACAACCTTACCACCTTCATGTGCCGATGTCTAAAAATCTGGGAGCCTCAACCTCCTGGAACCCTCTGGGCCTCCATGGCCTGTAATAGGGAACACTTCACTTCACATTAAAACTAAAATGAGTTTATACACTGTATTTCTTTGTGTCACCTCTTTCTTCACTTTGATATTTTTGAAACTGCACCCGAGCACGAGCAGTCTTGCTCATTCGGGTGTATTACTAAATGTTGATACTTCTTGTGAAGATATAGCCTATATTTCTTTTCCTCTCTTTAAATAGTAGTTGTAGTTACTTTTGAAATTTGAAAATTGTTTTATTTTACTTGTATAAATATGTATTTGTATTTGTTTTTGTATAAATATGATAAAATAAAATAAATAAAAATATTACCTGGTAAAAAAACAGTCCACTTATAAATTTTTGTTAAAAAATACTAGCATTCTCACTTAATTGCAGAATTACAAAAGTATCGAAACAGTATCGAGCGAGTTTTCTGAAGTATCGTTCGATGCCGATACCATGCAAGTATCGAGAGTATCGAGGACCCATCCCTACTTATAATATAATAATTCAGATTTAAAAGGGTTAAATAGAATTTCAGATGGTTCTGGAAGACACTCATAAAATAATTATTTTCTGTTCTAAAAATCTCAGCGTAGGCTATATCCGGCAGTGTGCTCTGCGTTTTTCAGTTTCCAGCATATGGATAAATTTTCATAAACCCATTTATATGTCTGTTCCTATTGCCCCCCCCCCCCGGTGCGGTGAGGTGTAGGTCCTCCAAGGGAAGTTTCTGCCACCTAGGTGAATTTATCCGAGAGAGGACAGAGTGAAAGGTGGTAAGTCCCCTCTGGAAACTAAAGTATTACTAGGCTGTGAAAGGGCCGAAGAATTTTGTCCAGAGGCTCTAATTTAGGCTTGGAGTCCTTTTATGTGCAGTAAATCTACAACATGTGCCCCCAGCTTAAAATCCCTCCCGGAGGACTCAATTCCCAGGCGGGCATGCTATGCACACAATGCCCAGGCGGGCACACTATGCATTCAATGCCCAGGAGGGGACGCTACCTCTAGACCACTGCGGCCGACATAAACTCATTTAGACCTTTGTTATTACTAATATATTGATTTTCATTGTTGAGCATGACGCCATATAAGTTACATCAGCCAAGCTTATAGTAATGGGTTTACGTGTCAATTTTATTCATATCGTATATAGACCATTACCGTGATCATACAACTGCTAGTTTTTGGACACACATGCTCTTAGCTGAAAAATGTGACCTATTTACAGTTACAATGGAAATCATTAGCCTGTTTTTTTTAAAGTTCTATACTGTAAATTGCATTAAAATATGTGAGGTCAAAATATATGTTCACACAGAATATTGCATCCGTTAACATGAGAATACTTAAATGAAAAAGTCCTCTGATATGGGAGCTATTTAAAACATGCCCTACAAATTATACGGAATTCTTGGATTAAGAGTTTAAAATAATATTAATTCTCAGAATCTAAACTGGCTTCTCCCATTGTGCTCAGAACTTGATAAAGACCTAGGCCTACTAGCTTCGTTATTTAAAAAAAAATAATTCAACCCGTTAAATTAAACATACCATGGAAATGTTCCTAAATAACACCTCTATTTCTGTAACATAATACTCGGGACAGCTAAACCGGTTTCTCAACTGTAGTAAAGCAGCAATATGAGGAAGCAATGCTGTTAATGAGGGTTTTTCGCAGAATTTGTGTGAAATTCGCTAGGACGTGTTTGTAGCCATTAAATAAATTGGTAGATTATATGACGGTAGAATGATGCTGTATGGTCATTAAATTTAACATGATGTGATGGATCTGTCACTCTTTTTCACGGGGTATTTATTTCAAAATTGCCACCTAGCATTCAACAACAAGCTAACGCATTTCACATTTTAAATGAAAGCAATGGTGCTGCTGACAGACGTGTAAAATTACGTTAAGTTGCAACTAAAAATATGTATATTACAATTCCATGTTATCAACTCTCATCAGACGTAATATGCAGGCTTTATATGAAAACTTACTTAGTTCTGAATTGTACAGTGAAATTTCAACACAGTAGAAAATAAATAACCTATTCAATTTCGTTCCCTTTGCCCCGAAGGATAGGTGTATGATTTATGTAATATCATTTCGACTCTTAAAAGTCAATCATGCGATACAAATTGCACATTAGTCCATACTGACAAATATCTCCTTCAAAAACTTCTTATTGTAGACTACTTAAGATTGAACTTCGGACTTTTAGGTTGCTTAATTGCAATTTTAGGTGCCTAGAGAGGCTCTAAATTGTTTAGCAAATATGCTCTATAATCAGAAAACAGGCTCTATTATAAAATCGTTAATTCCATTTAAGTCTCCAATTTTCTTAAATATCTCATTTATAGTAAAGTATTATAATATTTATTAATATGCCCACTCGTCAATGATCATGATCAAACAACACGGACATATCGTATGCCTACACGGAAATACACAGGCCAATTTCTCGGGCCCATATTAATATCAGTAATATGCAGTAGCCTACACTATTTTACATAAGAATTTCTCCTAAATGATTTCTGTATCAATATCTTATGCTATGAAGTAGGATTTATTTTAAATTGAACATCTTAGAAAATCTGTGAAATTGTGTAGTGCTATGCATCCGTTTTATTTTTTTATTTAATATATAATATACGCCTATATACAACCCCAAGAGCAAAGCTCATGAGGGGTGACATACATACTTTATTTCAAAGGAAAAAAATAATAATACATTCTAAAATTATCTTAAGGCTATAACAAAAATTTACTAGTAACGAACATAACTGCATACCAGAAAAAAAACATTTGAAATATACTAATCAATTCTGAAATTTACAATTTTTTTACTACTTCACAGAAATATATTATATCTATCCTACTGACTAAAATAAACGTTTAAAAAAATTGATAATGCTTTTACTTTATGATTTCTAAAAAAACCGGATACACTTTCAGGTAATAAGTTATACAATTTTATAGCATGAGGTAATATTTCCTTTAGGCCATACATAATAATATTATAGGTGTAAATCATAATATTTCACCGAGCGAAGCGAGGTCCTCTTAACTCGACCGTTCAGCTTTCCATCTGTATGTAAACTATTTCAAAACTGCGGTCATTAAACAATTACTGCCCACTGAACAGAACTAGCTCTTTGTAGTCACTCCATCTTATTGTACATAGCATTACTTAATCTTCTTATAACTGCCTACAACTTTATTTCACAAACTTTAAGTTTCATTATAACTTAATTTGACATTTTCCTTGCTTTGCTTGTAATATATATTTTTTAATTTTTAGTTTTGACGAAACCTGTGCTTTTTATGAAACTTAAACTTTTTACTGAATTAATTATGATTAGCCTAGCCTTAGTATTAGTATTAGTCACTTATCCATTTCTTTGTTTTTTAATGTAAATCTGCATTGTATATATTTATAACCTGGTTGAGTGGAAGAGAAGGCCTTATGGCCTTAACTCTGCCAGGCAAAATAAATCATTTACTACTACTACTACCACCACCACCACTACTAAATTTGTTACGCAGTCACAACCAAACGCGATATTCGACTTTATTCCAAATTGTCATGGATGTTTCTTGCAAGTCATTAAGATCTACATATGTGTAAGGGTTTTTATTTTTTATTCCCTTTCAAGATTGCGGCGCTTTAATGTTCCATTTCATGCCGTGGGTGAGTTGGTAGCGTGACTGCCAGCCACCTGGGCGGCCCGGGTTCGATTCCCGGCCGGGTCGGGGATTTTTCAGTAGTGAAAAATGTCTTTCCCGGGTTCAGGACTGGGTGTGTGTGTGTGTGTCCTTAGGTTTAAGTAGGTAGGGGACTGGCGCACCCCGGTAACAAATCCGCTGAGAATATCCCCTTACGGGATCACCAGGGCTCGCGAACCTGAGGAATAACTTTAATTTCTTTAAAAGATTCTAGCCCAGTGTCCGGCAGATGCTGCAGTTGTGACGTAAGAGCCGATCATCTCGCAGGAGCTTGAGAGAGCGAGCAGTTGAGTTGCATTCCTGTTAATACGCACTAGCGCAGTGGCGTTCAGTGCAGCAGTAGGGTTAAGGTGAGCCGTGATGGTACATTGAATTGCGTGCATTAACCATGGCAAGAGTGCAGAGGTCAGTTAATCAGTGAAATGTATGGTAAATTTAGTGCATTCAGATTAATACTAGACTTACGGAAACGTCAGGTCACCCTCGGAGACACGCCACATTTTCCAAAGTTGTCTACAGTATGTCATTCAATTACAGACATTAATAATTATGTACAAATATTAGAAGAACTGGATATTTTATTACAGATTTCAAGATTTTGCAAAACTCCAATCCGATATTTGCATATTTGCGACACCATTTTCTGTGGATGTTGACAGTGTTCCAACGTCATTGCAACTAGAAGTCATTGATTTGCAAAAGAATATTGAAATGAAAGACCGCTTTCAAAACAAAAAGGATCTATCTATATTTTATAGAAGATTTCCCCAGGCAACTACATAATATATTTGCTGCTAGAATGTTGAGTATATTTGTATCGACGTATGTATGTGAATAGTTCTTTTCTTGTATGAAGATCTGCAAACCACAACATGGAAACCGCCTATCTGATCAGAACATGAAAAATGTTCTCGTTTGTGTGTTAGCCAGACTATGTCTCCTAATATTGCAAAATTAGTGCGCGAGAAAAGAGGGAAAAAATCTCGACAATGCCTTGAGCTTGGGCACGATAGTGACACAAAGTAAGGGTGTGTATCAAAAGTCTGAATAGGCCTATACTTGGCATAGTGCTCACAAAGGTGAAAAGTTTAATTTGTATATTTTGTGTATTTTGTATATTTTGTATACTTTAACATTTTTCAGTTTCCGAGTAGACAAAGTTTTGCAGTACTCCTTAAAGTATTCTTATGTTTTATGTATTTGAATGTTTATAGTAGTTTCGGAGCCTCATTTAAATAACCTGACGCATCCGCACCTGGATGCATTTCAGATTAGTGTAAGTAGGGCCTATATTAAATTTCATTACAAACAAAACTGTTCTGTTACATTGATTTATTACAGTTGTACTATTTTGTTTTCGTACAAATGCATTGTAATTGTGCTATTCCCATACTATCTACGAAGATCGGAGCGCACTCTGTCAATGCATAGGCGTCGTTCCGCCACTGGCCAGTTGAACCCTTCCTCCACGCTCAGTACGGAGATATTGCGGAGCAAAGAGCGCGGCTGCTCTGTAGTATGACGTCACAGAGCACGGAACATGCCGGTCACTGCTCTAAAGGTATATGTATATGTACATACATAGGCCTATATATATATTAGGGATGGGTCGATACCAGATTCTCGATACTAGATAGGCCTACTCAATACCGATACAGGATTTTTCCTCGATACTCGATACCGCAAAATTTCCAGTTTCAATAAATAGGTACATTAAAAATTAAAAGTTGAGATAACTGTGTAATATCAACTAGATTAATTAAGTATGCACATTTAATGAGACAAAATTTAATATCATCCGTAGCCTATAACTCTTTTTAAACTCGACATTAAAACTAAAATTAGTTTTTGAAACAGTCTACTTACAAGTTTTTGTTCAAAAATTGCAATGGGGTTTGGGCAGTGAGCTTGCTTGCTTGGTTGTTATTGAAACGTTTGACAGAAAACGAAACAATTAAGAATCTCTTACTGTTTGGAATTTAGCAGTCGGAAAGTATTTATGACTAGACTAAAGTCACAGAGTGGTTTTCTCCATTTCAAGGAGAAATAGAAGTATTTACTATATTTAGTACTCTACTAAAAGCAGAAAGAGATATCGCATTTCCTTAAATTGCAGAATTACCAAAGTATCGAAAAAGTACCGAGCGAGTATTCTGAAGAATCGCTCGATGCCGATACCATTCAAGTATCGAGAGTATCGAGGACCCATCCCTAATATATATATAATCAACAATAGATATAAACTAACTCCGTGGCGCTAACATCCCAGAAGGGACAAGGCCTACCACCCGACCGCTACGTCATCTACCATAGGCAGACGGCAGGATAGGGGGCATGTGAATTATACTAAATAATATGGTAAATACAGAAGCACTTAGATGCATATCTTGGTAGCGATGAAAAAGCGTTTACAGCTGAACTTTTTGTACCACTCATTGCTCAAATAAAAGGGAGAACCGCTTGCTAGTGTATTTATGAAGCAATTGAGATGCAGAATCTGTTTAGTGGTGATTGCAGTAATTGATGTGAGGTGTATTGATTGGTGATAACGTAACAATCCAGCCCGCCATTGCCGTGACGTCGACGTCTTCTTGGTTGAGGTCGAGCGTCGGGGCGTGGCGAAAAATCAATACCGAGATGAGGAAGTGAGTAAAGGAGCAAACACGGACCTCTGGCCTCCCTCGCAGATAAGCCACAGCTACGCACAGGCAGGCATCGCTTTTCATAAATTGCGTATCAAGTGTATAAAGACTCAGGCTTATATTAGAATTAATTGAATAATTTAATTTCCGTTTGTGACAGATTTGAATTTAAGTGAATTGTTAAATGATCTGCCTATGTAATACTCAAGGACGTATTTAGTCCTGGGGGTTCGGAACCCCCCCCCCTCCAAATATGAGATTTTTAAAGAATTTATTAGAAAAAATCAATGTGTTGTGTTACTTAGGAAGGAAGATGTCAGCAGTAATTTATGGTTATACAGTTTAGAACCCCCCCGGAAACTTATTTATAAATACGTGCTTGGTACTATATACTAATCTTTAATACTAAAGTTTGAAGTATTTTCGTGAAACCATAAATTGAATAACCCTGGAATTACATGTGACATATTAACCATGAGATACTTACTTGCGCAATGGCAATAGACAATTCCTAAGCAACCTAAAGGAATATTATATTTTATTATGGAACCCGAAGGTTCATTGCCGCCTGAGCCCGCTTTTCAATGTTATTCTTTGCCAACTCCATCCAACCATCCCTCGCAAATCCTACTTCTCTTAAATCTATCCTAATATTGTCCTCCCACCTACGTCTAGGTCTTCCAAGTGGTATTTTCCCTTCGGGTCTCCTAGTCAATTTCTTTTAGATAGGCCAATGTCTTTCCTCCCCATGCGCATAACATGTCCAGTCCATTAAATCTTCTGTGACTTAATTACCCTTACTATATCCGTGACGAGTACAGGTTATGAAGCTCGTCGTTATGCAGTTTTCTCCAGTCCCCATTTTCATCTCTCTCTTAGGCCCAAATATTTTCCTAAGTACATTGTTTACGACTTATATGCATTTAGGTATAAAAATAATACCATCTTCAGTCAATAAGTAAGTTGTTTCGTTACCGGGAAGCGGTAAGGGTGATGGTCAAACCCGAAAATATAAGATCCATTTCAAAATCAATTTGACAAAATGTGCAGGTGCACATGCGTGTGTTCTTTTATTTCTACAACATGTATCTAAACAAGTTAATCTAATATAAACTCCGTAGCGTTACATCCCTGAAGGGACTAGGCCTACCACCCGACCGCTGCGTCATCTATCATAGGAAGATCATAGGGGGGCACGTTGTCAGCATGCAGACACTCACGGACATTAATGGTGGTTTCCAGACCGGAGTCGTTACTTCTCTATCAAGTAGCTCCTCAGTTTGTATCACCAGGCTCAGTGCACCCCGTTCCAGACCTTCCTACCACAGAAAAAGTCCGAGGAGGTACCGGAGATCGAATCCAGGCCTGCGGATCTGTAGCCAGCGATGCTAACCACGAGACCACGCAGGCGGTCGAGTCTCTAATATAGCATTTAGAAAAAAGGGAAATGGGATAGAGAGAAATAGGAACTATAACAAGCAAGAAAACGACATAGTCGCGGTTACGAAATGGATGATTAAGACGAAGAGGGAAAGAGAGTGGAGAGGGATGGAAAGAAAGGATAGATTGTTAAGATTACATCGCATGGATATTCCTGGAAACCACCGCAATAATACATCGCACAGATCAAACCATTATGAAAGGTTAGTAGCCTCTTTTAGCGTCCCTGAATAACCCACAATATTCTTACCATCCCTTTATGCGACCCGCCTACGGATTTCACGCTTTTATATCTTACCGAGAAAGATTAAGTTTATGACATAGCTCTTGGGGATGATTGGTTGTAAGGGATTACGTTTTAGAAAAGTCTACTCTGTGCCCGGGGAAGTCTGATTTACTATTTGATGGAAAGCTTCAGAAACTATGATGAATCATAATCACAATTCTACAGATCAGAGAAAGGAGCCCAAGCCATACATTCACTGGTGGGAATGGTAGGAAACCGATAAAAGTAAGTTGTTTGTCAACTAGCTTCAACTGGGATATTTCCTCATTTATTGGGAAGACCAAAGTTTGGCTCAGGTAGTGGCATCTGCACTGAAATTCAGGAGGTCACAAGTTCGAGTCCTGTGGCTGGCTAGTCCGTTTTCCGTAGTTATTTCCAGATAATGGGTTGGAATTTTGATGCCAAATGTCCTTCTCCAACCCTTATTTATTTTCATGTCATTCGCTACATTCACTGCTTATGTCTTAGGTCAAATGGCGGCTCTTCCTGTCCTTTCTCAGCTGTATAGCTTTGATTGGGAGGAAAAATGTCCTCTTCTACTCTCTAACTGGACGGGGAATTCCACTTACGGGTAAGCCAGTGTCGTCTGGTCATAAAATAGCAATATAGGCAGGAGGCGGGTATGTGTTTGAATATGTAGGTTGGCGGCTGTAGGGTCACGTGAAGCTGGTAGGAACCAGGAGAACCAGGAGAACCAGGGTTGTATGCATCCGGTATAGGTTTCAGTGTATAAGGGTAGTGCTACCAAAACCCGACATAATCTGAATCTAATAATTTTAGTATGTTACCTAGTACGGGCGTAGTATCTTGTTTACTGTTTAGTTTACTGTTCAAGTCGGAATTACACACCTACCGAGTAATTCTCTGAGTTCAACCTGCGATTTGCGAGACTCCTTTGCTCTTTTATGTATTTACTTATATTCTAGTAAGTTCTCAGGGAAATTCATGGCAATTAGCACAGCGATTGGATACCTCTCAACCTTTCAAACTTCCCGTCTTTCAATAGTTCATCATCCCCAAAGTTCTTTAATTACGTGGTTCCCAGAAGACGCATAAAAGTTATGAAACTACGTTAATTGGTGGCTCACAATGAACAGGGCTACGATATAAGTTATATGTTAACATATTTTCTTTTTAATTATTCGGTAGGTTTATTTTTCCTGCTATATTAAGTTCGCTGGAGTCTTTATCTCATATTAACGTGTACTCAGAAAATACTATGAACCCGCTTACAAAAGTCACTAATTTTAAATGTTAGCCCTCTCAACAGTTGTGCAATCCCTTTGTGTATAACAAACAAAATAAATAAAACATAATACGTAGCATTGACCTGTATCTAACACACACACACAGATATATATATATATACATATATAATTATATATGTCATTACCTCAATCAATAGGCTACATAGATATAGGCTACACAGATATATATATATCATGATATATGTCATTACCTGAATCAATAGGCTACATAACAAGGGGGCGCAAGCTTTTTGTGCTCAAAAGTTTCGGGTTCAATCCAGGCCCAGGTCGATGGCATGCATAAATGTGACAGGTTCATGACGTAGATATGTTACAGAATTCCTACGGGACAAAATCCCGGCACACCGGTGATGATTATAAGCCTAAATATCAGTACAATTCCGTCATTACGAAACCATATAACTAACAACCGAAGCATAAAGGGAATGGGTACTGTCTTAAAGAAATATGCTAAACACACTGTCAAAAAGTAAACAGGCAATAGATCTGCAATAAAAGAGGAGAGCCGAAGGAGGAGGTTACTAAGGAAAAAGTATGGGCAAAAGGATTATATGGTGATGACAGAAGATGACGATAATAATGACGACGACCAAAAATACAATGAAAACTTCGTCTTGAACGTGCCAGGTTGTAATTCTATTTAATAACGATTATATCAAAACCAGCGTGCCGATCTGATCAGTAGGTGTTAAACTGAATGATTTATTGCTCACTACTTGCAGAACAATGCACCATAAAAGCAAACTCCTCATATCAGCACGGGCTATCTGATTTGCAGATCTGTTTAAAACATAGTCGATATCATCTGTACTCTATACATCGCCAACTGCGTTACAGTTATTCAATACACGTGCCTTTGCAATACCTGAAGCGTGGTAAAATTACTTACTGTCGATGGTTGTGGTGAGTAAGATAAAGTGAAAGATGCTAACAGAATTTATTAGATATGTAATCATAATTATTAGAACGAGCACTAGTTCACAGAAAAAATGTTGAAAATTAAGAAAACAATTCATTCGATCTTTTCCACTTGATATAAGATTGTAATTGCAGTCTTCTTTAAGTTAAGGAAGCTGCGCATCTCTTCACATTTTCTTCTAGGGTCCTTCATGAATTTTTAACATTATGCTTTTTGTTTTTTATTTGAAAGGGGCTATATTTGAACAAAGTGCACGCAACCACAAACTTGCCACGTTTTACCATGGGTGTGATGAATATAATTTTGCATACGTAAACTGATAAAGCACTTCTCTCAACAGAGTTATATATTTCAATCTTAAACCAGCTGTATTTATATTTTAACACTGTATAATCACTCGTCAAGGGGGTACGCCGCGGTGAATTAGTTAAGGCACTGCGCTACAAACCGGAAGGTCGCGAGTTCGATTCCTGATGAGGTCGTTTAGATTTTCAATTGGCCTAATCCTCCTGATGGCACTATGGCCCTGCAGTTGACTCAGCCTATAACAGAAAAGAGTACCAGGAGTATTCTTGGGGTAAAATAACGGCCGGTGCGTAGGTCTGGCAACCGTGCCACCTTCATGTGCCGTATGTCACAATCTGGGAGCCTATAGTCTCCATGGCCCATACATGGTTAGTTTTACCTTTTATAAACACTCATCAAGTAAAACCACTGATGGGTTATAAGTTTGAAATCAACAAGGAAAATTTTAGTGGAATAGCTGGTTTCCATAAATGGTCATTTTTAATACACTGATAAATATCTTCTTAGGCCTATTTTAAGATACAGCATTAATGAATGAAGCTAATATCTCAGGCAATATGAAATAATTGCGGCGACCCATTTATACGTCAAAATAAGTGGGAATATTAAAGAATTTCAAGAGTACTAATACAATACGGATATTTAGGCATATGGTAAGTATATAACAATAAAAACACATTTTAGGAGGATCGTGACATGTCCAGGCAAAATCTATTATGGATGTATATAAATTTGAATATTATAACGAAAATAAGTCGTAGTGTACACATATTTCGAAAAACCCATACCTTAGCTTCTCTAGGCGAGTGTTTCTCTCCTGTCGTCTTCATTGTATATACGAGCTGTCGAAACGAAAAAATACGATTTCAAGAGGCGTTTTTTAAGTCCTCTCAAGAATGTTTAACTAACGAAGCCTTCTATACAGTTACAACAAACTCACACAATACATGCCTATAGCTGTGTTTTTCAAGAAATCACAAACACGTGAAAATAATTCGTATTTTAAAGCTGTAACGGATCCAAAATATTTAGCTAGTATTTCTGGTTGAAATTTTATATTTCGTTACATACGAATACAATAAATTAAAATTTTGGTGGTATGGTAATTCTGCTCAGCAGTAAATTCAGCCTCTAACAGAAATGAATATCAGGAGCAATCCATGGGGAAAAGGAGGTGCGCGAGACTGCAAAACGTCTAAAAAATGTGGGAGTGTTAACCTCCTGGAACCTTGGCTTTTGTACTTTTACGATTATAAGTGCTTTTTGTACTTTACGATTATAATAAAAAATTTCTTCAGTGAAGCTTTTATATATGCTGGAAACTTATTAACTGTCGAAGATCGTGAAACCATCCTCATCGTTCACGTTTAAGCTAAGAGGGATTTGGTTTGGGTGATGCTCTATAATTGGGGCTCTTGGAAATGGGTAAGTAGGCTCCTTGATTTAGCACAGTCACTAGCTAGAATCGTGTTGGCAGTGAATGATTTTCTTGTATAAATCACGAGTGAGGACATTAAGATGACGGTACTGGAATTTTAAGTGTTCTCTTGCTGATGAACTCATGCTCTTCGCTGTACCCTGTGCAGCATCCTTGACGAAGATTAATTAAACATCTCCCAGCCCGCTATATCAACTTCTAGATCACTGAACGCTGAGACTTAAATGTTAATTAAAGAAGACATAATTAACATATTACATGAGACTGGAACATAGTTATTATGATATTTTGAATCGTAAACATTATTTAACATAAGTCTTCCATTTTACGGGCTGAACCCGTTAAGGGTAAAGAAAAAGGTGCTAGCATGTTATGCAGATTATTGAGGATATCAGCTGATGTCACCGTCGTTATCTTCCATTTCGTAAAAATAAATAATTATCAAGTTCCTTCATTTTAATCACTAGAAATATATTATTCCTACTACTACTATTTGAATTTTAATTTAGCCTATGACATCCCTTACCGGGCAAAGGCCTCCTGCTGATCGCAGGGAAGCTCAGCTGCACTCATTAGGGGGGGCTACTCCTAAAGAGTGTTTACTACTATTATCCTGTGTCTATTAATTAATTGAATTCAAAATAGCATAAAATAACTATTTCAGCTTCGAGAATTTGGCCTATAATGTAGATTGTTTTTGATAAAGCACAAACTTAAGCCAACACAATATTTAGATTAGCTCAAAACATTACTTATGAACTTCATTTCTATGCATGCATTAAACGTCTGCAACTCCTTATCATAGCGAAGGATTTTTAAAAATATTAGTTTGTTATTTGCCATTCTATAACTTCAAGAGAAGTATAAATTTCTTTACGAATAGATCACAATTTAGTATTTTCAGCAAATGTTTGTGGCATGTTCAACTGTTTTCATAGGTTATTTGTGTGAAACAAATTGTTGCCAACCAAAAGAATCTGAATTCCACTAAATACAAAATTACCAAAGTTCCCCCCTCTCCCTCTCTCTCCCCCCCTCTCCCTCTCTCTCCCCCCCTCTCTCTCTCTCTCTCTCATCACTGTTCTAAGCACAAGCAAACTGAAATTACTTGCCTTTTTACATTTACGGTCCAAAATAACAAAAAATGTCGTACTATGTTCGACCGTTATAGAAACTCAACAGGCTCACACGAATAACAACACGATCGCTAGCGATGTACGGTCTCACATAGTAAATTAATAATAACAATAATATTGATAATAACAATAATATTGATAATAATAATAATATTAATAATAATAATATTAATAATAATAATAATAATAATAATAATAATAATAATAATAATAATAATAATAATAATGTAACACGAATCTATGTTTGTCTACCTACATCAAACGTATTCAACTCGCTGGTATTGGACACGTTCCAATAAACGATTACAGGAAAATCCGGCCTCTTCTTCTTTTTGTTTATTTGCGGCTCAAGTTTTTCGTATGCTATAGAGCAGGTATGGGCAACCTTTGGAAAGATACGGGCTAAACTTTACGATATTTATGAAGTCACGGGCCGGAGATAATAGGTAATTGTGAAAAAATCATCTTGATGCGGTTTTTTATATTTATAAAGTATAATGCTGAAGTTACGTGAATGAGAGCAATATCGAACTGATTAGGTATTTACTTACAATCAGCAGAAATTAATGAGAAGCTTGAGCTTGAATTTGAGAAACAAGATAATCAATGTTGGCATCAATCCGTAAACCGAAAATATTTACTTTTTCGAGTGCAATTTTAAAATGTTCCGCGGGCCGGATCAAAAGTCGGGAAGGGCCACATCCGGCCCGCGGGCCGGGCGTTGCTCATATATGCTATAGAGCAAGAAGTTCAAACAATGAAAAATATCGAGTTATACACATAATCATGCAGGAGATTCAGCATTGTAAACCGAATCTGCTTTATTGCATATTGCTTTATTGCAATATGCCAGGCCCGCTGACAATAATTAAAGATAGGAATTTTAGGTGCAGAATTTTGGTTAAGAAAAAGTGCAAGGTGCTAATTTTAAACGTACATATTCATATAAACATTACCAAAACCAATTTACATCATACATAAGGGCCCAGTATTCACTCATATTATGTATTAAAAGTCTGCCCAAAAGAAGTCTCAGAACACAATATTATTAAGACCATTCGTCCAGAAAACTGTTAAAACGGATAACATTTCAATGTCATTTTCAGTGAGATTATATCTCTGATCACTAGATAATATCTGTGTGTAGAAAAGGAACGTTCAGCATCAAGAAACAATTAGAATTCTTGTTTGTTGCAACATCGACAACATCAGGGTTTTTGGCTAAGAAGATTGAAATGATTTGGTAATGTAAGAAGGATGGCAGATGACAGAATCCCCGGACTGATCCTAACTGGAAAGTTGAGGGCAACAGAGGAGAAGTGCGAGGAAGATGCACAAGATCTGGAGATGTGGAGGATAATGGGTTGAAGGAACACTACTATATTGTGGAAATTCCTAAATAAACAGAAATAGGAAAAACGTGGCAAAGGAGCCAAAAGTATATTCAAAAAGTGCAAAAAGGTGCTGACATTGAGGAAAGATGCATAAAGTAGCCTACTTGCATTGGGTAAAGGTACAAAACGGTGCAACCAAGACACGCTTAGGGATCTTCATTTAATGTTTTTTTTTAAGACAAGCTAATTTGCGCATTTTAATAGCAAACAAAAATTAAGGTCCATCACCTAAATTCTTAGCTTTACTGACGACTCTCTTACTGAGTGGTTGTCATTTTCAATAGTGCGGCAGCTGATATTTCTAAAAGCAATATGAAAACAGTACCCAAGTTCAAGTATCACTCCCAATAGAGTAACTAATCCGACTTTCCCTGTGAGTATAATATGTGTTGTGTTGTCTGTATCCAATATTCTCACTTAATTTTTCTCCCTATTGCTGTAGTCACAACCTATCATTCATATTTAACATAACCTAAGCACACTTTCTGTGCCAGGTCGCAAGTTCAAACCTGGCCAAGGCCGAAGGCATTTATGCATGCAAAAAGTGTGAGAGGCTCATATATGTAAAAGAGTAAAAATTCAATTCGGGAAACTCTTAAGTCTGCTCGCATTTAATCAGCCTGCTTCTTTCACTATTTACAAACGCAAAGCTGTTTTCTACATTCCTAGACCCATCCTTGTTGGGTAGATAATGGTGATATTAACTGCATCTTAACGTATACATGATTCCCATGATTATCAATGATTGATTAGCACGAGGGATAGGCTACTGTTTTCATGATACAAAATCTTACTTATTATTCTAGTATAAAATTATGCCATAAAATTATGTAGCCTAAAATATGACGAAATAATTTTAAAGGACACAATTATGCACTTATATGAACAACAAAATTTCTTCAGGAGTTGACAAAGCTCATAATTAACATAAATAATAATTTATCAGCACATCGATAACAATCTGTAGAAAATATATGCAAATGCATGAACTTTCCAGCCCTGATATTGAATGATTGTAAGCTCACGTACCAGCATGCCAATGGAGATTTAAGAACTTCGAAGTTGATAGTATTTGTTTGCCACTCTTAATGTACTCATGTTATTTTTCTTTCTAATTGTAATTATCTTCCTCTAACAAAAATGGACCCATCGTATTTCGAACAAGATCTGTTCGTTCTGTGTTAGAGATTCCGAAAAATCATGAATTCAATAATCGTATAAAATCGAAAGGTCGCAAAACACTCACACTTAATATAGACTTAAAATTTTAAGTTACTTATTTGAAAACTTGAAACTAAGTTCCTTGCTGTACTAGTGCTTTTCCTAAAGCAATTCAGTAATTTAGAATCTTACTAAATACGAGTATATACTGTATTCTTATCCTGACTTTGATTTCGTAAGTATATTTTAACTTTTCTTCAAGTCCATGGAAATGTTACATTCATAGTTGATAGATCTAATAAAATGTTATAAAGAAGTATTATAAGTTATAACATAGAAATAAAATGCTAAATCACAGAAGCTATTTTGGCTGCATGCCTATGTATTAATTCCCGACACACACACACATATACACACAGTCTATAGATAGCCTATACGGTATATATATATCTATATCCTGCAGTAGTCAATTTCTTAATAAGGGTTGGTTACCAGACGTGTCAAGGGAGTGGAAGCAAGAACTCAGCTCTGAATACGATTCGCGATCAAACACGTGCGAATGAGTACGTGTTGGCTACAGTATTTACCAAGCTGGCCTCACAGTGTCATTGGGACTGACAGCCGTCGAAGATAGGTTTTATCGCGTGATTGGCATATTAAATTATGGAGTGGGCTAGCTTGGGCAGATCGTTTTATGTTCGTATCGTGTTGATAGTTTGGCTGTGATTGAAAGAGAAGCCATGATTATTTCAAGAAAGATAAATAAGAAAGAGACTTCATATTCGTTCTGTGAAAAAAAAAAGTTTTTTAATCGGCCATATTACCTCAATACGCTTATTACACAAGACGTAACGGTGTCATAATTATATACATTTCCAAACATACTATAACACTGGTGTGGTGTCGATTATTTTCGATCTTGAAACTTGAGAACAGTAAATCAAACTGCGTAATAAGCAGTCCGTATTTAAAAAAAAAAAAAAATAATAATAATAATAATAATAATAATAATAATAATAATAAATAAATAAATAATAAATCAATTGTTGGTGTTGTGTTAAATCTAATATTATATCAAACCGAGTTAATTTCGTCTTGTAAATATCAGTTCATTTCAAGAAAACGACCAAGTCAAACTTCGCCTTGGCCGTATGCCCATGGGCGACCGCAGAAATTTTGTCAAGGGGGTGCAAACAAATTACTGCCACCACCACTATCACTATGCTACTACGACCACTTTATTATTATTAATATTATTATTACTATTTTATTACTATTCACATTATTGCTATTATTATTATTGCTATTTTATGACTATTCACATTATTGCTATTATTATTATTATTGTTATTATATAATCAACAGCCTTCATTTACTGTAAAACACCTGACGTATGCACTCACATGACTTTTCATACACCTTACAATTTCATAGGTACTATTCATATCAAATATAAAATGCGACATTTTCTTGCGTTATCTTCATTATAACAAAATGTTTTGGTATAAATGGTTTCAAGTTTAGGGGAAGTAATTATTCCTACAAGCTAATATCTAGTCAGCTGTTACAGCTTGTTTTCATCCAAACAACGCGAACATACGACAGTATTTGGAGATTTAAACCTCATTTCACATTAGTTGCTTATAGTCATTTAATTTCGAGATTTATGTGTAAACAGTTTCCAGGGAGGGGCAACGGCCCTACCCTGCCCCCCTTTCCGGACGGCCATGCGTATGCCATTAGCTGCCATCTACAGCAGAACTCAAGAACTACGACAACTTGCTAACAGCTGATTGCCGCAGTGAGCAGAATTATTTTTTTAATAAATTTATATACTATTGTGGTTATTGCCATAGGTAATATTACAAGAACTTTAATCTTGTTGATAAATAGGCCTAATTACTCAAATATATTAATGGAATGTATTTAATAGGACAGTTTAGCAAATATTTTAACAATGTGCATGCAACAGCCTGTAATAATATTTGAAACAATTAATAGATAATTAGATAGGCTGTACTATAATATGATGTAGACTACTATTTTATTCAAGAATCAAAAAATGTATTTACCATTTACATTTTCTGTACATGTACCGGTTTCGTCAACATATTTGCAGTCGGCCTGGGTGGCGCAGTCAATATTGAGCTGGCTTTCTGTGCAGAAGGTTGCAGGTACGATCCCGGCCCAGGTGGACGGCATTTATGTGTGCATGTCTGTAGATTTACGAAGTTCCGGCACGTGTCTTTTGCGGGACAAAATTCCGGCACAGCGGCGACGGTCACAGGCCTAAGTTTGCAGTACATCCCCGACGTTAAATAATCACAAAACCAATCAACACATTTGTTTACACGGCCATATGTATTTCACGGCCTTCTGGATGTTATTAGTTATGACAGGCTGGGCGCAAGTTGAGACGCAGTTTGGTGAGGTGACGCAGAGTGAGGCAGGGAAGCAGGATTCAATCAACTGCGCGCAGGGAGAGCGAAAGTTGGGAGGCAGTTCTATCACAACTGCGTGTCTATGAGGTAGTGAGCAGTGTGCACAATGACTGCCATTTACATAGATTCATTACAAAGTTCAAAATCATACTCAGATGAACTGGAAGAACAAATCATTTCAACATTATTAAACGAAAAGCTTCCGAAAAGTGTTATTTAAAGAAAAGAAAGACCCACGGAGAATTTATCCTTAAGGACGATTAGAGATACCTTGTCCAACTAAGTACAAACAAAAAACGGTGAAATATGTTTCCTATCTAACGACAATTTGAATATTCTTATCTATTACCTAATTTCCTAATTTTCTTTCCTCGCGTAATATAATTTGTTTCTTTATGTTATCGTTCCAATATGTTTATTACCAAATGCTTACCGCAAATAATTATTGCACTAAAATAACTTAAGTAACTTATTTACGTAAAACTGATTTTAGAATCAAAACATTCATTCAGTTCTCTGAATGTTACTGTGTGCTACTGTGGTGTAATTCAGAATTTTTGTAATCATCTAGCAAAGGTTTCACTCAGGTCACGCACATCCCAGAATGGAAGAAGGCGGGCAGTAGCAGCAATAGTAAGGGAGAACAAGAAGAGAAAGGAAAGTAGAAGAATGAGCCGAGATGATGATGGTGGTGGTTGTGAAGCGCAAGAGGGAGGTTACTGATGAGAGGAAACATAGCAAACAGGGGATGGAGATGACACTTTGATGTAGTCTAGGGTGGTGGTAGTAAGGACGAGGAACTCATGATAAAGGAGTTGGAAGAGGGATGGAAAATGACGTGTGCTTTCTCTTGCACGCAAATGTAATTATAGTTAGCGCTCGTACGCAAGAAAATGCCTTCAAGGTGACTCTTAGGTGTCTCATCTACCCCCTGGGAATAATTATGATTGTTAGTTCTGCTCAGAACATCCATAAAACATTGCACTTTCTAAACGAATTCAATTATTTGAGTTATACCTGCAAGAAGTATTATGGCTTATTACATTCCTAAACGCGTACTTTCAAACACCAGTGTCACTAAACTGAATTAATATATCTTTAGGTTTATTTTAAAGTTTCGCCAAGGAAATCCAATTATGAAACCCATTTTTTGAAACTTAAAACTTACTTTAAAAAATAGACCCACTAGAAAATTAAAACATATCACTGGACAAAGTAAGAATACACCATACAAAGTATTTATATTAAAATGATCATAGTAAGTTTTTGGAAAATTAAAACTCAATAAGAAATTATGATTTCTTCAAGAATACGACAAAATGCTCATTTTTTTTATTTTTTTATTTTTATTTCAGTGGAACATTATCAACGCGATAGTGCGAACCCTAGAATATACAGAAAAATTATTCACTACGCTATGCTACGATATGCGTTATAGATTCTGTATCAGGAGCTAAAGTCTCCGTTTAAAGCGCGAGTTGCTCCGGATTGTATTCTCGCAGGAACAAACCTGTAAGGAGGTTAGGTTCGGAGAGTCAGAAGACAGTGGAACACCACTAGACAGTAGAGTACTTTTCCCAATACAGCCACAACATGTAAGTGTGGTCTCCAAAGTCCATTAGCAGAGAGTGCACTCACATAACGAAGTGTATCTGTGTATGTGTGTCTATGAAAGCAATCATGCAGAGAGAGAGAGGGAGGGAAAATGAAAGGGGTGAGCTTCAAACGACTCACACCTCACACACCAACCTTCCTCATGACGTCGTGAGCCACTGGTCAGAAATTCGACCGGTACCGCGACTCTGCTTGGAGGGTAACATGTAGTCTGGGACGTACAAGCTTGAGAGGCGGCAGATCTATCTAAAAGAAAACTGGAGAGAGAGAAGTCAACTCAATGATCTTGACATCTGCATGGTATAGTAGTAAATCTCTTCTCATAAGTAGAGGGTAAACATAATAATCTGAGAAGTGACCGCAGCGTCGAAGGACTGTCCCCATCCTTCCCACTGTCCACATTCTTTTTCTTTATGACTTGTACAGCCAGGAGGCTGATTGGTACATGAGATATCCCTGATACTAGGCTGTGGTTTTCCATTGCCATCCGTGGGATAAGATGACGGAATGACACAACACCCGGTCCTGAACCCAGGAAGGAAATTATTCACTACTGAAAAATCCACCAACAAGGCCAGGAATAGAACCCAGGCCTCTGGAGTGGGCTATAAGCGCGCGGAACCCACATCCTCCAATCTTTTCAAGTAGCTGCCTGACCTTTAAAATAAAGACATAGCACCATTGCAATCACAACATTAAATACAGAGATTTGGTAAGATGTGATGGGAACTCAAAAATTGCGTGAAGCATATGGGACTAAAATACACAAATGAGACAACATGGCGCAAATATCTGTATAAGAAAAGGGTCACTCAATACTACAGCATTTGTTTCACTTTCTAGAGTTGAGGGGAGAACAGAGGAAAGATATGAAAGAAAATTACAGTTCCATCAGTTTTTACTACCACTTCAGCGTCTGCCAGTGTTTCACTCCGGAAGCTCTAAGTGAGAGAAGGGAATGTTGTTATGAGTGGCTACACACGTGGGTTCTCCTTTGCTGCCGTCTTTTCCACGATAACAGTAATGAAATTCCGAAACATTTGAGTTTTCGCTACATTAAGTGGCTTCTTTGTCTCACCTCTACTTAGAATAAGTTAGACTTCAGTGAATACCGACCTGTCACGTAATTTGATTTTCCTTCCAAGATGACGTTAACGGCACTGGCAGCAGGCAAAGAATCGTTCAACCCACTGCACTGTGGGGAATCTGGGGATATCAGTCGACACAGCTACTCTATGCTCTATGGAATTCACAAAGTAAATATAAAAATCAGTGCCATTTATCGACATTTTAAGATGCTGAACTTCAAAATCACAAGGCACATTATGATAATTTCTTCTATGTATAAAGTTTTTATTTTCTCATTTATTCATGTTATACTACACCAGAGCGAAAGGGCTCCTATCTGTATCATTATACAGAATGTAAGACATATAATTTAAAGCTAATAAACCATTAAATACATGATATTTATTGATGTAATATACAGTGTTCATTCTAAAGGTCAGCGCAAACGGCGAAAAGATGAATATCAAAAATAGGGGAATCCTTTCCCTGACAAAGGAATTGGTCTAATATCAGGCAAGTTTTATCAATGATCAGGAGTTAGTGTTACGTTACGTAAGATCAGCTATCTTTTTTCAAGTGGGATCTTCAATTCTACATCTTCACTTAATGTGTTTAACTCAGACGTTACATTGATCAATTATTATAATTTTGTGAATATTAATTGCTGGAGCGACGACGCTCATTTATTGTGAACTTAATTTCAACATAATCAGAATTCAAGCTATAGCTATTAAACTTGCATGATTTTGACTGAATAATTGTAGATTTGGATCTGCAGCTTAATTTTTACAAGAAAAGTTCATTGTTGTTATTGTCCATTTACCGCGTATTTGCGTGGTTGGTCCTCCGGTTTTCTACCCATAACACATGAAGTTAATTGATTGTAATATTATGTGCATATTATTTGGACATTAATTTAGCACACATATGTGATAAACAAATTAAACAACATAAATCGCACTTTAGATAATCCAATACTATTCTCTGTGAAACTTGAAGATTAAACATTCGTCTGTTTAAATACATAAAGCTTATTACATCAAGAAACTTCAGCCAGTGTATTTCATCTATTTGTATTTGTCATTTTTGTTAATGAATGTGCAATGAATTGCTGTATCTTTCATCCTACGTCTTTCTTCTGAGATGTGTGCGGTAAGGGCTATTCACTCTAATCCTTCTTTTAAATCTAACTTTACAATTCATACAGTCCACTTCGGATCTTTCCGCCAGAGTCATAATTAGATAATAGCTAAGAATTACCGAACGTAAAATGATTTACATATGTGACACTTTTTTCAGTAAAATTGTTACTAAATACAAAACGTCCTGTAGACTAGGCCTAATTTAATATCATGTACGTGGTTATAATATTAGTATGCAGGCTTCCACGGCCGGTATCACAAATAAAACCACTAAATGACTAACCGGGTTCTTAATAATATGACGCGACTAACCGCGGATAACCATGTTAAGAGTGATGTTATTTGGTTAGTAACTAGTCTACTAACTACTGTTTTAGGTTTACTAATGGCAGATTAAAGAACAACATCTTATATTAGTTCTTCGAGTGTTAAAATAAATTTGTTATAGTTCAGCATTATTAGCATGGGGTAAATTCTGGAGCCTAAAATATATACTGCAAGAAACATTCATCAGCACCAAAATAAAATTTTAATTGTTGCAAACCTGCATAATTCCAGTTCTCCTATACGGGAGACAGACCTGGGCATTCACAAAAGGCGAAATAATTAAGATACAAGTGTGCCAACGAAGGAAGAACACTGGACATGAATTTGAAAGACAAAATCAGAAACGAAGAGCTGAAAAGGAAGAGTGGAATGGAAGATGCAGCAACCAGACCGAGGCTACTCAAATGGCGCTGGGAGGACACGAAATCAGAATGAATCAGGACAGATGGGCCCACGACACAATATGGGACCTGAAGATACGAAAAAGAAGCAGAGGACGTCCGCGATACAGGTGGTCACAAAAGTTCAAAATGGGATCAGGGGCACAGTCGTCAAGAACTGCAAGAAATGAAGGGGAAACAAACGATTTCCGACTTAATTTAATCAATAATTTTAAGTGTGTAAATTCTAAACTCTGATAAGCGTGAAGTGAAAATTCTAGCTACATTCTTGGATTGTGTGGAAGGTACAGAGAGATAAGGTATAAAATCACAGGAACTAGCTCATCCCGTGACTTAGTCTGAGAGCTAATCCTACTCAGAATGGTAGGAGACCCTTGATCTAGAAGGATCTTTTATCAGTAACTAAGGTCAGCAATTTTATTTTGAATTGAATTTATTTTGAATTGTGAATTTTTAATCACAAAGATTATTTTGAATATTTTTCTACGATATTGATACACTAAGTAGAATGCACAGATTGCTTTTTTATCCAACATCTTAAAAAAAAAAAGGAGAGTTTACTATGCTCTACATTTTCATTCTTACTCAAGATAAATACTGATAAAAAATGTATCGGTACATACATCTTATTTGTATACCGAAAAATAGAGTATAATCTGCAAACCGCACCACACACATTTTCCATAAAGACGTTTCTAATTTTTAGGGTGAATGCAACGAACTTTCTTCCGTTGCGTAACATTGTAGCCTATAATAGGTGGCGTTTTGATATAAGTTTCAGTGGCTATTTAATTCATTAATCAATAACCAATCCAGTATGAACATATCTGGAATTTCAACCACTACGTCACAATATCGTTCTACGTGTATCGTGCTATTTGTATCACTTTAATTTTCTCGCATCTATGTGCAATTGTTTTCACATAAATCCATAAGGACTGGGCACTGAATCATCTTCACAGTTTCTCAGATCAAAAATAATCACTAAACACAGCGATTGAGTATATATAAGCTGCACAATGAGAGAGAGAGAGAGAGAGAGAGAGAGAGAGAGAGAGAGAGAGAGAGATGAAAATAATGTGCAATTCTATGTGTAGTGAAGCATTATAAATCTCGTATTAAAAGTAAGTAGGCCTACAATATTAATATAAGTTAGTAGAAGGTGTAATAGCAAAGTATTTAAAGCAAAATATAATACAGTATATTTTCTTGTGGATGTTCTGTGCTCTTGACATTTTTTTCCGGAAACAATTGAATTCGTAAGATCCACACGCAATGGAAATAAAAAATAAAAACAACAATCACAGCAGACAATTCTAAACATTTCGGAGAGATATAAAGAATATTCAGTAAGAAAAGAAAATGGAAATAATTATGATGTTAATAATCCCACCTTTTTATTCGCTAAATAGTCACTAAATATAATTCGAGGACCGGATTTTCTCAAGAAAGCCAATTTATCGATAACATCAGGACATCTTGTTATATTACCTGCGAAAAAATTGCAGAGAAGCTGTAATTAATATATTATTCAAGGTAATTCAATAAAAAATAACAGCTCAGGGTGAGCCCAAATGAAATCCTGCAGGTTGACAATTTATTACTTCTACCAATTAAAGAAACAATGAGAACCCATTTAAAATTAACTTGTCCCATGAATAGTAATAAATTAATACAACGAAATGAAATTATCAAAAAACTTTTAGAAGGAAAAACTATGCTAAATTGAGTTCCGATAGGTCTAACGAACTCAGAAATGTTCAATGTCGTTAGGTGGCGGCATTAAACAGTCAATATGCATTTTTATGACTACATATATTGGAATGCGTTTAATGTGTGCATTATATTCCATCGTTATTTGTTTATAGCGGAAATGAGCTTGACAAACTGCCAACAAAATAGAATGAGTTCACCCCACTACGCGATTAGTATGTAAACTAATGCTGCTACGAGTGTATTTATACTTCATTTTGTGATCATGTGCAATACAATGACACTAAATATCTAGTTAAAATACAATTATATTGCTTCAAAGCAAAATACAATACCCCATATACCCTATTTTACACTAAGGATTTTCTACTGAACATGAAAAATCCACTATAAATGGGGGAAGACGATTCTTATGTAGGCTATTTCGTAATCATCACACACGTACAATCAAATTCTACATGCCTAAGTCTAGAAACTCTACTGAAATTATCAATTCAATTATTTTCACCCTTATAACTGGAAGGAAAAGGATGAATACCATGTCATGGCAAGGTGTAGAGGACTTTTCAAAATCTAAAATTATATTTGGTTCAAACTTAAATATTGTAAAGATAGCTAACAGAGGTTATATTTGTCAAATGTCATGCATATTTTGAAATGCATAATTATATAACAGAGCAGTACCCAAAATCTGATGTGTTTCATCAGCATGGCTTTCTGTATCCTAAGTATGGGCAATACAAATTTCAACTATCATATAGAATAACTCTGATATAGAATAAGAGGCCGTATTGGAGGGAGTGCGTTTTCAGTTGTTTCAGCCTCACGTAACCCACGCAAGACATAAACTTGAGTGTGTGCGAACGATAGCTCGCTTATAAATTATTTTTCAGAAATTAAAAAAAAAGTTTCAAATAAAAGAGTTAGCTCTAGTACAATTTTCTGAAGTACAGAATTTTCGAGTAAATAGCAAAAATAAAATAAAATAAAAATAACAATTATTAATAAAAGATGGTAAAAACACAAGAGAAAGTAGTCGCTAATCTTCGTATCACATCCCCAGAAGATAAGTAACCCAAATATTACAAAATGTTGTTTTCATGCCATTCTTAGTTTTCGTATCGTGTGTAAAATAAGGCTGCCTAAATAAATAAAACAGGGTTGCCTAGTTACCAATTCGGAGGATGAAAATATTTACCCCTATAAGGCTACGTACATGTTGAAGTGACGATAAACGAATTAACAGAAAATTCTGTTCCACCAAGAGAGTAGTAGCACTGATTAACATGCGTCGTGGAGTACGTGACAGTACATGACTGTAGGAACGAAGTTATTTTCTTTTAGGCTATCGTTGCTTCAACATGTACGCAGCCTAAGTTGTGGAAGTATTTAACAACATACTTTGAATTGAATATAGGATATAGTAAGTCTATACAATACAAACCAGTAACATTCATCATACGAAACATACCGACAATCAGCAGTCGTTACTTTCAATGTGCTCTTAAATAATCTCTTATATCTTATGTAGCCCCTCCCACTACTGGTGTGCATTATGCTGCAACATCCGTCAAGAAGCAAGTGCATCTGACATGTAATTTACAAGTCTAGACACTCTGAAAAATATAACTTTCAACCTCGCACGTCTGTTCCTTTTCCGTTCTCTCAACTCTTATGCCACATTTTTACCTTTTTAAGGAACGATATTTTTTCATTGGCTGATTTCACAGTTTTCCTTTAACTGTGCAATTGGTACAGCATTCTCAGGTCAAAAATAGCTTTTCTTAATAATAAATTACGTTAAATGATCGAAGGAAGCAATACTCTAGTCTTCCCCTGGGATACATCTGAAGTCAAATAAATAAACTGGCGGTATAGCCTATAAATTACTGTTCATCCTACCAAAACTTTTCCGCATAGGCTTACAGATTATCCTACCATAATTATCTCATCACGAAACATAAGAAGTTTCCAGCACTTATTTACCTTTTTTTATTATTCTTTTCATAATTTTTATTGTTATTAATAGTTTTACTATTACTTTTAATCTTTCAATGTAGAAGTCAGGACACATCTGTATGAGAACTTAGGCTCTGTAGAGTTCAAGGTTTACATTCGTCTTTATCTGTGCTTACCTACATATTGTTCAACATTATATTATACTGTATATTTATGTATTAAATACATGGCTTACATAAATAGATACATAGTTTAAGATACACTAACACAAATATATTTCTAAAATATATGAGCTTAAACACAAACATACCCATGAAAAAAACAGTTATGTATCTTACGCAGATTGATTCCTCAAAATAGAATATAGAATGCGAAGCAATTTTCGGTTAATGGTTTATAGAATACTTATACATAAATAGGAACAGCTATTGTACATTTCTTCCACAAGATAAAGTTAATCTGAAAATACGTTCATAAATTTATTGGATTAACTATTTAATAAAATATTTATTAACGAATGTCATATTTCCGTCATTTCAAGCACGAAGTTTAACGTAAAAAACAGGCAAATTGTATTTTTAATCCCTTTCCGAGCAATCACGAATAGCAATCGAAAAAGAAAGCTCGCGTAAAATAAGTGGCGGCATTAACAACTTTAGGGTCCACCCACAAATATTTTCTTGGAGCTCTCCACACTAATTTTAGGGTAAACAGTGCTAAACCAAGAAGCCAGCTCGGCTCACTTACCCACAGATTAGGAAACGAAGAGCAATCTATGAGCGATAGAATAAAATGCGCCGAAAAATTGCTGGGACCGGAGTATGGCCTATGATTGAGGGCTCCGGGGGTGGTGGAGGGCCAACAAAATAAAAAATAAAGACCTGGTCTTGTATGGTTGCACTGGAGAACAAATTCTATTGTCTGGAAGGCTTGTTAACAATAAAAACTGGGGTTACGGTATTATCGCAATATTACAATACTGTGTGGCAAAATCCTTCTTTCATAACGTTCACAAGCATCAAAGGCCAGCTATTATGTTGGTAAATATTTTTCAAATACATAAAATAGGCTAGTCCCACGGTGGAATCCATCACAATACGAAACGTTTCTGTAAGTTATGTGAGTCAAAATAAATATTTTTTTCGTACACTGTTGAAAACTTAATACTCAAATGACTAATTTATTGATATAATAAACATATTATTTACGGTACTTGAAATGTTTCACTGATAACAAAAATAATGTATAAATATATCCTATATATTGTAGTAATATACGTGCAATTGTAGGCTTAGTTGAGGTTGCATCAAGAAGTGTATATTGCATAAAATAAACTGCACTGCTTTAAATTTAATTTTATACATGGAGAACTCTAAAATTAAATTATTACACTATAATCGCTTTTTGAGGTTATTGCTGAATTTTATACTACTTAGGGGTAGATTGTACTTCTCACTTTGCTTTCTCGAAATATTGAAGATGTTTATGTTAAACATTCAGTTATATAAAGCAAGCAAAATAAAATATTAAAGTTATTATTTTAATAACATACTAAACATCCTATCATTATTCCAGTCTCTTCCATGTTATTATGAGAAATATTGCAAATTTCAATATAACTTATTACGATATAAAGCAAATGTATTAGTTGCTGTTATACATTATTATTATTATTATTATTATTATTATTATTATTATTGTTATTATTATTATTATTATTATTAATCTTTTTAAAGAAATCAGCTATATATACATACACATAAATTTACTGCAGTTTTATTTTTTCTATACAAGCAGAAGAAATACGCTATCAAGCATCGAAGTATCAGTGGAACTGTTCAATTAAGTTGGAACATATGCTGCACAGTTTAAAAAACAGCCAGAATGTTTAGCACATTATATTGTTTTGATGGAATTGGTAAGACCCAACGCTTTTATATACAAGGTACAGCAATCTTGAAAGGAAGCTCTGTGGCATCCACTTCTTCGTGAAGAAAGCATAAAGCATTTTAAAGATTAGGGGAAACTTTCTTTTATTGCGTCTTATTCCACGCTTGAAATAACAAACCCATTCAAACTCAAGTTATCAAGATTTTATCATCGTCACTGAGTGGGGGGAGTGAGTAGGAGATGTAACTCAATCTTTTCCCTTCCTGCGAGTTTTGTGCTGATTCAAGTTTCTGAATCCAGCATCGGGTGCTTTCTCGTTGCCGGGCAACGGGAGCGACAGAAAAGAGGGTTGACACCTTGCGTTGCCCGGGAAGATTTATACAAAAATGGGGATCATTTTTATATCTCTCCGTGCACGAGATTTGAAATATAAATTAGCAGTAATATGAAGCGAGAGGGGACAAAATGAAGCACAGTCGGTATTGTAGTTTTTGGTAAGAGATTGTGGATGTGGTGGAGAAGGGTAATGAAAAACAAATATTGCTGATATTATACTACAGGGGTGGTATGTTGAATAAATTTATCATTTCCCTTCCACGGGCTGTGGCAAGAATATAAACCGTGTAATTTGTGCTTTAACAGCTAAGTTTAATGAAAACAACAAAGCACTACTCTTCCAGATAGCAAGATATAAATATTATTTTAAAAATCAATAGTAAAAATACTAGGTATAATAGTAATAATAATAATAATAATAATAATAATAATAATAATAATGCAGTCAATTACTTATAGACGTAACACAAGATTTTTGTAACAATTGAATGGGGTATCCTGTCGGTTGACGTATTGTGCTACAATCAAGAAGGTCGCGGGTTCGATAGCCGATGAGATCAACTTCCTGGTGGCATTACGACCTGGAGTCTAACCAGTCCCTACCACTGATGAGTACCAGGAGCATTTCTCGGATTAAAGATTGTGCGTAAGACTGGAAAATTTCTGGCAGATTTCAAAGAATGCACTGGTTATACTCGTATACAGCTTCGGAGCGGCCTCGTATAGTTTAGAGCAGCGTTTCTCAGCCAATGGTCCGCGGACCACCGGTGATCCGCGAAGATGGTGCAGATGGTCCGCAGACATAATTAAAAAATATCATAAAGCAAGTGGAAAGTAAAGAAGTATAATTTTTTCACAGATTTCGTTACAATGACCTATAATTAATACCCCAAATATTAAGAATATAGGCTTTCTTTTAAAAATGGTATGTAAAATTAGGGGTCCGTAAAATTTTTTAGACATTTTAGAGGTCCTCGGGTTCAAAAAGGTTGAGAAACGCTGGTTTAGAGGAATGGAGATCGGCGAAACCAAGAGTTTGCAAGAGGTTTCGATAAATACAGACGACTATAGACATGTTAAACTTCTAAATTAGTTTTTACGTTTTAACAAAATTAGAAATATACGAGAGACGGGGCATAAGTAATGTCTCTTTATTTTATTATGGGGCCATTTTGAAATTTTGAAATACATAGAAATGATAGGTCAGGGTATGGAATGTTTGTACCGTGTGTCCGTAAAGTCATGGTGCACTTTTTTTTCAGTAAAAACAGTAAGTGCCCCATGACTTTACGGACACACGGTATAACGCAGATTATACACGACCGCGATCGTGCCAATCTATTGCAGTCATAGGAGGCATGAAAGCATACACACCCACCCATGAACCCTCGAAGTTCGGTACAGAAGGGATTATTCCCCAAAGCTTCCATCAGCTCCTTGTGGCATTTTCTGGCAGTTCTACCTCGGAGAACAATATTTTGACGTGAGAACGCTGTTCATATCGTGGTACATCCATTCTGCACGGCGACCAACTCACAACTGAATTACAGTCCCCTATATGCATATAACTGTACATCACATTACCATCAACTGACGTGCCCATATGCCTATAGGCCTATTAGAGATGTCATGTTCTCTAGTGACATAACTTACAATCTCGCCTTACTTGAAGTTGCCATGACTTAAAAACGCAACAGTGTATAAATAATTACCCAAATCGGGGTAGAAAAAATATTTTGGATGGATCTGCATTCATTTACGTTTTGAGACAGTTTTTGCATAGGAAAAAAAGGATAAAGGACAATAGAAATTAAACTAAAGAAACAAGATGTATCGGAAAGTTTCCGAGCAATAGACTGTAAGCATCAGAATATAAAAATGATAGTGTAACGTTTCACATCACATTGGTCCCTTCTGAAACACAGGAAAGTGACGAGTATGGCCCCCTAATTTCATTGTAGCATAAAATGCAACAGAATCCTAATTTGACAACAGATGTAGGACAAAGTGACAGGGAAGGAGAAGATGCAAAACGGAAACAACTGAAAAACAACAAAAACCAAGACTGAAGAAGAAGAGATAACGAAAAACACGCGAAAAACAAAGAGATGTAGGAAACAATCAGAGAGGGACGAGATGAGAGACGGGTATTAAAAACGGAGGGGAAAAAACATACAAAAGGAGGGGGACAGAGATAATTTTATTTTTAAAGTAGCGTGATTACTGCATAAAACCTATAAAACTGAATTTCAATGTACCATTCAGCTTTTCCTGCGTGGCACAAAGTCCAGTGGAATAGTGCCATTATAGTGAACAGGTCACAGCTATGTACACCACAAAATTCTCTCGACAGACCACAACGGGGTTATGAAATAGTTGACATCTTGGTTGTACACGTATTCGCTTGTGAGTACAAACTAATGCACTCATGAAAATAGTCGTAAAACAGAATTAACGCACCCATTTGTTTTAGAGGCTATAATGTGCACAGCAAAAACATTACGTGGATCTTATAACTACTGCTTGGTCGATGGTATGCATGCATCACTGTGTTAAATTTGCGATTGATTACAGTCGGTGTAGCGAGAGGAAATCGACATGACCCTACCATCTTTAACTAGACTTCGTCTTCAGTATTCAAACATGCTAAAGAACTCAGGGAAAGTACAAATGTCCTCCTACAAAGATAATATTCCGTTAAGACATTGCTGTTTCGTCACATTAATTTCAAACCACACACAACAAAAATTAACTTATCTTCAAAAAGTAGCGTCGTTACAAATATTTTCATACACTAATGTTTGGAAAAGGCTAAGCCGTGGTGCGGTTGGTTGAGGCACTGCTCCACAAACCGTACGGACGCGGGTTCGATTGAGATTTGTCAATAGACCTAATCCTTCTGGTGGCACTATAGCCATGGGGTCTACACAGCCTCCTCAAACCCCAAAAGCCTTTACGGCCATATAGGGATCACTTTACTGTACTTCACTGTCTGAAAAAGAGTATTAGAGTAGGAACAAAATGAACCCTAGAAAGCATACGAAAATTTACCTCTCGTTTGTTTCACCAACTTTATAATAATTGTCAGTGTTAATCTTAAGTTTCTATGTACAGAAAATGTGGTTAAAATCTGTTAGGGATATGACCACACAAATAGTTATGAGCTGCGGTATTAAGAATTTTCGTTACGATATTTAGTGGTGTCAGAATTTGTTACTTCATTCCCATTACTTAAAAATATATACGAAGAAAAATTAATACTTTAATTCATTGAACGGGTATAATTATTTAATAATTAAATACAATCGAAGTTTTATCCAATAATTCACAAAGATAAGGGGATTTTACTTACACTCACACAAAGCCAAACACACGCACATACAGAGCGTAGGCTACTGTATACCCCCCATCCCCCCCCCCCCGTGGGAATTTCCGACACATATTTTTTTGTTGGTATTCCCATCTAGTTTCAGTTTTCAGTTGTTTGCCCCTTATCAATTACAGCATTTACCCGGAAACCCCGGAAATCCAGAGAAAATTAGTTTGTTTTAATTTTTCTTCGTTCTTTGCTCCTAATATGCCCAGGGAATTTCTGGCTCACATATTTTTTGTTGGTATTACCATCTAGTTTAAGTCTTCAGTTGTTTGCCCCTTATCAATTACAGCATTTACCCGGAAACCCCGGAAAACTACGGAAATCTGGAGAAAATGAGTTTGATTTAATTTTTCTTTGTTTTTTGCTCCTAATATGCCCAGGGAAGTTCTGACTCACATATGTTTTGTTGGTATTGTCATCTAGTTTAAGTTTTCAGCTGTTTGCCCCTTACAAATTACAACATATCCCCGGAAAACCCGAAAAACCACTTTTATACGGAGAAAATGACAATGTTTTATTTTTTAAATCTTTGTTCTTTGCTTCTAATATTCAAAGGGAATTTATGAATCATATGTTCTTTTGTTGGTATTGCCATCCAGATTAAGGTTTCAGTTGTTTGCCCCTTATCAATTACAGCAAATCCCCAGAAAACTCCGAAAACCACGGAAACCCGGAGAAAAAGACTTTGTTTTAATTTTTTAAATCTTAGTTTTTTACTTCTAGTATTCAAAGGGAATTGGTGACTCATATTGTTTTGTGTTGGTATTGCCATGCAGATTAAGGTTTCAGTTGTTTGCCCCTTATCAATTACAGCAAATCCCCAGAAAACTCCGAAAACCACGGAAGCCCGGAGAAAATGACTTTGTTTTAATTTTTTAAATCTTAGTTCTTTGCTCCTAGTATTCAAAGGGAATTGGTGACTCATATGGTTTTGTGTTGGTATTGCCATGTAGATTAAGGTTTCAGTTGTTTTCCCCTTATCAATTACAGCATACCCCCGGAAAACTCCGGAAACCTAAAAAATCCGAAGAAAATGAGTTCGTTTTAATTTCTTAAAAACCTTTGTTCATTGATCCTAATATTCCCAGGGATTCTGACTTACATATTTTTATTTTTTTGTTGGCATTGTAATCTAGATTAAGGTTTCAACTGTTTGCCCATTATCAATTACAACATATACCCGTAAAACCCGGAAAACCACGGAAATCCACAGAATTTCTAGAACTCGGAACTTGTGATCTACGATAATTGAAACCGTTATTGCGAAGTAATTCTTCTGCTTCAAATGTGTCCCTTGCAGGTTCAAAAGGGTGAGTATATGGACTACGAGATATCTGCCATAATTGTGACGGTCACATGCAAAGAAAAGGGGAATCATATCTTCTAAACATGCCAAGTGTAAGTCAAAGTTGTTTTCTTTAGTTGCTCGCTGAAACCTCAAAATCAATGACACTTTGTCCATATTACCATTCCAAAATTGTGCTGTTTTACCGAATGTCCCTTCTCTAAATTCAGTCAAGAAAGTTTGGTAGTGACTGTGGAAGGTTTGGTAAGATAAATTAATTATCATTCACAGATGTCAAATTAGAATATGAAGTGTGTTCTGTCTGGTTTTCAATCGCCTTCATTCCTTCAGCATCAGGATTTTTTCCAGTATTCTTTGTCATGCTGTAATTGGTAAGGGGAAAACAACTGAAACCTTAAACTATATGGCAATAGCAAAAAAATTATGTGATTCAGAAATTCCCTGGGAATATTAGTATCAAAGAGCAAATATTTTTAAAAAATTAAAACAATCTCATTTTCTGCGAATTTTCGTGGTTTTTAGGGTTTACGTGGATATACTGTAATTGATAAGGGAAAAACAACTTAAACCTAAACTAGATGGCAATACCAACAAAAAAACATATGAGTCAGAAATTCCCTGGGAATATTAGGAGCAAAGAACAAATATTTTAAAGAAATGTTTAAAAAGCCAATTCCTCCGGATTTCCGTGGTTTTCGGAGTTTTCTGGAGATATGCTATAATTCATAAGGGGCAAACAACTGAAACCTTAATCTAGATGGCAATACCAACAAAAAAACATACGAATCAGAAATTCCCTTTGAATATTAGGAGCAAAGAACAAAGATTTAAAAAATAATACATAGTAATTTTCTCCGTATATACGTGGTTTTCCGGGGTTTCCGGGGATATGCTGTAATTGGTAAGGGGCAAACAACTGGAACCTTAATCTATATGGGAATACCAACACAAAAACATATGGTTCACCTTTGGTTCCCTTTGAATACTAGGAGCAAAGAACTAAGATTTAAAAAAAATAAAACGAAGTCCCTTTCTCCGGATTTCCGTGGTTTTCGGTGTTTTCCGGGGATATACTGTAATTGATAAGGGGCAAACAACTCAAACCTTAATCTAGATGGTAATGCCAACAAAAAACATGTAAGTCAGAAATTCCCCTTGAATATTGGGTGCAAAGAACAAAGATTTAAAAAATAAAACATAGTAATTTTCTCCGTATATACGTGGTTTTCCGGGTTTTCCGGGGATATGTTGTAATTTGTAAGGGGCAAACAACTGGAACATTAAACTAGATGCCAATACCAACAAAAATGTGTGAGTCAGAAATTCCCTGGGAATATTAGGAGCAAAGAACAATGAAAAATTCAAACAAATTCATTTTCTGCGAATTTCCGGGGTTTCCGGCTAAATGCTGTAATTGATAAGGGGCAAACAACTAAAATCTTAAACTAGATGACAATACCAACAAAACAATATATGTGTCGGTAATTCCCACGGGGGGGGGGAGGGTTTCATATTGGTAGCCCATGGTCTAATAGGACTACCGAGCATCGACTGAAAAGAAAATAATCGTTGTCAGTGTGTCCTTGAATAAGTATGCCTATATGTCTTCAAATATGTTTCTTGCCATATAAATATGTATTGCAAATTAAATGTATTGCCCCCTCAGTTCTTCAATAACTTCCCAGTTCATGGAAACGAACTAATAGTGAATGACAAAAATCTTTGATTCTTAAAGCAATGATTCGAGGGATAGTCGGAAAACATGAAATTAATAATATTCCACAGATAAGCCCACAGCATAGTTATACAGCAGTAGAATGAATTCTGTTTTTTAATGTATTTAATAATTAAAACAAAAACTTCAGAGCATAAAAAGGGTGTATTTTTATAACCTAAACTGATCTGTGTAGCATACTATGCCTGCATATATTTCAGACTAGCATGTGCCCGCGGCTTCGCCCGCGATAATCATTTCAAAAATTAAAAAGTAAGAGCATAATAGTTAAATCATTACATTTATTAACACCTAAATCACGTGGACTACATACCACGATTAGATAGCGTCGCCTGGGAAAAGCGACCTCATTTTCGACTTCCTTGGCCAAGAAAACAGTGAGTTTCGTCCAAATCGAACAATGTTTGGCCATATTTAGGCCTATATTGATTATCCCTCCCGTGTAGGTTGAAAATTTCATATGTCTGCAGGCCTTGACATTCTAAACAAATGAATCGTCCAGGATGGACTTACAAAGTCAATAGATCGCCCGCGATAATTATTTCAAAAATTAAAAATTAAGAGCATAATAGTTAAATCATTATAATTATTAGCTCCTAAATCACGTGAATTACATACCACGATTAGATAGCGTCGCATGGTAAAAGCAACCTCAGATTCGAGTTTCTTGGCCCACAAAACCCCTGTATAGTGAGTTTCGTCCAAATCGACCATATTTAGGCCTACATTGATTATCCCTCTTCCGTCTATGTTGAAAATTTCACTCACGAACGAAAGCAAAAATTAAAATTCCGGCTTCGAGGTGCACTTCCCGACCCTTCAGTCCACCTATGTTTAAAATTTCAGTTTTCTGCGTTCAGTAGATTTCGCTGGGCATCGCGGTCAGACAGACAGAAGGAAGACAGACACTTCCTTTTATTAATATAGATGTTTCTTGAATCCTATTACAAAGCTTTAAACGGCGTTTAATGATCTTCTGAAATTTTACATTATGTGGAAATGTATAAATTTGTTATCACCAATGTTGAAAAGCTATCATTTTCTACATGAAGGACCTACAGGGAAACCCCTATTTCTTCGATCTTTGTTAAGATGAGTTCTGAGAAAAGTAACTTTCATGATTGCTCTTTATTTTGCTTTTCCCCTGCTTCATTTCTGAGAATGAGAGAAAATCTGTCAAACGGCTTGGAAAAGGAAATCCTAAGCAGCCTCTTTCGCAAACTGAGTAACATAAAGAACGGGCTTAGTTCAGAAAAGACTTTTTTTTATTGTTTCTCTCTCCATAAAATCCGCAGATATTTTCATAACAATGAATTCTCGGATTTGAGTTGTTATAAATATAAACAATAGGTCAATATTCTCTCTTCCTTCTTGTACCCCACAACAGTAAAATGATCAACGTTCTAATCTGAAATGTTTGCAATATTATCTCTTCCTTTTTGTACCCCATAAGAATAAAATGATCAATGATCTAACTTGAAATGTTTGCAATAATTCCAGACAAGCAATCCTACATTTTTTAAAAATGAACATCCTTTAAAGTATTATCAGCAAAATAAAAATGAGTGGGTCTTGTAGGAATGGAAAAGAGATAGCTGAATAAAGATCCAGATATTCCCTTTTCGTGGCACCGAGTTAAGTAACATTATGGGTGTTAAAACGAGTAGCCATGGATATTTCTGGTGGGGTCATTAGGAAGTTTCAATAACTGAAGTAAGACAACATTGTTTCCTCTGTCACCATTGCGATGTAACTTACACGGTACAGTAGGCCTAAAGTCTGCAATGACTTGCTTCAGTCCTCACAGTTTCCCCACCAAGCAAGCAAGTTTATCAAATCTCTCTTGTGTAAAATAAATGGGACTCATTAAGTGCTGGCACTCCGCTGAATTAAACTCGGTTTACCCGACCTTGTTCCAAATATGCTCTTCATCACTACCAATAAGTTATAGCTGACTTAATAGTTGGGAACCGCCGTGAAGTTCTAGCGAGATTAGTGTTCTTCATGTACGACAAGAAGTAATTCCTTGCTAAGTCCCACGCTTTGAACCCCCCCCCCCCCCGTAAAAGAGATGTATATAATTTATGCTCTGCAATTGAGTTCTAACTGTAGCATAATTAAATTAATTAAATATGTCCTATATTGCGAACGCTTGTAGACAAAATACATTCAAAAGAAATGACCCCATCGTCACATGACGTCCATCGATTATTATTAAAGCTGGCGGAATAACATTATGTGTTAATTTACATGAGGTTACAATTAGTTCTGCTGAAGGGCACTGGAGCTTGTATGGTTAACATACATCTAATTTTGTTTTATCGAGTGTTAATAATAATAATTGGGTTCTTAGTTCTTCAGCAGTCAGAATAAGAGTGAATACTCTCTTAGACTCTAGATGGCGTGTTCTCCAAACCCCTTTCGGGATGTACAGTGAGTCCCACGCAAGAGTTGGCCAATCATGCGGGTTTCTGCGTCGCGGCGGGCACAACTCCAACTCCCGAGCGATCGGGTGAAATATCTACGCAAATAAAGCCGCGAACGGTGTAATGGCTCAGTTTCTCACATTTACATTTGGAATTACAATGAAAATAACCATGTACCTCATCACAAGAGATGTTGGAAATGAACTCCTCTTGCATCCACACACACAGCCATCTTTTCAGGAAATTTTCTTTCATGCACATAAGTTCAGCTCCAAGACAGAGTTAATTTCTCTTGTGATATTGTCTTTAAGTTCTTCTAATGTATGGGAAATTGACTTGTACACTTTATTTTTCAAGTTTCCCCATAAATAACAGTCACATACTGTTAGAAGAACTTAAAGTCAATAGCACAAGAGAAATTAACTCTGTCTCGGAAGATGAACTCATGCGCGTGAAAGAAAATCACCAAGTGAAATCGGCCCAGGTCGATGGCATTTATGTGTGCATAAATGTGAAAAGTCTATGTCAGAAGATTTACTTGAATGTAAAAGAACTCCTGCGGCAAAAAATTCCGGCACACCGGCGACGGTCACAGGCATAAGTTGCAGTACACCACCGTCGTTAAATAATCATATTCCACCCAACCAACCAAATGAAATCATCAGTGGGATCTATGCTTGAAACCAAAGAAGAGAAGTTCAGAAGAATAGATAATTTCTAATTAATTATAATCATAATACAAAGATAAAAATCCTCATATTTTACATAAAGCATTACTCTATAAATCTTATATTTCTACTTTTATACAGTTTTTTAATTGACGCATTTATACGTCAGTAACAGTGGAAAGATTAATGAAGAACTATGCTAATAATTTTAAACAAGAACATTTATTTTTCATTTTTCACTTGTGTCAATCCTGGTACTGTATTACAAAATCACAACTAGCTAGGAGTTCTAGCTGTATGAGGACCAAGAACTATAGTCGCTTCTCACGGTGGATTCTGCGTTGTCTCATTTGTGCTGACTCCTTATGAATGCCACACACATCGTATCATGCTTGACGTCTCCATTCAAACTGGCAGACATCACAATATTGTTATTATTCTGAGCGTTCAGCTGTTTCAATGCGCATGATGATGAATGGTAAGATCGTGCTTGCCGGACAAGTATCGACAGACACAACAAGGAGACTTGTCACCCAAACCATGAGCCAGACTCAAACAAAACATACACCCACACACAGATCACACAATATCATGTTAAACTTCGACGTCTGTTTGTTTACTGATTTCTGTATGGATATAAGTCTGTACCTACTTGTACTGGATTAACTGATACCATTTAGGTCAAAGTAATACTTAGATTGAAGAGAACATTAAAATGAACATTTTAGATAGGCAGCCGATAGTAGTTATGAAGGTAGCCTACAGTATACAGAGTGTCTACACCGAATGGCTTAATTTTATATTGCACCCAACACAAAATAAATAAAGTTAGGGAAATTTTATTCAGATACATAAGTCGTAAAAAGTATTAAGTTTGTATAAAAAAATCATCACTTCCACGTGAGCCCTGTGGTTATTTAAAGATTGTCTAGACTATATTCGATTTTCGTCCAGGTCCGATACACCACTGTCTTTCACGTAGCCTCACAAAAAGAAATCCATCGGCGTTATGTCAGGAGACAAATTCGCAGGATCTACACCAAAACGCCCGAATTTCTGGAGCCTTTTTAGTAATAAGTGTACTCTATTAGATCTGACTTGTCCATTGGGTACAGCAGAGGATTTTCGCAGAGACTTTCAAACACAAAATGCGCCAAATGCTGGTTGTGAGAAAATTTAGGTGGCAATTTCAATTCCTGTTGTACTCAACGGAAATGTCAGACCTGGGGGGGGGGGGGGGAAGCATTTACCGTTATTTTTAAGAAAATTGGTATCAAAATTTGGGCATTTTGGTGTAGACACTGTATTCCAAGAAGTGAAAGATCTTGAAGGAGAACTAAGCCTGCGTAAAGATTTTGTAAGCCGGTTTGTGTTTTTCACACTTTCAAGAACATTATAGTTTCATCGCAACTAATAAGACTTCATATAGCAACCGTTCATTGTACACCAAGACATGCAGCCAGGATTCTTATCAATTAGATCCTCCTTGGTTGCGACTAGGGCTTCATACGCCCAAGGACTTGATGCGCTCCCAAAACTAAAATTTGAAGTATCCGGCGATCACGTTGGTCAAGGGATTCGACCTGGCCTAAATTACACACTACTGTATAGTTAATTAGTCAGAGCCAGCACTTATTGCTCTATAATGTACAGTGAAGAGGAGCACAAGCCATAAGTATTATAATGTAAAATCCTTCAGGTTGCCATCCGACTGCAGCGTCTTTTTCGCCTGTCCGCGGTCGTTATCGGTGGGTTTCCTTGACCTGGATGAATAAAATATTATGTGGTATATTTTAACTGTGAATATATTTATGCCTAGGCTTTTCGGTGCAGCAACACCATCTTTATGGCATCTTGTTCTGTTGAAGCCATTATCTAAAAAAATAGTAAAAATTATTTTCTATTAACTTCAATCTATATAGAATTCTCTAAAACCCTTAAATGTTTTGATGAACACCAGGCTACAATTCACTGCATCATTCGTCTTGCTGTATTCACTAGTCTTCTCAGTAACTTGTAATAACTTAAGATGTCTCATTACATCGAATGGGAAAATAGTCCCGATCGCTACATAGGCCTATAGTATGAGAGAAGCTAAGCGTAAGGGTTCTGAGGATACTGAAAGCTGCCCTAGGTTATCAAGACATACAAGATCGAGACTAGCCTACGAACTACCCAAAGAGAAGTGGCACAAATTCTACACGAGGAGGCCATGACGACTGACTGTAATCAAGAAATCCGACATCTTGTGCACTCGCTGGCAGAACATGGGTACCACCATAAAATAAGCAGAATCAAGTGTTTACATGACCCCGACAGGAACTGCGGATGTCAACTGTGTGACCACATGACCGTACCGTTACCACATGAAAAAAAATAGTAAAATCTCTAATGGAATTTTGTATTTATGTGGAAGAACACTGGAACTTATGCACAACGTGTGCGGTTTTTTCCTCTTAATGAATTCCATCGAAGGTCTAGGCACCAATAAAGGTTTAAGCTGAGGAAAGGGTATCACCATAATTACTTTCAATTTGAACCTAATTCGATAAAATTCTATATTTTAGGAATTTCATCTAAACCTTGACATGAGGTAAATCATAGCCAGTTCTGTTAGGGAATGGGCGAAATAGTCTTTTTTAACGATACTAAGAAAAACTAGAAAGCGACATTCTTATTCAAATTCAACAAAACACTACAGCTAAAAAAAAAAAAATGTTCATCTAAAGTAATAATTGCCTTGCGCACACTTTCTGCGAACAAATTTAACTTTTTTCAGACCAGACAAAACCAAACCAAACAACACCACATCAAGCCAAACCAAACCAAAAAAGCTTGCTGAAGGCGAAGCAATGCGAGCAAGATCTCGATTCCGTTCCCTACCTGCATTCGAAATGCATTGCTGGAAATGAAAATTGGTTCCTATCCTTTAACTAAACTTAATTGTGCTTGCACCAACGGTTGTTCGCACAAGGTTCGAAACTATGCAAGCCAAGTATATCGGGAGTTTGAGGACGAGCCGTAACCCTTAATGTATATAGTTCCGGTATTCACCTTTCAACCACGGAAAACCCTGTCGGAACTTGCAAAGGGGATTTAGTTTAGCCCTTTCAGAGCTGAACTTACATTCAAGTGAAGTCGTCAGTGGATTACAGTTTTAAACTAATAAGACATTTTCCACTGGAATAGATGGTTTCCTGGAATCAAAATCATAACACGTGAATAAAAATCTTCACATTTTATAAAATAATTATTACTCTATTAACCTAATAATTTCGCTTTTGTGATTAATTTATACGTCAATAGCAGTAAAAAAAATTGAAGCATGCACGGAAAGTTCCTAATTATATTTTGCCTATTTCTGTTTTGCACTCGCCTTCAATGTAAATCTTGTCGGGGATGATGACACAAAGAATCCAGAACCTTTTCTAGCGAAACTCTGCGAAACTTTCTTTGACTGAAAAGACTTACATTCTTTTCATAAGTTACTTAAGCATAATATATTCCAAATTCTATTTCTCCTTCTTGTACACACGAACACTTTCCCTCAACTTTCTGAAGACAGGAAACAAGGTGCAAAATAAGGAAAATATACTGCAGAAATTGGCAAGGAAACAGGAAATCTGGAAGCTGAAACTGGCATATTTATACCAGAATATCCGAACCTTATCTACTTATTCCCGCTGTTTATACTTATTTCAAGTTAGAATTTATCCATTAAATAGCCTAATCTTTAATGCAGATCCATTAAACTGCCAATAATTTTAAAACTAGAGTTAACAATTCAATTTTTCAGACTATCTCCACCTTTCCAGCTTAGCCAACACACGGCCACTGTCAAAGAATTATAAATTCTTTGTGACCTACTAGTTGTTTACTATAAAGCCAGGCCTTAAAGTATTTACAAGTTGTAAGTCGTCACTGGGTTGTAATATCAATATTGAGAACGCCTGGGTATGTGAGTCAGTTGTAGAATTTAATGTTTTACCGGCACGTTGCCATGATAACTTAAGTGGCAGAGTAGTGGCACGAAGAGCCGAAGATATGTGGTTCAAATCCCGGCTTTGGCATTGAACGTTTTAGTCTGAATCTACCTTTGCAGCTTAGCCTACACACGGCCAATGAGAAAGAATTAGGCTATCATTCAACTCAATTTTAAGTTCAATCTATAGATTTTTTTAAGGTTCGTTGTATAGAAAACTATTTCGAGCCTACTGTAGATATGTATTCATGAAACCACAGATTACTGTTTCTGTTGGGCATTACATGACAATATTTTAGGAGAAAAATTCCTCCAACCCTGGGACTCGAACCCTTACATTCGGCTTCCCGTGCCAATGCTCTACTTCAGTGGTCTCCAACTCGCTGTATTTTGTGCGCGTACAAATAGGCCTGCACCGTGCGACCCCTGTGCACCACGTTACGTCAGTCTGAGACGGGGTTCCGTTGACAGGGTGGGTCGTTTCTTTCGCCAACTTCCAAGCATTATGTCGGGTGTAGAACGTAATCCAATATAGGCCATCGACCCCTACACTTGAGGTAATATATACCAATAGAGAAGTGTGAGGGACGTTTCCCCGACTGCATAGACATGCTGCTAGTATTTTGTCTATGTGCGGATCTACGTACATATGCGAACAGTTTTTTTTTTTCACTGATGGAAGTAAACGAAACCCGCAGCAAAAGTCAACTGTCAGATGAAAACGTAAAATGTGAACTTAGACTGGCCGCTACCCAAACATTGATTCCAGATGTTGAAAAACTAGTGTATCAAAAGAGAAAACTAGTTTCTACTAGTGAGTGATTTTGTAGTGTAAAATGCTTTATTTGAGCTGTTCTATAATACTGCTGTATTATATGGAGATTATAGCTTCTCTGAATTTTATTTGAAATATAACTTTAGTATTAATATTTGTGTTCAATAATATAAATGTGGAAGTGTGTCATTTAAAGGAATGAGTCTACATATTGTTTTCATTTCACAGAACTTGTGGCATTACAATTTAATAATTATTATAAAATTGAATTTCAACAACAAAATCGCAAGTCCTCCATTAGTTAATTTCAAATTACAAAAATTTACAAAGCCCGGGCGACGCCGGGCTTTTTCAGCTAGTAAGCTTATAGATTACAAAAAGAATAGGATGATGATTTGATATTGCTTTAGCAATAGTATAACGACTGGTTGATTTATTTATGATTTCGGAGAATTTCGTTCGGGAGTTTTCAGTATTACTTTTCTTTATCTAATTTATTGCTTAAGCAAAGAAAGTTCTACGATTACCAAACATAACGTAATAATTACCACCACATAACATAATACTTAGGTAAATATCTAGTCAAGTATTACAGTTAACGTTCTACGTTGATTCTCTGTCAGTCAGTCAGTCAGTAAAAAAAGGAATGAAGTATTCTCAAAAACATTTTATTTTTGGGACTAGCAATCAAAATTTTTGAAAATCCTTTCTTAGTGTGTACTTACATTATGAAACGAAGGTACTGTCAACATTGCAAGTCTCTGCCTATTATAGTCTACTAGCTGAAAAGGCCCGGCGTCGCCCGGGCTTTGTATTTTGTAATTTGAAATTAACTTATTGAGGACTTTAGATTTTGAAACTCTAGGTCCTTACATAATATGTATTTAAAATTTGAAATGAGGAAGAACGAATTATCACACTCCAACTATTCCCTCAGAAAACGCTAGATATAGCTTTTTATGGCTCATAGAGGATGTCGAATGTTGCATTCCGTTGCTTCTACACATCATGCCTGGGAGGGGTTGAAATAAGAAGAAACAAATTCCGGTTATATAAGATTGTATTGTCTTTACGGAAAATTTTATTTCTTACTCTCATGTTATCAAACAACTGGTTCGGGGCTGAAATAAAAAAAAAATATATCACTTTCACACTTTCCTCCCCAAAAACCAGGGACATAATATACACCGGGCATAGGACTGAAAATGTTCCATCCCATTTTGTCTTCTTTCAGATGCTTAGGGCCTATGATAAACATCCCTATTTCTCAACTAATACGATGCCTATATCTATGAATAACGTATCAGTGGATAGGGTTTTTTACAGACTGCTGATATAGCAAACACTTAAGTTGTCCCTGGAATACGACCGCTTATTCTACATCAACATGTGAAGTGAGAAAATTATATTTTCCATGTCGAGGGTAGAGAAAGTTATGTGACTGCATCACAATGTGCTTTATTTTCGTGGGTTTTATTCTTCAAGAATTATTTTTACAAATGTATTTTATCGATATCATCAGAATTCGTTAAGTCCAATATTATGTAGTGTCCAAATCCCTATGTGAACTGTGTAAACAATACACTGTTGTCTTGACAACTGAATGAGATTTCATTTTTTTAGTATAATATTCTCAGAAATTATATAATTTTCAAGGGAAATTGTAGTTTGTTTGAATTTTAATGAAGACCGCGTTACTTCCCGGGCTTAACTGGGTATGTGTTCAAAATTTCGTGTAAATTGGTAAAGAAATGTAGATTTGAGTAGGGAACATACATAGGCCTACATACATACACACTTTCGATTTTATATATTAGATTATTTGCATCGTTACAAACATCAAGACTTCACGAGTGTTCTTTGTAGAAAACATAAGTAAACGATAATGAAATAATAATGTACTAATACATTTATACAACAATCATCTGTTGATATTCCAATATAATTTGTGAATTTCAAAAGCCTAATGAGCATGCAGCCACTGAACTCAAGAGAGGCAGTATACCACGCGGTGTGTGCACACTAAATGATTCTACTGTGCAATGGGTAAGCTTGCACATACTGCTGTACTCATTGTGCAACGAGTTGGTGGCCGCTGCTCTACTCACTGACCTAGCCAGAGTTCGACTCACAGTGCCAGATGGAATCTTTCTCTTAAGTGTAAACAGTCATAGGAGAGATATTTAATCTAGCGCCACGAGTCGAGATGTGGTTAGCTCGGTTGGTAGAACATCGAGCAAAGAAAGCCGAAGATCATAGGTTCGAGACCCTGTGTCCGAATAATTTTTCTCCTAAAATATTCTCAACTTGCGTTTTACTTAATATAATGGGGTTTTACTTTGAACCAATGTATGCAATAATTGTTAACTTGCGTATCATTCGTTAACTGTATTAGTCATTTTAAGCCTTGCTTCAATATAATTAAGCGTTAATTAATTATCATTTACATCCTTTTCATACATTTTGATGTTTAAGCTTCCCCAATCCCATCTAGATATTGGCGTTTCAGTAAATTCTGTCGATGTAATAAACTCACAAACCCATATGAGAGATGGATTTGCAGATAATCCAAGTGAGCTTTTCATATGAAAGGAGATCCGTCAAGAAGAAAACTGCTACACGATGATCTTAGCTCGAGTGCAGTTTCTGATATTCCAGTTGCTTCATCTAAAGCAAACTTATGGGTATTAGAGTCAGCTTCAGGTAAACATACACATATATATGGTTTAGAAGTTGAAGGTAAAGAGATGCAAGAAGGAGAAATACTTGAAAAGTAGTAGTTAGTCAAAAGAAAAGATATTACAGGCAATGAAAAAATTCTAGAAATAACAACATGTTATAAAAGGAGGATAAACGCAAAAATAATCCCTGCAATAAGACTAACATAATGAATACTCCCGAAGCAGCAACGTTTACTTTTGATCAGGACTTCGCATAAAGTAAGATCATATTTCATATTAGTTTTTGTAAAATGTAAATTGTGTAGACAAACCTTCAAAAATCTCAGCTAGATATAAAATATTATTTTCACTTATTCTGTATTTACCGTTAACAAGAACGAAGAACATAAAATTAGATGGCACTACTTAAATAACTTTTGAAGCATGTAGTTCAATGACACGAAACTCGGTGTGTTGAGGTAGTCATATGCCGAGAACTCAAAAATTACATTATCCAATTTTTTGAAGCTTCGCTTTAACTGGAATAATGATCATTAAGAACTTTTCAGAAAGCATCCACACTAGATATTTACGTACAAATTTATTATTGTTAAATCCAGAAGACTGAAAAGTGTAGACTTGACACACAATACAGTAAGACGCTTATTTTTCTTACTGTGGTTTGACAGAAGTTGAACAAAAGTAGCACAGAAGTTGAACACTTAATTTGTTAGAGTTACTTTTGGTTAAATCGGAAGTCCAAAAAACTCGGTAATTTAGTTCTCAGCATACGGCTATTTGAACAGACACAGAGTTTCATGTCACTTGATCCACATGATTCATAAGTCAATTAGATGGTATGGGACTTTTACTATTTACGTGCTAGAGGATTTTTAATTGACCACGTAAAAGGGAATTAATTAAAACAAATTTATATGTGCACTACATTTCATGATCTTTCTTTTCTATGATTTTTTGTAGAACTGGAAAATCTGTAATATTCTTTTCTACAAAGTCAGTACATAGTTTGAATATAGCATACAGTCTTACAGTTACGCTAATAGTACGGCAAAAAATCTATTGCTGCCACCTAAATGGTTTGCTATTACCGAAGAGAAGAAGTAAACACCTATTACAGTAAAGAAAATAGAATAAATGAGCTGCTTGCTTTTTACAAATTACCTTGAAAGACGCTATAATGAATAAATCTCCTTTATATAACTGATTTGCGCTTTGTTTTACAAATTACTTACTTATATATAGGCCTACAATTGCTTTCTTTAAAGCCTTACTTAAGTAAAGTCTAAGTAATCACTTTCTGCAGTTATATGGTTATTCTTCACTGCTTGTTTAGTGCTTGTTGGTTTTATTTCTGAAACAGGATGCACGGATCTCGAACTCCCCAACAAGACTGAAAGCAATGTCCATTATAAAAAAAACAATAAAACCTCGGAATAAAATTAGCCATTTCGTCAGTTTTTATGGTATCTTGTTACCGCATAAACCGCAATTGTCTACCAGTCCCTCCCCTCATCGCTGTAACAAATTACATCTCAGTTCTTTCTACACTAACTCTTCTACCATGAGAACATCTTGGTCGCCTTGAAGAAGTAGGCTGAAATTATAAACGCTTAAGAAGGAAGGATTTTATTTCTATTCTTAAAATTAAATAGTATTGCATTATATAGCAGGTTTTCTAACGAGATTATTCGTCTTCTCTAAAAGAAGAAAAGTCTATTGCAATTGCTTTTTAGCCATTTCAAATACTGTTTATTTTTCTCCAACCTGCTATTGAAGTATCAATTTGTCACTTCAAAAACTGAATAAAAGCAGAAATACAAGATTTATAGAGAAATGCTATACATAAAACATGAGAATTTTTATCTCTGTATTACGATTGTCATTTACAGAAACCATTTATTCTACTAAAATTTTCCTTATTGATTTCAAACATAAATCCTAGTGATGATTTCACTTGATGATTACTTATATTACTGTACAAATTCAACCTTAAGAGTTGCTTCGAAATTAGGCATGCGAATTAAACGAAAGGCTGAACAGAGCGGTGTAATAGGGGGAATTCTTTATTTATTCCCTCAGTCATAATAAACTGTTTGTTCGCTGTTAACAGTCCATAATAATAATGGAAGACAGAAGAAAATATGGAGGCAATAGGCTTTATTACTTTTTTAAATTATTAACGGTCTACATAAAATAAATTAAAATCTTTTTGTCTGTTACATTAGAAAAATTAGTATTATTATTAGTATAGTCTACTCACCTATTGGTCTCAAACTCGAGGGCGTGCTCAATCTTTTCCAGAATTTCGTTAGCTGATGCTTTGCTTAGACGAAAACGTAGTTAAAAATCTTCATCATCTAGATCAGTTAAATAATCACTTCGTTTTCTGATCCATCTTGCTCGTCTATTTTGTGGAGGTGGGTCAAGATAGTCCTCTCCTTCACTATCTATAAGGCATTCCATAGCCATTCTAGCCGCCATCTTGACCACACTTAAATCGCTAACAGGCCGAAATCGAGCTCTTAAGTTTAAGTGTCTATTAGCTCGCTAATCTGTGATTAAAAACGTGGTGAAATGCATTATTAGCTAAGTCTTACTTAAACCGATTTTAAATGGGCAGTTAAAATTAAGTATGGCTGGTGAAATCCGCCCTAAACCTATTAGTTTTTTCTACACCTTTTCTAACTTATATAGATCCGACTGCATTTTAGAAGTTACCATTAAGTTTTCAGATATCGATTCTTAGTAACGAATTAAAATATTGATGGAATACAAGTACGCAATTTTCTGTAAGTTACATAATTTTTTTATTCCTTGCGAACTAAGTAAAATTACGATTCTGAGCAACATAAGCAATAAATTGAAATAAACAAACCCCTTGTAAATGTTTCCATGAATACGCATCTCTACTTCTGCGTCAACTACTTCTGTCATTTGACTTTATTGGTAATTGCACGCAGATACCCACGTCCGTTAAATTCGGACTTTTCAGTCCGAGTTCGTTATTTCTTTTTTTCGAGAAGATCTAAGTGTGCGCATTATTTACAAATTCGAATATCTATAAAATATCAGTGACCGATATAACTCTACAATAAAACTTGCATTTTGAATATATAGAGAGGCTGTCTAATATTGCTTTATTAATTCCAATGTTATGGATGTGTTCGTTATGCTTTGTTTCACATTTTCTATTTTCTGTTTTTGTTTATTTGTTGTTTTTTTTCTGTAGCATGTAATTTTCCTTTTGTTCCGATTGTTAAATGGTAATACTCAAGCTTTATTGTAAGGTTTCTGTATTTTTGTATTTCAACTATAACTCAGCCTTAGCCTGAATAATGTACATTAAGACTTTACTTGATGAAGAATCAATAATAATAATAATAATAATAATAATAATAATAATAATAATAATAAACTATTAAATTACGTGATCCATTACAATACGGGAAAGTGAGTCAATAACTGATTGCTTTTACAGAATTTTGTTACTGGAATATAAGAATAGTCTGATCAATTAAAGGTGATACAATCGTATTTTGTCAAGTGCACTCAACACTGAAAACGCAAAACCTAAACTAAACTTCATCGCCCTACATCCTTCAACTTTAGTAGCTCCACGTATAAAACATAGCCTATAGCTTGTTCTCCTTTAAATGCATTGCCGTCAGTATGACGTTTCATTAACGTACATTCATTATCATACGTCACATTTTTTATAGACATTGTAATATAATGTTTGCCAACAGATTTTCAACATTGGCATTGTCCCATCTGGCTGTGCAGAGAATGCCAGCAAAGACTTTAGTAAATTCTTGTATAGCAGCTTGTACAGAGCCATTCAACAAGCAGATTTCATTAATAGCGTATGCTGTAATTTGCACAGTATGCGTGGGATGGCGCTGTCTGCACTTGTCAAGTTATTACTACAATTTGTGGTTACAGAACACGTTTCAATTTTTACTGCAAACAAGAAAACGTTTTATATCGAACGAAACCCTACAATGAAGAACCCACCATCCTGCTGGGAACACTAATAACTATAAAATGGATTTTCTATGCACACAAAAGGAGTTTTCCTGGTGTCTTTGTATTGGGTAAGAAAGTGTTAACTAGAATTCGTGTCTGGCTGTGCTCATTTCTGTGCTACGTGGAAAGGAAACGTTGTCCCGGAAAATAAATTATTTCAAATACTCTATGATCAATTGTGTTTTAACTGCCTAGGCTAACTACTTGTTAGGTACCCGCACAATACGCAAATATTAACATCATGATAAACGGACATATTAAGCCTTACTTTGTAACCTTCAGCTAGAAGCTAGATCAAATTTTCAGCAGAGTACTTAGTCTCCAAACGCAAGCCATAATGCCAAATTGAAAAAGTCTAATTGAAAAATCGTAACTGCTGCACCCATGAGCCTCAACTGTAGTCCTACTTTAGTGTAATTTGTCTAAAATAATAGCCTAGTAGAAACAGCCTCTGAGTAAAAATATTCTTACGGTACTGAATGCCTATTAATTACATCACAATTTATCCAATATGATTTTGGGCTACTTCATATCTGTATCTGGTATCCTATATCCCCTATGTTGGGGCGAAGGGCCTCCAAGTGGAGATTTCTGTTACCTATGTGAATTTTGTTATGCATATTTTCCGAGAAAGGGAAACTAAGGTATTACTTGGACGTGAAAGAGCCGAGAAATGTTGCCGAGAAGCTCTAATTTAGGCTTGGAGTTCTTTTACGTGCAGTAAATCTACGACACGCCCCCCCCCCCCAGCTTAAAGTCCCTCCCGGAGGATTCCGCACCCAGGATTTTTACGTCCTGAAAAATCCATCGACCGCGGCCGGGCACGCTACCTCTAAACCACCGCGGCCGACAGCTACGGTACTTCACGTGCCCGATTAATAATAATAATAATAATAATAATAATAATAATAATAATGATATGAACAACACCAACATCATGGAAGGGCTACAAAACAGTCTTCATAAGTTATGTTTGTTAACTCAAGATAGGCTACATGTTATAATGGCCTACTCTATATTTATACTCTTATAGTCTACTCATAAAATATTATCTATAAATGTACTCTATACTTACCACATCAATCGGGTTACACACCTTACAGTAACAGTATATATTATTACACCTACTGCTTCTCTGGTATTATATTATAATTATTATAATGTGATTATGTATTATTATATATTATTATTGCGTATTAATATCCTTCTCTACATAAATAAAAGATTTAATGCATATAATATGTTGCGCAATTGAATAATATGGGCTAAAGGATAGCCTACTTATACAAGATATATTATACATTCACATACGCATGTACAGACACATACGTACGTACATACGTACGTACGTACATACATACATACATACGTACATACATACATACATACATACATACATACGTACATACATATATATACCTATATATACATATACATACATACATACATACACATACGTACGTACATACATACATACGAACATACATACATAGAAACATACATACAAACATACATACATACATACATTACATATTTAAGTGAGCTTTAAAACAATCAAAGAAAAGTGAAATAGAGGTTGTAATAATTATTACTGTAAAAGCTGACAAAGCCTTCGGTAAGTTTAGCCTATGTAAAACATTATTATTTTAGTAGTTCGCTGAAATTTCACGAAGTATAAGAAACCAGTCGGGAACAGTGGTTTTGTCATAGGCGCTCACAACCATTTCTAAGAAATGTTAAATGATTTTATTGTTTTTTGCACTAGATAAACAACTGTTTAAGAAGATGACCACATATCACACGTATAATCATGGCCAGCTCGTCCTTACCGGCGAACTAAACAGCCGCCAGGGCGGGACATTTTAAGAACATTTACGGGCGGCAAAATTTAGATTTAAAAAACTGAAATTTCTAACGCGAAATTAAAAAAGAAGTTTTAGAGTAAGAGTTAAAAGAACAGAAAATTATATAAATAAATTCAGTATACTATGTCGAAGTATTTATCACAATCTTTACCTAGATATTATGTTATAACGTTTTCATAAATACAAGTCTTTCTCGAATTAGGCCAATACAAATCAATTTTGTTTACTACTTGCCAATACCAGGATAGAGAACGTAAAAAGTCATGTTAAATCAAATGGTAAAAAATGGAATGATTGAACTGCAATTTAGGGGGGAAAAGAAATCATTTCTCGCCTAGAGGGCGCCAAAATACCTAGAGCCGGTCCTGCGTATAGGCTAATTATTATTCTGTCTCACATTGTAAATCCTTCACAGTAAAAGACAAATTGATCTTTAAATCTGACATATGTTCAAAGTGATACATATCTTATTATATCATAATCTTAGCTTATGTACGGTATATTATTTTGTAACTTTTGACATTACGGCTTGTATCACTTCTTTTCAGAACGCAGTTAAATAAAATTATTCTTACGATAAGGATAATACGATAGGTCTATCAGTATTAACTTAATATAAGTTAGGTTTGTCAAAGGCTAGCAGAAGGGGCTACTGGGTCAGTCACATCTAAAATCACATTAAAGACACCTGTTCCGAATATAAATTGATCCTAGCAATTAAATATTGCATAGGCCTACAGTCTTTACAACCTGCAATGCAAAATAAAGAGTAGGCCTAATAATTATTGTGAAAATTGGCGTCAAAAAGTGCGCGCGTTGTTTGTAAATAGCATGCAAGGTGCCAACACCCGAAAATAACCCTCACTCTTCCTACTTAAGATCAGTCTTCGGGTTACAGACCTCTAAAAACAAAACAAAATTCTTCTCACACCTAGATGCAATTTACAAATACCAACACATCGAGCAAAAACAAAAACAATGTGTGAGATTCTCTTTCGAACTGTTGTTTGGAAGGGATAATTAAGATGGACTGGTATTCAACTATACCATCTGGTGAACCGAAAGAAAAAATATCCCAATTGAAACAAGCCATATAATGAACACCAGCTGCTGCTGTATTGGTTAAGCTCTCTGCGTTTTAGGAGGACCATGTGTTAAACTCGCAGGATATTAAATGCACTGCAAGTAATATTTATTGCTAAAAAAACCTTAGGCCTACTGTACAACTGTAATATTTATGTTACAAGGGTTTAAAAAAGGATTTTGTGGGGAAGGTACATTTGTATCCTCCGGGCAACGCTGTTCACCCAACTAGTGTGACGATACAATCACCGTGAGAAATTTCAAATTTAAATGGCGTAGTGAATTTTAAAATTTTTAACTTTTATAAACTGAGTCTATTTAGTAACCATTTGCAATTATTTTTTTACTAATTGAGTATTTTCCATGTGACGGATCCCAAAGTTCGTTACCCTAGAGCGTTATAATTTTATACCACTCAGTGGCATTTTTCTCCTTTTAATTCATATCATGTATCATTAAAAGCGCTTCTTTTACCTTCGACCACCTAAAAGTGGATTTTTTAACAGTTTTAGCTAAATGCAAGTACGGTTACGTATTCAAAGCTTTCACGTACCTTGCAGGATTCCTAATATTTCAAACTTCAACCTTTTAATCGCTGTAGATGTCCCTGTGAAGGCGGAAGATAATGTTTAAATCACTGATTAAAAATGTGCCCTTTCTACATTAAGAGTTACTATACTTACTAGATTTATATTTTTCATTTTTAAGCTAAGTGGGCACATTTCAGTAGATGTTCCATACGGTCATGGTCACGGTGGATTTAGATAACTTACGAGCCGCGGCTATGGTTATTAAAAAAAAGGGGGCAAATGTAATCATAACTTTTTAATATTCGAGTTAGTTACCTGATGTGAAACGAAGCATGCCAACGTCTTTTTTCTATGATAGTAATCGTCCACGCTATTATGATGGGAACTCGGGTTTCCTATACTCAGTGCCGGTAATCTAACTTACCGCACTACTTAGTGTACTCGGTTGTGATAGGTTGGTAACGGCGATGCTTGCGCATGTGCTCAAGTAATAGTTTTATTGATCGTTACTGAGATTTAGTCTATAAGTTTAGTGCAGCGTAACAAAGCCAATTAGAGAATAGATGATTATAATAATTTAATAGCCTTATTTTCTACACATTGTCACTTATTTTCTCTTATTGCAGAAAAAAATGTATGCATTACATGTGTGTGAAGTGTACAACAGAATCTTGAAAATAGGAACAAAACCCGCACTTTTTTTCTAACTCTTCCTCGATTCTGTTAAGGTGGCTGCAAGGAGCAGCTGATTCCATTTTAATATAGCCTACATAATAAGCTTTTATTTATTTTGCTTCTATCAAACACTTGGAGCACAACTAAAAAAGATAGAAAATCAATCCAAACGTGCCAAAATAGAATGGAAAGGAAAATCCTGGGCATCACATTGAGAGATAGAATAAGGAACGACGTAATACGACGAAGAACACAAATAACAGATGCAGGAAACGACAGCAGGTACCTAAAACGGAGATGGGCCGGACACATAATGAAACTTTGCTCGCTGGAGTCACAGAATGACTTCATGGGAACCAAGGACGGGAAGACGGAAAGTAGGAAGACAGAGGATACGGTGGTCAGATGAACTAAGGGCAACTTTCGGCAACAGATGGACCACCACAGCTAAAGACAGAGGAAAATGGCAACTTCTAGTCAAGACAGCAATCCAAAACAACAACACAGGATGAGGACAGTAAATAGCAAGGAGCAGGAAAGCAGTGCACGACCGAAAAGCGAAGACCTAAAGCCACAGTGCATAGTGCTAGAATTATATATAGGACGAAAAAAAGAAGATAGACTACATATCGGACCATAAATGATAGACTATAGGTATAAGTATTAATAGGAAGATCCTTCCCGGAATGGCTAACCGGGATTGCGGACACAAGCCACCTCTCCCAGGAGAGAGGCCCGTGCCCTCGGGGACATTATGGGATAATACTAATACTAATACTACTATCAAACACAGACTAATTTTCTTTGCACTAAGCAATAAACAGATGTGAGTTGAGAGAAAGTCACAAAAATAAATACATATATAACCTCTGTTTTAGTATTGAGAAGGAATCTACGATTATCAACAGTTAGGTTCATATATTAGTCCTACTGTTTTAAAACTTTCCCCACATGACAAGAACATATAGTACTTTTCGAGAAAAAGAGAGAAACAGAATTCGTATATACTCGATTACATAAGCTTAATATGAAAAGTTCCTATGTCTTAATTTTTTCCATATAAAATAACACGTTTCTACTACTTGAATTGAGGACAGGTATGTTAAGGTAATATTCCGCTCGGTTTGAAGAACTCTACAGATACATTAGCACGAAAAATGCCATCTCTCTCTCTATCTTAAGACGTTGTTCCTAAGTAAATGCACCGAAAGCTCAAAAAACAAGATTTGGGGGGGGGGGGGAAATGGAGGTATGGCGTAGTATGTATACCACCATTTTAAAATCCAGTTATTTGGGCATTAATATTTACTTACTTACTTACTTACTCCATGGCAATAGAAGAGTCCTCAGCAAGGTTCATTTCCGCGCTTACCTGAGCCCGCCATTCAACCCTATTCTGTGCTAAGTCTATCCAATCATCCCTTGCAAATCCTACTTCCCTTAAATCTATCCTAATATTGCCCTCCCACCTAAGTCTAGGTCTTCCACGTGTTCTTTTCCCTTCACATCTCCCAGTCAATACTTTTTGAGATATGTCTATCCTCCCCATGCGAGCAACATGTCCAGCCCATTTCATCCTCCGTGATTTAATTACCCTTACTATATCCGGTGAAGAGTACAGGTCATGAAACTCGTTGTTATGCAATTTTCTTCAGTCCTCATTTTCATCTCTCTTAGGACCAAAATATTATCCTAAGCACCCTGTTTTCGATCGCCTTTAAGATTATGTTCTTTCTTAACAATAAGCGGCCATCTCTCGCATCCATATAATACTACCGGCAGGATAATAAGAGTTTCTGAACTGCATAAAAACAAGCATTTCCTGATTTTAGTCGAGACTTAACTTCTGCCTTAGGCCCTAATATTATTTGTGTCTGTAATTATTGCTCCCAGATATTTGAATTTTTCCACTTGTTTGAACGATTTACCGTCTATTCTAATATTTTGTAGAACATTATTTTGACTTAGTTTTATCTGCATTAATATCCAATCCAATATTTCTTCAGGTATCGATAAAACTTTCTGCATTTCTCTCGTTTGTGTTTATGCCATCTCCTAACAAGCAAACGTCATCTGCATATCTAAAATCGGGTGCCTGCCATTTAATTCTAGGCCTACCTTGTTTTCCTAAATTTTCCTAAAGGCATAGGCCTATTCCAAAGCGAAATTAAAAAGTTAAAGGCAATAGGCATTAATATTTACAGAAGTCTATGATGCTGAATCCAAAGAATAGTAAAAACAAAAATAAATAGATTTTTTCGACATTCAGCATTTCCCGGTGTCCTTAAAACATTCTTCCCACAAAAGTATCACAATAAAATCATTACACTGCTCTCTAAAATCAACTCATGCTTGTAAAAAATTAATTACAATCCATGTGACTTCGTGACTATATCACCTGTGACTTTACTAGTCTAACTCACTCGGCTAAGATTGGAGCGAAATCCCGTAATAAGCCTGTACTATCTCTTCATCTTACCCTAGTACTTAATTCGTTTAATACTCACGCTGTATGTTTGACATTATGCGTCCTCTTAATCACACAGTCAATGCCATTTATAGAGAGCTCACGCCTCGCAGAAGTCTGTAATGCTAATATTTTGTTTCCATTATGATACATCTCGTTTCTATTCTCTCCATACCATTTGTATCGGAACCCCTGATCCCCTTCTTTTCCCTCAATACCCTACCCAGTCTACTAACTGACCCTCATAGTGTGTTTGTTTAATCTAAACATACGAATTTGGAGTGGTAGGTTACAGTTCTGAGAGGGGCATATGGGGTGATGGACAGCTGTCTCGTGGCCGACCGGCATGTGTGGGGTGACTGCGGTTACTAAGCCAGTCAGAACTATTTAAAAACCTAATTCTACATAATATCGTAATGCATAAAACCAGGACGGAGTTCTTTAAGCCCTCAATTTTGTGCATCAGCAATGCGAGCAAATAATAACTTACCGAGTTATACTGTAAAATAAAAGCATGCAATGGTATCGCCTTAATTCCAATGCATGGTAAACTTGCAATTAGGCTATTAGACTATTGGCGGCATTAAGAACTTTGGGGCCCCCCTCATAAATATTTTAAGGATGTCACAAAACTTAAGGATAAATTATTTTAAAATAAGTATATAACAATATTAACTACTGGTTTAATAATTATGACCAAGGCCCAGAAGTTAATGCACTATTATCACATGAAAAATGCACTCACATATGCTCCGAAAGTGTTTGAAGGTAATGGTAATTAGCAAGGGTTTATGGCCAGCAAGATCTCCAGATCTTACTGTATGTTTTGTTTTTTTTGTGGGAGGGGGGTTAAAAAATAAAGTGTAAAACAATAACCCTCGTTCAGTACATTTGAAAAACTGAAAGAGAACATAGGCTAACAAGAGAAATTGCAGCAATTTCACAAGAAGAATTAATGCGTGTCAATGCAAGCTTTCTTAAAAGTTGTCAGAAATGTGTGACAGTAGACAGAGATCATTTTCAGCCTATTCTATGACAAAGTCATTTCCAACCTATTCTATGACGAAGGTAGGCTAAGTGATTATTTTAACTGTAGGCGTAATTCAGAAACCCGTGCGCTTGAATTGAGGGTTATGTACAGGTAGGGGGGGGGGGAAGCGGACCTACTAAAATATAAAAGTAGCCGATATGAGCCACTGCGCTTGACTAGTGGGTTCTAGGCATGCGCAGTGGCTCATATCGGCAACTTAGATATTTTAGTAGGTCCGCTTTTTTTCCCCTACCTGTACATGAGCCTTTACCAGCGACGACCTACTTCCAGGCCGCAGCGCAGACCGTGCGTTTAAGGTACGTCGCAAAAATAATCTCACTGTAGTAGAAGCTGTATAAATTACAATAAAGTGTTTAAAAAAATACGGTCAATGCAAAAAATATTTTCTAAATTTAAATCTAATGAATGAATCGTATTTTTAATATTATACAATTAGTTCCGAAAAAAATTAGGCTATTTATTGTCAAATATATATTGTACAGTCGGTTCTCAAAAACATCCTCGTAGCCAAAGAAGCTGTAAATTAACCTATTTAATTTCCTCAAATATGCTATAAATATTAGAAATAACAAAACAAAAATGCACAATATTTTTAATCTGTCAGAAGTATGCTGTTAAAAAATGTGATAAATTAATAAAATATGCATATACTTAATATAAAGCAAGTATGATGCATTATTGCGAAACTAGCAAAATATGCAACAAAATGCAAAATGAAACCAATTTTCTGTCATTTCTTTATTTTTTGTACACATTTTAACACTAGCATATAATAAAGTGCATTATTAAAAATATTTTTCATAAGCTTCTGGGCCCTAATTATGGCAGTTACTGAGCAGGTAACCTACCGTACGGACAACTAGCGATTAAGTGATTCACTTACTGAACTCAAGACAAGGCCCAAAGCATCTCACTCTAACAATACCTTATTCGTTTCCCCCTCTTTTAAACATATCAAATTATGGACCTAAAGTACAATAAATACGTATAGGCTACAGATACACAACGAAGCTATGCTGTAACCTGAAAAACAAATTCTGTCGGGCAAATTTAGGCCTAACTAATAATAATGGATGTCTACTGCCTTATTTTTAGGGTTTATTACTGCCTCCAGAACGGAAAATCGTATGAAAACAAAATTTTGTATTTGGGTTAGGTACCTTCTGGGGATGTGACATGAAGACTGGTGACGACTTTCTCTTAATTTTAGTGCCATTTTACATAGGCCTATAGGAAATTTCGTTTTTCGCGATTTTCTCGAAAACGCCTCAAACGATTTTCTTTAAATTTTGTACAAGGTGTGCTTATGCTAAAATCTCCCTTTTAATTTTAAACATTGTTTCGTGAAAATTCTCTGAAGATAACTTGAAGCAGAAACTTAGTCTTACCTGGAGAACAATAAAGCTTTGCATCAGCTTGAAAGAACTGAATAGACGCTCTTTGCAATAGGGCCACTTATTCTGATCAGAATATGAAGTATGAAAGGTGTAGTACTGCTCACGCTTATCGTATAGAAAGTTACGTGAGAGCATTAATAAGATTTTGAGTACTGTAACCTTCGGGGATGAGATACAATATGGTAAATGACATTCTCTTAAGTTTTATAAGTAATTTACATGAAGAGAATGCCTTACATATTATATAATATTTAGAAGAAAAACTTTTATTTGGGCAGAGGAAGTTATATGTTACACATCAGTGTCCATTGCCAAAATATATCGAGTCCCCATATACGGAATTCGAGCCTTGACATCTAAATTCTACATGTGCGACGGGTCGGTACCAATGTTGCCTAGCCTAATTATTATTATTACTATAATGAAATTGGATTTATTCAATCTGACTTCTCTGGGGTTGTAGACCTTTTCTTGCTGCTCTCGTTACCATCGCTCGATATTAAACAATCGAAAGTTGATGAACATATAACTTGAAATTTTCTGAGAGTACTTTCTGAAGGAATACGATAGGTTTACAAATGCTTGACATATTATAATTATTATTTAATTATTAGTTGTAATTATTCTCTTCGGCGACACTCGTCTGAGTTTAGTACTTCATACAACAGATGTATACTATGTCTTACACTAAATCCAGTAATTTGTTATCTATTGCAATTCTTGTTTAAAGTAATAGAGTTATTACAAATTCAATCTAATCAATCAGTATATGCAGTTTGACATGTGCTTTTGTATGATATTCTCTCTGATTTATGATTTATTCTTGGCAGAATCCATGTCAATTCAGGCAGGGGCTTACCTTCATAGTCTCAGATGTTAACGAATTTAATATATGTTAAAATTCAGGACAAAGTAAGAAACCCATTTTCCTTGTTTTTTCCCCAAAAAAATTCCTGGGCCGAGATACAGGCCACCAAAGATGTCGTTTCAGATGCCATTTTTCGAGTGTGATTTTCTGAAAAACTTTAAAGTGCTCTATTTCTAACGGTTCAATATATTTTGTTGTTTCTTTTTTTATTTGAAAGATTATAATGTTCTGCTTCAAATGACATCCTAAGTTTGGAAATGCATGCACAGGGTGTTTTGTTTTAACCTTCTAAATTTTTTTGTGATAAATCAAAAATTTTCTTTCTTAAAAAAAAGTCAATGCCAAAAATTCTGATTTTTTTACTGTTGATCAGTACCAAACGGTACTACATTCCCTCAAAAGGAGATCTTTCACTTTTCAGTTTAACAGGTTTTATAAACAATTGAAAATTTTGCCATAAAGTAAGCCAGTTTATGTTACCCCATTCTCACACCTCTATACCAGCTGAATTTATTTGTCAGTGTATATATTATGTATTATGTTACCCTATTTTTATATGTTTGTGTGTGAGTGTGTGTGTCCATTTCATTGTTTTTTTTATTATGAACTTTTCCTTTGTTATGTAGGCCTATTATAATGTTTTTATTGGTTCCTTATTGGCAGCCTCCTGATGGGGGAAGTTTCTCAAATTAAATTTGGTCTCATGAAATCAAAGTCTTATTTGACGTGGTTTTTCAATTCTTTATTAAGATACATAACATATACAGCTCTCATATCATATTAAAGCTTACAAAATATAATATGTGCAGGTTCTAAAGCATACCATTTATGTGCATTTTGCTTAGAACTGAAATTAGCAATTCAATGAACTAAAAAATTGTTCAACTGCATCAGTATCCTCCTTTGATATTGAGTGATGCCTTCCTGTTGAACCAATAGGAACCGGGGTAACCACAACCGTTAAAATATCGCAAATTGGAAGTGAGCACTGGTGGAGGTGTTGTCTTGCAGGTGGAAATGTATACCCAGAAGCCGGTCCATTTGGTAGCATATAGTTCACAACGATTTCATTTAACTCACAACTGATATCTATAATCTCTACGATCCACCAGTCACAGTCATACAAACAAGACACAAACATCCCTCTTCGTAGTTTGTGAATCTGAATACTCTCGGGTCATTTCATATGAACTCAACCAGAGGTCCCTCCGATTTGGCCAAAAAAAAAAAAAAAAAAAAAAAAAAAATTGTGCTGGTACCTTAACAACTGCCAAATTCTAGGCCAAAATTCCAAAGGGTTTCTATGCTATGGCCCTTTAAATAAAGGTCTGTGGTCCATTTTTGACACTCATAAATTGAGCATGATCCTGTGCATCCACATTTGGGTGCCAATATCTCTGGAATGGCTTGTGATATCTGCCTGAAATTCACTATAGGCCTACTGGGCAATTTGGACCCACGCTTTCAGAATCTGTCTTCAGAAAATGTGTATCTCTTCTAGTTTCTTAGCTACTGGCCTCCAAAGTAGTGATCTTTTTACTTACAAAAATGAAAATTTCAATTTTCACGAGGCAGCTGTCATGCTAGTATGATTCACTACAGGCTATTATTGCTGGATTCCTTTTATTTGAGGATGTGGCGACCTGTAGAAGGCTTCTTGACTATATCAAAGTCTTACTTTAGAAGTAAGAGGGCTCTAGAAAGGGTTCCGGCTCAAAAAATGCACTTTTAGACCAATCTTTGACTGACAAATTAACTGTGTGGGCATATACCTACGATGAATAAATTTTTTCTACACAATTGTACATATATGTTAATCATGTGACCAAAAATTCAGCTGATTTTCTCACCTCCTTCATATTTTAATAATTTAAGAAATGTAGCAGCAGTTTATGTTAAACTAGGATTATTGGCAAAAATACAAGTCCTATGGTAGGCTATGTTACATTCTGGAATAATCTGGATGGTTCCAAAGAACAAAATTGCAATAAAGAAATTAGCAACGGAAGTTAAAACATGAACAATGTTCATAAAACCTGTTAAATTGAAAAGTGGAATATCTCCTTTTCAAAGAATGTAGTACTGTTTGGTACTGATCAACAGTTTAAAAAATCAGAATTTTTGGGATTGGCATTTTGGAAAAAAATAAAAAATTTTATTTATCATAAAACAATTCAGAAGGCTAAAACAAAACACCCTGTACATGCATTTCCAAACTTAGGTTACCATTTGAAGCAGAACATTATTGTCTTTCAAATAAAAAAAGAAACAACAAAATATCTTGAACCGTTCCAGAAATAGAGCACTTGAAAGTTTTTTTCAGAAAATCACACTTGAGAAATGGCATCTGAGACGCCATCTTTGGTGGCCTGTATCTCGGCCCAGGAATTTTTTTGGGCAAAACAAAGAAAATGGGTTTCTTACTTTGTCCTGAATTTTAACATATATTAAATTCATTAACATCTGAGACTATGATGGTAAGCCCCTGCCTGAATTGACATGGATTATGCCTCTTATATTAATATGCAAATGGAATTACTATTGGTTCTGGTACTTCTTTAATTAATTAGGGGTGGAGAAGAACTGCTACACACGTTCCTGTTTTCGTTTTAAAACTATGTTTTAATTGCGTTCAGCCTCAATTACTAAAATCAGTTCCCCTGTGAGCACATATGGATTGCTATTTCAACTAAAGAGCTGTGGATTTCGTTTCTGAGTTACTTCAAGCAAAGACCCTTGACAACTCCCTCTCATCCCACCATGAGTCATACTCTCCCTACTGGCGTATGGTACTAAGAATAATGATAAGCCACAATATCACATCTAATGGTGCACTGCCTGAATTGTTTTGGAGCAAGTCCTTAATCCCATTGTTTGCTATTTTTATAATGAGCTTCACGGAATACTGAGTAACCAGTCACGATTACCACCCTACGAGAACAAAAGAGAAACGCATTTTGAAGTGTAGCCTGCACATTTCAAAAGTATCATTCCTTATGTTGATATATCGGATTGTACATACATCAGCAAGATCCAAAGAATCATATTCCACCAATGTTTTCATTTAGTTAATACTTATTTGCAGCTGAGAGAGAAAGAGACAGAGACAGAGAAAGAGAGAAAAAGAGAAAGAGAAAGAGAGACGGAGAGGAAGAGAGAGGGAGAGGAAGAGAGGAAGAGGGAGAGAGAAAGATAAAGAGAGGGAGAAAGAGAGATAGAAAGAGAGGGAGGGAGGGAAAGAGAGAAAGAGAAAGAGAAAGAGAGGGAGGGAAAGAGAGAAAGAGAAAGAAAGGGAGAGAAAGAGAAAGAAAAAGAGAGAAAGACAGAGAGGGAGAGAGAGAGGGAGAGAGTACAATATACAAATAGATAGCTAATGCAATCTGGGAGAACAGACAATAAGATACAACACCTTTAGAGAAAAAAATTATGGAACTCGTCCAACAAAAAGTAAAAACCTATTAGAAGAAATACTAAAAATTAAGGACGAAATCTGTAAAGGATAATAAGAATCCGGGTTTTTAATATTTGACTAAATATATGTGTGTGTATAAACTATAAAATAATATATAAACAATTATTTATTTACTCAATTATAATGAAAGACGTCGAGTTTTTACTATTACCATTGTATCTTAAATCGCATGACTAAATGGCTTTCAGGGATCTGATGTTAAATAATTAACATATTTCAATAGGCCAATTGTTCTGATCGTTTGTTTACAACCCATCCTACAGGACATGATGTGACTGGTATTTACTGCCCTTTTTGTGTAGCTGCATTTATATTTGATAATAACAGTAATAATAAGATTAATTATATATATTTAACTCGAAATTGAATTATTAATACAAAAAATCAGAATAATGTATGATACAAACCTATTACAACTTTATTAGGATAGTCTTTTAGTAACTTAACAGAAATCTCAATTCTGATCACTGAAAAGGATTTGTTTTTAAGCCTATAAATTATTTATATATCTGTTTACATGATGTGCAGCCTCTTTCCGGTTATGAATTTAAGATTTATTCGGTATTTTGTTTTGGTGGACTAGGCATAGGTTACAAGTATGTAAAATAGTAACATTAGCAGTAGTTGTATTTCATTCAATTATTACATAATTGTATTGGTTCATGTTTTGATTCATATTTCGTGATTTTTTCTAAGTCCTTATGTGAGTAAAAAATAAAATTTTAAACTACTTAGGGCTCCCAGAACGCCTAGGATTTTCCCCGGCAACCCCATGAGTTCGGCGGTGCACACTTGGACAGACGCAAGTCTAGGCGGTAATAAAATAAACAATTGAGACAACATAAAGTTTTATTTAAAAATGTAACGGGGATAATTAATTCAACTATGTTTGATATCCTGAGATGTGGTTTTATTTTGTAAAAAGGGAACCTATACTGAACTCTGAAGAGAAGTTCTCTCCTGCTGGTAAAGTGAATAAATTTCGCTACGTTGCCTGAAGCTGTCATTTTTGAGTGCTTTCATTTCTCTAATATTGAGAGCTGAACAACACTTGAGCAAACAAAATTGATGTTCCACAAGTAGAGGGTGAAAATTTAGGGTATAACAGTTTGACAAGCTCACAGAAACAATTAACATTAACTTAAATTACTTAATCGTCGCTGACTACGGATCCGCAGTTCTGGGCTAGATCCCCGATATATCCTCGGATTTTTCTGAGGTAGGGAGGGCTGGAACGGGGGGCTTTCAGCCTCGTGATATCATCAGAGGACTACTACAGAAAGTAGTAGTGGATCCAGACAAGAAAGCCATCAACGGAGGTGGGAGTTTTTATGCTGACAACATATCCTTAATCCTGCCATCTGTCTACGGTAGATGACGCAGCAGTCGGATGGTAGCGCCACGGGTTCTAGTTTATTTAATTATTTAATATTGATACAAAATTAATTGAATTTAATGGTTTTTAATTTATTTTTTTTGGAAATATAAATTTACCCGTATTAGTATGTCCTAAAAATTGTAAATTTGCTTTATAATAGTAAGATGGCCTGCAGAACTGTTCTCACTTAAGTGGCCATCCTTTCAAAAAAGTTTGAGAAACATTGATTGTGTAGTACAGGCCTATTGGAATAGAAGTATACAAATTAAAAATAAGGAGCGACAAAGAATGCTAAACAATGCTGGTCCTCTTTCGGAAATTACGTAACTTAGCACATGATCTATAAAAATAAAATAAAATAAATACGAAAACAGCACTCTACTGCAAAAACCAGCCATTCTGTGCAACAAAATACACAAACAAATGCTTTTCGTTGTGGAACATCAGGAATGATTCTGCTCCTTAACAAATACCACGCTCATACAAATACATCTGCATGAATGTGTTGGCCTATGTTGTTTAACCCACTAGACATTTTGTCGACCACAGCATATTTCTGTACTTACTAGCCATGCGAACGAAGTTTCAGATTTCACAGGATTAGGAACTTACCTGAAACAAGAAAAAAAATCATGTTAAAATATTATACTAAAGGTTTCTAAAAATTAATTATATACTATATTTATAAGGACTACTCTTTCCCACGAACAACTGGCAAAAAACAGACAGGCTAACATAAAAAGCGAATACTTCCAATAGCATGAAGAACAATAAAACATAAGCGAGAAGATTTTCCATAAGTCATAGTTTATTTTCACTCTGACAATAATTCATCTAATGATTTCAGTATGTCCGAAACATTCTAGTAAAATACGATACCTTATAATTACTATATCCCTAGCTACATAATGTTAATAGAAGCAACGTTAGAAATAACTACAAACATGATTACAGAACAAGATCAATGTATACAAGCCAGTTGGTAATGAGCTCACGGGAATAGACGTGAAACAAAGCAACAGGCCTTGAAATAGCGATACTTACATACAATCCTCATGCAGACAACCCATCAATTATTTCCGCTACCCTGTTTATTTATTTAAGACACATGAAGCGAAGGGAAACTGTAAGTAACACTGTAAACACGTGTTCCTCTATCAAGGGTTCTATAATTTGCATGAATCAACATCGGAGCTTATAATGCAATAATGCTGTGGCTATCCCCTCATACCATGATGGGATGAAACCCAAAGTTGCATGAGAACAGAGAAGGTTCGCTCCCAGAAACTGGGATTTTGAGGGCAGGAATAGATTTGTTACTGAATTGTGAAAGAGTTAGAGGGTGAAATGCAAGGGTGTTGCTACTAGCTGAGGGTAAGTTAATTGACCTGCTGGCCGGTAACACCCCTCGAGGCTACTTCAAGTGGATAGATGAAAATCCTAGGCAAAGAGCTCCAGTAACTTCCTTTTTTTTATCCTATGGGATCCACAGATCAGTTCCCGCAAGGCACGTTCACAGAAGACGTGGTCGATATAATTAAGTGTCTACTGATGAAGAAACTGCAGATTTAATTGGAACAATAGAAACAACAAATGAATGCATGGTGCATGCAAATACAATGGCAGCGATCTGTGTCTAGGAGGTTTTTAACAGTTTCGTTTGTGTTATTTACATTCTTAAAACCAAGCAAATACTGTTACAGGTAATAAGTGAATGAATTGTGTCGACAACTGCTCAATTTATAGTTCAGCATTACACCCAAATGAGCAACTGAAAATATAAATGGCCCTTTTTTCATTATTAGCTGATGTGAGCATCCCCCTTTTTTCCCTGTCCAAGGATTCCTTAACTGGCTCTAACTGTACAACGTGGAACGTTTTCTCAGTTTATGAAGCTTTGGATAAATTACTAGAATGTTGAATATGCTGTTATAAAAGTCATTTTTGCCCGAAAGTGGACATCCGCCCTTCTTCCCCTGTACTCTGCACTATGGTTTTCGTATTAGGTTTACAGTCTCCGTAGAATGGAAACAGCGCACAGCCAGATCACACTTTCGGTGGCAATGACCTGTGTCACTATAGTGCTTGACCAATACCCTTGTCTTGACGTTGCCCAGCTTCGTGAACTTTGTATTTTATTTGCTTCGAAAACTGTCAACCTCGTTGAAAAATCCCAAATAGAAATTATTCCGCATTCTTTCCTCTGCAAATGAAAAAAAAATTGTGAAACTTATCCAGTAAACCTTGTTAGGGTTTAAAGATTTTTTCCTGAGAAAAGTACTCACTTGGGATAAAAATGACATTTGAATGTTAGATTTGTTTCAGCTGAAGGAATAAGCAGTTAAAATCTGCACCGTTAACTACTTTCACTCTCTATATGCGTGGCATTAATGAAATTTCATCTTTATTGCTGGGCGATTTGTATTACTTACTTTTGTAGTCTCCTAAATATTAAATTCCTTCAGTCTCTATGTCTGGGATCTGTCAAGCTTGCCTTCTCTTCTACAGCTTATTAGTAACAAATTCTTCAGTAACAATTTTGTTACAAATCAGTCAAATATTAAATGCCGGTATAAATATTTGTCTTCATCTGAATTGACAAATGCCTTGAAAATATCCATTAATATTTTAGCTATTCCTTCAATATCGGACAGATATTCTAGCACAGCCCGCTGCCGTTACTATAATGTACTAAAATACACCAGAATGAGACTCGTGTTAGGACAATGCTAAAGGAGAAGTACTAATAAATGTACATCAGTGAGTGCGTAGTACTTGGCTTCATTCCTAAAATGCGTCGGAAATTCAGGAAGAAATAAACTGTAGGGTATGTCAAGTGTTGGATTGTTCAGAGATGCTGGCATTATTGCTAATCGCATGCATTTTACAAACAGGCTCTTATTCTTGATCTTAGAGTGAGTTTTGAGAGGGACATGAATCAGGTGGTTTATGTTATAAGCTATGACCCTGTTCGACAGATACAACATCTCAACCGATCAATGGTCAGCTGTTGGTCTTTGGAAGTACTGGAAATATATCCAGATTAATATGAAGAGCTACAAAGAGGACTACATATTACTCCATTTGAATGAATGAACTAATGAATGAACAACTTAGAAGACTCTAAATATTACACCATCTTAATTGATTACAGAATTTTTGCTGTACATTTTAATCACGATCGTAAAATTAAGTCATACGTTGAAATCTATGTTATTTTACCTATTTCTTCTCATATTTGGAAAGTTTTTCCTACACATATCCAAGTACTTGGGATTCAGGATCCCTGTGGTCAGTTATTTTATGTAGTCGATGTCTGGCAAGAAAAAATAAAATATATAAAATATTTAAACAGATCCAGTTCTCGATGTTGATTACTGGATCATTCCGAAATGTTGTATCTATAATTTCTGGAGACACAATTATTTAAAATTATAGTATTTAGAAAGAAAAGACGAGATTACAGTAATCAATTAATATATATGCAATATATAGATGTTAACACCTAAAGCTCTCTTATGAAAACTGGTTAGTTACCGGTACGGTACGAGATCGTTTCAGCGCTAACTTTTTTCTACAATTTTGCTTAACCAACATAAATGCACTACTTCAGACAGCATGCTTGATCATATAATAGGAAAAACTACAACGCCGTATCTCCATACCACAGAAATACCTCAATATGATCCATGAAACAGTATAACTTTTTTTCCAATGATACGGTCACTAAATGAAATGCGTGACATTCAGTTCTAGTAATGGCATTTTGTGTAGACTATCTTCTCCTTTCTCCTCATCTTATATTTCTATTATAGGGCATGACGGACTTTGAAACATTTCACGAATATTCGTGGGTCTGGTGGCTTGTCGCGTCATTTGTGTTAATTTATAACGAGTTCTTGTAATGTAACTATTACACTTGAAATCTCTTCATAGAGAACGAGGGAAACAATATAAAAATAATGGAAACCTTTACTCCACGAGGGACAGCGTAATGGACAAATCAAATCCCAGTGGAATAATAGGCACACCGGAGTACGTGACTATGGCAACCGGGACAGTAGCCTAGATTGGGGAGGAGGAGGGTTGAGGGGGATCTACAAGAATATCAATACCGGGCTGTCGTATGCTCTGAACACAACGCCTTATATAGCTCAACCCTCCCAACAGACATGCACAGTAAAATACACATCTTACCGTCCCTGTATCCGACACAATAATAATGCCTATACTCCCCTATGCTTCAAACTTCCAGCATCCAGTTGCCAGACTTGTTCTCCATCTGGGGAATACCACACAACTTCAGGCAAACTTGAGATAAGATGTCATGAATCTGCTCAACAACAATTTCATGTTCAGAGTACACGGTACAGAGAGATGAAAATTATTTCCCACAATATGTTAAAAATAGCAAATTTTGTAAATACGGATGAAGTGGGAATACGAAAGACTTTGAATGCTTTCATCGCAACAGTCTTAACAGCATGTATAAGCTATATTAACTTATATCCCAAGTAAGAATGATCCTGTTCAAAACAAAGAGGTGTGGCTATCATTGACCGCACGTGAGAACGAATGTCATCACCGTGATATTGGTAGTTTGTTTATTCTCAGTACAACTCGCCCGCAGGGTCGTCGTGAACAATGAATCCTTTGTTTTGTTTGCTAATTTATATGCTATAATGATGTCGATGTCAGTGAGAGTTTGTTATTTCACGTGTAAATGTTGATATTAAGGTTGCATGAACTTACGAACACTACTTCTCCACTGGCCACACCCTGGTAATGGCGCATGCTAATGACATTAACCAATCACGTTTTGTCACATGATGCGAATTTTCCGCGAACTCTGTGAGTTCTCCTCCCCTTTGTTTTGAATGGGATCAAACTCACTTGGGATATACTCTAATAGAAGGTAGAGCTACCTAATACTCAACACGATGATACGTAATGTATTTTTTATACTTTAGACCAGGCGTTGCCAAATTACGATATCTGTGACGTCACAAGAAATACTGTCATATTCTACATGCAGTTGGTCAGAGAGGGGTGAGTCGCAGGGCTGCACTGCAAATACCTGTTAGAGTGAAAAAGTAAATCATCACCAGATTATTCAGGTCAACAGACAAATTTGCATCTGTTAGACTTGGCCTTGGATTTCGCAGGTTTCATTTTTGAAAAGAACCGTTGACAGTGTGAATAACGACACTATTAACATGGTCCATGTTTATAACTGTACACTACAATGATCCCTGATGGATAATGCGGTAATCAACTTTTATATCTACTTTCCATGCATAATGAGAAATTTAATCGATTTTGAAAGTTATTGATAACGGCAAATCGAAGCGTTGGATTATTGTCTTCCGGATACTATTCAGCTAATAACTTGAGCGCCGCGCTACCTAAAACAGCCCAAATTTATTGCTATTTGCATAATCTGTTCGATGAACTGCGCGGACACTCGTCATTTAAGTGGGTTTGACCCAAGGCTTGTAAACTACAGAGGTAGCGTATTCCGGCGAGTTTATAGGACAGGGGGTTGCGGCGAGCAGGCGAGTGTGTGACGTCACAAGATTCCAGATCTCGCAATTTTCAGTTTTTACTCAGTCTAGAAAATCTTACACCGCGTGATTAAACTCGTAACCTTTAATTAACCCGTGGTCGGATTCCTGTGAAATTTATACAGAAGTAATCTACACACATCAGCCCTACTGATGGTTAAAACAGAGCCTTAAAAAAGCGGATACAAATGTTTTTATTTCATTTTTGAACATCACCCGTTACACAAAATTCATGGAGGGAGAAGCAAATTTCACTATGCGACAATTTTTTGTATTTTTGTGTCCCGAAAAAACTTCAAGCGAGAAAGTTTTAGTGAGTTAATTGAATTTTAATACAAATGAAGTTCCAGCCCCATATCTCGAATGGTTTACGAGTAATTGAGTGGTAATTATTCCGGGCGCTTCAAGGTGTCAGAATGATTTGGCGCTTCAAGCACGACAGTAGAGAGCATGGTGCCGCTGACAAAGCTTCTATTGTTTTTAATAATACAAATGGAAGGTGCTTTAGAAATTGCAATTAACTGAACCATTTTGCCGGGCCAGATATGTGCTGTGGCAGTGTGTAACAGTAATTTTGTAGATTGCAAGAAGCTTGACTGTAACATTTCGTTCCACGTCTTTCCAAAACTCAAAGATGTTCGCAAGCAATGGATTGTTGCTTGCCGAAGAAATGATTCTTGGAATCCTGATACAAGTAGAATTTGTTCCTTGCACTTCAAGGAGCAGGATTACGAAAGGGATTTCCAAGCTGAACTGCTGAATTTACCAAGGAAAAAAAAACTAAGAGAAAAAGGTAAATAATATATTATACTAATTTTATTATTATTGTTGTTGTAATTGCTATTAATCATATTTACATGGGCTTTTAGGTCTACAGAACTTTGTTTGGGTTTATATGCGCAGCTATATCGGGATGACTAAATAAAAAGGTACCTCCGAGGAATATCATTACTGAACATTAATATGTTTTAATTGCACTGGAAAGCCTATTTTTATTGAGGAATGGAAATTAGTCTGCAGCAAGGCAATATTTGGCGTTTCCTCAGAACGAATAGAATTTTCTCCTGATTCTATAGGATCTGGTTTTGTTTAATCCTTCAAAGGATTTAAATTTGTATAGGGATTGGAAAATAGGGGTAGAGAAGAGCTAAGGTATGATCATGTTCTGTTATTAGGAAAATGCTTCCTTGAATTGTCTCTTGATTCTGCAGAATCTATTTAAAAATCTGCTAAAAATCTTTCGAAGTATTTAGACTTATATATAGATTATGTAATAAGGGTAGAAAACTGTTCGAAGAATGTAGATTTGTACAGAGATCACAACATATGGGTAGACAACAGCTAAGATGTGAACTGTTCTGTTATTCAAGTTACTTAAAATGTTCTTCTGATTCTACAGCATTTGTCTTTAAAATCTTGTAAAAATCTCCCAAATGATCTAGATTTGAATAGAAATTATATAATACAGGTAGGCCTATATAACAGCTAAAGGGTGATTTGTTCTAATATTTTGTTGCCTAGAAAATATTCCTCATTCTAGAGGTTATGTTAGTATAATTTGATGAAAATTTGTTAAAGAATGTATCCTATATTTGTATAGAAATTGTACCTTATAATAAGGGTAGAAAACAACTACGGGAATTTTTATGTATCAATATTAACATGTACAGTACTAATGTTATTATTACATTGCGTAGACTAGTGTAGAGTATTAATTTGTGTTAATATTGTAATCAAAGCAATACATTTATATTAATAATAATTTTCTCCGGGTTATATGGGGTAAGTTATGTAGGTAATGATTGGTGAAACACGGCCAAAAGTGTACATCTGTATACAAATTATGTGACGACAGAGATAATATAGACCTAATAAACTAAGGGATGGTTTGTGAATTGCAGGGCAGGGAAACTTTCATGAGCAGCACAACGAAAAGAGGCGCAGGATCTTTAAAATCGACGTCTCAACATAAAAAAAGGACACAAATTGCTTCGCAATGCATTCTACATAAATCACACAATATTTCAAAGGATTTTCCATGAATTTTTCATTAAAAAGTATCATCGTCTTGCCCTAACTATAACCCGATAGCATGCTCTTAAAGCCTCGGCAATTCAATTTTAACTGTAATACGTTTTCATGTTGATAAATTATATTAAAATATGAAAAGGGCGTATCAAGGTATTAAACTAATAAGGCATTTGATAAGGTAATTAGAAATAAAAGTTACTAGCACAAAGGATCAAAAAATAAAATAAATAATTCAACAAATATCTAAATAACAGTAGTGCAGATTTACAAGATTAGGAAAAAGTTTAATTCATTCTTTTTCCTCAGCGGGTCAATCTTTCAGTATGGGTACAAGTAGCCAGTTAATATCCTTTATTATTGAGTCCACGATTAAAATATTTAAGGATTTTTACGTAATTGCTAGTAGGCCTATTTTATAGAATAAAAAAGACCTCTGTACCGTTCCGATAGCTTTATCGCCTTGAGTAATTACCACTCTATTACTCGTAAACCATTCAAAATATGAACGTGGTCTTGATGTATAATAAAATTCAAATATATCCCTAAAGCTCACATGCTTGAATCATTTTCTGGTCACAGAAATAAAATAAGCTCACATGCTTGAATCATTTTCTGGTCACAGAAATAAAAAAATTGTCGCATAGTCAAATATGCTTCTTCCTGAACATTTCACGGTCGTCACAAATCACTCCGACACGGAAGCGCCTGCAATAATTACCACTCAATTACTCGTAAACCATTCGAGATATGGGGCTGGAACTTCATTTGTATTAAAATTCAATTATTTCACTAAAACTTTCTCGCTTGAAGTTTTTTCGGGACACAAAAATACAAAAAATTGTCGCATAGTGAAATTTGCTTCTCCCTCCATGAATTTTGTGTAACGGGTGATGTTCAAAAATGAAATAAAAACATTTGTATCCGCTTTTTTAAGGCTCTGTTTTAACCATCAGTAGGGCTGATGTGTGTAGATTACTTCTGTATAAATTTCACAGGAATCCGACCACGGGTTAATTAAAGGTTACGAGTTTAATCACGCGGTGTAAGATTTTCTAGACTGAGTAAAATCTGAAAATTGCGAGATCTGGAATCTTGTGACGTCACACACACAAGTGCTGCGATTGGTCTATCCCGGAATACGCAACCTGTATAGTTTACTGATCTTGGGTTTGACCAAGCAGTATGCAGCAACAATGCAGCGATACGTATTGACCTGTATATTCCTACACAATAAGACAAGATACAGTGGTGGATTTGTTACCGTAATTGACCTTACAGCATAAAAATTATTTTTAATTACACAAAACCTTTGATGTTCACATGATCTATGTGACAAGAAGCACAATTAATATGATCTACACGTTATGGCAAGAGAGGGAGAAAATACTTTTTGCCGCCAGCGAAATTTCCCTCTTCACCCCTCAAATTAGCACACAACATCAGAAAGTAAACTACCGTATTTCGTTATTCCACCAAAAACGAAGTTCTTGTTAGTAAGAATGTGAACTGAACTATAAGGAGTTGATTCAATCAGGTGTGTAACAAATAAAATACCACTGAATCCTTCCCTAATTATTTAGTATAATTCTAGCCCCTGCCTGCGAAAAATGAGAAACAAAAAGGGTTTGAAAAAGTTAATGGTATTTACTTCCAAAGAAAAGTTGGCTGTATTATGAAAAGCTATTTGAAGCAGCATAGGAATAAAAATAAAATAAATTTAAAATGAATTTGACATACATATAGTTAAATTTTTGTTTTCTGCTTCTCTTATTGCAGTTACTCTAAATAAAAAAGACAATACCGGTACTGAAATATTAGGCCTTATTAGGTTATAAATATTCCAAGTTTGCAGCAGACATAAGCTTTCTTAAAATAAAACCATTAGCTCTTGGTTCGACACATTAAAAACTACTTCATCATTCATCTGAACCGAAGAAAAAGCAAACCACCGCTGCTACAAAGCAATTTATACAGAACAACATTTCGAGTCAGATTTGCTAGGAAGCTATCGATTCGAGAAATCAATTGATGCGACTGGTGATGAACTTGACCTTTTGAACCGGGTCTAGACAACAAGAGATTCAATTTATAGGAAAACCTTCTGGTTCTTAAAATTATGATAATAGTTACATATCAATAAAAGTCAAATTCCCGGAAAACTGCCGACCTTATACTAAACATGACAAGCTACTCTATTATGCACACGGCCAGTTGCACGCTTGTCTAGGAAGGGAGACTTCTGACAGAATTACGTTCAAATTTATTCACTGGTTTACTCGATTTTGCTAAGCACCACGATGTCTGCATTTAATTCTAAAATAAATTTAAATTGGGGAATAAATAACTCTGCTAAAGTTACCATGTTGGAAGTACAAAATACCTAGGTATAAATCGTAGTTATTCCTGATAAAATGTGAGTATAGGCAATTTGTATTTTTTAATTGATTTTTTTTTAATTATATTTTTTTCGAATTGAAAAAAAAAATTAAATATAGGCCTTTCTAAAAACTCCACCACTTGCAAACTCATATGCTTCTAAATGTCATGAAGCTTACAGAGATAGTTGAAATCTCTATGCTGAACTCACATTATTTGAATCTTCATTAAATCCTGTGAAACAGTTTTGCAGAGAAAATGATCACCGCCATTCAATTTACACCCTCATTTTGACCTACTTCAAAAAGCCTGAATTAGTTTGCACAAAGGTAGAAAGCTTTTATTAAAAAAAGTAGTTAACACAATTAGATAGTTACTCGATTGTAAGCATCCTGAATGTTATCACTGCTAATATAAGCCAACTAATTTATGAAATTAAGACATTCACAGCGTATTTCCTATTATTTTCCGTTACAATGCTCCCTCTACTGACTTAATGAATGAGCTTTGATTGTTTGTTATGGTTATTTTATTTCATTCTACTTATGGCCGAGTGCACCAACCTCGGTATTCAGAATACCGGTATTCAGAAGTTGCTTAGTTTACCCCGGTAAAGTCATACTTTCGTTGCACCGTGCTCGGTTTCGACTTTTACCGCGGTAAGATGCAAACCGGCCGTGAAGGAGCTGTAAAGTGAGAAAACCGCGGTTTTCTTTCCAAGATGGAGATCAGCGTAATGTATCATATTTACGATATCTAGGTCAAAAGCTAATTAAACATAAATAATAATGAGAGACAGGTGGGGTCTATTTAAAGAATGAACGATGGTGCATATCTTTGCAAATACTGTGCTGTAACATCGATTGAAATAACCTTCCTTTCTTACCTCAACCAAACCAGGTCCATCGAGTAGGCTAGTGGGCGTAACCACGATTAGTACGATTTGTACAGTATTTATGGTGTTTGAATTCAAACGACATATATACGCAATATAATATTCCATTTTATCCTTATGAACATTTATTACTGAACAATAAGGCAACAAATAAATGAAATATGGAAAACCAGTGGTCCTGGGCCAAATTTAAGTGAATGGCTGCATGCATCACGATATAGCCTGTGTATCGGTATATAGGGTATGTAATCAATTTATCATACCTGCACGTACACGAACATAATCATAACAGCCCTTTCATGGCTATGCACATGATTTTGCACCTAAAATTTCTACTAGTCGTACGGGAATAAAAGCGAGGCTATGCCGAACTCAGAGCAGAGATTTCGTGGTGTTGCTTTGCCTTGGATTGCACACGTGTGAGAATTATTCTTTAAAACATCAATGCTATTTTATTGAAATGTACAGACAGATGGGATCTATTTGATGAATGAACGATGGTACATATCTTTTCAAATACTGTGCTGTAACATCGATTGAAATGACCTTCCTTTTTCACCTCAACCAAACCAGTAGTGGGCAAAACCAATCATTTTACGATTGGTACAGTATCTATGGTGATTTAATTCAAAGTTTGAATTCAGACGACATATATACGCAATATAATATTCCCTTTTATCCTTATGAACATATTTTTATTGGATAATAAGGCAACAAATAAATTGAATCTGGAAAACCAATAGCCTAGGCGAGCCACTATGACTGGCAGACATGCAGAGAGAGAGAGAGAGAGAGAGAGAGAGAGAGAGAGAGAGAGAGAGAGAGAGAGAGAGAGAGAGAGAGAGAGAGAGAGAGAGAGAGAGAACCTAGCGGCATGGAAGAAACCATCAATGAAAATGGATTCGGAGCAGAGTAACCGCAATATTTCCAAGCGTTAGCAACCCGCGGTATTTTAGCAATGGTGCACAGAGATTTTGAGAATACCCCGGTATTACGTTTACCGCGGTAACGAAACGGCTGAGAAAACCGGAGAATGGTGCACTCGGCCAGTCTCTTAGTCTCTAATGTACCGGAATATTGTTAGGGGTCACGCAGGAGTTATTTATACCTGTATATCAGTAACTATGCATGTTCATGCACCACACAAATGCACTCTACCCGGGCCGGGATCGAATCTGCGAACTTTAGATCAGAAAACCAATGCCTTACTGAATTATGAAATAATTGGGTTGATAATATAATTTCAATGTGTGGATTTAAATTTTACTATTGCCTAGGCTTGATTGTTTTACCGCCTCGTACATAGACCTATATAAGAATTTCTAAAAGCAATTTTTAGATACATTTATCAGTATCGTGCTTCACGCAAAAATAAAAATAAAAAATATAAATATACAGTACTTTAAGATATTATGCTAAGCTCTTCAAATGTTATTGGGATGTATTTTGCTTTAAATTATTAATTTTTAAGGTCGTACAAAAATTCTATCGAATAATTTCACTTGTAAAATTCAACCCAATTAAATTAATATGAAAAAGGTGGAAATCAGTTTATTCCAAAAAGAATTGCAATGAAACACTAAATACATAATATAAAGATGTTACTGGAGATTGATATCTTTATATTATAAAAATAACTGAATTGTTATTCAACCCATTGTAATATGATACTAACTGGAGTTTTTGTTCAATCCTATCCCGTCCCCCACCCAATTATACTAGCCCAATCCCCTTCACTCCTCTTGACATGCGTCTGCTATCGCATTTCTTTTCTTCCTCTGCATCATCTCTCAGATCGCTTTGTATCAACTTGAGATGTCTGATCATTCATAAACGGAAACTTCTCAGTTTCTGCTTCTGACAGAGGGCAGGGCCTTTCTTATTGTGTGTAACGGGTGCAGACATAAGTTATGGCATTAGACCGTATTTCAAAACAGATCGTTTAAGTTTTCACAGGCAAGAATGTCTGAATGGTGAGAACATTTTTATCTGCTTCGTGTTCCATTCCATTCTAGTATTTTGAGTCATAACTTGAGTCAATGTTGCATCAATTATGTTCACTTCCTGGAACTGTTCTGAACGAAGAACATCTTAGAATCCTAGCCTGTTGTCTACTTAGTTAAAGGATGACAGAAGTGTGCATTTAGCCATTTTGGTCAAAAAGTGCGATTTTTGGATGTTAGTATAAATAAATCAAGCATACCCTAAAGAATAACTATCCAAGATTTTATGCTCTTTGGACGCATTAAATAGATGCTGTTGACACCATTTTCAAACCTCAGTGCACTTCCAACTGTCAATGAATGCAAACTTTAATTGCATGTTTTCTCGTTTTCAATTTGCATGTTATTTAGCCAAATTCAAAATCTATCTTCTCCCATAAAAATAGGGTTAAAGTAATGAAAAATTTAAATAATGTACTATATAATGTGTGCAATAAAATGTCTAACCAGATTTTTTGTTTAGGTCTTAGTTTAAACATACGTCAGTTTTTTTAACTTTCTATTTTTCTGGTACATATAATATTTTTTCTTTCAACAAAAAGTAAAAACTTAAATCAGTAAATCTGTAAAGCAACCATCAAAGAATTCCACATAAGAAAATCATGTTCAGATTTTAATATAATGTTGAGATTTTTATTTTAAAATCAATTAAATTACTTAAATAAAAAATAAATTAAGATATTAAAATCAAATTTTAAATTTCAAATTTCAAATTCTGTTTAGGCTACGTTTTAATTAAGAGTGCAAAATTTTAAGATTCCAGGACAAATAGTTTAGATAATCACTCTCAACACTTCGGTCATCCCGTAAGAACTTATAAGTTATTCTCTATAACAGATGAAAATGTTCCAGGCGGAAATAGAAATTTTGAGGTCAGTACGTTGACGAGAGACCACGGGATTCCCAAGAACATACTCAGTCCCACTCTAAAATACTCCTCTAAACCTTTAATGACATCTGCGATGTGAAGAGGATGAATCTAACTGTGGTGTTTATAACATTAATGTACAGTAGGCTATAACATGGTTAAGGATTGATTATTCTGTATTAGTACTTGAGCATAATAGACTACAGTATGTTCTTATGGAAAATTAACACGCGGTTCTATCTTAAATAACCACAAAACGGCGAGTTTACATGATTCATAACCAAAAGGAGTTACCATACATCGCAGAATTATAAAAAAGGAAAATCGTAAGGATAGGTCTATTTGAAATTCAGCATTCCGTCCATCTCTGACCTACGTGCTAGTGTTGTCTCAGAGGTGGTCCAGGCATTGGGCTGATCACTCATTCGGAGAACCCCTCCATGCCCATGTCTGGTGAAAAAATGTCTGTGATCCATTGAAACTCCTGCGATAGGTTGCGGTCCTGTTAAGTTCCGGGCGGTGTAACCCGTACAAACGTCCCTACAAGGGGGAGGTAAAACTCAAGTATTGAAGAAAAGAAGGATTTTCTTACTTATCTATATTTGTGGCTTCATCTCACCTAAATGACAAGATACTATGAAGCTTTTAGTCATTTAGTTCCAAAATGATACTAGTTCGGTTACTCTACAGACAAGAGTAATTTTGTGCTTAGGAAAATTGTATCCCGGTTTACAAGATCCATTTACAAGTAAATCGAATCCCGAATTTAGGTAAATTGAGTCCTTAGCAATCTATTCTCACTTTAACCCATTCTATAACACAAATCCGCCTTCCACTCCGGCGGCCCGGGTTCGATTCCCGGCCGGGTCGGGGATTTTTCAGTAGTGAAAAATCCCTTTCCCGGGTTCAGGACTGGGTAGGTTAAGTCTTAGGTTAAGATAATGCACATTGTGCGCGATTCCTTAATTATTATTAATCCTTTATATCATTTGATGTGATGATTATTTTCAATCAGTAAAATGCATTTTAACTAGGTGGTTCAGCGAAAGAACTGCTTGGCTGCTAGGATAAGAAAAGTACCAGGCTGGTAGCTGGTACCCAATATATCTACAACTTTTTTCGCCAGGACCCAGTTGACTGCTTTCTTTGCGCTCGGGACCTAGGTTATCACCCGTAATTTTTATCCTTACAAAATTTCTTTACTCAGTACACTTTGTGTAATTTTTTCTTGTTTTCATACAAAACATCAACATGGATATGTTGAACATAATTTTTAGACCTGGCAGACAATTATATTGGGGACCAGCTATCAACTGATTAATTTGCCGAACGAATTTGTTCCAGTTACTTTTGAGCCAAGCACAACGAATTCTCTAGTACAATATTACTCATGATTGTGATAAAGTTATTAATTTGGTTGAGTTACGGGTGTGACTCCCTGGAGTGGATCACGTGTCACAGTGTAACATACACCTCTCATTTGTTGTTCCGACTCGTAATCGCGTGCATCGTCCGCCCCCACCAGGGCGTATACAACTTTGTTCCTTTCCTGTTAACTTCTCACGAATTTTTTACTCATGTCTGGATATTTCAAATTACTCGTAATGAAAAACGTGATGCGACGCCTATAGCAAATTCTCATTCCCTCCACCCAAACTGCATCGTTTTCATTAAAAGTTCTCACACATGAACTTTCAATGTGACTGCGCCAGATCTGTCACAAACCCAACAAATCCAACAGAAGAATGCATGCACTGCCTACCAGTGTACATTCTGGAATAAGCAAATTTAATAAATTGTAGGAGGGTAGAATCTATAATGCTATTTCTTCAATTATGATCAAGGCATGAAGAACGAGAAGGCGAACGAAACCATTCACCGAGAACATCAAACGGACACATAAAGCGAATAATCTGGATGGGAAATACTTGGAGACATGACAACCAGCCGAAATTAGTATTAAATGATCAACAGATTGTAAATGAGTCTTAAGTAGAATTAGCCGAATAGGAAAGACAAAATGGAGAAATGTTGCCTATCAATCAAGTGATAACACATCTAAAACTAAAACTCCATGGCGCTACATCCATGAAGGGACAAGGCCTACCACCCGACCGCTTCATCTACCATAGGCAGATGGCAGGATTGGGGACATGTAGTCAGCATGCCGACACCCACGGCAGTTAATGGTGGTCTCCATGACCGGAGCCGCTACTTATCTATCAAGTAGCTCCTCAATTTGAATCACGAGGCTGAATGCACCCCGTTCCAGACCTCCCTACCTCAGAAAAATCCGAGGAGGTAGTCAGCGACGCTAACCACAAGACCACGCCGGTGGTCAAAATGATAACACATCGATAGGCTTTATTAAGACTATCCGTGAATAAAATGTAATAATAACTGCATCATCACCTGTGTTGTTTAAAATCAAATCAATATTCTGTCAGCTGTGAGATCACGGCACACTAAATGAATAAACAATCGATGAGTCGAATGAGTCGATTCTAAAGTGTTTTGCAGATGACAAGCGGTTTGTTCTTCCTCTTGCTTAGATACGCGGTCCAATCAGAGACGGCGAGACGGAAGGAAGACCCTTCCTGATAGCGGCCCTTCTTTAGCTCGTACACGTGATTGGCGGTGAAGGAAAACGCTTCCCATTTGAAAATTACTGAAACCAATGCTACCAATAGTGCGTATGAGAAATAGTTAACCTAATTCAGATAAGCTAACATCAGAACTGGCTTGCACCGAATCGAAATTGTGTTCTTATTCAATGCATAAGTTATTTTATATAATTGGCTTCAAGTGATGTATTAATCACGGCATATAGATATCTTACGTTCCCAGTAATGAACTGACGATTTGTTAGATGAAATAGCATCCTTGTATTACTAGCAAGCATTTTGTAAGATAAACGACCGTTGACTGATCGATAACCGAGGCACTATCAACATCAAAAATAGGCCTACGCATCGAAGGAATGGAATAGTCAATCTAAAAACACACACACAATAAGTTTGAATAAGTTACATAATTATATATTTTATTTTTATTTGAAATCTGTATGATTGGGTGTGGGTCGAGTGAAATTTGTGATCGACCCTTCCATTAGGTCTGTCTGTATTGTGAAGTGGTAATCATTGATACAGAGACTGAGAGATAGACAAGACACACTGACATAAATAGAAATAAAGAAAATATTTTTGCTCTAATCTTATCAGTTTTCGATTTCTAAGATAGCCTTTCGGATTTCACGGTTGAAAACTCTGTATACATGAATAGGAGAAACCAAAGTAGCCATATATCTGACTGCGTTTGGGATTGTTTAAATAGTCAAGACTTTACATAAAAAAATACAGTCCTTCTGTACACAGGAGAGCTTTATCCAGTTTAAATATGTGCTACTGTTAATCAGCCTGATCTCAGAAGGGATTAATTTTTTAATGAATTACTAAGGAAACTGAAATTCTCCATACATCGCACATTTCTGGAACCCCTTTGTTTCGGAACATAGGCTCACAGTGACAACCCGCAGCACCGATACTAGTGTCGTGACATCAAATTTCATGCACTCGAGTACCACGGAGTTTCTCGCCTATGTTTTCTTTAGAGAATGCATATGTCTTATTTTTAAAAATAAGAATAAAAATCACGCGTTTTCATGAATAAAGCATAATACAATTTTAGTCCTCGGGCTTGACTTGACTTGACTTTGAAGGGGGGGTCTGATATCAGCCCTAGCACTGCGACCTTTTCAGATCTATTGCGCATCCCCATCCTTTTGCTTTCAGTCAAGCAGTCTATTGTTCGAAATGAACCTAATCAGATTGCTGACCGGGACATGTGATAGTTCATCTATCCTTGGAAAATGATTGCCAAAACATTCTGCTCTCGATTTAGCAAGAGCCGGGCAATCACATAATAGATGAGTTACAGACTCATCTCCTTGCTGGCATCTAGTGCAGGTTGGGTTGTCATGCAATCCCATCCTATGGAGGTTGTATTTCAGGGCACAGTGTCCCGTAAGTAATCCTGTTACCCATGAAAGCTTTCTCCTATTGAGTTTTAATAGGTACTTTGCCCTGCTTTTATCAAGGTCAGCAATTAGTACCTTGGAAATGTCTGCAACCTTCCGTGGAGTTCCAGTACTTCTGGTGCTCTTTTTGAGCCCAGACCATAATTGCCTGTCTTACTGATCTGTATGATATTCCCAGTACAGGTTCGGGTCCCACAAATGGGATTTCACTGCCTTTCTTGGCTGCTCTATCAGCTTCCTCATTGCCCCTAATCCCCATGTGTCCCGGCACCCACATCAGTTGCACTGAATTGTGTTCCGCCAGTGTCACTAGAGATTCTCGGCACTCTGAGACCATCTTTGATTTCATTAGAGGTGACTCAAGAGCTTGAAGAGCTGCTTGGCTGTCAGAGAGAATAAGTATATTTCTTTTCTTATATCCCTTCCTAAGGCTTTCCGTGATGCTGGCTGAGATTGCATAAACCTCTGCCTGGAAAACAGTAGTAAATGCTCCTAGACTATAAGAAGTCTTGGTACCATTACCATAGAGACCAGCTCCCGTTCCTGACTTGATTCTAGAACCATCAGTATACCAGATTGGGCCTTTATTTATTAAAGGTTTGTCCTTTCTGTCCCATTCATCACGTTGTGGATATGTGACTGTAAAGTTTTTATCAAACTTAAATCTTGGTTTCATAATATCAGTCCTCATTTCGAGTATCTGTTGAGTATTCTTGTCCCAAGGAAGTTTGAGATAGCTTATGTGTCCCGTGTCAGACACCTCAGTTTGACGACAAATTCGGTGATAAGACATTAGGGCCTCCGCCTCCACCCACAAATGTAGAGGCATGAGTCCCATCAATATCTCCATTGCCGCAGTGGGAGTTGTTTTAAAAGCTCCCATTATCGATATGCAGAAAGCCCTTTGTAATGAATTAAGTTCCTTCCTGCAGACTTTGAGTTTTACTCTTGGCCACCACATTAGTGCAGCATAAGAGAATACAGGTCTGACCATTGCAGTGTAAATCCAATGCACTAAGCTAGGTTTCAGGCCCGATGTCTTACCAAGCATATTTCTACAGGTCCAAAAGACTCTATAAGCTTTGGTAATACAATGTTCCATATGGTGTTTTAGTCATCGGGCTACAGTATAATTAAATCAGGGAATGGTACAACTATAGGGGGTACATTCGGAATTTTTGCAGTCACACACAAAGGAGTAAGTTTATGAAGGAATAGAAAACATTACATTGAAAAGAACAGTAATAATGCTTCCTTTTATCGATCACCATAACTTCGTGAAAGTAATAACATACGAGGCGTATTTTTAAAGTGGGTACCGACAATTAAAAAAAAAAAACAGAACATTAGTTTCCAAATACTTTATTGTCATTCATTACCTCACACCTTACACTACTTCTCCATATAGTCACCGCCGTTATTCAGGGACCTGTCGTAACAGGAAACCAGTTTTTGTATGCCTTCGTCAAAGAATATTGCCTCCTGTGATGAAAGCCAAGTCTGCACTTCTTGTTTCACAACGTCATCGACGTTGAAATGTTTTCCACTAAGGAATTTCTTCAGATGACGAAACAAAAAAAATCGCTTCGTGCCAAATCCGGACTGTAGGGAAGGTGGTCGAATTGTTTCCAATCAAATGATCCCAAACAAACTAAAGATCTGATCGCATCATTTGTAAATCTACTGACATGAGCCTGTCACATTTATGCACACATAAATACCATCGACCTAGGCAGGAGATCGAACCCGCAACCTTGGTCACAGAAAGTTAGCGCGATAGGCTACTAACTGCCCCACCTAGGACGACAAAATTGGCGGTGGCTATGTGAAGTAGTGTAAGGTGCAAGATAATCAATTATAATAAAATATTTGGAAAATGTTCTGTTATTTTCTTTAATTAAGTGCACTTACATTAAAAACACGCCTCTTATTATATTCTGGTTTAGAATCAAATTCTGTCAACTTTCCAACAATAGAATACCTTGTGGAAGACCTGCATTTATTGGTAACAAATACTTGATGTACATTTTCCATTAAAACACTCAATCTACCAAAATTTAATAATTAATAATTAATATAGGGATATCTGGCCTCAATTGCAATAAAATACAGACGATTCTTGGCTTCTCTGCGCTCTAAGAGAGAAGATCACTGATTATCTTCACGTGAATTCAATAGACGAGCCGACATTATAGTCATCAATAGAAAGGAAAATTTGGTTTTCACATCGGACCCAACCTTCCGATTTGAAGTAGACTGTGATCAGGCAAATGAGTTCGATTTGGAAAAGAACGTACATACGAACCATATATCCCTTACCTGAGTCATCTCTACAACGTACCCGGGTTAATATATTATATTCATAGTGTTTAAAATATTTTAATAATATACTGGTTGTCAAATGTATTTCGTTCTTAAATGTATCTAAAAAAAATAACTGCCAACTACATGGTTTGCTGTTTGGTGCAAGAGGAGGATTAACATCATATGTACACCAAACACAGTTACATCTGCGTTTCAGTCGCAAACTGGTACAAAAATTACTTGTATTATTAACCGACATTATGAGATTCGCTAAGAATCTTGCACCGTCACTAGTACTTTTGATAATGATTTGTAATGGATCTTCTATTCTCATAATGTTTTAAACTTGAAGCTTCCAGTGTTAATTCTATATTACGTATGCCTAACTCAATTCTGTTTCTTTTTCTTTAAATGAAAATTTTGTCAGTATTCTGGACCTCAGTACGTGGTCTCCTGTAATTCCAGGCATAAGAAAATAAATATTTTTTATAAGTAGTTGAACTTAAGTCCGTTATTCCAGTATGCCAGGCATATGATATTCTTCTATTCTGCCTCTCAATGGTTAGTTTTTTTTTCCTTTTTCTTTGTTTTTTTTTTCCCTCACTAAGTTGTTATACTAGAATTGATTGTTATACGTTTAAATTGGTGAATGGTGAATAAATTACGGTTATTATGTTCAAATATGGTGTGTTTCATACTAGTATCTTCTCAGTGCAGAATTCCATATGTAGTTGAATTTAGAAAGAAAAGAAATGAACAATAATTTATCAAAAACCCACATATGGTGAAACGAGTGTTACAGAATGATACAGAATTTGACAGTTGGCAGGGGTGTTGCAAAGGATATTAATTGGATCTGAAAGCCAGAACACTGATCGACGCTGCATGGATTGGACGGACCCCTCTTTAATTAGTTTACAACAGAAGGACTTAACACACGCACTTGTTTTGACAGTATTTTATTATACACTATATGCTTAGATTCTGCTTAAGTTGAACTAATTTAACATCCATCACTGATTTTTGTTTCAAACGTAGTCATTAGCAGTACACAGTACAAAATAATATTAATTAATATCAGTTTTACAGTAATGTCTAAGCGAATTATATAACTTTTTAATATGTCACGGGTATAGCTGGAAAACCGGAAAAAAATAAGTCCACCTACGTAATAAGTTATACGCTTTACTCGATCCATTTGGGTAAAGCAGGAATTATAAACAAAATGTCCTTCTCTTCAGGCTTTATCCTACCAAGATGCCTTTAGGTAAAGCTAGATTCTTATTTTGTTAGGGGCCTGTTCATGCGCAATATGGTTAGGTTAGCTTAGGTTAGGTTAGGTTAATTCGAAGTGCCATTCAATCGCATCTTGTTCAAACAAGTAGCTTTATTAAATAGCACTTTAGGGTTATAATTCCATTAATAGTAATAATACCCATTGAAAGGGCTGATTCTTTCAAATTCATATTTACTCGGTAGAGTTTGGGAAATCTAAGTTTACCCGGGTAAAGCTAGAAACGTATATTTTATTCTAACTTTGCCCAATATTTTTTGGATAATGTGTACTTTATCCGGGTAAAGCTAGGTTTATCCCATTCCCAGCTCTACCCCTAACATACACATCAAAAACATCAGAAATCGGCACACCATTTTTTTAAAAATATGACGAAACAAACTATATCATGGAAATATATTGCAGAAGTAGGTCCACTATAGCAATAAGAGCATACCGTAACAAAATCAATTAGTTGAAAAGGCTGACTAATGGCTTTTATCTCTAATCAAATTAACATACCAGTAACTGACTGTTTTATTTTTCACGTTTTACCTAACCTTTTTCGGAGTTCCAACAAATCAAATCCGGTAGGAGAGGGATGTGATAGGCCTACGTTGTTAGGTTTTCAAGTAGATTTGAAATACGATCCCGTTTTCATGCAGTTTCGATAAGGTACTGGAAATAAGGTTGCCAAGAGAATCCCCAGAATGCGCTAGCCCCACATTCGATGACCATTGAAACGTTCCGCGCCACACATGCGAGGACAAATAAAACGCCTGATTTAGAGTACTGAGATCGAATTGAATGCGGTAGTGTTTCATGACATTGAATACGATCTCATCTGATCCCATTTTTTAGGTGTATTGACTTTCACGACAATTTCAATACGGTAAACGTATTCAGATCAATTTGAATTCTCCACAAAACGGAGTAACTGTGTAGATCCGTACACCCAACCCCCCCCCCCCCCCCCACCACAAATAACGGTCAACATAAATGGTTTTCTCCTAAGACAAATATTTTGAGAAATCTTGGAAGGAAAAGTTCGGAATAGTAGTAAGTAAATTATAATACGGCATTCTCCCTTCTTCTGAATGTGTGTTATTTACGTGGCCATCTCGACTTTTCTACATTATCCTAACTATTGTCTCGTATAGTTCATTCCAAAACAAGAAAGCCTCGTCTCACTCCATCGCCCAAGACTGAATGAGGGTCGCTTATTATTCATTAATCGCAGTGTCAGTGTACAGTATTTAGAAACTACACATACTTCTCACGTGACGCCGATGGCCATTTTTACACCTTGGGCCGACATTGGAACCAAAATACTGCATCTCGTCCACGGTCCAGATATTAGGAAGCAGTGAGAGTATCTCTCCAACGAGGTTGCACCAATAAGCCTTCTAGTCTGACGTGCGGGAAGTCAATAAAACTCCGATAAACTCCCAAATCAAACACAGCGGATATTACTATTCGACACGATACAAGAAAGTGGACTGAACAATCGTTATCTGAGTTATCTGAGTAAGTCCAAAAACTGAAGCTGGGAAGAACTACAGTATAACCCACAATTTCACTGCATATCGTCAATTGGGTATTGGAGTGTGCCATGTCCTTCAAAATGAGAGAGAGAGAGAGAGAGAGAGAGAGAGAGAGAGAGAGAGAGAGAGAAGGAGGAAGCTACGAATACTGACGAGACTCACATTTAAAGTGACATAAGACAGTAAAATTATTAATTCGGCATTTAGAGGTAGAAAATTGACTCGCAGTATATGAATAAGATGCGTGCCTAAACTGAAAGTTCGAAATACTGTATATATTATCTCATTTTTACCAAAATGTGGAGTTAGTACACTTCAGTTTCATAGGACGATATCCTCAATTGGAATAAAAATGTTCAGGAAAAGTCTAAATAATTTTTTATCCAATAAGATATCACAATTCACCATCTATCTGCAACACAACTTTCAGTGATAAAATAATGGATTTTTCAAACCATCAAATATACTAAGTTAGTACCGTACCGAATCCATTTCGTAACATGGACATGCTCCGTCTGCTCAGTCTATTGATCTTAGGCCATGTTCGAATTTACCAGTAAAAATTCTGGAAATACTTTATAATTTGGGAATTCCTGCAATTTAAAACTCATAAATACATACAGTCTATCGGCCAATAAATAGTTACAGCATAAAAATTATAAAATACCGGTACCCTACCACTTTACAGCGGGCACATATGCAGGCACTCAGATGCTCTCACCCTCACGCTCATTTCTTGGTTTCTTACTCTTAAAGATACAGACCTACACCCATACGAATTAATAAGAAAAAGTATTGTCTCTACTCTCAACTCTCGCGTCTAATGTTAAGACTCCAGAGAACAAGATGTATCAATCCTGACAATTTCAGGACATCAAACCGGTAAGTACAGAGAGACGTTCCCTGGAACAGTTTTATATTTAGCTCTGCACATGAGAGCGGATCGCCTAAGTCTGTCTTCAACTTTTGGCAACCAAATCCAAGAAGCGATATTTTTATACAAGAATAATTCACGTCGAACAGAAGTCGAAATACAAACTACTTTTGCATTCAATCTCAAAGTGTATAAACTACGACTTACGACAGAAACACTGTTCAAGTGGGGACTTTCCAACTGGGAAAAAATATCTCATATACATCCCCAACTTAAATTTTAATTTAGGTAATCGTGATGAGATTGTCAAGTTTACACCGAATTCACCAACTTTATGTCCATATTTTAGGGAAATATATTATTTATATTTCCTCAAACTAGTAGGGAGTATCACTTCGATGACAGCTGCTTTAAAAATCATTTTAAAATCATCCACAAATTTTGAACCTGGAATTTTATCGAATAGTAGTCTTACTATTGACTACTACCTTCGATTAAAAGCTGACACTTCCTTTTTCATATGTTGATGAAATTATATTGATTTTCAACAAGAGCACAAATTTTGAATCTGGAATTTTTTTCGAATTGTAGCCTTATTATTGACAACTACCTTCGAATAAAAGCTGATATTTCCTTATTTCATACATTGATGATATTACATTTTATTTAATATTGAATTTCAACAAGAGTACAGAGATTTGATAGCCTGGAAAATACACCCTAGAAACAAACGATATTTGAACCCAGTACCACTAGTAGGCATTCATACATTACCTACGATATCAAGTGCCTACAGGGAGCGGTATTTCAAAAGGAAAATATAACTGTTGACTAAAAGTAATCCTCAACAGCAATTACCACAATTAACACTTAAGTTTCATCCCATCGCAATCATGACAACAACCAAACCCAATGAAATATTATCCAATAAACTAATACATGTTGCTCGAAATCCGTTGAGATCGTGCTTACGTTCTAATACAGAACGCAAAGGTGGAGTAAACACAGTGTTGCTTTCTGCTTCTAAACACTCTCGTTCTGCCGATACTGGTATCTAAATTACAGTAGGCCTAAACTGGCAGTTGGTTGAGGGGACGTTGGGAGTCAGCGCTGTTGCCGCTTCTTGCTGTAACACGCTTGTAAATATCAACATAACTTCCGAAATTGCCTCAAGACTGATAGCCGAAAAACGACAACGTGTGTTATTCACGACAAAATGTGCCAGTCACCCCAACAACGAACAGAATTTCTTAAAGGAAGGAGGTAGTGGCTGTGAAAATATTATTTGCTGCTGACAAGGTCAAGAATCGTTGCTATGACGTTTCCCTCAAACTTCCTACATCTATCTGTCAGAAAACCAAGTTACATTAAAGACGTATAGTGTCTGTCTTTCTCAGCATGTGTTGAAACCACGCAAGGGGTACGTTCTGTACTATCAGTAACAGAACCAATACAATTTTAATTTACCTTCAATAATTAGATATATAAAGTCGAATGTGTGTTTGTGGGTATGTATGTATGTATGTTCCTTATACAAATCCACATTTCTTCACCAATTTGTACAAAATTTTGCACACATACCCAGTTAAGCAGGGAAGTAACGCGGTCAACATTAAAATTGAAATAAATCAGTCCTTCCCTTGAAAATTATATAATTTCTGAGAATATTATACTGAAAAAAAATGAAATGCTGTTCAGTTCACATGACAACAGTGTATTGTTTACTCTGATCACATAGGGCCTTGGCAACTGGACTTTAACGAATTATGATTGAATCGATGCAATATATTGGCGAAAATAATTACTGAAAAATGAATTACACGAAAATAAAGCACAGTGTGATGCAGTCACACAACTTTCTCTACCCTCGACATAAGAAATATTTTCTCACTTCACATTTTGATGTAGAATAAGAGATCGTATTGCAGGGACAACTTAAGTGTGAGTATGCTATATCAGAAGTCGGTAAATAGTCAGTTATCCATAGCTGTGGGCTTTGTATTAGTTGAGATTTATCATAGGCCCTAAGCATGGGATGGAACATTTTGAGCCCTATGCTCGCAGTATATTATGTCCCGGGTTTTAGGGGAGGAAAGTATGAAAGTGATACTGCATTTCTCTTTTATTTCAGCCCCGAAACGGTTGTAACATGAGAATGAGAAATAAAATTTTCCGTCAAGCCAATACAATCTTATGAAATTTATGTTTCTTCTTATTTCAACCCCACCCAGGCATGATGTGTAGAAGCAACGGAATGCAGCATTCGACATCCTCTATGAGCCATAAAAAGCTATATCTAGCGTTTTCTGATGGAATAGTTTGAGTGTGATAAATCTTTTTCTTCATTTCAAGTTCTACATACATATTATATAAGGACCTAGAGTTTCAAAATCGAAAGTCCTCCATAAGCTAATTTCAAATTAAAAAATACAAAGCCCGGGCGACGCCGGGCCTTTTCAGCTAGTCTAATATATAAAATCGAAAGTGTGTATGTATGTTTGTTCCTTATACAAATCTACATTTCTTTACTAATTTACACGAAATTTTGCACACATACCCTGTTAAGCCCGGAAAGTAATGCGGTCAACATTAAAATTCAAACAAATCAGTCCTTCCCTTGAAAATGATATAATTTCTGAGAATATTATACTGAAAAAAATTAAATGCTGTTCAGTTCACATGACAACAGTGAATTGTTTACTGTGATTACATAGGGCCTTGGCAACTATATAGCCTAATGCTGGACTTTAACGAATTATGATTCCATCGATGTAATATATTGGCGAAAATAATTACTGGAAAATGAAATCCACGAAAATAAAGCACAGTGTGATGCAGTCACATAACTTTCTCTACCCTCGACATAAGAAATATTTTCTCACTTCATATTTTGATGTCGTATTGCAGGGACAACTTAAGTGTGTGAGTATGCTATATCAGAAGTAGGTAAATAATCCTTTCCGCTGATACGTTATCCATACCTGTAGGCTTTGTATTAGTTGAGAAATAGGGATGTTTATCATAGGCTCTAAGCATGGGAGTACAATCAGAAAGTACACAGAGTGTGGCCTATGGTCGAGGGCTCTGGGAAATGACAAAGGCCTGAATATGTATATGTATGTATGTATGGTAACATGAGAATGAAAAATAAAATTTTCCGTCAAGTCAATACAATCTTATGCAATTTATGATTCTTCTTATTGCAACCCCTCCCAGGCATGATGTGTAGAAGCAACGGAATGCAGCATTCGACATCCTCTATGAGCCATAAAAAGCTATATCTAGCGTTTTCTGATGGAATAGTTTGAGTGTGATAAATCTCTTTCTTCATTTCAAGTTTTACATACATATTATATAAGGACCTAGAGTTTCAAAATCGAAAGTCCTCCATAAGTTAATTTCAAATTACAAAATACAAAGCCCGGGCGACGCCGGGCCTTTTCAGCTAGTAAGTGATAAAAACACTATAGGCCTATAACATTTCGAACTACCTTACAAGGAATATGAATTATGACACACTGTAGGCTATATGTATATGCCCGAGATTTTATATAACGCATTACACTCAACTTGAGACTACCTGTTTGTAGCGACAAGTATTGCAAGCACGCATAGTGTTAATTTGTTGTAACTTTCCCATGCGTACCGAAAACTCAATAACGTCCGAGTTCCAGCCTTGAGTTAAACACAGAGTAATCATAAGGTTAATGTGAAGAACACATTTTGAAGCCCTGCCTCTCGGCTAACGCCATCGAAGAACCAGATTTTGCCTAATTTAGAAATACGGTTGTATAAAGTACTAGTAACAATATATGGCAGTGTAGAATACTATCTTTTATAGTACAGTGCACTCCATAGTATTCTATAATATATCATAAATAGGGATACCCATTTTTCGTGAATGACGGATTCACGATTTGTGGTTATTACCATTGAGAAAGTTATTTATTTTGTTTCAGAAACTTCTATGCCAAAATATCGTTTTACATTCGCAAAAAAAGTGTATTTGCCAAACTTTGATTTTTAGTGCAAAGAAATTCTATTCTGTAATGAAAATTTCTAGTTTTAGAAAGACACCTTGAGAGGTCTTAAATTATATATTTATCTAAAGTCGCATAAACATAATATGTGCATTTAAAACACAATAAGTATATAAACCAAGACAATATTGAGTTTTCAGCTATGTCAGTGATATAAGTGAAAATAATTAAAATATACTTCTTTTCAATCAAAATAGTGTGATTTTCATAAAGCCTACACTGATTTCTGCTACTGCACAGGCCTACTTGAATTAAGGACAGTTACTTAGTTTTATATTTTATTTCAACATGAAACTAGCTATATTTTGGTGCCCAGTAATTTATATCCTCAATTCACTCTCAATGTAAGTAGATAAGGAGGTTCGGTTAGCCTACACTCGTTTATCTGCACTACAGGGAAGCGTCATTTGTCAATTGGTAAAAATTGTTAAAATCTGTTTTATGAAAGGATTTGATAGATTTTGACGAAAACAATATTTCGCACCACATGAGCCATAAATCTTTTTGGTTTTAACGCGATATAACACCGAAATTAAATGTTTTTATGCGTAATCGACTCCATAATGAAATTAATCCAACTTTTCCAACTCTAATCATAGCATACTGTAACTCTTAACAATAAAAATTCATTCTAAAATATCTAAAAAGATTCCACAAACCTACATTTCAATTCCCGAGAAGATTTGTGGAAATGGTGTTTGTGATTCCAGTTATAAATAAATCAAGCGGTGATTTTCTGATCTTGGAATATTTTCCCAAATCAACACACGCTGTGCTTCAGAGAATTTTATCGAAACAATCTGTGAGCGACCCACATGTAGTATGATTTTTTTTTTATTTGGATGAAGGGGCAGAGTAACCACAGGTGTAAGCGGGGAAACAGCTGTCGAGCGCGAAGCGAGAAGCTTGCACGCTACCTACACACTGATGAATAACATGGACACAAAAAGCGCTGTATGTGAAGCTGCAGATAAATGAGTAAATGACAGTAAGGCTCCACCCAGCTACAGTATCACAAACTTTAACGCAGTGCATCAAGGTACCGTGGAAAAAAATATACGTTAAACAAATTTTCTATAGCTTCGTAAAAATTTCTCTCTTGTCTGAAAAACGAAAGGCAGTTGAAAGCACGAAAGCTGTGTTTTTAACAGCTGATGCTCATTTTTTTTTTTTAGTTTCCTTTAGTTACAGGCAAAAATATCCATACATTCCACAGCAGGTATAAAATTAGACCAATGCAGATTCATTCAATTAAGAAGAATCCACAGTCCGTTTATCTCCTCAGAGGAGGGAGATGAATTAATAATACAATGGAATCGTCTATTTTTATTTTTATTTCTATTCAAACTTCTTTCTTCCATTTTAAGACATGACCTAGTGCCCTGCCTGTATTTGCCGTTTTTCAACTCGACATAGGAACTTAACACAATTTTGCAAATCTATTATATAGGCTAAAATGCGATGTCAGCGTCGAAGAAGCCAATCAGCAGCCAAGCTGCCAAAACCGGTAAAGAATTGCATTTTTAAAGCAGTTGGGTCATTATTACATACGTGCAAGGTATCAGTTGAAATAATTTTTCACTCCGGTTTAACAAAGTTGAATACCGTTAAGTGTTAATAAATATTTCGGCTAAAATATTAAAATTAAAATGTTATATTTGAAAGTGAAAACAGAGTTTCATTTCGATATCTCGACCCAAAGGCGATTCATTCAATGAAGAGTTCATAACAATGCAACAAATGATAAATGCTATGACATATGCAATTATACCCAACTTTGAAGGTAAAATTATTAATGTTTAATCTACATTAAATTTCATTTTAAACACTCCTGGCTATTTTATGTGCCAGTATCAATGTATTCCCTGATGGACGTGTACAGCTTGAAGGCGGTTTCTCGCTGTCTTATTACTAGACCTGGGATTTTAAGGCACATGCCTATTTTGTTCCTTATGAAATAACATGGCAATTTTGAAATATGTGGACGTTTCATGATAAATCACTTACATTTATAGAGTTTTATAGTGCCCTAAAATGCCTATTTGGACCTTTAGAACCTATTTTACTATTTTAGTGCCTAAAATGCCTATTTTATATATTTAAAATAAAATCCAATTTCTGTAATTTTTACAATCTTTTAATTGACATCCCTCAATGATAAGCAGAACAGCAAAGGTGGGTTTTTCACAGAAACATGATTATTTCAAAAAAGGAATGCTGACTGACGGGGGAGGAGGAGGATTAAGGGGGAATGATTACTGTGTCAAATCACCAGTGAAATAACATCTGTTTAAGTGAATATAGTTCGTGATGCCTAATTTTGCCGTTAATTCGGTTAAGAATAGGTATACCACGTTTCTTGCAGTAAAGAAAACCATGTTACAATTATTTAAGTGTAAATTGTAATATTTTAAAGTATACTTTATATCTATTTATACATTTTAACGCATATTTTAAGTACCTATTTTCTCTTTTAAAAGCCTATTTATTTGTTTTAAAAGACTATTTTAGGTGCCTAAAAGTAATTTTCTTAGAGCCTAAAATCCCAGGTCTACTTATTACAGCCTGCATGGCCATGCTAAAGGTAGCCTACATAATCTAGGCCTATGTGTTCAGTGAATCGTATTCAAACACCGCTAGTACATGCTGTAAAATCCGCATCCCCTATAAGTTACAGGTATCAAGCCGCAATTTTGATAGGCCTACAGGCCGGCTTCATATCAATTGAAGCAAATGTTAAAATAAATGATTGTACATGCTCCTCTCACGCAGCGGGCGCGGGTTCGAATCCTGATTGGAACAAGTTAAATAGGTGTTTTTTTTTCCTCATCTATGAGACAAATGTGGGTAACTTTAGGCCCTTGTGGTCACCGGATATCATCTGGTCAGTCATTACCACCTTCACCCCATCCTCGGCTTGTTCAGAATGAACGTGTGTGTGTGTCAATGGTGTGTCTCGTCTTATGTGTTTGTGCTGTATCGGAAGTAGCCCCGGCGTTGGGCTGATCACTCATACGGGGAGGACCTCCATGTCCTTTTCTCGAGAAGAAAGTATGTATGTGATCCAATAGATAATCTCTCTCCCGACAAGTCGCGGCCCAATAAGGCCCGGGTAGCGTGAGTCGCTTAAATGTCCCTATCCCTAAAAGAGAGAGGTAGGCTAAAAACTAAGGAAAAGAAGTGGAAGCAATCCCCTTTGAGGTAATACAACGTTATTTAATTAATGTTTCATTGCTATATATTTACTCTTTTTTTGTACGCGCGATAAATATTTTAAAAATAGATCTAAAAAAAGGATTTGTACACAGAAAATCATCTCTAATCATCTACACTTGACACTGAAACTATAGAAGTCGATGGGACTTCCGAGAAAACTACTATAACGTGATCTTCAAGCATGCCTGTCAGAATAGTGTTCATGGTGTCACGTTTACTTTTTTCTCCTGCATGGTCTTCTTTAATCAGAAAATGTGTTAGCTTTGCAATAATTTCGACTGTCTACCACATATGTGATTTTCCTTAAGGAATGTGGATTTTTCAGGCTTAAAATTAAGTATTAACACATTTCGCATGTGTCTCTAATACCACCACAGAATCACAGCCCTGACATAAGGCCTAATTAAATTAACCCGTTATTTTCGCCAAGTTGCTCTCAGGCAACATAGGCAACATTTTCCGGAGATGTTCCCACCTCTTTTGCATGCAGACTACAAAAACATTTGCTATGGCCATTTAACTGTTAAAATTTGAACTAAATAGTCAGTATATGTTATCTGGGATGTTGGAAGGCAACATTGCCCAGTAGCCTAGTAGATATAATTGTTGGACAGTAAGCATTAAACTTATGGAATACCATGTTTTCTGAAAGCAACATTGCGAACATAGGAGGCATAAATTTTCCTTTTGTCTGAGAGTTAAAGGGTTAAATAAGCTATTTTGTGCATAAAGCACGGTTAAACCACTCACTCCAAGGCACCGGTGACAATCACACAGTAACTCGTCCTATTTAATAGCTTTACAGATTATAATCATTATAATAATTATTTGTCTACATCATTAGTACAATTTTCACTATCAAATAATTACGGTACCCTATACTACGCGAATAGAAATTTTAGAAGGTAAAGTAGGCAGCAGTACGTTCAGAGAAAGTAAAACAATCTACACATTCTCCCCTCTACCCCAGCTATATTTTGCAAATTAGGGTTCACCCTCTTCTACTTTGCATTCCCATTTCAACTTTCAGCTGGTTTTCTCAAGAATACATGCCCAAAGGCACATCTATCCTGGTATATGGATGTTTCCCTATTTTTAAAAAAAGCTGGAGGCAGAATCCGTGCGCCATGAATTCAGTGAGCACTAGTTTTCTTCATTACGTTATTTCCACGAGATAAGATCCAACGATCCGGAGCGATATCTAACGCACACCATATTTCACAGTCTTTTCAGAGTGGCTTGTAGCTTTTAATACTTCGCATTTAACACGGTTCCCCAGATAATAAGAGTAAAATGTTTTGTGCATTTTTGTGCTATTTGTGGATAACGAATGGTACACACAAATTATAAATGAGTATGCCACCAACAGAAGACCTGATATATATATTTTTTTTAATGGAACTTGAAAACAAATTAGCCTACAAATGCTGGCAATTCTGCATGAGTTTTCGGTCTATACCTTTATTTGACCTCATTGGTCATTTTTGTCTGTAATAGCCTCACAGGTCATTTTCTGGGTGTAGTAAATCAGATTTAGGGAAAATGGTATATTGCGACTCACCCGAGTCCCCCACCCCTACTCTCAATCTCCCCCCTAGCGGCGGCATTTGAACTACTAGCAGCCACGATAGCGCCATCTCTTAATGAACTGATGAAACAGAAAAAATAATTTGTTTCTTCTTTATTCTCTTCTTTTCTCTTCCTTTCCCGTCTCATTTCTCTCTTCCTCTCACCCTACCTACCTATTTGAGACCTATTCCTAATAGTAAATTTTGGATCGACCGGGATTAGAACTCGGGGCCCCTAGAATTATAGCTAGGAGTCTTGATCACTACGCTACGAGTGAATGTTGAGCACTGAAGGAAGCTTTCGTATATTAGAGTTATGTTAGGGGGATTTCATAAGTTTTAACGCAAGAATCGGTTTTTATAATATGGTACAAGGGAATTAAGCCATATTTAATGTTATAATACGGCGGTTTTTATAATTGTGAAATATTATGTATGGTACAAGCGTATTTTTGTATTGTGAAATAGCCTATTTTGTTGCAAGGGTCGTTTTTATAAATATGAAATATTATGTGGAGGTGCAAGGGTCTTTTTTTATTGTGAAATATTATGTGGAGGTGCAAGGGTCTTTTTTTATTGTGGATATTATGTGGAGGTGCAAGGTTCTTTTTTTATTGTGAAATATTAGTTGACATGTCAATTGCAACTATGCATTACTGGCGTTGAGCAGCGGCTACAGGCATGGCGGCATGCGCTGCGTTGAAGCAGCACGCGGCAAGCAGTCAGGCGGGGAAGCGGCCAGGCGAGTTACGAGTGGAAAGGGGAGCAGGGTGAGTCGCAAAGTACTAACTTGCCCAGATTTATATTGATAGGACGTACTTTAGAACCGGGTAGAACAGCGGCACGGAAAGCCGAAGAGCCTAGTTCAAATCCCGGCTATGGCACTGCATTTTTCATTTCAGCCTGACATTGCCTTTTCACCTTAGCCCACGGCCAGTGGGAAAGAATTATAATTCCACTGTGGTCTACCAGTGGTTTACTATGAAGCCCGGGCCTTAAGAGTTTGTAAGTCGCCAATGTTACTGTCTCATATTGAGAACGTAGGGTAGTATACCGGGATAGGTGAGTCAGTTGGAGATTAATGTTCTACCGGCACTTTGCCATAGTAGCTCAATTGGTAAAGCAACGGCATGTAGAGCCGAAGAACCTGTTTCAAATCCCGGCTATAACATTTAATTTTTTCAGCATGACTGCCTTTCTACCCTAGCCTATACACGACCAGTGTGAAAGAATTATCATAGGTAATCCCACGAGAATTGACGAGTTGGATTTATTAAGGCTATTCCATGAATAAAAGTGTAACGGATTATACAAATAATAATTACTTTCGTGCTTTGTTGTAAAACAAAACTAACAGCTACAAAATCACGGCATACTATGAATCAACCATCCATGAATCGATTCAAGTTATCATGTTATGACAGTGCTACCAAGACATAGTTAACTTCATTCAGGTAAGCTAACAGCAGAACAGAATAAACGCACACCAACTGGCTTGCACCGAATCGAAATTGTGTTTTAATCAATGTACATTGCTATTATTGTAATTTCCAAACAAGTTAAGTTGTATAAAATAATCTGTTTTCGTGATGCTTAAATGGCAGCGTGTGACGTATTAATCACTGCACACTGATGCTGACATGTTCAGTAACGAGCAGACGATTTTATCGATAAAACATCATCCTCATATTAATAGGAAGCATTTTATAATATAAACGATCGTGACTGGACTATATCCGAGGAATTGCTAGGCTTAAACGTTATCGGTCAATATCAAACGCGAGGAATATCAGTGGAATAGTCATTCCAATTAGACTGTAGGTTATATTCCTTTTGTCCGATCTCAAATTCTGTCTATGGTAGACTGCTGAATTTCTCGCTACCTTTTGAAAATAAGAACGAATTGATAAAGACAGTTGAGCTTCTGTATTATAATCTGTCACGAATGTATCGATAATTCCAAAGTTTTAATGCGAAATGTCAACACAATCTGGGTCTATGTAGAGTTAGGTGGTTTGCTTTTTGAAGCCAAGACCCCTACCAGCATTTGAACTGACGCTGACAGATGACAAGCACGTGCATTATGATTAAGCATACGACGTAACGTCATTCACATTATTATATTTAGTTTTGTTGCAGAAAGATGTTGTAGCAACCTGATTTTTGATGACGTCTCAATACTGTACAGTGAAATTATAATTTATCTTCTACATCAGAAGTACCATACGTTTGAAAATCAACATGGAAAACATGCTCCACCTTTAATTGTATGAAATCCTTCTATAAATTCAATGAATTAAAACTTTAAAATAACAGTGATATCGAAGTTTATCGAAGTTTATGTTTAAGTCGCTAACATTTATATTTTCCCCCTCCAGTTCAGTTTTCAATTCAGAAATTATCCAGAGGTGGTTGAAAGATTACTGGAAACTCAGTGTGGAATCGCGTAGGCCTATAGTATTGCATCCGGATGCCATGACTACACTTTGAACTCTTTCAGAGGTAACAAATGTACAGTAAAATTGCAACATGTAACAATCTAACGTACAACTTTAATTTTTGAACGGGTCTTTACACATAAGTCGTTTTATATTATATTGCCTTCAAGGAACATTTATGCAAAATTGGAAGAAAATAGAACATCGCGTTTGGTCGTGATTGGATAACACATATTTTCAAGCAGATGAAATGCCGAATGGTCGAGTTAAAACAGGACCTCGCTTCTCTCGGTCAACTAGGGAAGCCTTTACAAACAAAGAAGTCCCTGGAATCACGCATTCGGAAATATACGAAATATACAGAAATATACGTACCTTTTGCAGACCCATGTTTGCCGATAATTCTTTTTTTAACTTTATCATGTAAGTTATTTTCAACCATGTCGATTTGCGCTATCGATTGTAATACATCACGTATATATATATATATATATATATATATATATATATATATTGACGATATTTGTATTATAGTCTAATCATTCTAAGAAAGAAACCTTTAGTAAACAAAAACTAGTACGCCTTTCTCACTCTAACACATTACTCATGTGACTTAAGCGTATCGTGGTACTAGCCAGGCTTTAAAACTTAGTGCCCGATCGAATATGTTAACAGCAACCGTAGTGTACAGACTTTGCTCGGCGTATGCCCTAGCTACCATATGCTAGTTCACGTGATAGTAAACAAACCGAAATGCAGATATAGGAAGACCACAAAATAACTTCTCATTATCTAAACTCACATTACAAGCATGCAAAACGATCCTTTCTCCTGTTTGTGTATAATAGTCCCTCCCAAATGTTTCGATATATGTTTGCGTTTTAGAACACTTTACTTTCGGCATGCCGAACACGTATTATAAATTTAAACACGCACAATGACAAGGTATACTGTTGACCAATTTGAGAGGCACCGTACCACAAGCGCATTCACTTCTCAGTACTACTATCAATGACTGTCTTATCAGCCTACGCAATCAACCCCCACCCCCTATACGCAGGTTGTTGGTAACCGGAATCATTTCCCTCTGTGGGTTCGGGCACTAAGTTTTAAAGCCTGGTACTAGCGCATGTGGGAGTAACGCACAGCCCGATTTCGTGGATCAAGCGCGCAGGACAGGTTGGGCGATTAAACCAGCGTGAGTTCTGCGCACTTATTTTGATTGAGATGTGCATCGAACCGAAAGGAATGGGTAATGGGAATTTAAGCAGGTGGCTTTCTTTTAAGAAACTGATTACCAGCACTGTCTTTAAAGGTTGTTTTAATTAATAAACAAAACGTATCAAGAGAATAACTTATTATAGGATAAAAATTCCCCTGACACTGGGATTTGAACCCAAGATTTTTTGCTATCCGTGCCAATGCTCTACCAACTGAGCTAAGCCAGAGTTCGCTTCACAGCGCCAGATGAAACCTCTCTATTACTAATTACCCTTAATGGTCTACCTCACACAGGGAACCTCTCTCCTATGACTAATTGCCCTTTTTGGTCTACCTCACACAGGGCAATTAGGTTCCATCTGGCGCTGTAAAGTGAACTCTGGCTTAGCTCAGTTGGTAGAGCATTGGCACGGATAGCCAAAGGTCCAGGGTTCAAAACCCAGTGTCAGGGGAATTTTTCTCCTATAATAAGTTATTCTCATGCAATGTCCAACAGAGACAATAATCTGTGGTTCATGAATGCATATATATTTAAAACGTATCAACCTCATTTCGCATTTCTTCCCAGACTTGGGACTGGACAACATGTTGATAATACACATAACTAATCAGCTACAGCCTCGTCAATTTTTCAGAATAGCGAAATGAAGCGGTCAACTTAGTTAAATTTAGCAACGTATGACAGGCAACTGTGTCAATCACTGCAGATACACACTAGGTCCACGCCCGCACTTTATCAATGCGTAAATACCACTGTGCGCTACATCCATGGAATCGACCTAAGAATGAGGAAGACATACTGGTTTTTGTTTTCTTCAGGTTGTTTTCTTAGAAACGTCAGACTACACTTTTAGGTTGCATATTTTCAGTATAATATTCCACGTAGACTCTATTAACGACGATATTTTTCAGAGGAGCTACTACATCCTTATTCAAGGAGTCCTCTACAATCCTATGAGGCTCAGCTCCACAACTTAGGATTTCACAAAATTCCGTCGAGGTAGCGGGAATCAAACCTGGATCAAATTATAAGTGCCAGAATTAATAAAAATGCGTTTGGGAATGTGGAGTGCAACGAAAAAGGATAGTAAAACAAATTAATAATTATATTTACGTTCTGCGTTAATAAAAACGGTAAGTTCCTAAAACTGAAGTTACATGACTGTAATCGCGACAAAAGAACGGCTAATTTTAAAAATACAATACTGCTTGTATGCTTTTTACAACGGTTTGAGGGAATTTTATCCTCACGTCAAAGTTTTGTTTGTTGCATAGCCTACCCTGTAACTAAAAAAATTGAAACACGTTCTACGTAATTCTATTTGTTCTCCATCCCAACCAAAGCCTCTTACTCCAGACAGAGCATTATGTGAACTTGTTTTGATAACCCACCTCTTCTCCAGACTCTACATCATTTTCATACTTGAAAATTAAAATATTTATAGCCTCAAAAGGATGTAAACATCTTTCCCCTGCCTTTTAAAAGCACCTCGAAGCAGTGTTCTGGTAAAAACGGCGTTTTAAAAATTCATCTGTATGTGTTCAGGCTTAATGGTATAGCGGAGGAATGAAACGCCAGGGTAGAAGTTCAGACATAATAGCAGTATGGAAAACTCTGCTAGCTGCACTATAGCTGTAAAATGAAACACAGCTAACTTCGTCGGTCTCAGTACAGTTATATGCAGTTAATGTGGATGTCACTTCTCCCGACAATGCCACAAAACGAAAAGTCGTAACACGACGAGTTAATGTTACTTCCGTTTGTTTCATGTAAATTGTCTCATGCTGAAAAAAGTGGGTTAAAATCTCGACACATAAGTTTCGCCGTAATTCAATTCCTGTTCATTTACAAACATTTCCTGTGAAGTTCTCCTGTTTATACATATGACTCTTGATTTATAAAACTACTTTAATTTTTCTTTTTTATTCTATTGCAAATGATGCCGGTATTACATTTAGGTGAAGAACAATAAACTTTTTAAAGAGGAATGCAGTGATAAAGCCAAACATGTAATTTACCTTAAAAACAGTTACCAGAAAAATTATTTAGTGTTTTTATAAGTGAGCACTCGAGTAGAATTTGCATCCAAACGGTGTCAAAAGAGCTGTAAAGATACTTCACTGCTTGTGAAATAATTAACATATAGGCCTATATGAACATAGTCAGAAATGCTCAAACGAGTCGCGTTAGTAATTAATACCGTAAATGAAGTGATAACTTCCTTCTGATGAGTTATTCAAATTTTCCATAATTTAATTCTTTTATTGGCCTTGGTAAATTATTACAAGGTATTAGTGAGATGTGTTGGAAATTATGTCTTTCCTTTTCCTACCTTGTAAAGGTTCTAGTTTATGTTAAGTAGGTCTTATATAAAAAAAAGGACAATTCAAAATTAGTAAGTGATTTTCATAACACTGATTGCAGTATATTATTGATCAGAGACATGTAATACTGTATCTTGGATGCGTGACCGAGTTAGACGTCACGCAGGCTTGCTAATAATAAAATTAGAGTTTTAGTTGGTCGCACTACGATTCATCAGGAACTCCCTAGAAGATGGTATGAAACTGTCAAAATTTACCGAAAATTTTAGAATATGGTTATATCCCAAAGAGAGTGAAATGAATAGAATTTTTAAGTTAAACACAATAGAATTCAAAGCTCGTTTGATTACTATGCAAAATTCAAAGAAATAAGAAATTCAGCCTTCAAGAAAGTCAAAATTTAAAAAAAATAAAGATGTTAAGGGAAAAGTGAAGGAAGCAAGATAAGAACATAACACAACGTGAAAGCAACGAGCTAAAGATAAGATTTGCACATGTGCACAAGTTTCCAAATAGCGTGCCCAGCCGCAGACAAAAGTGCATCTCAGAGAACGGAAGTCCTTTTAAGCCTTATTTATGTGGATTCCGGTGTGTTCAGTTTCCTTTGCAGGTCACGAAGGATCGGCACCGCGGCGCTACTCCTTCAAAATGTCGAGCGTCTCTTTCAACTTTCACACGTGCCCAAATTTAATTTTTCCGTGCAACTCACCGGAACGCAACATTAAAAACACAGCTGCTCCACCGCCTCCTTTTCACCCTCATAAACTCGGGTAACGTAATTTGAAAACAGCTTGTTAACTTCAAGCATTTCTATTTTAAAAAGTTAAAAAGAAAACTGTATCCAGAGTACAAAGAAAGAAACACTGACGATGCTATCAGATGCAAGTCTACGGCATTGAATTATTACAAGTAATCCCACAAGAGATTACGAATTTATCTGATGAAACACACAATCTCGAGAGAATTTATTAAGACTATTCCACGAAACAAATGTAACGGATTATATAACTAATTTATACCTAAATATATATATATATATATGTCTTTATAGTTTGTTTAAAATGAAATCGTTAATAGTGTCAGCTATCAAATGTGGTATACTAGCCTAAATGAATGGACAGTATGCATTAAGCAATGTTACCAACGAGGTAATGACAAAACTGCATAAAAAGAAGCATTTCCTGATTTTAGTCGACACAACTTTCCTAATGGCATATTCCAAAGCGAAATTAAAAATTAAAGGCGATAGTGCATCTCCTTGCATCAAGCCGCTTCTAATGGCAAACCTGATATAAATTTCCCTACCCTGCTTCTGCTAAAGGTTTTATTTAGACATATTTTGATCAGTCTAACTAACTTCTCTGGTATCCCAAACTCAATGAGGATATTGTACAATTTCTCTCGCCTAACTGAATCATACGCTTTTTTAAAATCTATGCTTAGTTGGTGAACAGACTAATTACATTCCCACTTTTTCTCTAAGATTTTACGAATACAAAATATATAATTAATGGTTGATCTATTTCGCCTAAATCCCCATGGTGATCTCCAATGAATTCGTCCGCATATGGCGTTAATCTTGACAGCAGAATATTAGATAGAATTTTGTGTGATGTTGATAAGAGAGAAATTCCTCGATAGTTATTACTAGACTTCGGACTTTTAGGTCGCTAAAAATGCTGTTTTAGGTACCTAAAATAGGCTCTGAAATTGGAAAATAGGTTCTAAAAATCATAAAATAATCTCTTATAAAATCGTTAAGTTGTCAATTTTCTGAAATATCTCAATTGCAATGCAGAATATTATATTTATTGATGTCACCATTAATCAATAATCAATAATCAATAATCAAACTGTTAATGAAGCCACAGATATAGGTACTGTAAAAAATAAATCGGTTTCAGAATTAATAAATGAAAATGGTACTCACATAACAAACAAAGAGGATATCGCAAATGAATTTAATAAATACTTCTCAAAAATAGGGCACAGTGTAACCTCAAACGTTAATAAGGCATCGTCAGACTCTTCGGAGTACAATAAAACAGCCATGAATCCAATCACATCTATGTTTCTCAGTCCTGTTAATGAATGCGAAATTATTAACATTGTGAAGACCTTAAATAATAATGTAGCTCCAGGCATTGATGGAATAAAAAACATTACATTGAAATCTATCATTAAATATATTGTAAAACCTCTTGTCTATATTTTCAATCTTTGTTTCACAGAAGGTGTTTTCCCCAATACTCTAAAAAATGCTGTGATAATACCTATACATAAATCCGGGAAAATGAATGATTTAAACAATTATAGACCAATATCACTTCTTCCGGCCTTTTCCAAGATACTAGAGAAATGCATAAAAGTTAGGCTACTAAACTATTTACAAAAACATGAAATTATATCAAAAAATCAATTTGGTTTCCAGAACAACATATCTACTGACGATGCTTTTATTAACGTTACAGGTAACATTATTAAAGAATTAGACAAAGGTAATAATTGTTTAGGAATTTTCTTGGACTTACGTAAAGCTTTTGATACTGTTATTCACTCGATACTATTAGATAAACTGAATAAGATAGGAATTAGAGGAACAGTTTACAAATTATTTGAATCATATCTGAGCAATAGATGTATAATGACAAAGGTTGACAGCCATATAAGTGAAATATCAAATATTGATATTGGTGTACCACAAGGAACGATATTAGGACCAATCTTATACTTAATTTATGTAAATGATTTGCTAAATTTAAACCTAGATCAAATAAACGGCTCCATATTTTCTTACGCAGATGACACTGTTGTGATTTTCAGTGGTCATTCATGGGAAGTAGCATATAAGTACGCTAATACTGGCATGAAAATTATAAAAAAATGGTTCGATTCTAACCTTCTGTCACTAAACGTGGATAAATCAACATTAGTTCCTTTCTCATTAACATCTACTGGTCAGATAGCGCGGAAAAAATGTACAAATTTAAATTTAATAATACATAATTGTAATTTTGATGTGAATTGTAAATGCTTACCACTGAAAGAAACAGCCGTTGTGAAATATTTGGGTATTTTTATTGATAAACACCTTAAATGGTCTCACCATGTTAACTACATCTGTAATAGACTACGCCGAACAATTCATAAATTTGTCATTTTACGCCACTGTATGCCCATTACTGTTTTACGTTCCGTTTATCTAGCACTTTTCCAGTCCATTATTCAATATGGCATTCTCGTCTGGGGAGGATTAGCGAAAACTACCCTTAAGCCCCTCTGCCTTTTACAAAAAAGAATAATAAAAATCTGTCTAAGAAAACACATTGATTACCCAACTAGACTAATATTTTCGGAATTTAATGTTTTAAGTTTGGACCAAATTTACAAATTTTCTATATTAAAATATTTTCACAAACATCGTATAAAATACTCTTCCAGTGATCATTTCTACAAAACTAGACGAAATACTAATTTACTCCTATTAGAACCCAAATGTCTCACATCGGCAGGATTAAAGCATAGCATTAATTTTGGACCGCGCTTCTATAACTCAATTATCAGAAAAAATCCTGATCTCTCAGCATACTCCACTGTTAAATTTAATAGATATGTAAAGAATTTTTTGTAATTTTTTAGCTTTTAAGTAATTTTTGTTTCACTCCTTTTATGTATTTATGTTTTTATGTTTTAATGTTTTTGTTTTACTTTCTTTTTTAGTTAAGCACATTATACACTCTATTTCTTTGTCTCTCCTCTTTCTTCACTTTGATATTTTTGAAACGGCACCCGAGCACGAGCAGTCTTGCTCATTCGGGTGTATTACTAAATGTAATACCTCTTGTAATATCTCTTGTAATAAATAAATAAATAAATAAATAAATAAATGATAAAACACAGATATAGGCCTATGGTACACAGAATTATATAGACCTATTACTAGGGCCTGTATTAATACCATAACAGTGAAAACCTAATCCCTGCCCCCAGAAGCTACGCACGCTAGCATACTCAACCCCTTTATCCCTCAGTGATTCAGAGAACATTTTTTTTTTTTTTTTTTTTTGTGGATGTGAGAATCGGGAAAAAACACTAGATTTTCCTGGGAACTCCAAGGAATTTTTCTACCGAAGACGAAACATTCCTTACTATTTAACCAAGTCACAAATGTGTCATATACTGCACATTCCGAGCTAAAAATTCAGTACGAACTAAAAATAAATGCTAGAATTTATAACAAAAAATAACTTATTTTGAACTTTAGAAGAAAAACAAGCAAATAGGCAATATTAGCCTCTAACGTAAAAATAGTCTGTTTTAGGTCCTATAAAAGTATCAGTTTTAGGCTTAGTCACTTATGAAACATGCATATATACAAGTTTTCGTCCATATATCACTTAAGGATTAAAATAGGTTTTTACCTAAAATCCGAAGTCTAGTTATTACCTACATTCGGCCCTATCTCCCCTTTTATGGATCGGTATAATAATAGATTATTTCCCTTCCAATGGCAATTTCTCCTTTCTCCAAATCATAAGAATGAGTTTATGGATCTCTGAGTTTAATCTATCCCCACCTGCCTTAATTAATTTTGCTGGAATGGTCAACACCTGGAGATTTGTGTATTTTTAGTTTACCCATAGCTGTTTCTACTTCTGTTAGAGTTGGAAATAAATAATTTTTAAAATGAATCAAAATCCTTACTAATAAAAGTTGCTTATAAGTGAGTTGAGCGGTTAGTTGGTTGATCACCGCGTAAGTTCTACATAACCCGTATTATAATAATCCCAATATAACTGCTAAGGGTTACACTGAGTTTGAACGTGAAACGTCATCAAACACGTTATGCCGGGTATGATGTTTCTCGCCCGCGGCTGTGAAGGCAGCTTGAGACTGCAGAATGCCAATTTCGTCATCTATCCGAGCAGTGAACAAATAGCAGGATGTCGTCTGGCTTGAGAAAACCTAGTTTCTTTATTTCATTACATTGTTTTCAGAAAGCTGTAACCATGTGTAAAATTATGGTAATGTGATCCGCAAACAAGGAACAATATTATAATTCCGCAAAAGCAACTCAGAATTTTTTCTAACACATTACTTTAAGATTGGACGCATAACCCTCAAAATTCAAGCTGAGACCTCTACGAAACGACCGGCTGTTAGCCTATAACACCGGCCATCTTTATTATTTACGTCAAGCTTATACAAGGGTGTTAGGCTGTGTAAAGCGTTGCACACACTAGTCTTTTGTGCACGGATTATGGTAAATTTTTCTCCTCGGCTGTGTATTTTACTGGTTTAAATGTTATACATGGATTATTAGTAAGACAATTCGATTTGAAAGAAAGAAATAGAAAATAAGATCAGCTGATTTCGAAAGTTCTTACACTGTAATAGTACAGACGAGAAGAGTAAAACCACCCTTACAAGTTTTCTTTGGGAAAAGAAAATCGGATTTTCAAAAATTTTCCTTCAACCTAAGTGCCTAATGGCCCCGGCGTAGAGCCGATCTCTCACTCGGGGAGGCCCTGAAAGTCCTTGTCTGATCAAAAAAGTATATTTGTGGAATCAATAGTAATCCCTCTCCCGACTTCGCTGGATGTGGGTGTGCAATTTTTAAAAGGAGACAGCTAAAACTACGATTAAGAAATAAATAAATTATTGCCTAAATTTCAAAACATATCCAAACATAATTTTGACATTTCTTAAATAAAGACATGCACCTTATAATAAAGAGGTACAATATGTCCTTCCATTAATTTATATTAAATGACTTTGAAAATACAACAAAACACATTATGTTGATATCCATTCCAAGAATACTTCTTTGAACTGTAAAAACCAGAACACAAGAGTAGTTTGACAGTGGCATGTACATTTCAGTTAACTGTGTTTCAATTAGGATTCACTTAGGATCACACATTTAATTATACATGCGTCTCGCCATGAACACAGTCTGGTTGTCACAGGACTAGTTTCCTATTCAGTACACTCCGTTTAATTTATCTTGAATCTTCGCTGGTGCAATAACCGCAAAACAAAGTCTAATGCCTCTCTAGCTTCCGATTCTTCTGAGCAAGAGCGACACTGATAGATGTTAAATAAAAAGACTGTGCTGAAAAATATTTACTTTTCAAAGTGGTTTTTTCCCCTTGAACTTATTTTCTTTCTTATTGTTTGTTTTCTATGTGAGGGGTCGAAAGGAGATTTCGGATGAACTGTATGTGAGTTGTGGGGACTTGGACCGAAATTGAAATCGGATGGGGATGGCACTTCGATCTCTTTTATATACAGCCAGGGGCGAATTGTGATTCTAGGGAAACTTGGAAGTGTCAGGCGTTTAATCGCAATTCAAGTGAGAGCAAAAATCAAGAAAGCAAAAAGGTAAATAATAATAATAATAGGCCTAATAATAATACTAATAATAATAATAATAGTAATAATAATAAAATTAAGATGAAATATAAGGAAAAGAATGAAAGCTCGGCAGAAATAATTGAAAGAAAGGAAATAAGAAATAAAGAAAACAAAAACAAAAAATACTTGAAGAAAGAGAAAAAGGGAACCGTTAAAAGAGAGAAAGAAAGAGAAACGGAAGGGAAGTAAGTAAGAAAGAAAGAATGACAGGAAGAAAGAAGGTAAAAAAGGAAAGAAAGCGAAAATAGAATCTATATTAATAAAAGGAAGTGTCTGTCTGTCTGTCCGCGATGCCCAGCGAAATCTACTGAACGCAGAGATCTGAAATTTTAAACATAGGTGGACTGAAGGGTCGGAAAATGCACCTCGAAGCCGGAATTTTAATTTTCGCTTTCGTTCGTGAGTTATGACGGAAAAACGGGTAGAAAACGTGTATTTTTTGCGTTTTCGAAGCATCAGTTTTCAGTAATACATTTCAATGTCAAATCAATTACAGTTGGCTTTGGCTATTTTTGTCATACCTTGGAAATAAAAACCCACGCAGGTCGATTCATTTGTTTATAATGCCAAGGCACGCAGATATCTGAAATTTTCAACATAGACGGAAGAGGGATGATCAATATATGCCTAAATATGGTCAAACATTGTTTCATTTGGACGAAACTCTACAGGGGTTTTCTGGGCAAAGGAACTCGAATCTGAGGTCGCTTTTACCAGGCGACGCTATCTAATCGTGGTATGTAGTCCACGTGATTTAGGTTTTAATAAATATAATGATTTAGCTATTATGCTCTTAATTTTAATTTTTGAAATAATTATCGCGGGGGAAGCCGCGGGCACACGCTAGTGAAAAATAAGGAACCGAATGAAAGCTCGGAGGAGATAATTAAAGAAAGGAATAAAGAAATAAAGAAAGAAAAAGCAACAAATGAAGAAAGAAAAAGCGAAAAATACAAGAAGAGGAAAAGGGAGAAAGAATTAAAGAAAGAAAGAAAAGATGAGAGAGAAACAGAAGGGGGAAAAGATAAAGAAATAGAAATGGAAGGGAGTAAGAGAGAAAGGAAGAGGGAGGGAGGGAGAGAGAGAATTTGAATTGTTTTTATTTTAGGGATTGTAAGCGTAGAAGTTAATAAGTTCCTTTTAGGCACACAATCTGTTCAAAATGATAGAAGAAAGTTTAAAATAACAAATTACAAATATTATAATAATTACAGGCACATCGTTAATACAAATATTGAATATCTTAACCTAAGATAAGTCACGAAGTAGCAGCCAATATATACGACAACAGTAAATTTTTTTAGAAGAAATCAGGATTCATAAGTGGTTAAGAGGTGATTAACTGTCTTTTGTCGTAACAAGAGAATAACTTTGATATGATGCAGATGGAGTTTATTGTATAATCTAGAGGCATATAAAAGATTTATTAAATTTAGTGCAAGAGAGAGTGAGAACGAGATAAGACCTATGACATTGTTAAGAAAGAAAGAAAGAAAGAAAGAACGGAACAGAAATTAACTCATCTCTAAAGAAAAATCTGGAAAGAAAACCTACACCCTAGGTTTGGATCTTCCAATAATTTCGCTTCGTTTTCCGGCATAGAGAAAGCAGCCGCAAAGGAATGTGCATCACTGTCTCTCTGCAAACGTTATAAATTATAGAATATATCGATGAATGCTTTGTCATATCCAACGATGATATTCGATTATTATAAAATTTGCACAGGCATTTAACATCAAGCAAATATATTGCATTATCGCAAAACTAAAAAATTCGTAACAATATACAAAATGAAACCATCAATTGTGTGTTATTTCTTTCATGTCATAAATACGCACTAGCATTTAATGGAGTGCTTTATTAAAAACATGATCGTTTATAAGCTTCCGGGCCCAAATCAATAGGAATCTTTTAAGATTTCTAGCAGGTAACCTATGGTATAAAATTAACACAATGCTACATCTGAAACTTGGTTTTCACTTTTTGGTTCCCAGTTTTTTTTAATAGTAAAAATGTCATTTTCAAAAATCATAGAATTACCAAAAATGATACAATCTTGAAATCTCTTTCACTGATTTGTTCCTTTTTATGCATATACAGATTTGAACTAGGCATATGTAGAAAAAAATGATTTTTTTTTCAAAATTATGAAACAATCACCAATAGCAATTACATAAACCTTGCCTCTCAGTTGTATTTTTCAGAGTATTAGGAAACCCCTACACCCTAGGTTTGGATCTTCCAATAATTTCGCTTCGTTTTCCGGCATAGAGAAAGCAGCCGCAAAGGAATGTGCATCACTGTCTCTCTGCAAACGTTATAAATTATAGAATATGTCGATGAATGCTTTGTCATATTCAAAGATTGGTTAAAGAATGTGGATTTTGCCCTCCAATGTGAATACATGCCTAGAGCTTAGAAACATAGTAGACTAAGCCTCAATATTTAAAAAAAAAATCAATGCTGGATTCCTTCAAGTCATCTTACCACTTTGAAGCACTGTCACTATCATGAATTAAGTATTCACTAATTAGAAGCTGATATGTAGGCCTACTAGGGCGGAGCATGCTTGATACGCACGCAGCCCAATTGTAGCAGGCTGTAACAGCTAAAAAGTATTAGTAGCTACAGTATAAGAATATGTAGGCCTATTATTCTCTATACCATTACTGACCAATAGACCTTCGTGTAGCTGAAGCAACCTCCTAAATGCTTATTCCTTTAGAATATTCGTTTCTAGGTGATCAGCAGGCTTTAAAACTTAGTGTCCGAACCCACAGAGGGAGTTGATTCCGGTTACCAACAACTTGAGTATAGGGGGTGGAGGGTGATTGCGTAGGCTGATAAGACAGTCGTAGTACGGCGCCTCTCAAATTGGTCAACAGTGTACCTTGTCATTGTGCGTGTTTAAATTTATAATACGTGTTCGGAATGCCAAAAGTAAAGTGTTCTAAAACGCAAAAATATATTGAAACATTTGGGAGGGACTATTATACACAAACAGGAGAAAGTACACAGGTCTGCAACTAAAAAACTGCATAGGATGTCTCTTAATTTTCGTACAGAATTTTACTTCCTAATACCTAAAAAAATACCAAAAAACTTCTATCACATCCATTTTTTGTGTAAATGAAGTGGTTATATTTATTTTTCATAAAATTTATGGTTTATTGAAAATCCGGTATTTTATCTGACAAATTCTCATAAACAATAGATTTTTACAATAATTTATTCAATTATAGCTTAATTATACAATATATAATGTTAGGGGTGAGTGGTGGAGGGGGGCGGCACAAGTCAAAGAAGTTCAGTATCGCACATGAAAGTAGAGCCGCCGTCAGTAGACGCATCGCTTTCAAACTGAACAGTGCTGTTGTTTCTATTTTGTAATCATGGCTCCAAGAGGTTATGTCATGTCTCCTGGTAGCTTTTGTTTTATTTGTGGTGAATACACTGTGAAACGTCAACAGAGAAACATTAATGATTTTGTGAAGAAGGTTTATTTTGCTTACTTCAAATTAAAACTTGGGGATCAAGACAAACCATGGGCCCCTCACAAGGTGTGTAGAAGATGTGAGGAAGATCTTCGTTTGTGGTTTAAGGGTAAGAAAAACTCATTTCGTTTTGGAATTCCTATGATATGGCGTGAGCAGAAAAATCATACAACCGATTGCTATTTCTGTTCAGTATATGTAAAGGGATTTAATACAAAAAATAGAAAGAGCATATCTTATCCTAACCTTGACTCAGCTATTCGTCCAGTGCCCCATAGCTCTGAAATACCAATCCCACAGCCACCTTCCAGTTTAGATGAATACCTGAGTGAGTCAGAGGACGAAGACACATTGCCTCCCCAGGACGAATCTAGCTCAGATTTTTCTGTTGACGAGGGGCCTGAACTATTTTCTCAGAGTGACTTCAATGACCTAGTAAGAAATAGGTCTTTCAAAATATGCAGCCGAATTGCTAGGTTTGAGACTAAAAAACAAAAACCTTCTGTCATCTGGTACCTCATTTTCGTGGTTTAGGCACCGAGAGAAAGAATTTACTCAGTTTTTCTCCAAAGAGGAACATCTAGTTATTTGTAATGATGTACAAGGGCTCATGAAGTGCTTTGATGTAAAATATGATTCTTCTAAATGGCGCCTATTCATTGATTCGTCCAAAGCTAGTCTTAAAGCAGGCTTGCTGCACAATGGAAATACTTTTGCATCCCTCCCTATGGGACACTCGGTGCATATGGAAGAAAACTATAACGATTTGGCCATTATTCTAGAAAAAATCAAATATCAAGACCATCAATGGATGGTTTTTGGGGACTTCAAAATACTAACCATGCTTTTGAGTCAGCAGTCAGGTTATACAAAGTACCCATGTTTTCTATGCTTGTGGGATAGTAGAGCCAGAGAGCAGCATTGGACCAAAAGTGACTGGTCACTGCGAGAAACCCTAAAACCCGGCAAGAAAAACGTCATCAATACGACTCTGGTTCCACCAGAAAAGGTTTTATTGCCCCCTCTTCACATTAAATTGGGGCTTATGAAACAGTTTGTAAAATCACTGCAAAAGGATGGGAATTGTTTTAGATATCTGTATTCTAAATTCCCGAAGCTGTCTGAAACCAAGTTGAAAGAGGGAGTTTTCAGTGGTCCCGACGTAAGAAAACTTTTATCCGACTTCCTCTTTGTGCAAAGTATGAATGAGAAGGAAAAAGAAGCTTGGGAATCATTCAAGGGTGTAGTGTTAAGATTTTTGGGAAATACTAAGGATCCTGACTACAAAACCATTGTGCATCGTATGATGGCAGCGTACAAAGCTCAAGGATGCAAGATGAGCTTAAAGGTTCATTTTTTACACTCCCATATAGACTATTTTCCTGAAAACTTGGGAGCTTACAGTGAAGAAATGTGTGAACGGTTTCACCAGGATGTCCGTGATATCGAGAGACGGTACCAAGGAAGGTGGGATGTCAATATGCTTGCGGACTACTGTTGGATGCTGAAGCGGGAAACCAAAGATGGAAATCGGAAACGAGTCCGGCGAAGCATCAAAGAGAAGAAGAAAAGGTTTCACAAAAAAGATGAATAAACATAAAATTGTGAGTAAATGTCACAAAATGATGTTTCATTTGTTGTAAAAATTAATATGTTTGATTAATCTTAATACATGAGTGCTTTTTACCAATACTGCGTATCTTTTAGTTTTGCAAAAAAACCTTACGTGATAGGGGAAAATGGATGCCATTTTTGGAATCAGTGCATTTTAAAACATATAATTTAGTAAAAATTTCTCATGCAGCTGAAAAAATATTTTTTTTTGCAGACCTGTGGTATCGTTTTGCATGTTTGTAATGTGAGTTTAGATAATGAGAAGTTATTTTGTGGTCTTCCTATATCTGTATCCGGTTTGTTTACTAACACGTGAACTAGCATATGGTAGCTAGGGCATACGCCGAGCAAAGTCTGTACAGTACGGTTGCTGTTAACATATTCGATCGGGCACTAAGTTTTAAAGCCTGGTGATCAGCCACCGAGGGGATAAACAAGTTACATTCGGGAAGATGCGGGCGTAAATCCCGCGAATTTCGCCGGGGCCATGACCAATTCCGGATTAAAATTGACTTCTTCCACTTAGAATAGACTGTTTAATGGTCGAAAGTATATAATAATGATCTAATTTTGTCAAGTGGTCTGCAAATATTAATAAACAATAATTATACCATCAACATTGTGAGGCGATGATAAAAATGAGGTAATGGTGGAGGGACACCAGAGCAAACAGGAGAACTCGAAAAAAATCTACCCTACATAAATCTGTTTTGTTCTACCAGAAATCCTCTTTTTATTGCTGGTAGACCGAACCAGGGCTTTCGCTGTAAAACCTGAGTGCACTGTATAGTAGGCGTCCACAGTTTTGAGATTATCAGACTCGTAATAGGCTTAACGATTTAGTTCTTTTTATAATTTTAGTTTTTTTTTTTTAATTTTCTGTTTATCTATGAACTTTTACTGTCGAAAGTTACGAAAACGTCATTAAATAAAATTTTATTGGCAGCTCTTGTTCTTTTCATAATTTCATAACTTCTTTCGTTATACACATGTACTATGCGTTTAGTTTGCTATCCTTTCCCCTGTAGGCTGCTGATGGTTTATTTTCTTTTATTTACCTACCTTCTACATTACGCTTTAATTACACCTAAGCTTCTATTTATCCATTTGCTCAATTTACACACTACCTGTGATGAATGCGATTAGGAAATAAACGAAAATGTTCTTGAATATTCTAGTTGTACAACGCTAGGGACATACTAGAAGAAGGGTAGGCGGGTTTGTGATGTCTGCGGGGACCAGTTTACTTCATTTTATAACAAACTTCCGGGTCCTATTTAAAATTCTCTGTTTAGTCATCCAGTCGGTGATTTCAACCCCACTACCAGTTCCACTTTGTTCGTTATCGGTGTAGCGAACTGTGTAGTCAAAGGACAGTTAACGAGTGCTTGGGAATATTGAACACGCAAAAGTGAGTTCCGGCGTCACAGTAGAATGGATTCACAAGTCAATAAATTTATGTAAACGACAAATAGGTTACAAAGCTAAGTTGTAAGATAATTTTTAGCATAAGGAAGGATAGCCTATAAAAGGCTAAGTGTTCCCCTTAGAGAAAAAATAGATTTAATAATTTACTTTTATCTAGAATGTACTTTCCTTTACAGTTTCTTGAAATATATTTCTCGTTATCTAAAATTTCTTAGTTGCTACATGACCCAACAAAGAAGGGTAGCCATTTGAATTAGAATTTTGTTTCTTATTTGTTCCTCACACTAACGTTGTTTTCATTGTAACACCTAATATTTTAAAGAGTTATGATAGGCTATAGGTTCGTTCGGTTGTAAATATTTTTTTTAAAGATGCATTTAATGTTAAGCCGGATACAGCTGCTACTTTGGATTTCTAAAAGGACCAGAAATGTACGGATGTGTAGTCATTAGGGTCTTCCGTTATGCAGTTTCCTTCACGTTTTGCCGTGAGTGTAGTAAGTTATTTAAATCATGTTTTCAAAGTATTCAAGTTTTGAATGTAAATGTAAGAGCGGATTGATTAGTTTTACAATATATTATTTCTAGCATAGAAGAAATAACAGTGTGGGGATAGGAAAGGCATTAGTGCGGCAAGTTGCAATTTGGCCAAGTGTTGTTATTGCCTATTGCCTTTAAAACAAAAGTGCCTAATGAAATTAAACTACAGTATCTTAAAAACCATTATCGATTACATTTGACAGAACCAAACTGCTCCCCAAAATGTATTTTTACAAAATTGTGCACCCTACACCAAAATTTATAACAATATGTTATTCGAATAATAAATTAAATTGACGATCGCACGAGCATGAAATGAAATCGGAGGATCAGACAGGCTTGAGTTCGTTACCTTATCTCTATTTTAATATATTTATCTATTGGTACAGGTCCATTTAAATATTTATTTACTGTAACTTTAGTGCTATCATAGAAAAAAAAAACATTGCATATTATTTGCTTCTAAACTATTTTTAACTCGTGTATTTAAGAAGCTCACTTCTTACTACACGCTCGTTCCAAAAAAGACTGCACTTTAGAAATGTGTATAATATTCATAAATATATATTCTAAATATCTATTTCAATCCTTAATAAAAATGAATCGTTATAAATAATAATTAAGGAATCGCGCACAATGTGCATTATCTTAACCTAAGACTTAACCTACCCAGTCCTGAACCCGGGAAAGGGATTTTTCACTACTGAAAAATCCCCGACCCGGCCGGGAATCGAACCCGGGCCGCCGGAGTGGAAGGCAGGCGCACTACCGACTCACCCACGGCGATCGTGGCTAATATGTAGGCCTATGCAGCACATCGGACTGCTCAGAAATTTAAATGTTGAAGGGCCTAGAGCTTCGAGTTTTGTGTTCAGCCTAAGTATGTAAACAGTATATGCCGATATCGTGAAAATAATCCATTAACAAGAAAAGGGAATTGATGATTAATCATGCAAGTTATGTTTCTAGCGATATGACCAGGTCTGGACTAGAGTATTGCACATTTCTACAATTCTTAAAATCAGCCTTAAATGCTCTAACTGCATTGACAGCTTTGAGCCCATTGCCACTTCAAATTAAATGTACTACAAGCCTCATCTGGCAATAAGGGAAATTATACAGTACTTTTCATAGCGTGTAGGCCGACAAAGAGGCAAGAAGGGGTTGTCTTAGATTATTTTTGTGATTTTTTAAGATCTGCAGTTCGGACGAGAAATAAAAACTGCTGCCTGGTATTATTACATACGGACGCAATGCATGTGTGTGTATATGTGTGAAGAGTACACTGTGTATTGAAGAGTGTATGAATATTTTGTTACCTAATTTGCAAGATAACAGTGTAAGGTCACTTGCTGTTATTACTATTTTCTATGAGACATTAGTGGTTTCTTTAGGGTAGCCTACATATTTAGGTATACAACTATATTAATAAGGAAGACGTTTAGTTCAGCATTAAAATAACCATACAAAATCATACACTTCCCTTGTACAGAAATCATAAATCCAACACGAAAATTATAATTAAATACTACACAAGAATATATTGTAGAAGATTAGTCTGTGCGATCGCAGTTTCAGTAAATAGTTATGCTCCTACATAGTTTCTTTAAAAATGGAGTTCTTAAAGAATATGATTTATGATTGAATGTGACGTTGTCTTTTCATTCACAAGTAACTGACGTCACTTACATTAATGTAACTTATATGATATTTTTTCACGGGATATTTTGAAGTCTGAAGTGAAAAGGCTGTTCCTGTTGATACTTTGTCAAATAAAAACTTCTTTTGAAATAAAATGACTAGCTTAACATTCATTCCTATGAAGGAAATATTGTGGGCTCATAAGGTTTTTGTTACGATAGATGCATCAGCATTTATTCTTTAAGAGGCTGCTTTAACATCCTTTCATAGAAATAAGATAGATTAGTCAGAGAACATTCTCGTTAAAATTTCCTTTAAATATATTATAAGAAAAGTGACAAGGGTTTTATTTAATATGGAAACTTTTATCTCTCTTCAAAGAGTCTCTTAGAGTAATATATTCCAAAAGATTTGTTTCTAATTGTAAGTTTTGAAGATTCTCTCACCCTTGACTAGGAAAGTTGTTTACTAGAGTTTTTAGCTTTATATTTTAGCTTTTGTATGGTAGTCCTTGTGTTTATAGGCCTATTATGTAGGTATAATATGGGCACCTCTAAAGCTGTAAGATTAAATGCATGTAAGCTGATAGTCTATTCATCCCTGGAGTTACCACCGGAAATATTATGTTGCCGCTTTTCTTTAAATAGACAAAATGTTATCATTACTTACATCAATTAGGGAAACCGAATATAAAAGCGTACTACAGTGCTTATTAATTGAAACATTACCATTATTACGAGGACCTTGTCAAATCCGCCAGCATCATTTGCGTGTCATTCCCGACACTTCTAACAATCCCCTCGACAACTTGCAACATTTGCATAAGTTATGTTTATACTATTCTGTTAACTGGTGCATTTGACTTACAGTTCAACACGTGGGTATAGCTCAATCTCAGAACGAGGGCCCTGCGATTCGACTTCACATCTGTATGTATGCATCAGTCTGAGCACATTGAAAGTGGCTTATTATAGCGGAAGATTCACCTAATTATCAAACAGTGACAGAATTCAACGACTACTCTGCGAATCAGTGGCTTGATAATGACAAATTAGTAATTATCCATTGGTATGTGGACATTCAGTGGAAAGATGGAATCACAACTAAATCACCTTTCAAGAAGATCACATCCTAATTTGTGTCTTTTAAACAATAACCTGAAAAAGTCGAAGACAACAATTTCTTGTATGACAGACATTCCCTTAATATGAAGAGGAAAAGAGAAAAACGAGTAGGATACAAACGGATGAGGTATTATTTACGGCCCATAGAAAATATGATGCAGACAGGCATAGTATTCAAGGAAGTATTTAGGTCCGAACCTCACCCCAAATGTGAGATTTATAAAGAATTAGTTAGAAAAGGCTTAGGAAGAGAAGATGTCAGTAATTTACGGCTAATCAATTTCGAACCCCCATATTTCTAAACACGTGCTTCTTAATATTACAGTCTTTCTTAAAACAGTTGCACATATGCACAAACTGGGACCATGAAAACTTTTAGCCACAAGTCTAGAAAAAGTGCGGGTTCTTAGTAAACATGTACGATCACGAATTACGCGGAATTGGGCTACTTGTAGTTTCAATGAGACTGTTGGAAATGTCACGCACAATGACTACTGTAGTTAAATGTGTCCTGTACTGTAGTTAAATGTGTTCTTTCCCGTCATTTGCGACAGTAGAAGATTCTTATGATTCAGACTTTTTCTAGGCTGGTCTACAGTTAAACCGCTGTAGCTGTTTCTGAGGGGTCAGCCGTGTTTCACGGGGAAGAGGGAGACACAGTAAACAGGTTCAGCGCCAGTATATAGTATTCACCGTTTCATAGTAGTCCCCTCCTCTGCTAAGCTTACGCTTCACCAGAACGGTTACAGTTATCAGAACTGGACTGTAGCTCCTCTCCTTGAAGTAAAAGGATAAGTGGTTTAAAAAATCCCATTTTGTAAAACCCTACTTCCTGACACACTTTTACTCGTCGACGAGGATTTCAGTCAAATGTACGAGTACAAAACTCCAGGGTACATTTCATACCGTTTTATACCGGAATTGCATATGTGATTTACTTGATAGACCTAATGAACTACAAGCTCCAGTATTAGTAATAATTTCTGCCTATAAAGCTTATAAAACTCTCTATGCCGGACTGCATTTATAGGCTGTTGTTGCGACCACTAGGTTACATTACTTTCTTTTAATAATATCATTAGATAATTTCTTGACTATGGCTAGCTCACTGAAAGCGAAAGAGAAAGAGACAGAGACAGAGAAACAGAGATACAGACACAGGAATAGAATATAATCTTTATGTATATTGTGGGCTTACAAGAGTTAGGTATATTTAAGAGTAATTACAAACACTTGCGTTTCACTTATAGAAAAACCACAGCAATATGTTCAAGTAGTCTAAGCCTTAGGGCTTGTACTTCTCTAGGAGAATATTGTTTAATTGCAAAAACAGTCTTCCACCATTCTTTCATCTAAGTCCAATCAATTAAAATGTTGCGCTTATAAGGATGCACATATAGAAAAGTATTCAGCACATGCACACATAGGCCCACACACATTTTAATGAACAGATTTCCATTGCAATTCGATATAGAAAAGAAAGGTGGATTCACAGTTTTGCTTAAATGATAGATAAAGTTGCATTTAAGTAAATTAAATGACTTTAAAACAATTCGCATCACATTTTAACGCAGGATATGAACACACACAGCGCATATTAAGGTGTAACCTATATCTACTAACTAGGAATCCGATGTTCGTTTGGTACTTCTCATTAAGCAGATTAGAACGCTAGATCAGAAGTAACGAGCGGGTCTGTACGTTCACAGAGAAATACAAACACACTCCAAGTCGCAAATTTTGAAAACACTGTCGCAGGTGCAGAACTGTGCGGAGTTTTCCCTTAGGAGTCAGAGAAGGATAATGAAATCACTGCGTTCCATCTATTAACTACAGATCCGTTGGGTGGAAATTAACCAAAACTAACACAAAAGCATTGCAGAAATTACTGTGTCCCGAGATACCAACATCACAAAGATTACACATATTGGGGTAGCTTAGGCTATAGTTCATAAAATGCCATTTGCAATGTCAAATTATGCAACAACTGTTCGTATAAAAGTAAAAAAATGATAATAAAAAATTATGGATCAATACTTAGGAACAAATATTTTTGAATGACGAATAAATCCGAGCGGGTTGGCCGAGGATCATTCTAAATCAATCCCAAAGGATTTCCTGTCCGTCTTCTGGAATATTTACTGAGGTCAGTAAAAATAGGACATGGGATAAGGAAATCAGTGGATCGTACACCACGGTGCATAGATACATCCCATCCCGGCGGCAGTCGGTAGCGGCTGCGGTGCTTGGGGGCGTTCCCACCCCGCCACCCCGCCTTAAAAAAAAAGGGCACAAAATAGAATAGAATAGGCCTATCGTGAGAAAACTCTAAGTAACTTTGAGCCCTGCTGCTTTGTCATAGTGATGGAAAATAGTTTTGCTTTTGATAATTAAAAGCAGTAAAGTTCCTTCCAAATAAATTGTCCGATTTTCAATTTAGACTGTTCTCTTCAGGTTAGTATGGTTCAAAGATTCTAAAATAATTTACATATACATAAATAAATAACAAACAAATAAATAAACATAAGTAGGCCTGTTGAGAAAAATAATAACTACTGAAGAAGTACCTGCTCATCTTTGTTGTGCGACGACTACTATCACAAATTTGGTCTTCAAATCTGCAACAGAAACCTATAACTAGATAAAATTACGATATCTTATGATGTGGAAGTATGAGATCTCCCATAGAGACGAAAGAGGTTGTGATAAATGGCTTAATCCATATAGGTGAATATATGCAGTGTTAATATGGTCTTGTGGTTAGCGTCGCTGACTACAGATACGTCGGCCCGGATTCGATCCCCGGTACCTCCTCGTATTTTTCTGAGGTAGGAAGGTCTGGTAGGGGTGCACTCGTGATTCAAATTGAGGAGCTACTTGATAGAGAAGTAGCGCCTCCGGTCATGAAAACCACCATTAACGGCCGTGGGTGTCGCCATGCTGACCACATGCCCCCAATCCTTCCCCATCTGCCTATGGTAGATGAAGCAGGGGTCGGGTGGTAGGCCTTGTCCCTTCAGGGATGTAGCGCCACGGAGTTAGTGTTAATATACTATATATATATACATATATATACATATATATATATATATATATATATATATATATACATGTAAATCTACGAGCTAAAGGTGTATTTCCTTCGCGAAGAAAATCATGTTGCATGATTCACGTTAAAAAATCTCGCGACCTCAACCGAATTTAAACTTACAAATCAAGGATCACACAAAAACTATTGAGGATTTGTTAAAACATTCTTAAAATTGCGAATGCCGTACCTGGTAAAACATACAGCTCGGGCCCAGAAGATATTTCGACTGAAAATTGCTTAAGTTATAGTAAATAGTCTAGGAATGAACCCGCTTCTCTCCTTTTTATTTAACCTTCCTGCAAGCTTCAAGAATTCAAGACTCTTGTCTGGAGTTGAAATTTCCAGACCATGTATAAAAGGCTTAGCACGTTTTCAAACAATTTCCTCTTTTGGCCGCATTAAGGTTGTGTGAATGGAAGCAGTGCTTTGATCAGGTAGAACGGGTAAAACGGAAATCAGAGTTCATAGCTGGTTAAGTGGATACAATCTGGAGAATAGGTCAACTGTAAGGCAACCATTAATAATTTTATGTTTTCCGATCGATATATTAAACAATTAGTAAATTAATGAGTCCATTTGAAACCCGAAGAACTAAGATAGCAGAACTAACCTCTCGTAATATGTATACTACTTCAATGAGAACAGAGATTGTTCTCAGTGTAAAGGAATTTTCTCAGTCTATCCTACTTTCAACCCATATTTTTACTTGTTATCGTTCATCATAAGCACTAGACACTGGAATTATATTTTGATTTTCAGAATTAATAAACTTATTGATGGTCAATATTACTAGTTGGAGAAAAAAAGCGTGGTCCCCGTCTGTGAACAGCATAGCTTTACAATAATTTATATCCCAAGAATATGCCTACTGTTATTCCCGTTAGGCATCTTTACAAGCGTTGTTTCATCACGCAGCCTTGGTAATGCTCAAACAACAATAAGAAGACATATTTTACTCCAATTTGAAAACTGAAATTTCTAACGAAAGAAATAGCTAAAAATTTGAAGATATCAATAGCGTCATATCATTTGAGATTTAATAATCATTAGACTGATAATAAAAATATTCTGTGTAAAAAAACTAATTTAAAAAATCTTCTGAAAGTTTTTTGCGTGTCTGTTCATCAATGTACAATACCTCCACTTTCGCTGGTTCTTCCACAAATATTATATTTAAAAATCTTGTTAAAATGTTCGTTATCATGTCGTTTGGAAGATTAATCGTTTGCCATACACTAGAACGACAAAATGACTATCACTAGTGGGATGTAAAATAGATAAACTGATCACGGACAATGCCACTGATTTCTGATGTGAGGTATTCTACTGGAATGTCACGATATGGAAACGAATATATTTAATTATTAGCCTCCAGGATGTGACATGTTGAACTGAACTGAAAATGTAACTAAAATATATTCTTCGTTCACTATCAATTATAGTTTCTGAGCCACACACCTCAATTTAAGCTACTAATTTGTAAATACACTGCCGCAAACCATGTCTTTATTATTAACTAGGATGTTCCCGCAGCTTCGCCCGCGCTTATTAATTCGACCGCTAATTTTTTTTAAAATTTAACAGCAAAATATTTAAAACATTCTTATTAACAAACTAATTTGTCCTGTGAAAAGAGCTATATCCCTTCCAAATGTAACATATGAAGTGCTTTCCAATGTGCTGTCCTGGTGATGAATTATTTCTTACAGAGCTTCTTTATAAATTATATTAAGGGTCCTTCCTTGAAAAATATTAGCGCCGAATATCACGTTTTTTCACAGTTTTTCACTCATAACTCGTGAAAGAAAGCGAAAATTAAAAATCCGATTTCGAGGTGGATTTGGCCACCCTTCAGTTCATCTATGTTTAAAATTTCATATTTCTGCGTGCAGTAGATTTCGCTGGGCATCGCGCACAGACAGACAGACAGGTGCCCGCAGCTTCGCCCGCGATAATTAATTAAAAAATTAAAAATTAAGAACAACATAATTCAAATATTATATTTATTAACACTTACACGGGAATAATTAAAAAAACTACACGATTAATAATTAATAATGAAATAGCTTAAAATCCGGTTATGGAATGCATTCCACGATTAGGAAGCCTGGGAAAACGACCTCAGATATGACCTCAGTTTGAAAGTGATATTGAACTTCGATATATATATATATATTGATATCAATGTATGATATATATCAATAAGAGGAAATGTTTCGATGTATAGCCTATCGGTATATTGATATCGACAATCTCTGCGTTCAGTAGATTTCGCTGGGCATCACGTACACATTAGCAGCATGCTTTTTTTCTGCTGTTTCTGTGGCTGTCGAAGATTTACCGATATATCGATATTTGTGATCGATTACTAAGTTTGCAGAATTTACGCAAAGATTGTTTGTGACCTGGTTTGTACTGTTGAGTACACTCCTTTCCTGCTGTATTCAACAGATTTCGTCTTTTATCCTCAGTGGTATGGTTGGCACTTCTGTTTGCAAATGGATATCTGATGGTGTTTAGTAGAAATTACGATAGTATTTCTCGTCATTATATTTGAAAATTAACTCTAATCATGTCTAAATCGAAAGTTACTTCATTTCATACAAGGGCAGAAGAATATAGAAATGAGGGGGGGGGGGGGGGTGTTAGCTCGTGTAAATAAAGAAGCAATGTTTATCACTGTGCAATGTTCCCAATGTAGTATAAAGTAATTATTTCACGAAATACCCACCGAAATAGAAGGAAGTTTACACCGAAATTAGTCATTTTATTTCACCAATAAATCAGGGCCCTAGTTATTTGTCATAGCTAACTGTATTGCTACTTCCAAAACTGTATATGAACACTGTAAAACAACATATTGTCATGAGAACTGATTTGCATTTGATAACTTCTTTCTAATAAATTAACATAAAATAGGCATTAAATTGGGTATTACTCCGGTACAGATCAACCAATTCGATCCAATATCAATAGGCTTCTTCACATGGACGTTATAAATGCTTATACCAAGTTTCATGAACATTCCATAAAGCGCATTTGAGTTATCGCACGTTGACACACAGACGGACAGACATTTTTCCGTCCACCACACAATCTCATAAAGTACCATTCTGGCAGTTGATAAAACAAAAGAAAGAATTTTAACAATAAGAAATATTTAGCCTAGGCCTATATCTTTACTTGTTTGTTACACACCAAGGAAAATCTAGATTCTGTTACTCTTAGAAAATACATCCATAATCTTCACACTAGGAATAACCATCTTATACATCAGTTCAGTGGCGGTTTCTCCTATGTGCTGCAGCACACAGCTTGTTTTCTGCTCGTCGTATAATGTTATTTTCAAACGCAATATTATATTTTCTTTTGCGTAGATTTTGAACTTGGCGCGTCCACGCGAGAATTTCTTAGCTGGTAGCTTGGGAGTCAAGAGTCGGTAATGTGAATATTATCTTTTCCGCCTCGTGAATGCATTTTGCGAACAGCGCAGCGTTCGTAGGGTGTGACGTCATGCTCGACCTTGACTGCATGGCATATATGGGAGTTTTAACCTGCATAGTGCGCTGCGGCAGCGGGCAGCCCAGAGTGGGATTAGCGCTGTTAGTTATGTGAGAAGATCTTCCACCATCTGACGGTAGGGGACCGTGATGTAGCGAGTAAGCAATGCTTTTCATCTTCACCGCCAAATTAGAATGTGTTAAATTCAGAAAACCCCGGGTTCCACAACCCCGATTAAGTATTCTGTCGCACTGGGAACACTAAGCGACTTCCTGTACCTCGATCATTAAAAATACTATTTTCTCGTCTCTTATTCCATTTCGGGGAACTCTCACGCGATTTTTCCTGCCCTAATTATTATTATTATTTATTAATATTATTATCATTATTATTATTGTTGTTATTATTATTAATTTTTATTTTTATTTTTGCTATTTTCTCTCGTCACACAACTCACACAACGTTCGACGAGACGAGAGAAATAAGCAAAAAAATAATTAGGGCAGAGAAAATCGCGTGAGAGTTCCCAGAGATGGATTAAGAGACGAGCAGTTTAGATATGCCTACTAATAATTTTTAAAAATATTTTAAGTTTGCTGTATGAAATAGTATTTGCAGCACACTTTCGTTTTGAGCCACGAGCCGCTACTGCATCAGTTATCTATTAGACTGAGAAAAAACTGGTTACATACTTAGCCATTACACTCTTCAATAAACTACTATATCAGTCTCATTATGTTTCACTAAGTAGATTTGAAAGTGTTTTATATAACTGACTTTCCGAACATCCTTTTTATAATATTAATAACTTTATTGAACTACCTGTAATAGATACAGCATTCTGATGTTTTATGTTTTATAGTGTATTTATTGTTTGTTTATTATTTACTTGTAGTTTGTGTTAGTGTGGGGTTATATTTAGCCTATATAGCATCATTCACGATGCTCATGACATAAATGTAAAATGTAAATGTGAAATGTACTAATAATAATAATAATAATTATTATTATTATTATTATTATTATTATTATTTTAATAATCTTTGCATTTAATCTGCACGGAAACTGCCAACTTTATTGAAAACCGCAAAGCAAAAATATATTCCTTATTCTTGTCTCCGCTGATGTTGAAAAAATCAATACTTATCGAAGAAAGCAGGGTTGAAGTTAGGGACAAATTTGTTATTCTGAGGAAAGTACTCACTTAGGACATATATGATATTGGAATTTTTTGTTTGTTTCTACCGAAGGAATAAGATGTTTAGATTATGTGTGTGTGTGTGTGTATAATTTTATATAGGACCATATAGATTCAAAACAGCTGTTTTTCAAAACTCGTGAGATTTTGTGCAGAAGTATTTATAGTTCAAGGAGTTCTCTTTATTTCTTCTTGTTGCCTTTTTACTCCTTTAATAACGGGAAAATATTAATTTTGCTACGGGTTTATGATCTTATCTGTGTTTTAGAGTATGTAGTTTTTCCGGGAAATGTTAAAAAAAACTCATAAAAACTACAAAACTGAAGGTATCAACTAGGTCACAATTTTTCTATCTTTTGAATAATAACAAGAGGTTAGGCCTAATAGAGGCTGAATAGAGTAAGCTCCGCTATCTTTGTACGTCTCCTGGGTGACTTCTTGGCCTCATTCTTATTCTTTTACATCTAACCCTAATCATTTTAGCTAGATTCAATTGGCACATCATTATTTTGTAGGAACGTTCATGTCATCGTCTGGAGAATCAGCTCTGTCTGTATTGTCAACGCCGTTTTGTTAGGCAATCAATAGAAGTGGACATAATCTTCGAACCTCCACAGGCTCTAATTCTTCTTCTCAGATCACTGATATTTAGTGTAATTTCTTCCAAATCGCTGAAAACGTTTTCTTCATTACTCGCAGCTCCCTCGACAGAAGGCTGCAAACGAAATTCAGTTCACTTTATTCTCCTTAAAGCTCAACCAACTGGACGTGATTTTAATTACCTTACCAGAAAATTGCTCTCTTGATAGTATTTATTACTTGTAATTTTTTTTTCTGTGTGTTTGAAATATTACCTTACCTCAATAAGAATTCTCGTTTTAAGGCCACATATTGTGTGGCTTTTATATTAATAGCAAACAATGCAACAATGTTATTGAAATTGGGTAAAATAGATTGTAGGTGTGGTAATACTCTCGCCACTTGAAGCCTATAAACACTTAAGAACTTACGTTTGGCGTGAAATTAATTTGTATGGCAACCTTTTTCTTAAGGATTAAGATTCCCATTGCTATTTGTACTGTGGTGCCCTGGCATCGCACTCAGGACCCCAGAGTGAGCAATTCTATATCATCTTATGTCATAAGCACTCATAAACAAACACCTGGACTGTTTGTCGATATGTTTAACTAAGCAGCAATTCTCAAGGTAGCATTGCATTATTTCAAATACTATTGCGAGTATTCGTGATCAATTACATAACTGTCAGAAAACAATATTACACTATCAAGTTATGATTTATCCTTTCTGAAGGCTAAATCATACTATATATTCTAAACCGATTAACGGTTAGGGCAGAACTACTTGAAGACACTTTAAGCATACATCGTATCCTCGAGGTCTGGTTACAGTCAAGTGTGATTCTCACAACCTCAACCAACATGGACACCATGGGCTTTCGTCTATTGAATTGTAAGTAGCATACAGCTATTTGTTACTCCGGTAGCACAGCCAAGGGTTTTAGACAGTTATTCACGAATGCTCATAATAGAACTTAATTTTACTATTTTAATATCAAATACTTATTATTCAGTTCCTATTTTTATGTTTTTTTATAATAAAACCTTACACTATTGTGTCAAGCATTCGTCTGCTTAATTTAGGAATACTGACAACCGCTCTCTTCCTCGCTACCCAGTAATATCCTCAAATTAGGCACGACAGAATTGGTGGCAGCGGTTTAAACTAGCTTAATTAATTGTTAACTAATGGGTTTTTCCCCAGGCCAGATTCGGTAATAACGGAATTACATTAGTTTAATTGATTACCGTCTAGTAGAATTCACGCCCTATAATTCTTTTCCGTTCGTCTGTGTACAGAACGACAGTGTATATTGTAGGAAAAGTGAGAGCGAAACATTTGTAATAGTTTACACACTCAGCATTCCTTTCAAGTAGTGTAGGTCAGGTACGAGTATGATTAACTTGCAGTTTTAAGTTCATTATCAACAAACGCGAACATGACAAATACAGGTGACGCAGTGACAGCTAAAATAGCTACTAAGGATTTAACAGTAATAAATTCTGTTCCAGTATGGAGGGACAAAGGTTGTGGTTCTATTCAAAGCTTCCTTCGTTTAGTAGAAACAGTAGCAAGCTTAGGTGGACTAACAGACATCGATAAAGTACACATAGTCACAATAAAACTACAAGGTGCTGCTCAAACATTTTTAGAAACACACCCGGACCTACAGGGTGGGAATGTTACATTTGAAAAATTAAAAGAGACGCTAGTGCAAAGGTTTAAAGATAAGGAAAATGAATTTTATTATTATGTTCAATTGCAAAATGCTAAACAAGAAAAGAACGAAACTCCAGAAGAATTTGCAGATAGGCTAAGAGCGTTAAATAGGAAAACAATGGAATTTTCAGTAGTAAAAGCTGAGCAAGTAATTTATAATAGACAAGCAGAGAAGAGATTATTGTCTGCGTTTATTAATGGCTTGAGAGGTAACCCAGGATTAATGGTTAAAGTAAATATGCCTGACACATTAGAAAAAGCACTGAAAGTTGCGATGGCAACATTTAAAGCAGAAAAGGAGGCCAGTGCTAACCGTGAGCTGACTCACTCACAGGTATTCGTCGTAGGAAGTGCTAGGGACAGACCGTCGCAACAGGCATATAAGAATAAGAACCAAAATAGTAATAACCGGGGGTATTACGAAAGAGACACCGGGAGGGAATTTCACCGGGGGTCAGAGAGAGGTGTAAGGTCAGGCCTTGGAAGAAGGGAGAACAACTTACAACCTATAAGGGGTAGCGACGGCTACCAGGGCGCAGGCAGGCGAGATATCCAATGTAATAATTGCCGGAAATTGGGTCACATAGCAAGATATTGTACTGAAGGACGTGAGGGCCGTCCAGATTTAAACGGAATAGGGAAAACCAGAGCATCCCCGAAGGTTTTCCCGAAAGCAAGCCGAAATTAATCGTACCAGCAGTAGAAAGGTCCGCGACGGGGCCGCTGCTCCACTCGGTTATAGGGGAAATTGCGGTTGATTTGTTGGTGGACTCCGGATCCACTATTTCGTTGTTGAAACCGGCAGTGAGTGGAGTACGATTAAAAGAAAGTGAGATAGCGGCTAGGAGAATTACAGGAACTAAGTTAGGTATCCTAGGAGAACAAGTTATAGAATTCACAATAGGTAAAGAAACATTTTTACACAATTTTCAGATATGTGAATTAAATGTCCCTGGACATGGAATATTGGGTATCGACTTTCTCCAGAAAGTGGAAGCAATTTTGGACCTAAGAGCCGGTACTTTAACAATAGGAAAGAATGTTGTTCCCTTAAACTGCTCAAGTGAGGTTAACTCACACACAACTGACTTCAACGGGATGGCCACTCATGAAGCAGTTCTGGAGCCGGGACCAATTGATCCAAACGTTAGTACCAGCTGGCATGCACGGGTGTCCCAACCGGAAACCATAATGCTACCACCTCTGGCAGCGAGAATAGTCCGTGGTAAGATTATTGGACGCGGTAATCTTACTGTCCCTCAAGTAGTTGTTTTTGAACCGGTAGATGCTATGTTCTTACAGGGTGTTTTGCGCCTAGAGTCGCTAGCGCAGTTGTATGTAAAGGATCCTTATTTGATATCTCGCGTGGTGGAACCACTTTGCCGAAAGTCCCCGGAGGTAACGTTTACCTCACAAGTACTGTATGTCCTGCAGTTTCCCCTACGTCCCTAGTCAGTCAGTTGACGGATGAAAGGTATCAAAATATTCCATGTTTCCAGCGAGTGAATGGACAGACAGATCCTGAAGCTCAAAGATGCAAAGAGGTAGAATCACAGTTGTCCGTTTCTGTCGATAGCATAACATACGAGAGCAATAATGCAACACAAGGAAGTAATGAAATAGGAGTTAAGCATCTTGGACACAGCGAGAACGAACTAAGAGTAGTTAATACCATCACTACTAGTAATGAAACACATAGGACACGTAGCAGTAGCGAGAATATGATAGGCTATATGTCAGTAATTTTGTTAAATATCTCCCAGGAAGAAATAGTGATAAACAAAGGAACTAACTTAGGCACAGTTAGTCTTGTAGAAGATATCTGTGAATTTGAAACATCAAATGTGAACAGTGTAACTCAGGTACCTGCCAAAAGTATCGAAGGCGTAGACAGCCACTTTGAAAAATATTTAGAGGAAAAATTAAACCATTTGTCTAAGGAAAACGCGGACAGACTAGGAGTCGTTTTAAGAAAATATAGACATTTATTTTATATAGAGGGAAGTACAGATATTGGATGCACCAACATAATACAGCATGAGATAGATACAGGAGACGCTTCGCCAGTCAAGAAAAAGCCTTATAGGATACCCCATGCACTCAAACCAGAAGTAGAAAGACAAATTAACGATATGCTGAAGAAAGGGATAATAGAGGAAAGTTTTTCCCCCTGGAATAGTCCTATAATAATGGTAAAAAAGAAATCTACTGACGGTAAACCTAAATTCAGGTTGGTGGTAGACTTACGTCAACTCAACAGCCTTACAAAACCTGAAGTGTACCCGATACCGAACATCATAGACACGCTAGACGCTCTGGGTCACAGTAAGGTATTTTCTGTTTTAGACATGGCAAGCGGGTACTATCAAATAGAGATCTCTGAGAAAGATAGGGAGAAAACTGCATTCAGCACCCCCCAAGGTCATTTTCATTATAATAAAATGTGTTTTGGATTACGTAACGCCCCATCTACTTATCAGAGGGGTATGGAATTGATATTAGCAGGATTACGAGACAGGGATGTCATCCCCTATATCGACGATTTAATTTTATTTTCCCGGGATGTGCCAGAACATGTGGACAAACTAGAGAGAATATTCAAAAGGCTGGAAGCAGCAAATTTCAAAATGCAACCAGAAAAATGCCAATTCGCGGCCGACGAAATCGAATATTTGGGACATATTGTATCGAAGGACGGCGTAAAACCCGATCCAAAGAAAATACAAGCAGTCCAGAATTATCCTGTACCCAAAACCCTAAAGGAAGTTAGATCTTTTATCGGATTAACATCTTATTACAGGAGGCATATTAACAATTTCGCAGAAATTGCAGCCCCTTTGACTCGCTTAACTAAGAAAGAGAATACATTCGCTGGGAATCGGAGCAAAATGCGGCATTTGAAAAGTTGAAAGAAATTTTAAGTACATCCCCTTTGCTAATATATCCTGATTTTTCAGAAGTATTTTACGTCACGTGTGACGCTAGCCAGACAGCAATCGGATCTATTCTGTCTCAAGTAAGGAATGGTCTTGAGCAGCCTGTAGCCTACTGTAGTCGCCAGCTTTCCGGCGCCGAAAGTAGATACACCTGTTCTGAACGAGAATTGTTAGCGGTAATTTTTGCCACGAAGCAATTCCGTTGTTATTTGTATGGACGTAAGTTTATTTTATTTACGGACCATGCAGCCCTAAAATGGCTACTAAATATAAAGGACCCGAGTTCGAGACTCACTCGGTGGGGTCTTAGACTTGCGGAATTCGACTATGAAGTGGTACATCGGGCTGGAAGACAGATTCCCCACGTAGATGCTTTGTCTAGGCATGTAGCTTCGGTTATAATTGATTCTAGTATCACCATTGATAAAATGAGAAACGCCCAGCTAACAGACGAATTTTGTTGTGAACAATTTAAGTCTTTAGGCAATAAATTCAAAATCAATGATGACGGGTTGCTTGTAAAACTTAGTGACGAAATTTATGGCCACTATCAGATAATAGTACCAAGAACACTTGTACCCCTTTTATTACACATATATCACTCATCACACTTAGCTGGACATCAAGGCATAAAGAGAACGATAGCCAGACTTACGCAAAAGTATTGGTGGAAAGGTCTAAGACGAGATGTCGAAGACTATATTAGTACCTGTGATAGTTGTGCAAGAAGGAAAACAGGGTACTGCCCGGTAGCCCCCTTAGGAGAACCTCCTAAGGCGACTGAATTTTTAGAAATTCTTTCTACCGATTTTGTGGGACCGTTACCAGTCTCGCTGGCAGGTAATAGGTACGTGATCACTTTTGTAGATCATTTTACGAGATACTGTTTTGCCATACCGGTATCTGATCAAACTGCAGAAACCGTAGCAAAAGTCTTCGTAGCACACATAGTAACCCAATATGGAATTCCAAAATTTTTACTTTCAGACAGAGGAGCGCAGTTCATGTCCAAACTAGTGCAGGAAACGTGCAAACTTTTGCAAGTAAAAAGATTGCATACGTCTCCCCTGCACCCTCAAAGCAATGGAGTATGTGAGCGATTTCATAAGGTTTTGATAGATATGATATCACATTTTGTGACTCGAGACGTAAAGAAATGGGATCAGTACCTTCCGTATGCTGTCATGGCATATAGAGGTACACCCCATACCATTACTGGTTACTCTCCACATTACTTAGTGTTTGGACGAGAAATGCGACTTCCAGTAGAAGACTGTATGCGAGAAATGCTGATTAAGAGTACTACAGACAATGAATATCAGAAGCACATAAAAGAATTAGCTGACAAATTAAAAATAGCTTACGATGCGGTAAGAAAAGAGAATCAGGAAGCTCAGAAAAGATCTAAACAATATTACGATCAAGGAACAAAAATAAGAAGTTCAAAATAGGAGAGTTTGTGTATTTGCACGACCCCACAACGAAGCACGGAGTGGCGCGGAAATTCGCGTTCCCTTGGAGAGGCCCCTACAGGGTGGTAAAACGGTTGTCAAAGCTAACTTATATAATTAGAAAAGATAATGGTAAGGACCAAGCAGTTCACATAAATCGACTGAAGGGTAGTCGAATATCGGGACCTGAGTTCACTGAAGATAAAAGCATGAAAATAAAAAGACCTCCAAAGAAACACAGGGCGCGCGAAGACACAGGGCCGCCAGAACCAGAGATACTGATTCCTCCTGCTGGTCGGTTGCTAGTCAACGAGGCAACTGACACAGGAAGGGCAAACTCAGGAAAAGAACAACAAACGAGTCAGAGAATAATCGAAAGCGAAGATGAGTGGGTACCTCCAAGAAGTGTAGAAAAAGAGAATTCAGGGACGAACGAATGTAATTTGAGATCGCGGGAGAAGACGCGACAATTTAACAATGAGTTAGTTAATAATGAGCAATTAAGTAATGCATATGGAAACGATGCAGCAGTTAGTTTAAGGGAAGGAGATAAAAATGTCAATAACAAGGAGCCCCGATACAATTTGCGTTCGGGAAAGCATTAAATTCAAGTCAACAACAATTGTTTCTGTTTGTTACAGGGTTATGTATCGTAACAACTGTTGTAGCTGCGAGCTACCTTAGTAAAATCCAGCCAGATAAAGGAGTAGTATTCATGAAAGAAAGAGACATCCTCATTACAGGAGATAAATGGACTATAGCTGCTGACCTAAACGTAGAAGATTATTCCAAATCAATAAAATTATATGAAAAATCTTTAGAAGTAATGGTGCGCAATTTACAAATTTTAGCGGAAAGAAACAGCCTGACTGATCAATTAAAGGAAACTTATAACATAGAAGTACAAAGGTTACACAACGTTTCATTTAGCGTATACCAGCAGATACGCGCATTTCAAGCTTTATTACCTGAAGATCGCCCTTATGTAAGGAATAGGAGGGGGTTGATGAATATAGTAGGGTACGGATTACGTTATTTATTTGGAACATTAAGCACCCGAGATTTAAAAAGACTAAATACAGAGATAGAACACATACAAACTTACACACGTGACATGACTCATATATCGGAGCACCAACTTACTTATCTACACGCTCTCGATGCGAAGGTGACAGATAACGCTAAGGCAGTGGTATCACTAGGCCAGGCATGCGTTAACTCAATTACGAGCGCCGTGCAATCATTAAATCACAACACGCAGCAAATTTCAGTCATGACAGCTAATATAAGAGAAATGGAGATTGTTTTATTGCAAACACGTGAAAACCTGATACAATTACAGGAAGCATTAGACGTAACAGCAACAGGAAGACTATCTTCAATTTTAATAAGCCCTACGGTCTTAAAGAATGCTTTAAACCAGATAGCTTTAAAATTACCGGAAGGTATTTCATTATTAACTTCTCCGACGGACGATAACATGCATATATTTTATTCAATATCTGAAGTACACGCGGCTGCGACTTTCAATAAGATTCGATTATTAGTAGACATACCCTTAAGAGCAGCAGACAGGTTTTTCGAGATATTTCACGTTTACTCCTTACCTACCCTTGTTCCTTCTATCAATCAGTTTGTGAGTTTTGAGATAACTCACCAGTACCTGGCTGTGTCGGAGAGCAAGCAGTTGTTTGCTACCCTGACGCACGAAGAAATTGGTCAATGTAAACAAGGGCTATTTACTATTTGTCCAGCTAATATAGCCCTGTATGACCAACAGGCCAATCATTGTTTGATTTCAATTTTTCTAGGAGAGACAGAAAGAACCCATCAGCAGTGTAGCAAATTAATTATTCCTTCTCCATTTATTCCATTGTGGATCAGAGCCCCCGATAGCACTTTCTGGTTATACAGCGTGTCCGAGGCTACAAGACTCACATTGAGGTGCCAGACCTCAGAGGCGCAGTTCTCATATACCAGGAAGCACGACATCACTATCGAGGGGACAGGAATTCTCAACAATAGCCATAACTGCTATGTTTATGGTAACTCGTTTACACTCTTGCCTCACTCTCTGGGAAGAAGCAAAATTGAGACATCAATCAGCACACCCCTTGTGATACCAGGAATAGACTCTTTAATTTCTACCAGTGAGCAAAAATTGTTCCAGGAACCAGAAAAATTACGGTCTATAATAGAAGACATCGCGCAGAAACATAAGGAGGGAGCCCCGCTGGCAGAAATACAGCGACGCCGAGAAACAGAAGATTTATTGAAGCATGATTGTATGCAAAGGAACCTGATCATTATCATAGCCGCAAATGGAGTAATGATAATTATAATCATAACATTAACTATTTTTCAGAAGAAAATTGTCCTATGTCTAAAAAAGCAAATTCCGAAAAATGCAGAAGTACCCGTTCCGACGGAAAGACGTCTCGCTAACCAGGCGAACACAGAGACACCGACACCAACGACACCTCGGTATACAAGGAAAGCCGAAGATCCTACGGGAAGTCTATTCATCGTAAGATGAAGATGATCGCCAGACAAGTGTAGGAGAGGAGGATGGTAAACGAGAAAAGCAAGAAAGGAGGATGGTAAACAAACGAGAAAAGCAGGAGGTGAAGAAATTAAATGAGAAGATACGAAACGGAAGAAGAAGAAGAATCAGCCACGGAAGAAAGGGAAGAGCAATACAAGAAACAATGAAGCAAAATTTTTTTTGTATTATATTCACTACATGTATCTTAACTATGTATAGAATTGGGTATTTTCTTTGTTATTTTTATGTTATTATTGTTATTAGTTTTTTTTCTTGTAAGAATATATTTCACAATAATTCTTCTCTGGTGAAGGGAGAGTGTGGTGCCCTGGCATCGCACTCAGGACCCCAGAGTGAGCAATTCTATATCATCTTATGTCATAAGCACTCATAAACAAACACCTGGACTGTTTGTCGATATGTTTAACTAAGCAGCAATTCTCAAGGTAGCATTGCATTATTTCAAATACTATTGTGAGTATTCGTGATCAATTACATAACTGTCAGAAAACAATATTACACTATCAAGTTATGATTTATCCTTTCTGAAGGCTAAATCATACTATATATTCTAAACCGATTAACGGTTAGGGCAGAACTACTTGAAGACACTTTAAGCATACATCGTATCCTCGAGGTCTGGTTACAGTCAAGTGTGATTCTCACAACCTCAACCAACATGGACACCATGGGCTTTCGTCTATTGAATTGTAAGTAGCATACAGCTATTTGTTACTCCGGTAGCACAGCCAAGGGTTTTAGACAGTTATTCACGAATGCTCATAATAGAACTTAATTTTACTATTTTAATATCAAATACTTATTATTCAGTTCCTATTTTTATGTTTTTTTATAATAAAACCTTACACTATTGTGTCAAGCATTCGTCTGCTTAATTTAGGAATACTGACAACCGCTCCCTTCCTCGCTACCCAGTAATATCCTCAAATTAGGCACGACAGTACATTTCTTTTTAGGGATTTCAAATGTACTGATATTAATATATCATTGTATGGAATATTATGTTATAATAATATTATGCTGTTTATTAGTTTATATTCTGTCGAAACTAAAATATCGTCGCATACATTTTTTGTGACGTATGTAGCCTACTAATACAATATGTACTATAATAGGCTATGTATAAGAGTCAAAATTATGTGAGGAGAATAAAAAAATATGAGAGGAACAAGATGGAAATGGAAGGGAGTGGAAATACATCCTGTTATAATACAAAGAAAGGAAAATGGGAGATGAGGTCTTGAAGACGGATCTGTTTTCTGGAGGCATCTTTTATGAGTGCGATCTCCGATTTCCAAGAAAAGCCGGATACTCAGAGTTAATTGGATTTTTATGGAGACATGTATTAAATTTCATGACCTAACGCCATGGTAGACAGTTACTAGAATTGTGAAATTACTTAATGTCGTCAAGACTTAAAAAGCACTTGAAATTAATTACATCAACGACAGACTCTTGTATGACTAGAAACTGAATTAGAATACTAATACATAAGTTACTGTAAACCTATGTCTTCCGCCGTAGGCCTACTCCAAGATATTGTTTCGTAATAAAGTTTTTGTGTTAGGGCTACAGTTATGACTGCAGCATTATTTATAATAAGATGGGAACTTAGTTTAGCTTCCATTATTTATTTATTGTTTATTTACCAGTGGCATAGCTTGAGATCGTGTTCTCGGTATACTAAATTTTGAAAATTGAGTTTATATATTTTTAAATGATGTACGAATTCCCATATATTAGCGTTATAAGTAATAAAATGACGGGAATATTTGCACGTGGGTTCTGTTTTATATGTACCTACATAATATTATTGTACCAAGATTATTGGATCTTTTCCTGTAAGACAGTGTAAAGCTCGGGTGTTTATCATTTACCATTTCGTTCACTTTTTGTTGTAAGTAATCAACTAAATCGGTGGAATTGCCATGATTCTTAAATGAATAAAACTCGCAACAGTGAAACAGACTCACATAGTTAAAGCTCTGCTGCACTCAATGCTATGTCAGCAATGACAATGTAATTTTTTGTTACACTATCCTCTCCCGGCTTCTGCACCTTTAAAGTGATCAGGTACCTGAGACTGTAGAATCTCACAAAATCTTTCTAGTCTCTGGTAGTGCCATATGTCGCTTTTGCGCAATCCCGTCTCAATGAGTGGTGGAAAAGTCATATTACAGTCATCTGATGAAGCCAATGGCTTGCTGAAAATATCCAGTCTCTACTGCCTCATCATGAAGATTTCGAAGTTTCCGAAGTACGTGCCACCACAAGGGGACGCCTATTAGTAGGAGGGTTGGGTATGCAGCGGCGAAAATATTTTAATGATAGAAGGCGCTAATGGGTTATACTTGGTTAGACGCTAACTTTATTTGTTTATGAATCCGTTATTAGTTAGGTAGACTGTCTCAAAGTCTCCCGTTATGCTACGCCACTGTATTGTACCTCAGATTAGGCCTATGTAGACTGTAGAACCATTAGTACATAATCCTGTCCCGGAAAGATTCCGGAGAGAATATCATCTTGAGCCAGTCATGTTAGTCGTGGGCTGGACATTAATTCATTCTGCAGCTTTAAGAAGGAAAGACTACATTACTTTTACAATTATGGTTTATCAGTATAGTTATTTTTTGGCAAACAGTCCTCATAGAATTTATATTCGCGTTGCCAAAATGCATTCATGTTATTTTATATTTTGAGACATTTTCAAACTTTCATAACTTACGAATACTGGTGATCTAGAAACATTTATACCTTCTATCGTACATCCAGAAAAAGGGTAAAGAGGTAAAAGGATATGGTCATGAAACGTCAAAATAATGCGATGCAAAATATTAGAATGGCCAGTAAATCGTTCGAACAAGCGGAGAAATTCAAATATCTGGGAGCAATAATTACAGATACAAATAATATTAAGGTAGAAGTTGGGTGTCGACTGAAATCGGGAAATGCTTGTTTTTATGCAGTTCAGAAACTTTTATCGTCTCGTCTTCTTTCCAGAAATCTAAAAATAAATATTTATAATACAATTATTATCCTACCGGCTGTATTAAATGGTTGTGAGACGTGGTCTCTTACTCTTCGGGAAGAACATAATTTGAGAGAGTTCGAAAACAGGGTGCTTAGGAAAATATTTGGGCCTAAGAGAGATGAAAACTGCATAACGACGAGCTTCAAAACCTTTACTCTTCACCGAATATAATAGGGTAATTAAATTACGGAGGATGAAATGGGCTGGACATGTTGCACACATGAGGAGGAAAGATATATCTCCAAAATATTGACTGGGAGATCTGCAAGGAAGAGACCACTTGGAAGAGCTAGATGTAGGTGGGAGGACAATATTAGGATAGATTTAAGGGAAGTAGGATTTGCGAGATAGTTGGATGGAGTTAGCAAAAAAATATGATTGAATGGCGGGTTCAAGTAAGCGTGGCAATAAACCTCCGGGTTCCATAAAATAGATACTATTCCTTTAGCTCAGGAATTGCCTATTGCCATTGGTAAGTAAGTAACCCATTACCTCCCTGCGGACGAATACCGTACTAGTATATTTGACCAGTGAACGTATTTCCAAACGTGATGAAAATATAATAATACGGTAAGCACCGTATTTTACGGACCATAAGACGCACTTTTTTACCTTGAAAACAGAGCCTTAAAAGTTGGGTGCGTCTAATGGTCCGAAGTACACTAAAAAAATTTAAATTATGGTAAATATTGCTGAAATACCATAGTTATACACAAGGTGCTGTAAAAGATAAAGCAGCCTCAAAGTTTAGCACAGACTGTACATCACTGCACTTGTCACAATCGTAAAATGACGGTATTCGATGCGAAAAGAAAGGAATTTGTGTTCTTTTATGCAAATGGAGTTGTCTCCGCCGGGTGGTTTAAATGAAGGCAAACACCTCTAAACAGAATTGTCCCGTTACACTTACCGTATGCTGAATTGAGTGTTAAAGGGTGTAAAATTATTTTCAGTCTTTCATGAGAAATCAGTTCGGTAGTTAAAATTTACGCGATGCCACCTGTACAGAAGAGATTTTCGTACAACGCAAGTTTTAAGTTAGAAATTATTTACAGTTTTACACCGATTCCATTGAACAAGGTTATAATTTGCTTATGTAATGAAGTATATTATTTTCTTTAAAATATTTCGTTTAGAATCACATTAAATCTATTTTTTTTTAAATTTCCATCCTAAAATTAAGGTGCGTCTTATGGTCCGGAGCGTCTTATGGTCCGAAAAATACGGTAAATGTGTCATCTAGTAAGCGCTTCAGCTTTTCAATAACCGGTATTTGAGCTGTGCGTCTTTCTTTATAAGAGTGATTGACTATTTTTAGCCAGAACTGAAGACAGTAGAAAATTATCACCATTAGGAAGTGGTGAAAATCTTCATGGTCTTCCATGGACAATACATAATGAATGTCTGTGAGAAGAGTTAGGCATTGGACGTTCCTTCCGTATTAGGTCTTATTTTTACATCGTAGTTAACACGGTTTGATTCCATTTTCTGTATTAAACTTGGAAGTTGTCCAAACAAAATGCTATTTTGACCAGCATGAATGCATTCGCTCAGAGTTCCAGGCGAAAAACTTATCCATAGTACAGAAACATTATTTTTGCGATGTACCGAGAACGCATGATCCGCGTGGCGGCCTGGAAGCAAGTCGTTTGCTTGTAATGGCTCATGTACATAACCCCTCAATCCAAGCGCACGGATTTCTGAATTAGGCCTATAGTTAGAATAATCACCTATATTTGTCGTAGAAGATGTTGAAAATGATCTCCGTCTACCGCCACACATTTCTGACATCTTTTAAGTAAGTTTGTATTCACACGCATTTATTCTTCTTGTGAAATTGCTGCAATTGCTCTTCTTATGTTCTCTTTCAGTTCTTCAGTTGTACAGTGTGAGGGTTATTCTTGTACACTTTATTTTTTAAATTCCCAGAAAAATAAAAATCACATACAGTAAGACTACCCCCTTACTAATTACCTTATCTTCAAACACTTCAATTAAATCTAACGAGAGATGTATAGTATGCGTTGTAGCGGAGTCTTGTTGGAAAAAGGCAAATGATAAATAAATAGTGGCCAAGATACTGAAGAGGCTGATTGAACGAAATTTAAACTGACTAAAGCCCATTTGAAATTTTAGACTTCAACTAAAATTGTCTTCCCAGGATGGTACTGTACGTTCTCTCTGATTGAAGATGAGGTGCTGGAATATTTTACTGCAGTGTGTGCAAGAGCAGCAGAAATCAGGGCTGCATGCATGACTGACTTTGATATGCAAATTCTTAACCCCTCCACCAAAATAATAAAATAAGAGAGATCTGACGTTGGTTCTGGCAAGAAAGAGACAAAAATAATGGATATATAAAAATTGCTTCGGGCACGAAAATCTTTACCTTTAAGCACATTACTTGTAAGTTTGTAACGACAGTGGCACTGGATATGAGTGATGGTGAAACTGAGATGGTGATGGTGAATCTTAATTTCGATATTAACTTTTGTTTGTAAATTTGTCGTGATTTTTGTTAGACCAATCAAAATAATTGTATGGGTTTGTACTATTTTACAGACGAGCATTTCACTAGTGCTTGAAAATGGGCATTAGTGGTGATTCAATCACAATTATTTAGCACCACATTATCGCTTTATTGCCTTGAAGTCGGGTGTGCATTTTTGCCAGAAGGTTGTATGCTCACCATACGATATTTTGGTTCTAGAACTATTAAAAAATTACATTACAAATCTACATTAAGTGGAAGTGGTTTCAACATAAGCTTTTGTCACAAGATAGTTTCGCATGTGTTAGAAGTGAATTAGCACTTAAACTCATTTTCATAAACTTGACATACGGTACGTCCTTTCTCATTAAGCGACGTATTGAGCTTACAGTATACCAACAAGGAGTTTTTTTTTAAATATTTTATTTATTTAATGTGGAATTCCTGTCTAATTGATTGGTAGACTTCGTCTCTTGAAGCAAGCAGTTATCGTATTGAATAAAATTATTATTTATTCTTGTAACACTGATTAGTCTGTACTGAAATGGTGATATGCAAAATAAGGTATGATCACAGTATAAGTATTAATACTTATACTGTGGTATGATGGTTACTTGCAACCTTAGAAACAAAAAATGACATCTCAACAGCAGTTATTAGCTTCATGGTTCAAAATGATACCAAAACCCTTTAACTCGCTTGACTACTGGAATATGTTTCAGGTATTATGCAAATGTTTCAGAAGTGTAGATATTATGCAATTTAAAATTCGCCTGAAACTAAGATTGGAAATTATATCTTCAGAAACCACGAGAATTGTTGCTTATTTCTTGTTCGTAGAAGTTTCTGGTCTTTGCTTCAAAATATGTTATTTGCTTTCTATACTTTCACTTTGCACGACCAAGCTTTTCTGGTGCTCGATCTATGTAATTTAAGATGATTGTAACCGATGGCGATACATCTTATAATATGGCAGAGTGGCTGTATCTTTTAAACTAACAATAACATAATAAAAATAAATATACGAAGTTAAAAATATTTTTTTGTTATGAGACTAGACTTATTTTAAAACGTGACATTTTCTTTGCACATTTTGAGTGCTAAATGTTTTGTTAAAAAAATAATGACCCTTTTTTTAAATCAGAAGAAGGTAAATAAACTATAGAATAATGAAAAATACCGTAGTTGATCGCCTGAAATTGAATAAGCATTTTTGGATTCATTCTACTTCTAAATTTATATCAGTGCTGATAATTCGACATTGATTTTCAGGGTCAAACACAATACTTCTTCTGCCTAGTAGGGATACCTATGGTATAAACTTAAGTGGAAAGAGAAAGAAAAAAAAGTGTATTTTTAAGGAACATATTTTGCAGAGAGTTTTCCAACTTTGTTCCGGTTAAACTATGAAATACGTCACGTAATGTAGTTCTGGCATATACCGACGGTTATTTTTTGTATAAATCATTATGGATCCTGTTTTAAATGTCTGATGTATTACGTGTTAAATGTATTTCCAAAATCAGGCGGAATGAATAACGTGATGGATATATGATATGCTCGAACAAGATCCTAGTTATTTTTCGTTGCACAACGATGCTTCACACATCTGCAACTGTATTGTGGACAGAAAGAAACAGAAACAAAAAGAAGCAAACAGACAAACAAACAAATCAGAGAGGCGAGGAAGCACCGAATGTAGAGGAATTGTGTTCCCAGCATTCTGTTTAGAGAGTTTTTTCTTTCTACCACCTTTCTTTCTTGAAGATGTTCTTCTTTGTATGTTTTGTAGAAGATTGTGTTGTTTCGTATTCGTGTTCTTTTTATGTCGATTATTTTAAAGAATACTAAATTTTCTCTAGCTTCTTACACGTAAGGAAATAACGTTTCTAGCGTGCCAGAAAATTAAAACAATATCGTCTGATAGTTTTTACAGAAATATGCATATCTCCCAATGGCGTTATTTTACTTCGTATCATTTATTGAATTCATTTATTTGTTGGCTCATTTCGCCATCTGTGTTAATAGTTTCATTCCTGTTGCCTTAAAATGATTATTGGCACTTGTTTAGGTTCTTAGGACCTGGAACTGCTTGGTTGAATTAGTTTGGACGAAACTGAAACCGCGACATAACATTAGGTTAAATAGAGAGTAGTGAGGATAGTTGCTAATGAAGGCTGCTTGCTTGACTTTCTTTAGTTCAAGGACTTTTACATTAAAGTGAATAGCTCATTCTATCTTCTTAATTAAACAGTTATCATGTTATATTTCTCCCTGAGCAGCGAAGTTCCAAACATTAAAAAAATCTTATCACTTTCAGCTTCAACTGGGATCTTTGCTTTTCTTACAATGAATAACACAGTGAATATATATATTTTTATTCTTTCTCCCCCCCCCCCCTTGGCTTCCTGAGCTCCAAGCTCGCATCTTGGGGCAGGTAGAGCGAATATTAAGTTGGTGGTTTAATGATCTTTATTCTCACGTTTTCATGCAAGGACCTTTCGTCGTTTCGTTAACATTTCATTAGCCTGAATTATTTAGCAATTGACTAAAAATAAAACCATTGAACACATGATTTTTTAAATATTTTTTCTTACTTATTTTATCCTTAACTGCTTTTTTCGTTTCTTTCTCGTTGCTTTTCGTCATCGCTTTTTTCTCTTAAGATACAGCTTTCAGCTTTTATTGTTAACGATATTAATGTTTTCTTTGTTACTAAACGCTTGTATGGTTTTTAAATAATTAAACGAATTTTGTTTATGCTGCATTCCAAGCCATATGAATTCAGGCAACAATCTAGGTGGTTATGCAGTATACATTGATCAATTAGAAAGCCTATATTGTTTGGAGAAGAGTTATTATTCTGATGAAAATTATTTATGGTAATCAACTAGGAATTTGTCAGTTCTTCAACAGTTCGTCCAATTGTTGTCCGAGATTTTCTATAGTAAACTAAAATCATTATAGATCTAGGCCTATGCAAAGTGTACTTTATCGTTGTATAGTGATTAAATGAGAAACAGTACATTGAACAGTTGGAATGAAACATAAGTTCTTAGGCAGGGTAACGTGATGTGAGGGTTATTGCCCTAACCATTCAGTCCAGGTCGGATTTGTGTTGTTCTTTTCTATAATATATTTTATCTCATACGTGCAGCAGTGGTGTCCACAAGAATTGGATTCTATAAAGTAAAAAGAAAACTCAGTCGTGCTTGCTTTGAGTTTGTGTTTCTTTTTGTCAACGAAATTTAGTATCCAGAAAAGAGGTCACCACTACTTTACCGATACATTTAACCTATTGAACTGCCTGCTATAACTTGGTTATTCTTTGTTCGATCAGCTAAATCCCGAGGAAATAAGAAAGCATCGACTTGTTTATTATGTTGCACCGCAGTATCAAATCAGTGTTCGGATTGTAGGCGTAAACCACATCAAGATTCGTTAAGAGAAAGAAGTAATTTAACATTATTATTTTTATCTTGGGGCAAGGATTTTTTCAGTTGTTTTTTACATTTTAAGGGGCTTATACAGTAGCAAAGACTATTTTTACATAGTCTTGAGTAATTTGACTTTGTCTGGACAAATTTTTATACAGTTTTGTACACTTATTCTACAGGACTTTAGCTTTAATTGTTTATACGAGTATAATACATTTAACAAACTATTAATATGAGAGATTTTTAATTTATTTGTTAAAAATAAAACCCCGTATATCAAACATGATATCATCTAAATTTTAAGGCAAGGAAATTATTTCCAATTTTATTTTTTTCCTTCAAATCTGAAATCGTTTTCTGAAGGGTGGACTACCGTGAGCATTCTATGTGCCTTAACATTGAATATAGATTTTTCTTACATTTGCATTAGAATTTTTACTGTATTTTCAAAGATGTTTTTCAATTTTCCAGTTAATCATTTCTAAGCAAATCTTAACAATTGAGGTTCATCCTTTGTAAATTAACACAAGACAATTGTGCAAAATTTAAGTGAAATCGGACAAATTGTTCTCGAGATATTTCTATCGCTAGCATATCTAATGATTTGTCAAAGCTCAGTATATTGCAACTTCCAAAGCCGTATGTGAACACTGCAAACAATATTGTTGTCATGAGAACTGAGCACTGAGCAGTGAGCACTTTTAAATGTGTCCGCCCTTCTAAAGTTTTTTAGGGGTAATAATTAAAAAAAACGAACTTTTCGGAATTGTTCCATCCTTTATATGCTAAAAGCTGTAAGTGCCAAATTTCAAGTTTCTAGCTCATCTGAAAGTGGGCAAACATTAATATCATTGAGTCAGTCAGTTAGCCATGTGGCTTTATATTATAGGTATCATATTCTAATCTGGATTCTCTCTTACTTCCACACTAACGCACACATTAACCACATTCATAAATAAAGAACTTCGTATATTGTGATATAAGGGTGAGAAGTGCTTTAACAGAATCAAGGAGTAGATATATTTCCGAGATTCTGTTATTCAATTCACATACCTGTATTGCATACTATTTTTATACTAGTGTTTTAGAAAAAAAATATATATATACTAGGGATGGGTCGATACCAGATTTTCTCGATACTCGATACTCGCTACCGATACATGATTTTTTCCTCGATACTCGATACTTCGATACTCGATACCGTTGACATTTCCAGTTTCAATAAATAGCTACATTAAATATTAAAAGTTGAGATAACTGTGTAATACCAACTAAATTAAGTGTGCATATTTAATGACACAAAATTTAATATCATCAGTAGCCTACATTAAAACTAAAATTAGTTTTTGAAACAGTCCACTTAAAAGTTTTTGTTCAAAAATTACAATGGGGTTTGGACAGTCAGCTTGCTTGGTTGTTATTGAAACGTTTGACAGGAAACGAAACAATTAAGAATCTCTTCTGTTTGGATTTTAAAAGTTGGAAAGTATTTATGACTAGACAAAAGTCACAGAGTGATTTTCTCCATTTCAAGGAGAAATAGAAGTATTTACTATATTTAGTAGACTACTAAAAGCAGAAAGAGATACCGCATTTCTTTAAATTGCAGTTACCAAAGTATCGAAAAAGTATCGAGCTAGTTTTCTGAAGTATCGCTCGATGCCGATACCATACAAGTATCGAGAGTATCGAGGTATCGAAAGTATCGAGGACCCATCCCTAATATATACATATTATAAAAATCTCTCAAAATTTTAAAATTACTTGCTTATTGTGCTGTAGTTTTCCTTTCTTCTAAAAATTAGACGTGTTGAAATTTAAAAGCTGCATTTCGACTCGAGTTGTACCATCTTCAGTTCTTTAAAATGTATGGAGATATTTATCCTTCGGCTGACGCTGTGTCATGCATTCGATATTAAGGTTTCAATTTTTACCAACGGTGTAATTCACAACCAAGGAGATGGAGGGATTTATTTTAAAATATTACATCTTTGTGCTAAAAAGACTAGTCATTCTTTGCGTCGTCCTTGCTCTTTTAACATTGAATGCCAAAAGTAAATAAATAAATAAATCTTCTGCAGTTGAGTACGGTCCTTAATACAGAAAATAGAATTTTCTTCGCTGTGACGTCAGATCAGATCATTTGCTCTCGACTGGTGTAAACGTTCAGTACCTATATTAGTTCCACTTTGCATTCTCTTATATCAGCGAAAGACAGGAAGTATCACTTGATTTCATGCTGAGTAAAAACCAAAAGGCAAGTCGTGTATTGTGCGACTGCAGAAAATCGGGATATGAAAATGTGTTGTCTTGCTGGCCAGACAACCGGCGAACTGTACAGTGACGAGGCACACTACTGACACACAGTAACGGGAGAGGAAGTCCTGTTCCGGTCTGGTGTTCACTTAAAAATAGGAAGGCCATTCACTACACGAAAGTGGTTACGGTTTTATCACATGTATCATCTAGAATTTGCGTGTGGTATTCTGACGGACGTACAGGACAGCACAGCTGTCTTCACAGTTGTGTTCACAGTTTTATCCATTTAAATTTAGAATCACGCACGCTGTTTTGAATTTTCGCTTTGCGCTATCACGGACATTGCCAGTACTGCGTTTTATACCCGTGGAAAGTGATAAATTTATAATCAGAAAAGCTTGGCATAGGAGATAAAGTACTCAGAAGAGATCGTCTCCATTCTTTTGTAATTAAATTGCGAATCCATGGAAGGATTAACAATTTTATTGACAGGGATAATTTTATTCACTTTGTTAACGAGGGATATAAAAGAAGAAAGTGCATGTAAAGCATAGAGATCTGTGTATTTTACCGCGTACAGAAATTAGAATATGCATAGCATAATGTGCACTAAAGGTATAAAAATAATCGTAATTTTAGATGTATAATTGTATTTAAGTAATTAGCTTTGAGCAGGATGTTTTCATTTTCTATCATTCTATTTGTTTTTCATGATAGCAACAATCCCATAGACATGGGGTGGCCAGGGTTAACTTTAGGAGCCGCAAATTTATGTAGCTGTTCGAAACGAACAACATTGTTTTTATACACAAAACATTGTTGTTCAATTACACAGCAAGAAATAAGATTTCACTTTTGAGAAGTGCTTTTTCGAGTGCTCATTTTTGCTGTTAGTTGTTTGGAATCTGGCTGATAATTAGTAAGCGCAGTTTGTACGAGTTCACTTAAATGTTCATCAGTTAGTTCGATATTAGATCGATACTTAGTAAACTTAAGTGTATAGTAGAGAGATTCACACACATAAGTAGTCCCAAATATCGAGATAAGTCTCTTAGCACACTCTTTTTTAGCAGATATTTTACGTCTGGAACTTTCTTCCAAAATTCTAAGGCCGAAACACCACTTCGTTTAAGTCCTTTTAGTCCTATGTCCTCTAGTGCTCCAATTCTACTCAACTATATCCTTTGTAATTGGTGATAAAACAGGACAGCCCACAACATCAACAGTAGGATTTTCCAGGAATGAAAATGAAGATTTAAGTGTTCTCAGATCATTAAACCTACCATTGATTGCTTTAGTAAGACCACACTTTTACACAAATAATCTTCTGTTTCCACCAGAACGTCAGGAAGGCTTTCAGTAATTTTCTTCAAACATTTGAATGAACGAATGTTCTAGTATCAAGGTCTTTCCGAAAAAGTCTTAATTTGCTCTGAAAACTAAATACACTCTGCGTTAAATCAGAAATAAGTTTTCACTTCCCCGTAATATGTTTTCATTAAATTATATTTACTATATACTTTTTAAAATCATCCATCACGTTTACCATCTGCATCATATTTACTCTTAGCTTGGTTTCAAGAGCCGCATGCGGCTTGAGCCTCGTTGTGGCCACCCCTGCCATGGCTCTTGCTGATCCAGGGACTACATACAACTCTTGTGATTAGTCAAGTGCCAAGGGGCAACAGAAGGTGCTTTACCTTTACGTGCTCGGATTTGTCAGTACAGATCGTGTTTGCACCTACGGACTATAAATTATCATTGTTATTATTATAGTTATTATTATTGTTATGCTATTGACAGAGTGAAGCGTTGTTCGATTTTTATTCCAAATTGGCAGGAACGTTTATTGAAGTCTGCAAAAAGACACACTGTATGTGTAAGGATTTATTTTTATTTATTTATTTAATATATAATATAATACAACCCCAAAGAACAAAGCTCATTCGAGGGGTGACATAAATACATTGGTTCTAAGGAAGAAATTATAAAACATACTACAATTAACTTATGGCTATAACAAATTCACTAGTGACAAACATACTACAAACCACAAAAAAAAAATTGAAATATACTAACCAATTTTGAAATATGCATTTTTTTGTACGACTTCCGGAAATATATTATGACTATCCACTGACTAAAGTACACATCTAAAAAATATACTAACCAATTTTGAAATATGCATTTTTTTTGTACGACTTCCGGAAATATATTATGACTATCCACTGACTAAAGTACACATCTAAAAAATATGATAATGCTTTTGGTTTAAAATTTCTAATGGAAATTTTGGTTTCCGTTTCAAGATGGTCATCTTAATGATTCCATTTTATGAAATTTTCAGTTTCTGTCAAGGTTTTTAGCCAAATAGTGCATGATATATTTATAAATCAGTGGTTTTCAACCTTTTTGAGTCCCTAGCTCCTCTTACCAACAACACTCTGTACGTGGAACCCCTTTGGAATACCCACGAAAAACTATCGATATTTTGACATTCACTCTAAGAATCTGTGAAAAAATGTTACCCAACGTACAAAAAATAAAATAAAAAATAACTCGTATTCGTACATACAAAGCGCAATACGAAAAGCCTTTATCACGTTATAAGAAAACTTGAGAATATGTTCTTTTTTAGAGAAGAATCTGGTGAAAGTTCTATCACTTCTTCCTCTTCTACAGTCCTGAAGTCGGAAGATATATTAGTACTAAAGGGATTTTGAACCCACTGATACTTATGAAGGTTTTCAGGTAAGTACTTTTCACAATAATCATCAGGTTGAGAACACAGCTGGTTTCTTCACCTCTAATAAGAAAACTCCATGGCGTCCCTGGAGGTCATTGAAGTCGCTCCAGGGCGCACCGGTTGAAAACCACTGGTAAAAAAAATTGAAGACTACCTCCACTCTCGAGTGTGAGGTTTTCTACAACTTCGTTCCAATACATTTTTGAAGCAATTCTAATTGTTTACCGGCATTTCGTCTAATCGAGGTGTTCGATTTTCTTCCAATTTGTCATGAATATTCTTTGAAGTAGCCTATTTGAAAACGACGTATCTGTAAGGATTTCCATTTTTTTTTATTCCGTTTCAACATGGAGGTCCTTTGAACTGATGCGCTTAGATTTTTTTGGATTCAAGACTAGTGTTAAAAAAAAGTCTAGATAGTGTTGTTATTTTTTGTTGTTACTTCTATTGGTTTACCATTGCGTTTAACTTTGGTCAATCATAAACCCATAAACTATTTATTCATTCAAAATGTGTTCTTAATTTATTGGATGTTTCTCACTCGTTTACTGTTTGAAATGAATGTGTGTGTAGAATATATAATAATCAAAAGAACAAGGCTCTTAAAATATGACAATCTTAATGTGAGCGAAGGTAGCTTCTAAATGTTAAATGCCTTATAATTGTGGCCCATCATTTGGTATTCTTGTAACGTGTGAGAAAGAATAATCTAATAGCACGTGTTTAGAAGTGATGTATTTTTGAATGGGATGAAGATAGTCACATAATATTTACGTGTGTGGCAGGCACGCGGAAGATGAGCGAGAGGGAACGAAGAGCCGGTCGACCTTGTGGTCGCGTGTCTGGCGGGAGTTCCGTGCAGGTGACCTCAGCACCATGCTGGATTCAAACACGCGCAAGGGCCTCGCTAATGTTTGCAAATAACGGGAGGGTTGCAAATTCAGTGCACTTGTACACGGGCATTGTGATTAACAAGAACTTGAACTGGTTTGAGGTTGCAGATCCAGCTGGTAAACATTACTCCATGAATGGATCTTTATTGCTTCAGCGTGAATTTAATTTCTTAAGGTTGGCAGATAAATAACATTAACTATAACTGAATTAATCATTTGGAAATCCAGACGTCTTGTTATATTATCTATGGTAATTATTACTTTCTAGCATATTCATAGCATACACAAAATATAGGCCTACAGTATTTTTCAAATGAGAAGCCAATTCCTTTACCGCCAATCACGTGTACGAGCTAATGGGGTGCCGCTATCAGTAAGGGTCTTCCTCCGTCTCGCCGTCTCTGATTGGACCGCGTATCTAAGCAGGAGAAGGAAGAAACGGCTTGTCATCTGCAAAACACTTGTAGTGATCGTGACAAAAATGGAGATAGATTTTTTTCTACTACTACAGTATAATACGCTTATTTCATGTGACCTAATGGTATCATAATGATACCCATCTCGACAGAATCTTCACATAATAAATAACCGATGCAGAAATAAAATGAACAAACTCCATGAACATTAGCGATACATAATCAATATTGTTATCACTACACAACCAGAATTTAAATTAACAACCTCGCATTTAAAAAATGTATTAGATCACTTAAAGGAAAATAAATTTGGTTTTTCATTATATAACATGTGTGATATAAAGTCTGGTAATTTGTCTTGGGTTTTTCACTGTTTCCCCAGTCCCAAATGCAGTTGCGCAATTACTTATTTACTCATTTCACCTAATATCAAAATAATTAATTTAATATCTGGTAAATATGACTAAAGACATAACACAAAGACGATAGAAGCAGATAGGCTACACATCAATAGTTATAACGACCTGATGGTATATCCAAACTTCTTAAATACGTGATAAACAGGGCCCGGATTCTGATGACCAAAAGTTGTTTGAAAAATGACCTATAAAATGACCCTAAATTTTAAAGAAAATGACTTAATATTTATAAAAAATTATTATTGTACGCACAAAGTTTTAGAATAGTTTGTACATAATTGTAAAAACTGTAAATAACTGTGATGTTGTGAATGCTCTTTTCTCACAGAAATTTATACTGGCACTGAGTCACTGGTGAGTCAAAATTCGGCACATCCTTTTGCGGTCTGCTGGATTATATTGTTGTTTATTGAGGGTAAACAGTAGTTTGCACTCTCAAATCCAAGCACGTCGCAGACTCTGGTGCCAAGTCAATATAATAACAATAGTAATATAATACAACATTTTGGCGTTTCTTTGATTCTCATTTCCGACTGAGACATGTCAACACTTGAACGCCGAATTTTTCCTTCTTGCATTAAAAAACCACTTCAAAGACAGCACCGCTAGCGACGAAAAAAAGTTAATACACTCAATTTATATACATGAAAATGACTAAATAAGGAAGCAAATGACACGAGAATGAGAAAATAATGACCTAAAATTGAAATAAATGCCCTAAAAATATAAAATTGCATAAAACGACAAAAATGACCTAATAAAAATGCATTTCTATAATCTAGAGGCCATGATTAGGATTTATCCATAAGTTGGCAATGTCTATGCAGCATCAATAAAATGATGACATGTCATTAAAATCCGGGCCCTGGTCATCATCATCATCATCATCATCGTCAACAATAGCAAGGTTTAGACTTTCCAGTATGTTCCGACTCCTAGAAATTGTTGACTCTATCTCCTTAGTGGTCTTCCCACGTTTCTTCTCCCTTTTGGCTTATAGTTAAAATCCATTCTGGTTATCAACTTACAACTTGTAGGTGTGTAGTTGGCCTGTTAACAGGACACAACACCCTAAAGAGAGACCTACATGTGATGAAGCTTAGTGCGGATCCCACATGTAGGAAGTGTAATAGGGAAGATGAGTCTTCTCTACACATATTGTGTGGGCTCGGATAAACTGAGACCAGATGACATAAGAGAATGAATCAGAGATCTATCCTGTCCTCCTTGAAGTTAACGGGACTTGAATGAGTTATCCAGTAAGAGGGGCACAATGGGCCCAGTTATGTGGCCTACGTGCATGGGACCGAAAGGGCTCAACCCATTTACTTTCATTGATTCATTCATTCATTCATTCTGGTTATTCTTTCCTCGGGCATTCTTAATATACGATTTTTCCATTTTTGTCTGTAGGCCTACTGTTTTAACAATTTCATTTATACTTAAAAACCAATTTCCTAATTTCTTCATTTCTAATGTGGTCTAGAAGTGTGTATCCAGCTACAGTTCTAAGAAATTCATTTCTGTTCACTATATTTTTCATTTGATAGTTCTGATAGTCAATAAACAAGGAATACGTAGGTAGATTTTCTCTGTTAATTGACTACGTTAATTGTGAATATGCAATCGCTACAGGATCTTCCTTTCCTAAATCCATGTCGGACTTCCAAAACTTTGCTTCCCATTATTGGTCTTGGTCTTTTTCCTGTGATTTTAGCATAGATTTTATAGCATGCGTTTAATAAACTTATTTCTCGATATTTACTAAACGATGTTCTAACTCCCTTTTTATATATTGGGTAAACATATGCTTCATTTCATTCATCTTGTACACAATCTTCATGCGAACATGTGTTTATAAAATGTAATAATCTCATTTTAAACTCTGTATATGCATACTTTATTAATTCCACATTTAGGCCATCCGTACCTGCAGATTTCTTATTTTTACTATCCTTGATTACTTCAAGTTCTTGCATACCTATTTGGTCTACATTACCGACTTATTCCATTAATACTAAATCAATTTCTTTGTCACATGTCACATGTCTTATGGTATCCTTTTCCTGTTTATTTAGTTCCTTCATAATTTTATAAGCTTTATTTTGTCTTCCATGCAAGACATGTTCCAGATCAGCTACGTATCTCTCCCAACTTTGACATTTTATTTCTCGGAGTTATTTTTCACTAGAGCAGATTTTCTTTTATATTCAATTTTCAAGTCAATATTATTTGGTGTTCGTAGCGTTTTAAAATTTGCTTCTTTCTTTCCTTCCTTCCTTCCTTCCTTCCTTCAATAAGTTGCTTTATTTTCCCATTCCAAACTCTAAGCCCCCTTCTTGTACATGATTCATAGACTATGCTGTCTTTGTCAAGATTTAATATTCTCCATTCTTCGTTTATGTTATTACATGTTCGTATGGATTGCAAATGTGCAGTCATTCTTGTATGATAAAGAATCCTAATGCTCTATTAATAGCAAATATAATAATCAAACTATATTATACTGTAATTATTATTAGTCCAGTATATAGATACAATCCACCTTGCATTAATTAGGGTAAAAGATTTTTCTTTCTTATATTGTTTGGTATTGTAAGAGTAGTGTAAATCTAAGTTTTCGACCTCGAAAGCCCTAGGGACAACTTTCTGTGAGCAAAAAGCCTCGACATTTTTGCACTTTTTTCAGTTTATCGGAAAAATCTCCTAGATATCTCCTCCTCGCAAACTTTAATTTACATGTAGTATTTACAGGTACTATAGTACTTGGAATTTTTAAAAAATATATTAATAGGCGTGTATTGGCCCATTTTGTCAATTTATGGCGGTTTATGTAGTCCATTATGCGTTTTAGTTATGAATGACCATTCATTATGTCTATGTACATGTATTACAAAGTTTCCTTTTGGGGGTTAAATTCGATGAACATAAATTTACGACCAGGTAACATAGAAAGTTCAAAATCCGTTTAAAATCACGTAACTTAGGTGTAAAACAATTATTTTTGAATTCCTTTTTTTAAGCGAGGTCTACTGTTCAAAGTAGCATACTACCCGTGTAAGGTAAATAAATCACAGAATTGCTTAATTATAAAGCCACTTTGTGATTTTATTCGTATTTAGGTTGAAAGGTGGGGGAAATGAGTCAGAAACGTTGTGATGAGAGGAGGGGTTCTGTCGGTCTGTTGGTCTTAAATAGGCTAGCGGACAGTGGACACAAGGTGAGGTCTATCTGCAATATATTGTGATACCATGGAAACTTACTGCAGTGATTACAGTGTCATCTGAGCAGTATGTAGACGCAAGACCCTCTCGAGTGGATCGAGACAAGGATGATACACTGAAACTGAAGCTATGGTTTGTTCAGCACGATCCGTTTCCCATAACAGACTCTATAATGTTAATAAACAGTGGAGTAGTAGGTGAAAAGCAAGGTAATTGTCAATGATCCCAAGAAGTAGGCAAGACCAGTATGGCAAAAATGATTGGTAAAAACTTCAAAAGCCTACACTTGAAACGAAATGATAAAGTAATTACTCTGGTAGAGCGGAAGAGAAGGCCAAATGGCCTTAGCTCTGCCAGAATAAATAAACAGAATAATAATAATAATAATAATAATAATAATAATAATAATAATAATAATAATAATAATAATAATAATAATAATAATGTCTCGAACACCCTGAAGATTGGTTTCGAACAGGTGACCACTGTTGATGTATTGATATTGTTTCAGAGAACCTGCATAACAAAGACTTGGAGAGGTACTTCACCTACAAACTTGCTCCTGCTTTGTTCAACAAAGAAGGATTATGAAAGGGTACCAAATCATTACAAAGTTATCAAGCCTCTAGATATCCAGATATCGTTTCTGAAATGTACGTTGGTTATTGTCATTCATAAAGTACTGAGGCAAAGCAATGAATCATTTGGTTTTATCTGCAAGAGGTACGTCAGCTATGTTAAGAAGCAATATGAGTCGGAATTAATTATCGTGTTTGAAAGATACCAAAATGAATCAACGAGGTACTAAAAGTTCAGAAAGGGTTCGACGTTCCAAGATAGAGTTAAGCTGATATAATTTTTTATGAGAAAACAATCCCTGCTGTTTCCCAATAGAAGTTCTTGGGGAATGACAGTAATAAGAGTAGTCTCTTACAAATGTTGAAAAAACATTTCGAAAATATTTACAAGTATTACAAGCAGTAGAAGACGCAGATGTGCTTATAGTTACTACAGCTATGTTAAAAGTAGCCACTTAGGATTGCGTCGTTGTAGGTGAGGATACTGGCATGCTTGTATTCCTGTCCGGGATACCCAATTCAAGCCAAAACATACACCTTCTCAAATCAGGAAGAAGTTGCAAACATGACGCCCACTTCAGAACCTCATTTAAATATGATCCAATGTATCTTCTATTTATTCATGCTTTTAGTGGTTGAGATACCACCTGAGTTCAATTTGACCATGGAAAAACAAAACTTTACATTGCAAAGAACCAAGCTTGAAAAAATACACTTCAGTTTTTACAAGTTGACTACAACCAAGGAAGAAATCAGCCATGCAGGACCCCTCCGCTCATCACAACGTTCGCTGACTCATTTCTCCCACCTTTCAACCTAAATACGAAACAAATCACAAACTGGCATTATAATTAAGCAATTCTGTGATTTATTAACCTTACACGGGCAGTATGCTACTGTGAACAGTAGACCTCGCTTAAAAAAAGGAATTCAAAAATATTTTTTTTACACCTAAGTTACGTAATTTTAAACTGATTTTGAAGTTTCTATGTTATCTGGTCATAAATTTATGTTCATCGAATTTAACCCCCCAAAAGGTAACTTTGTAATACATGTACATAGACATAATGAATGGTCATTCATAACTAAAACGCATAATGGACTACATAAACCGCCATGAATGGATAAAATGGGCCAATAGGCCTACACTCTTTTAATATATATTTTTTAAAAATTCCAAGTACTATAGTACCTGTAATACTACATGTAAATTAAAGTTTTAACAGTGCATTTTGCAGTAAATTTTATGTTCTTTCGAATGGTGTTAAACAAATGTTTGCGAGGAGTAGATATCTATGAGATTTATTCCGATAACTGAAAAAAGTGCGAAAATTTCGAGGTTTTTTGCTCACAGAAAGTTGTCCCTAAGGCTTTCGAGGTCGAAAACTTAGATTTACACTACTCGTACAATACCAAACAATATAAGAAAGAAAAATCTTTTACCCTAATTAATGCAAGGTGGACCCTTTTTTCACTACCTATATACTGGACTATATGGAATTCTTTCATTAAATAGACGTATGAGTTCTTGAAATTTTAGTTTAGTTTAGTTTAGTTTATTAATCTGTAATAAGCCTGTTTTTAAAATAATTCTTAATTATATACATGGAATTCTGGGGGGGGGGGATATTCGGTAGAATTATTATAATTATATTTTGGGGAAGTTTGATGTAAAAAGATTATTTTGTATATTTCAAGGTCAACGATCAAGATAAGTCTTATATAGTGCAGCTGTTGTCGGAAAAAAATTAGTAATTGTTGTTATTGTTATAATAATAAAGTAAACTTATCTTTAATATTCAGACAATGGAGACCCATACCATGCGAAAGCATTCTGTCTGATAGGCTGTATGCGGTGTGAACACCAATAGTTAATGGGCGAAAAATAGTCGTTATTTGAATTAAACATAATTTATTAAAAATTATATCTTCTAACACATGTTAAAACTGTTTAAATAAGAGACATGTTTTTCAAAATCAAGACGAGAATTCACCATTTCACAGTAGGCCTAATACTTTTACATCTGCAGTATTGCAGTATTTTATGTTCTATTTCTATAATATCAATTTTAAATAACCATATCTAGGAAGTCAGGTTGGTGCTGGCGCAAATGCATTCCCCTGCATTTGTGATTGAAGCAGAAAGCAACTTTCTCACAAACGCATTGCATCCAGCCGAACAGCGTAAGCTAATGTTAATAATTCTTTTTAACCTTAAAATTGTATTTTAAAATTCTATAAAACTCTGATACAAATATAAGAAGAGTGAAAATGCATGTATAGGCCTACTACAAGTTCTATTCTTGATTATAATTTAGTCTGTAAATCTTAATAGGCCTAATCAGTTGACACAGCATCCACTTACAGAAGAATGTTCAATCATTATTATTAATGTTATTATCATTAATATTATTATTTGTATATAATTATTTTAAAGGCGTGATTAGGATATAATTGCCTACAAAATTGATATGGCTTTGTCTTTAGTAAACATCCGTGCACATATTTTAAAAAGCTGTTTCCAAACCAGGATCATCTTACAAAGTACGAACGAGGGGTTAATGTACTTTTTGCTAACCTTGTACAAACTTGGGAGAAATAAATTACCTAAAAACTTCTTACTTCAGTTGAAAGGTGTTCTTTATGGAGAAATTTGTTTCTACGCAAGGCCCTATGGCGTGTTTTAACTCACTTTAGCTCGCCTGGCTCGAAGTTGAGAAAGCAATAGGGAGGGATATAAAATATGGATTAAGTTCAAATTTCTTTCGTTTCTCCCTGCTGCACGTGTTGGGATAGTCTGTTCACGCAAAACAGCATGGTTATCTGGTTAGGATTTTGAAAAAAAAAACCCTCTTTCTTCTTCCTACAGTCTGAAAGAAAAGTAGCGAATTGAAACACAGACTAAATTCCTACTAAAATAAATAAATAATCCTTCATTTGTGTAAAAATTAACATTTATAAGAAATTATCCTATCGGTTGTATTATATGGATGTAAGACATGGTCCCTTACTCTTCGGGAAGAACATATTCTGAGAATGTTCGAAAACAAGCTACTTAGGAAAATGTTCGGACCTAAGAGAGATCAAAACGGGAACTGGAGAAAACTGCATAATGACGAGCTTCATAAAATCGTAACCTGTACTCTTTACCGAATATAATATGTGCAATTAAATCACGGATTATGAAATGGGCTGGACTTGTTGCGTGCAAGGGGAAGGAAAGACATAACTCAAAAATATTGACTGGAAATCCCGAAGGGAAGAGATCACTTGCAAGACCTAGACGTAGGTGGGAGGAAAATATTAAAATAAATTTAAGGGAAGTATGAATTGCGAGGGATGGTTCGATGGAGTTAGCTCAGAATAGGGTTGAATGGCGGGCACATGCAAGCGCAGCAATGAACCTGGTTCCATAAAATAAATAATATTCCTTTAGATTGCTGAGGAATTGTCTGTTGCCATTGAGTAAGTAGATTATTTTAATTATTAAAATGTTCTTCAAAATTGCGTGAAATTACGACCGTTTCACTAACTCAGAAAATAACCAGTCCTCAATTAATGGGTGTGGGGAACTATTACTGAATTGGCTAAACGATTTAATCATCGTTTTAAAAGTGTTACGAAATTGAGAGCATAATTAGGCTAGCTAATTCCCCCTCTGGTGATTTCATACACAAACCACATGAAAACATGTGTAGGCTTATATTTCTGTTCGTGTAGTGATTATAGTGTTCCGAATTTGAATAAAACTTGCGAAATTCATACGATAGGTAATTAGATAAAGTATAATATTATAATATGAAATTCTATTCATAAGACGCGTATTTGATATTGGTCAGTAACGTTTAGCAATGCCTCGGATATTGACCACTCAAGTTTCTTTATCTGATAATGTGCTTGCTAGGAGCACAAGGATGCGATTTTATCTGAGAATACGTCAGCTCGCTACTGGAAATGCAAGATATCAATCTTCAGTTATTAATTCGTTACATGCTGCCAGTAATCGGAACAAAACACATTATTTGTACCAAGTAACTTAGAGCGTACCGTACATTGATTAAAACACATTTTCGATTCGGTGCAAGTCAGTTCGTGTGTTTTTTTTTTAAGTTCTGTTTTTAGCTCATGTTAATTAGGTTAACTATTTCTCATTCGCACTATTGGTAGCACAGCCATTTCATAATTACGGGTGGAACATTCTAGCATATTAGAACAACTATTTTGGTTCATTACATGTAATAAATAATGAATTAGAACGGGTTCTGCACATTCTGTAAAATCTTCTATGTCTTCTCCTTCATACTACATGGAAAGCATTATTTAAAATTTATTTTAATATTTAAAATTTTTTATTCTTCAGTTTTGTCCATTTTGTAGTGATGCAAATCTTAATGATTTATATAGAGCAGTGAAAAAGCTTTATGCTCTATGTCTGTATAAATCATTTAAAAGTTGTTTTTCAAAATTTATTACGGGTGGGACATAATTTGGACAATGATTTTAATGATGCAAAACAGAAGTTCATCTGCTGTTCTGCTATTAGGCCTAATGTTAGAGCCTTAATGTTATTATTACTTAAGGTAGAGGGATTAATAAAGATTATAAACTTTTTCAAGATTGTCAGAACATTTATTTAACAAAACTATCACCATTACGGGTGGGACAAAAAGTCACTTTTTGCTACTTTACATAGTAATTAACCACACGCATTTTTTGAAGTTAATCTTATACCAAAGTATACTTTAAGATGTATATTTTCTCAAATCAAACAGGACGTAGCTGAGTACCCTTGACTTCTTAGTTTTAATGAGTGTTAAAATCATGCTAAAAGTGAAAAAAAAACTACAATGCAATAAATAAGTACAATGCAATAAGTAAGTAAACTGACAGATTTTACACATGAAACAGCTTCATATACACATAATTTCTGAATATTCAGTGAAATCTAGGTTTTAGACTTTTATTTGACTTCCCAGTTACACTAGTTTTATAACATCTCTCTTTGAGGAAAAAATTCCCATATTTTATGAAATGGCTTAACATTGGTTAGTGTCTGGTGACATGTTTGATAATCGATTGTTCATTCTTTTAGTATGCCGTGATCTAGCAGCTGACAAAATTATTTGATTTTAAAGAACACAAGTAAGAAAGCAATCATTATTTATATAATCTGATACGTTTTATTCATGGAATAGTCTTAATAAATCCCACTCGAGATTACGACTTCCATGAGATAAATTTGCTCGAACTTCGTTCTCGCAGATCTATCGATAAACTCGTAATCTCTCGTGGGATTACCTGTGAATAAATTATTTTGTATTTCATAGCTTATGTCGTACCGGAGAGGGAATTAAGGTAGAGTTAATCTTAGAAGAGCAGTTGATAAAAAATCGTTGATATCGTTACATGAAGTTCCACAATTTTACACTTTTAACCTACTTTTCCTCCTGCAATTTCGCTAATGAATTGTAACCTGTGAAAAATTTCGCTCATTCAGCCTCCCCCCCCCCCCCCCAGAAAATTTCATAGTCTACTCTTTTCTCTACCAATACGAAGCCTACAGCGATGAGTAAAGGTATCAGTGAATAGGTTATAACTTCTGTCATAGCACACTCGCTACCCATCGTTTGATTATATATAGGCTTAAGTCCTGTATTGGAGTGAGGCTGAAGCAACTTAATTCACAGCCCACAATACGGCATCTTAATATGAAAATGTGAAATAAGAAAATTATATTTTCCATTTCCGGGGTAAAGAAAGTCATGTTTCACATATTTTTATTTATGTGAATTTTTATATCAGTTATTGGTGTATAGGAATGGATTCTATCGATAGCCTCTGTGATTTGATCGATTACTTCAAATCCCAGTGTCATGCGATTTCCGAAGTCAGCCGTGTACAATGCAAAGCAATAGTGTCAAAGCAATAGCAATAGTTCAGAAGTCATAAGTTATACGGAAACGGAAGGTCTGTTCAAACATAAAATAGTCGTTATCAACAAAAATCATGTTTCTTTTAATGCTTCGCACAGAGATTATTTTGACTATGCCCCCCCCCCCCATTCCAATCGGCAATGGGGTCCGCAGATTGATGTGAGGGGGGGGGGCTGACACCAACAGTCCTTTTTCCAAATAGCTAGCAATGAACATCACCTTCACTGGCTTAATCATAGGAGCAAAAATGACTATTTCACGATTTTTTTTGTGAAGTGGCGGGAAAATTATAAACTTGTTTAGAAGGTGTAACTTCTGTAATTAAATTCTCTAGGAATAACCTATATGCTGCCCACAGCGTTAAATCCTTGAGAAAACAATACTATTCTTATACCTCCACAGCGTTAAATCCTTGAGAAAACAATACTATTCTTATACCTGTAACTGTTCAATAGGTCTTGTACAAAAATAAGCTACTTGAGAATTATTCTGTGTCTTTTGGCAAACATATTGTATCAGATATAATGCATATAATCTAACGATATATTGATCTGGATCTGTTTCGTAAAGCAGAGTCATGACATAGGCTATTGTTGTAAATATAATCACCAGGGCCCGGATTCTGATGACCTAAAATTGTTTGAAAAATGACCTATAAAATGACCCTAAAATTTAAAGAAAATGACTTAATAATTATAAAAAATGACCTAAAAACTTATATTTTATTTATAAAAAATTATTATTTTACACACAAAGTTATAGGTACTAATTTGTATATAATTTTAAAAACTGTAAATAACTGTAATGTTGTGAATGTTCTTTTCTCACGGAAATTTATACTGACACTGAGGTACTGGCGAGTCAAACTTCGGCATTTCCTTTTGTTGTCTGCCGGATTATATTATTGTTTATACTTACAATTATACATTACACTTCAAAGACGGCACAGCTGTCGACGAAAAAAAGTTAATACACTCAAAAATGCATGAAAATGACTTAATAAGGAAGAAAATGACACAAAAATGACAAAATAATGACGTAAAAATGAAAAAATGCCCTAAAAACATAAAATGGCATAAAATGACAAAAAATGACCTAATAAAAATGCATTTCTATAATCTAGAGGCCATGATTAGGATTTATCCACAAGTTGGCATTGTGTATGCAGCATCAATAAAAAGATGACATGTCATTAGAATCCGGGCCCTGATAATCACCACTAGATCTAAATTTTCTTTCAGGGTCCTCCTGTGCACAATAGTGTGTGAATTACATGTGTTGTTACTTTATTGACTGCAGGGGCCGCGACATTGGAATAACAATTACTGAGCTTTGATGTGTAGCTAACTACTCAATTTCGCCGGTCTAAATTCCGTTCGTATTACTGACAGTGACTTGCAACATTGGGCTCTGTATGGTAATTTAATTTAGGCCAGCCTAAGTGGCTATTGTTTCCCGCAACGAAATCCTGTCACCCACCCACTGACTCACGGGCGTTCCATTCGCAGCATCGAATGGACTGAGATCGTGAGCAACCTTCCTGACGTTCCCCCAAAATGAATTGGAGTTTAAATATAGGATTTTATTTACATTTTTATTGTAGGCCTACCTGGTAGAATTTTACCATTCGGGAATAATTATTGTTTTCACGATTATGTTTTAACTTGGCTTTTTGTAAGGTGATCATTTAGTTAAGCCGTTTCCCCTGCATAGGATTTTTTTTTTTAACAGACGTTTAGTCTGTTTGCAGATTTACAGGCATGTAAAAGAATTCCTGTGAGACAAAATTTCGGCACAAATTTCCCATAAAATGGCAGCAGAACAGTCTTGTCTTATGTGTTCGTGTTGTCACGGAGGTAGTTCCGGCATTGAGCTGAACCCTCCGGGTAGGCCCTCGGTGTCCTTGTCTGGTCGAGAATGTATGTATGTGATCCATAGAAATTCCCTCCCCCGTCGGGTTCTGGTCCTGTAAGGCCCAGGCGGCGTGGGCTGCATAAATATGCCTACAACGGTGCGGGTAAAACTCAGGGAAAGAAGAAGAATGCATAGGCCTATTCGCTATAATTTAACACACATTCACTGATAAATTTGTACATCTAAAGCATCGCGCAAATTTACAAACATCTGACTGCATTGTACTTCAGGACATCTCTGTTCACTATCAGAGCCTCTGAGAGGCTATTGAGGACGTGATTTCTGCAGACTTGAAGTAGGCTATTTCCGTTACAGGCGGTTTTAACAAATGACCCCCTCTCTAAGGCAGATCTCAAAAATATTAATAAACTACGTTTTCGAATATCTAATTGTCTTACACAAGCTAATTTAGGAACATTAAGAATTTCGTCCATAATTTTATTTATTACAATAAGTTGCGTTTTTTACATAAGGCAAAATGATTTTTAAAATTTGAGTTAGCGTTGAACATCAGTGGCGGCTATTAAGGGGAAGTAGGTGAAGTAGCACTTCACCAGTATTTTTCCTTTACAATACGTATTTTTAAAGTTTATTTTCCATACCATGAATGTTGGTTTTTACTATAAATGTATCTGTACTTTTGAATTGCCCGCCACGCCACCACCTGGTGTCAAAGCTAGGAGACACTGAAATCCTGAGTGCGCAACTTGCTTCAAGTCGGCCGTGTGATGGTGAACTGGAAATCACGCCCTCCGTTGCATGGGTAGTCTGGTCAACTAAAACTGAGGATTTGCAAGCAGCAGTTTTCTCGCTTATCCCACGTCCCCATACCGACGCGAACAGACTACCCACGAAGCCGTCCCTCTTGTTCAGCCATTTTCTTCGCCAGCACCTCATACTGTCAGCTCGGAGAAAGAGGTGGACACGTTAGATCTTCCACCGTCTGACGCCGCCAAATTCGAATGTGTTAAATTCAGAAAAACCCGGATTTCACAACCCCGATTAAGTATTCTGTCGCACTGGGAACACTAAGCGACTTCCTCTACCTCGATCATTAAAAATTCTATTTTCTCGTCTCTTATTCCATTTCGGGGAACTCTCACGCGATTTTCCCTGTCCTAACTATTATTATTATTGCTGTTGTAATTATTACTATTATTATCATTATTATTGTTATTATTATTTTTTTTCCTATTTTCTCTCGTCATACAACTCACCCAACGTTCGACGAGACGAGAGAAATTAGCAAAAAAATAATTAGGGCAGAGAAAATCACGTGAGAGTTCCCAGAGATGGATTAAGAGACGAGCAGTTTAGATAGGCCTACTCATAATTTCTAAGAATATTTTAAGTTTGCTGTATGAAATGGTATTTGCAGCACGCCTTCGTTTTGAGCCACGATCCGCTATTGGGTGAATTCCGTTTTTAACATAAGCATGTGGCATTTTTTTTCTCTTCACCTAATTTTCCGGCCACGAGCCGCCACTTTTGAACATAGTTGTTTGAGCTCAAGGTAGAATGGCGTGGATACAGGTCCGTGAGTGACCTAAAATGTTAGGTCCAGGATGGATCAGGACCGGCGGTACCAAAATGTCTGGTAAGCCCTAGGGGGAAAAAAAAGTTAGGTGCGAAGGACCAAAATGTAGGTGCGCGGGTGAAAGGGAGAAGATGATTGTAGCATTGCAGGCGATTTATAAAAATGTGGAATTTTGTGTAAAGTACGACAGTACAAGGGTACCGGAGAGTTTTGTCAGCGAATTGGGGGTGAATCTCCTTTATTATTTAATATGTTTATAGACGATATTGTTGATGTAATGGGTTAGATACGTATGGGAGCACCTGAATTGGGGAATGTACACGTTCCTGTGCTTTTATACGCAGATGGCATGGTATTATGTTCAACGACGGTTAACGGACTCCAACTGGGATTAGACAAGCTTCAAACTTACTGCGAGGAATGGTCACTTACTGTTAATACAAAAAGACTAAGACTATGACCTTTAAGAACGGATCGGTTTATAGCAGGGAAGAGACATGGAAGTATGCGGGACAATCTTTGGATAACATGAAGAACTTCTTGTATTTAGGATTGACGCTTACTAAGGACGGAGGATGAGCAAAGCACATTGAGGGGACGAAACATAAAGCGGGACTGAAAGCAGCGGAGAATCTTCGGATACATAGCAAAATTCCAGACATTCCAATAGGTGTTCTGAAACTCTGTTTGGGGCAATAGTGAGATCGACGATGACTTATGGGGCTGAGATATGGGGTTGGGAACAAACGGGGAATCTAGATCAGGTAAGGATGCGTTTTTTGAAAGGGATTTTGGGTGTAGGGAGGCGCAATGCAAACTGTGGCATTATGAGGGAGTTTGGAGTGCATAGTGAGACTATAGAGTGTAAAATTGGGGCGGTGAAATATTGGTTACAACTTACGCTGGGGTATCATCTCTAATTAGAGCAATATGTTATCAAGAACAGTTAAGGATAGGAGAAAATGCATGGGCTTCCAAATTAAGAAAGGGATTAGAAACAATTGGGATGGGATACGTTTGGATGGATGGGCAGGGAAATAGGAGAAGTGTATGGAGGAATGTTAAGAACCATTTGAAGGAATTACAACAGACGATTGCGCAATGTATGAATATGATTTCACGTGGATTACAATCGCGGTTAAAAGCGGAGTGGGGGAAGGAGTACATAGGAAAAGGATCCAAAGTCAGTAAACTGGGGCCGCTTGGATTAGACTGAGTGCGTGGCGAATGATTAAGATCACAGATGAAAACGGAATGTGAGAGTGTCCCATATGTGGTTTCATATTTTGGCGAATTGTGAAGGTTTGGAAAATTTGAGGAAAAAATATCAACCACTATCTTTTATGGAATCAAATAGGGAGCAACGAAAATGTTTGGAGTTACTGAGGGACAAAAACATTGAGGAAAGCATTAGGAAATTGTTAACGAAGGCGAGACAGCTCAGGTTTGAAAAAGCAGCAAATTGGAGAGCGTTGTAAGATTAGACTTTGTTTGTGTTATTTTTGTATTTTATATTATTTGTTTGATTTCTTTTTGTTGTATTTTGCTTAAGCATGTACGGTCCATGCGGACTCAGGCGACTGTTTGCATTAGAATTTGTAAAAAGATAATTACTATAATAAACACTTACTTCCTTACAAAGAGTCCGCAGGGATTGCGCACACCATTTTCCTTCATGTAGCGTGATCCGTTTAGACGCCATGTCTTGTATCAGTTTGCTGTAGGTGAGTAGGACGCCTGCCTTCCACACCGGCGGTCCGGGTTCAATTCCCGGCCGGGTTGGGGATTTTTCACAAATCCCTTTCCCGGGTTGAGGACTGGGTGTTTGTGTTGTCCGTGGATTTAAGTGTGAAGTAGGGAATTAGCGCACCCCGGAAATAAATCCGCGTGAATATCCCCTTAAAGGATCTCTAGGTCTCGTTCGCGACCCGGTAGGAACACCACACACCCTTTCATTTCCTTGTTTGTGTTACAGGGACCTGTATTAGATATATTATTGAGACCAGCCATCATAAAAAAAAAAGCAAACAGTATAGTAGTGTAATTTGCTTTTTGCAGGGGAAAGAAACAAAACAACTGACGTAAATAATGCCGATCGGAGAATCCTCTTCTGGCCCATCAAGATAATGAGAAGGTTTGAGTTAAGGAAGCGGGAATCGAATCCCTGATCTCGAGTCTATGAGTGGAGCTAATCCTGTGATTGTGTATTGTGCTATCCATCGTAACACATCCGGTGGCTCTTCCATTGTTGCCTCACTCAACCTTTACAAATGCGGGGCGTTAACCTAATGACACAGTCCATCTTATTTAGGTCAGATGTTAGTTGTTTTTCCCTGTCTCCATTATCTGGTAGCTACTGTTGTATCTCGCATTGAAAAGATTGCCTTTCGGATTAAATCACATATCTTCCTCCTTCATAAAAAAGAACAAAACAACAGAGTTGTAATGCTGGAGAACAAAGGAACCTAATATCGAACAAAAGATTCAAGATACTGGCGTCGGCTGAATGGGTTTTATAGTTTATAAATTGCTCTGGGGGAATATGTGGAAATAAATCCGAACGATTTCCCGGGTTTAACTTTGCTTACTGGTTAAACACGAAGGACTTTTTGTAATAATAAACATGAGTAATAATAACTGTTATAATCCGATATAAAAAGTGGTAAATGAATAATTGAAAAATCAAAGATTAACGCTTGTGATTGCACACTATATTTTCGAAGATAGCGAGTAATAAAAATCCTTCTTACGTGAAAATAATTAACCACTAACAGCTGTTCGAGTTGGTGGCCATATTATAGCAGTACCAACCTTAAAAAGTAATGACTAGGGTTCGGATGTTTATATGTCATATTTTTTTTATCTTGACCTCCATTCTCGCCGCAAACACAAAGTAAACATGAATTGCACCTTATTTTTCCTAATTGGACCGTTTTTATTTTGCATTTAAAGTCATATTTTAGTCGTTTTCATGGTCTTGGTCATATTTCGGTCATAGGCCTATTTATAATTTAATGTCATATTTCAGTTATAAATTCTGTAAAAGAGCACAATTATGCAGTAGTGCCCTAAATTGTCGACCTGATTTTTTTTTTCAAAAAAGAGTTACGAATATTTTGGTTTTACTGTAACTGAAATGTGAAGGGACAATAACAAGTAATAGCACAATTACCTCTTCCTACTGGTGTTAACTTCCAAATGACATGTTTTGAAAATATTTTCAGTTCACATTTATAGTGATATCTGGAAACATTAACAGATTAGAAGTTATTTACAGGTAAAAGTGTAAATCAGCTGTAAAATTGTTAAAAAGCGATTATCTGATTAAATTAATTTGATGTAATATTTTAGTGTCATTGAACGTTCTAAATTAGAACGTTTATTTTTAGAAAATACATTACTTTATAAGGTCATGTTTAGGATTTTTGGGTCATATTTTGTAATTTTTAAGGTCATATTTGTAGTCATATTTCCCACTTTTTTAGGTCATAAACATCCGAACCCTAGTAGTGACTATTAATCTTGCAGCAATCGATACGTCGATAACCTTAGCGCAGGTGCAACTAGTCGCATGATAGTTAGTTGGTGGATGAATTAAATCTTAACTAGCAAATATATAAAGCCTAATTATATAAAGCGCCCTAGGTGCTACTTGGGAATCCCAACGTCAATGCCGGAACGGTGCTATTGCTAAAGGACACGTGTTCAAGAAATCACACGATTATTATTATAAATTAGCCCGTATTGGGGAACGATTTCCAAATTTTATAGCTGGGTCAAGAATATCTGAAGGAGGTTCAGTTCAGGTTGGATGCACTTTTGGAGTGTTCTGTGTTGAGCGCGAAATCTAAACACAGATAGACTTTCATCCTAATATTCCATGGATCGTGGTTCTTTATGCAACATACTATAACTAAATTGGATTCCTTAGCTGTTTTAGACGAATTCTGTAATTTCTGCATTATTACACTTTTCTGTATTGGATAAAAGTGAACATGTTAAACATATATTAACATGTAAATATTTCACAAGCTGTTTTCAGATAGATGAAATGGAATATTAAAAAAATGATTTATACATTTACTGTTTAACTTTGATTGCTTATCAAGTGCACTTTCAATAAATCCATAATCAGCATGGTCGTGATCAGACAGGAAGGCAGGTTCTACGTGCACGTGCGAACGCTGCAATTACATCCCAATTACAACGGGGCGGCATTCCGCTTGCTTGCGTAACGTGTACAGAGTGTTATAACCATTCAAGTGTCTGCACATGCACTTTAAACAAGTATTTGCCTACACACCTGTGCGAGGTGGAATCTCCATTTTATTTTTGTGTTTCGTTTCCTGTTCGAGTAAGTATGGGGTATTTCAATGCACTGCATTTGAAAAAGAAAATTCTATTTAATACAGATGAGTTTCCTGTGGACTAATGATTCACTTCAAGCTGATCATCGGGCAAAGCAGAATGCAAGTTGAATTCAAAACCGAAGAGCTATGCTGATGGTGTAAACTAACAACGTCAGTAGCCTCGCACATCAAGTTCCTTAGCTAATTACGAACAAGCTAGAAAACAAACCAATCATTTCCAAGCCCGTCTAGATCACACCTCTATACCCATTTTTGTCAAATTGAAACCACATGTTCTGAAGGGCTTTTGCGAGGACACAGTAACACAGCGATCAACATTGCCTGGAAGAATGGTTTTAAATCATGAGTACAGGCTGAAAAAATAATTCTGTATTTTCGCTGAAACAAATTACATTTAAGTAAATTTGTCACCAAATTACCTTACTTCACCCTACTGAATATGGCCTATAATTCATTTTACTCAGTATTTCAGGCTTTCTTGCTCTTTTTTAAAGGTTGGCATTGAAGAAATATCATGTAGCAGTAAGTTATGAACTATGCTTGTTTAATATGACTCAGTAGACTTACATTCACTTCCAGATATAATAACAACTATAGTCAAAATATGAAAGAAGTGGCCTTTTCCAGAACTTCCGCTTGTGTTTGTAAGACTAGAAATCACTCTAGAGACTTCTTCCACAATAATGGCATTCGTATAATATTTCATAAATCATATGATGCATTTTATGCAAATGTTAGTTCTGAAATCGCAAACATCAGAAGTTCATAACTATTATATAATTACTTCAGAAATATACTTTCTTCTTTAAATCAGTGGCAAAACTACCCTGACTTCAAAAAAACAAAATTATATTTCTAAATTAAGCATTTATACTCTATAAATTACATAAATTTTGATCTAACATTTCGTCACGAGTGTAGACCTAACGTAAGAAAAGGGTAAAATTACAATTTGAACTTTGTTTTAAATTACATTATTTATTTATCTTTTTCTTTCTTTCTTTCTTCTTTCTTTCTTTATTTTACGTTAACTAAATCTTTCTGCTTCCTAGTCGTCTAAACGTGCTGGAGATGTGATGTTAATGTTATCTAATAAGTTATTCTTTTTTGAAAACAGTAATTTCTAATTCTTCGATAATGATCGCTATTTTATGAATTCAGAGTATCATGCTTAAGGCGGTTTTCCACCAAACGAACTATTCTAGTTTTTGTTTGGTTCCCGAATTTTGACAACCCCAACACAGCGAAATAAAACACAAACTATTGAACAGGCTGTTTCCACTAATTGGACAGAAATTGGTCTTGGAGCTATCACTGGAAAGAGAAGTTGTAGAGCAAAATTTTAAAAAGTATGCGTAGCTCAGTGACAGAGTACAGAGTACTAGTACGAGTGGTCGTGAGATCAAACCTGACTGGATGTTCTTACTTCTTATTCATAGAATATATTCTAATTATGCTATAAGTTGCTAATAAGAGTTGGACTATTTACGTGTATGAGTTTAAAAATGTGGATTTACCTTTTTCATTATCAAAGTAATAATAATATAAAATATTTAGTTCCTTCAGACTTCAATCGTTGCATATATATTTTCATTCATACTTGAATAGTGATATAATGTGCATTCTTATTATCGCCATTGAATCGTACTCTAGTTTATTATCTTAACAAAAAACTAAAAACAAAATGTTCTTGTAAAGCGATAGATAAAATCGTCGTGTATTCCCAGCAAACATTTGACTCAATGTAAAATTTCGCTTAGATACAGTTTATCGTTTTCGATGTAATCTATAATGTTCATAGACACACATATTCCCCTACTTAAATATATTCTTGGATTCAGGGACTTAAATCATGTATTTATGCTAAAAACTCAAAACAGATCAATATAATGCCCGTACGCTACTCTAAATTACCTAACTCATTATGCGCATAATATAAAAATACTCTAAATTGCCTAACTCATTATGCGCATAATATAAAAATAACCTAGCACATGCATAAGGTAGATTTACATAAATAATAGTTAACATTAAAATAAATTCTAACACACATGACAGCAGTGACTACAGTGTTTTGCAGATGACAAACAGTTTGTCTTTCTCCTTGCTAAGATACGCGATCCAATCAGAGACGGCGAGACGGAAGGAAGACTCTCACTGCTAGTGGCACTTCGTAAGCTCGTACACGTGATTGGCGGTGAAGAATAACGCTTCTCATTTGAAAAATACTGTAATACATGACATGCTGCCACAACAAAAACACATTATTTTATACAACATAACTTGTTTGGAAATTAAAATAATAGCCTATAAATGTACATTGATTAAGAACACAAATTCAATTCGGTTCAAGCCAGTTCGTCTGTTTTTTTTTTCTGTTCTGCTGTTAAATTACCCGAATTAGGTTAACTATGTTTTATATGCACCATTGGTAGCATTGGTTACAATATAGTTACTGGAATCGATTCATGGATGGTTTATTTATAGTATGCCATGTTCTCGCAGCTGTTAGTTTTGTTTGTATATAACAAAGTAAGAAAGTAATTATTATTTGTATAGTCCGTTACATTTTTGTTCATAAAATAGTCTTAACAAATCCAACTCGAGTTTAAGAGTTTCGAGCAGTCGCGAATCTATCGAATCTAGGTAACCATTTCCGTTTGAAAATTTGTATATTGGAACTTAGATATGATAAAATAGATAATGTTGAAGAAGTTAGTGAAAATTTCCCAGCATTCTGTATTTTGAATGAAATTTACATGTTTTGAATTTCTTTAAATTTTGCTTTTTTTCCTTTCGGAGTTGTGTTGCGAAAAACACGAATTTTTATTTTGTCCTTTTGGTGTAAAACCGTCTTTACACGTTCAAAACACAAATAAAGTGACGATGGTGGGTACGTAACGTTTCCTTGTAGACCTACTGTTAATAGATTATTGAGAACCTTATAGCTATTGCTGTCAGTTACTGGAGTTACAATACACATTCTTGATTTTATATATTTTATATGAGATGAAGAATTTTTTTATTACTAAGTTTGTTGTAGCTCTCACTGAGGACCACTTTAAATTGGTTACAAACTAATTTCCATTTAGAAATGAGCGAAAATCTGAATTGCTAGAGGCAGTTTGAAACAACATAATAGGCCGGGCTACTTGAGTTAACAAATAGCAACTCTGAGAACAATCTGTTACTCGACCACCCCCTCCCTGTCATTGGCAGACGCTCTGATAAGAACAGGGACCAGCAAGAGCTTCCCACAATGCCTTGACAGGAGATAACTATATAATGGCGACTTCTTGCGAACCTCAAAATTGCCTACAAATGTAGCGTTGAATCTGAGCAATTCCTTATTGTTATTAAGTAATATTTGAAAATATTCTTTACCGTCGAGCAGTTTTTGTGATATTGTTAGTTTTATTCATTAATTTGTTTAAATTCAGTCCTCTACAACTAACATCCCACTTCTTTAAATGTCATAAATATATTTTTTGTTCCACTATGTTAAAATACGCCTATTTCGTGTGACGTAACGATATTATAATGATATTCATTTCGAAACTAATCTTCATTATGACATCGGTGTGGTATCGATTATTATGGAATACGAAGTGAACTTGAGACCTTCAGAGTAGCAACTGAAAACTGCGTAATAATCAACTTGTATTTAAAATAAAATCTATTTTGTTCGGGTTAATTTTGATATATAGTATATACTAAAACAAATTCATTTCGTGTTTTCAAAATTCGTTGGTTTCAAGAAAATTACCAAAAGGAAGCTTCGACTTGACCGACGCCAAGAGCTTCCATCTCTTTTAGAAGAGAAGAACTACGACAACAATCTGATGCGAAAGTCATGGCGGGCTCGTTGCCGTTTGTTTGAATGCATCTAAAATCTCTAAATTTAAACATTCAGACTAATTATGGTCGAACAAAAACAGTAGGCCTAGTAGGCAACTTTAATATACTCTTATGAAAATTATGAAACTCGCGCTGCTCGTTTTGTAAAGTTCCTAAACATACTCTTATCTTAATAAACGCCATTACAGGCTTGTTGCATAATGACGCTCTCCTCTCTTCCGTCTACCCTCCCTCTCTCATTTCTTCTCCACATCTCACTATCTTCTCTCCCTCTCATTTCCTCATCCTGTTTTCCCTTCTTTCCCCTCTTTCCTTTATCCTGTCCTCATTCTCTTCGGTCTCTCTCTCTCTCCTCTTTTCTCTTGTCTATCCTTCTATTATCTTCCTCGCGCTCTCGCTTTCTCCCTTCTCTTCTCTGTCCACTCTTTCCTCTTTTCTCTCTCGCCTCTTACGTCCCCATGGTGTATTATCACTCATATCGTAAGGAAAGAAGACTAGAAAAATGGATTTGAAATATGTAGCACTTAATCACAATTCATTGCCAAACGGTATTGTTTTTACATACTCAAGTTTCATGGCATTGTCGTCTATAAATCATTCCTCTACGTCTACAGGTAGGCCTAGAGTAAATTAGCTTGGTTCATTAACCTTCGTAGGAATAGAACTGAATCTTGCTGCAGTATATCTTCATAGAGCAGTCATTATCTAGAGCGGTGGCATATATTGAAGAGGGCTATTGAACCAGAAACGCCACCTCCCGAGAAGGTCTGGTTGACCTTTCTGAAGCTTCTTGAACATTTATTAAATCCCCTCACTCCTTCCCATCACCGCCGCAAGGTATGCCACTGAATCGAATAACCCTTTGTACTGATCCCCGTTTTGAGGTCTGGACTAGGGAAGGGGGGAATAGCTTCAAAGACAATATCCTATATTGCCAATTCCACTGCGCAGGGCTCTAGCTAGAACAACGTGATGCTTCCAAAGTAGGTGACGGCGAGAATTCTTACAGTCTCATAATATTCAGCACTCTTATTTTCCATTTAACCTATACTACCAAGAGGTTTGTTTGTTTATTTCGTAGTGATAGTTCATCTGGGTCCATGTTTTTAAAGTAAACATATCTGATCTATAGACCGTCCCAACCTTAAAAAACAGTATTGGTCTTATGCAGCGCACTGATGCCAGATCTACTCACATTACAAGGCCCGGCACATGATGTGAAAAAGCTCTTAAACCTCGTGAAAACCTCGAAATTTGTTTCTTGTACATAATAATTAATGTAAATCATGCCCTGCAGATAGAACGACGGCACGCCCTCCTTCCCTTATTTTCAACCCCCATGAGTAATATTTTCTCTATAGGCCCACAAATCTACATTTTCTGACCAATGTCTACAAAATGTTACACATGTACCCTGTGGAATCAAGTAAAAATTCTACGAGACAATCATTCACGAAAAAAACACCCCTTGCGAAATTTTAAATCCCTACTTTGTGATCTTTTTACTAGTCTGCATTCTTTGAACGATTTTTACCAAACTTTACACACAGACCCTTTAAAAACAAGAGAAAAAATAAGTTAATTTTAATTAATTTTGGAAGAAGCTACCCCTTAAATGTTTCTACCCCTATTACGCCACCAAAATTTAGATCTACATTCTTGACGTGTTTTTAACAGACTTTGTACACAGAACGTATAGAATCAGGAGAAAATGGTAGGAAAACTAATTTTGGAACAAACCACATTTTAGATCTTTCACCCCTATTTTGTGATATATATTTATCTACATCCTTTGACCAATTTTATCATACTTTATACCAAGAACCTATTGAATCTAGAGAAATTTTTAATCAAAGTTTATTTGGATGAAACCACTCTTTAATGTTTCAACCCCTATTATATAAATGTTATTTAAATCTAAATTCTCTGATCAATTTTTACCAGACTTTACACAGAACTAACAGAACCAGGAGAAAAACTTAGGTAAAACTAAATTTGGGGATAAAAAGTCCCTTAAATGTTTTAATCCCTATTAAATGACGTTTAAATCTACATTCTTTTGGCTCATTTTACGACTTGACACACAGAAAAGAAAGACTAATAGGAATTTCTGTCTCTTCTTACCTCAACCCCACCATCCATGGTCTTTAGAAGTAATAGGGTCCTTGAGTGTGACAAGTTGTGCTTTCTCTAGGGCCTAAATTTTGAAAATTAAAAGGGCTTCCTCCAAAACTGACTTCGAAGTACAAGAAAATACAAAACCAGGTGACGCCGGGTCCTTTAAGCTAATAATTTATAAATGTTAAATTTAATATTAAATTTCATTTCGATAATATTATTTTTCATCATCATCATCATCATTATTATTATTATTATTATTATTATTATTATTATTATCATTATTATTATTATTGCTTTTATTATTACTATTATTGTGTTATAATTTTCAAGAATATAATTATAAAGGGAAGTAGTAGTTAAAATACATTACATACCTTTAGGCCTGTTCACTATCCTCAGAGAGTGGTATTATTCCTTCTCAGAGGGCCTTTCGTTTTTTCTTTTCTTATTCTATACAGTAAACTTTCTGAACACCCGGTAGCTTCTGCTGTCTCTTTAATTGCCTGCGTAACGTTCATTTTCTTCAAGAAATAATTAAGTATATTTAATACTATAGTTCGCTCTTTACTGTGCAATTTGCCAACACTACGCTTTCTAGCTTCTCTATTCATAATTAATATAAAATGTTAATAAAGATAAAATTTAATTTTTTTAAACACAAGTTCCACTTCACCACAAGTTAAACTTCACTATGCAACTAATATTATAGAACTGAGCTCTGAAGAAGATACAATAATCTTAGAAACATCTGAGTAAACAAAAGTCTACCGCGTTGAATGATGAAGTCCTGAATGGTGAGCTCGGGAAAACTGTGATAATTTATTAATGCTACAAGATACAAAGGTCTGGTTTGTTTTCAAAACTTTCTCAGACATCTATAAACATTTCTTCTCGCTTAGTCACCAACGTAAAATAAAAAACAAAGTAAGTTACTCGCTACCTAACTTTTTTGTGTTAGCATCCGAAATTTTTCAAGCAGCACTTAATAAAAAAAATATAGCTTTCTTTTTATGTAAAATTTATTGCCAAGGGAAAGAGAGTATTTTCTATAAACATCAGGCAATCCAAGAAAAAATTCTTGGTCGGTTTCGATTATTGGTTTTTTGTCTATCGCGTGATAAGTTATTCATCTGAAAAAATATGGATTTCCGCCAAAATAACGTAATTGTGAAAAACAGGCCTCATATTAATTATTTATGACTTCACAATTGACACCATGAGAAAGAGCGGAAAATTCTCTATAAGATCTCGCAATCACATTATTACATTTATCAATTCGAAAAATTGGCAACATTGTCGGGATAGAAAAGGACGAAGCTAATTGCAGAACGTACGAGTGCAAGTGAGATGCAAATACTACATTTAACTCAATACTGTCATTTAAGGTTGGGACGATCTATAGGAAAAACTAAGTAAGGTACTCGTTATCGTAGGCCTTGGAGGCCTTTAAGATAATTCCAATCCTGCAGTGGGCTCTCCTGGCTTCAAAATTTGAGTTCATGACATTACGGCTTCGGCCGCTTCGTACGATAGTGAAGGTGTAGAGCAGGGGTGCTCAAACGGTCGATCGCGATCGACAAGTCGATCGCGAGTGCTTTTTGAGTAGATCTCGAGAAGAAAAAAAATTTTAATAAGTAGGTAGGTAACTAATAAAATAACACTGCTTGCGGCAAAAGGTGGCTTTATCAAAGGAACGCGCGGCACTTGTCAAAGAAAAGCCGCGTTGTTTCTAGACTAGACAGTGGAGTCTAGTCTAGAAACAACGAGAGACAGTACAGTCTAGTTTCGGGCGGCGCGTTTGACGGGAACATTCGAGACTTTCGTTCACGCCGATATAAATGTTGCGCCTGCAGGAATTGGAGTCATTCTGAATTGTAACTTGATGGCGATACTACGTCGATAAGTACAAAGTTTATTATTAAATAGTGGAAAATGAGTGCAGTGAAGAAATCTAAAACGTATCATTTTAATAAGGATTGGGAGGAAGAATTTTTCTTTTGTATGGTGAAGGATAAGTGCATTTGTGTTATTTGTCGTGCGTCAGTTGCAATACCTAAGCGTGGTAACTTAGAGAGGCATCATAAAACGGTATAAAAACTATGAAAAGGATTTTCCGCCACAGAGTGAATTAAGAAAACTAAAGGTACGTGATTTGATATCTTGTTTGAAAAAAGAACAATCCATGTTCACAAGACCAGTCAAACAATCAAAAGCTGCTACGATCGCGTCATTTAAAATATCTCATATATTGGCGAAACACAAGAAACCATTCGAAGATGGATCGGTGGTGAAGGAAGCATTTATTGAAGCGGGTGAGACTTTATTTGGAGATTTTAAAAATAAAACAGAAATCATGTCTGCTATTAGAGAACTTCAGTTATCTCGTCCGACTGTCACAAGGCGTATTGAAGTCATGAGCCAGGACATCGCAGATAAACTAAAACATGATATCATGGAATGTACATACTTTTCTTTACAGTTCGACGAATCCACCGATATGACAGACACTGCCCAGCTGTGTATTTTTATTCGGATGGTATTCAATGACATGTTGGCTAAGGAAGAATTTTTGACAATCATACCTCTGAAGGGGAAGACCCGTGGCGAAGATATATTTGACGTTTTCTTCAATTTTGTAAAAAACTACGAGCTACCAATATATAAATTAGTGTGCATTACAACCGATGGAGCACCAGCAATGACTGGAAACAAAAACGGTTTTGTGGCATTGTGTCGAGCTAATGAAGAATTCCCTTCATTTTTTTCATTCCATTGCATTATACATCAACAAGTTTTGTGTTCAAAAGTTTTAAACACGGAGGAAATTATGGGCATTGCGACAAAAATTGTGAATTCCATCCGTGCACGTAGCTTGCAACGGCGGCTCTTTCAGTTGCAGTTGGAAGATAGGGAGTCAGCTGAACACACTGATTTAGATCTTCACACGGACGTCAGGTGGTTGAGTCGCGGAAAATTCCTAGAAAGGTTTCAAGAATTATTGCCCGAAATAACAGCTTTTCTAGACGAAAGAGGTGATGACACTCAGATTTTGAAAAACGAAAAATGGCTAAATGATTTGGCATTTTTGACTGACATCACAATGCACTTAAACGCCGTTAACTTGGAGCTTCAAGGTAAAGGAAAAACTATTATTGAGATGATTAGCGCAGTAAACGCATTCAAAAGTAAATTGCAACTTATGATAGATCAACTGAAAAGAAAGGATCTGAAACATTTTCCGTCTTTGAAAGCAAGGATTCCTCAGTTGAATTATGATACGTATGAGGCTGAATTATCAAATATTTTGGGACAATTCGAAATGCGTTTTCATGATTGCAGTAAATTGGAAAATATAGCATCATTTATGAGTTATCCTTTTTCATGTAAAAACATTGAGGAATTAGCTACTGAAATAGCCAGTCAGTTTAATATGAACTCATGTTCTGTTGAAAATGAGTTGGTGCAGATTATATCAGATATACATCTCAAAGCTACAGCATCTGATACAAATTTCTGGTGTTTTATATCTGAAGATAAATATCCGAATGTAAGGCAAATCGCCCTTCAACTGACGGCATTTTTTGGGTCAACTTACTTGTGCGAGTCTGCATTTTCTGAAATGAAGATAATTAAGTCAAAATATCGCAATCGACTAACTGACGATCATATGTCATCATGCTTGCGATTAGCACTCAGTGGTTACGTACCATCTTATGAAAAGTATGCTGAGGACATGCAGTGCCACGCTTCAACATCCAAAGCCACTCCTTAGTAACTCTTTTGTTTTGTAACAACCAATAAACTCGCAATTTTGAATAACTATGAGTTTTTTCATTGATATTGTAGAGAAGAACCTAACTAAACCTAACCCAAACCTTGACTAAAATAATGTACCTATACTGCGCAGAAAGCTAATATCTATATATGCTACGGTACGCCCTACCTAGGTAGGTAGGGTGTATCGTGTATGTACGACAACCCTGCATCACACACACTTGCAGTCTCTCAGAGTCGATCGTAAGTAGTCTAAAAATATTGAGGTAGATCGCCAGCAGTTCAAGTTTGAGCACCCCTGGTGTAGAGAGTATTCCACGTTTAGTTTGTTTACATCATTATCCAAGCGGCATTTTTTGTAGGCTATACATCTGTTTGTGTGTAAGCCTATATGTGATTTCGTTGTCAGGTCTTACAATTCTCAATTGAAAAATTCTCTTTCCTGCTATTCTTCCGTTTACAATAACGAAATTTTTTTCTCTCTAAAATTTTTTCTCAGAAACTTCACATAGGCTTACTACTTACAGAGATCATCTCTCAGTGCTGCTTAAAGTCTGGCCGTTCTAAGAAGGAAACCTGAAGTAAAAAAAAAAGCCAGTAGGCATACATCTGTCTCACTCTAGCACAATACTCGTATAACCTAAGAGTGAGACAGATAGACTGGTTTTTGTTTACTTCAGGTTTCTTTCTTAGCTCGTCATAGCTATAGTATCAGATTTATTACGTTCAGGACCATAGGCAAAGTAGTTCACTCTAGTTCTTTATATCAGTTTTGGTTGTGAAACTTTGTCAACTGGAGGCTGTGCAGGGAAAAAATGTAATTTTGATTAACTCGCTTCAATTTTCTTAATGCAATAATGGTTTCTTTTACGGCAAGACCAAAATTTAAAAATGATTAAATAGATACAGTATTGTCCTTCTAGATTTTCTTTCTTTCATTACCGGCTGAAAGATATTGTATTACATTTGAGTTAAAAATTTCTCATTAATTTTAGGGCGTTTAATTGTTTTATTGCTTCGTTTCAATTTTGATCAAGTTCACATCATGTAGGAGGAATACTAGATATCAGATTGTTTACTTAATCTTTCATTTCGGTTCAGTCTGCTTAATGTAATAAATAGTAAGTGAATGTATTGCAGAGAATGACCTAGTAGCCTACTAAGTTGGATTACACTTCATCCATTTGTGGTCTCTCCTGAATACATTACAGCACATTTTGCGGAAAAGGTCCTGAGAATATAAGATGTACTTTTATCTCATCTCCACACACACACACACACAATGAAATATACTGATTGAAAGAAGTCCTTAAAGAATTTGGTTAACCAAATATGTAAACATAGTTTCACTATTAGCTTATTATTATGATTATTATTAATTGTTATAATTAGTATGTCTTTTTAGGTTATTAACGACGGGTATTTGTTGCTACTTGAGCCTGTAACCGTTGCCGGTGTGCCGGAATTTTGTCCCGGAAGAGTTTTTCCCCATATGTTTGTAAATCTACAGGACTGCCGTACTTATATGCATGCACAAATTTCATAACCTGGGCCGGGATCGAACCCGCGAGGCTTGTTAACAGAAAGCCAGTACCAGGCCGAATTTACGATTAATTTTTGTATAATTATTTTAACTGTGCTTTATCCATTGCTGTACAGTGACCTAAAGGCTGAAGCCAATGAGGCAATTCAAAAGTCAATCTGAATGCTCATTATTATGTTTGCTTTCCTATTCGTGTGTTATTTAGAGTTTAGATCACTGTGACGATGGCTTATTTCTGAACACGTCTAGGGATCGTCAGATGAAAGAAGCCCTATGAAATAAAGCTCTGACGACTCTTTTAACAGGTCTAATTAAGAGGGTCAACGAAAAAAGTGGAAAGGAGGGTGAATGAAGGTTTCAGATTTCAACGTTGCACTCTGGAATCAGCTCGTGTGCTGGCTTAAAAGCGGTGCGCATGCGAGTATAACAATTACGTTCCTGAGCAAGGGTCGTCGGACAGATAACATCTCCCAGTTTTGTCACACACAATTCAGAGGTCAGCACTTCAGAGCCTATTGGCGCTAATGAGGGGTAATACGAACTTTTGAAATGGTTAAAAGCCCTTATCACTCTGTAGTAATGAAGCAGTATTACCGCATATTTGGAAACCTACGGTTCATGTAAAACAGCAAGACACCGAGCAAATTGGCTGAGGCAGTAGGCCTAACATTGTGTTCCCGTCAATATTGAAAATGACTCTTTGCCTATGATAAATTGCTTACTGTACTAGGCTTACACTTCCTAAAATTGATTGCAACTCTTAGAACATTTCTCATAGTCCCATTCTACTTATAGACACTGAAAACGAGAGGTCGCGGGTTCAAATCTCTGGCGTTATTTTCTTGCTTTTCTTCACTCGCACAGGAGAATGGTAGATTGAAATGTACTATCCTTTACTTTAAAATATAGGTTGAATGTGAATGGACCTAGTGATTCCGTGGGGCCTGTAGGCATTAATAAATCTACATAATAAGAGGAAGTGTTTGTCTTTCTGTCTGTCTGTACGTGATGCCCAGCGAAATCTACTGAACGCAGAGATTGTCGATATCAATATACCGATAGGCTTGAGACGATTGCTACTTTGCAATTGAATTACCCCGCCCATATCATTATAATGAACAAAATAAGTTTATTACATAAACTTATTAATTAGAATAATAAGATAAATATTAATCAATTATGGCTTTGCATTTCTAATAACATTATAGGAATAAGTCAAATTCACTAAAATTATCTGAACAAGTTACAGCAGAAATGGAATAAGAACATAATATTTGCAATATTATATTCCGGCTGGACTTGTGTGAATATTGAAACGAGACGGATTTCCCGGAACGTAAGAATAGACTTAAGAACTAAACTGAAGGATCTCAGTGGGGTGTAGGAGACAGTCATTCATCACGAAACTCACTGCTATTGAACTAAAAACGCAGAGAAAGAAGAGCTTACTGACTCTATTGAAATTTAAAGGCTTAGTAGGTGGGAAAGTTCTTACTCTATAGCGCTTCGGGGAATCTAGCATCATTTCTTATTACTGACAGCGTGGCCAAGCACTGCTAGCCACGTGTATTAGCGTCTATGCTGGGTAAGGAGCATTAGCCAATGAAATAAGGGTTTGTGTCCGAAGATTCGGAAACACAATGTAATTTGATGTAAACATAGCTATTAGAGGTTAAAAGAAATACAAGGCGTATTGGACTTTGAACAATGAGAAGTGGGGACACGCAGTAAATGGTATCGACACTCTCTCGTCTACGCTCTGAGTGAGTGGGGCGATCTTCTCAGCATCCAGCTTCCGACTTAGTAGAAGTCGGGAAGCTATTAATATTCTTCGGTCAGTAAATGATTTAAGTATCATTTACTGCAGTATTATTTAAATCTACGAATATATTCAGGTTTGAGGTACGGCTTAATTATAGCTGAGTACCAACTTAAATTCAGTGTGTATCAAACTGTAAGTACCAGTGAATCAACGACTTTACAAGGTATTCTAGTGAATACACGAGGTTAGGGAGAAAGACACCTTAATAACGAGATCCACTCATCTGAAGTCAAAGTTCACATACGACGAATATTCTGCAAAAAGCCTATTAACTGTTCTATAATTATAGTAAAATAAACAACACTCTTACCAGTTAACCAGTGAGTTTTGATTGCATCTGAATATAAAGTAGACTGTTTCTAAGAACTATAAATACCCAGATTTGCCCCTGTTGATACTGAAGATAATCTCTGCTCTGACTGTAGCGACACCGTGGCTGTAATTGGTTTCGTAACCCGCGAACCGTTACATACGTGGCTTACCCAATCTGTGGGGCTTGAAAAGGCTCGAAGCTAAATTGTGTTGACTCAGAATATTTTAAATTAAAACAATAACTGTTACACACATCATTAAGTAGAGACTACAGACATTGCAACGATTAACGGGATAGATAAATTCAAGATCCGAGTAAGAAGAATCAGGAGTGGGCAGACCGAAGATAGAATACCGGAGCAGCAGTAAAAAGCCTTGTAAAAATATAGTTTATAAGAGGGTATTATTGCTAGCTATAAGAGGGTATTATATGTGTTTGTGTTCTGTGAAGGGTATGATTTATATGTATGCAAAGGTGAGTGAGCATGCTTTTTATATATTGAGTGATCCCAGTGCAATAAATAAAGCTAGGGTTGTGTAGAAATGATGACGTTAAGGAACGGAAAAGCCGTAATTTCAAATATGGAAACTGAGGAAATGAATAACAGTCAAGATATGCTAACTAATAGCGAGATAGATCAAATCCAAGGGAATGAAATTGTAGTAGGTAACCAGGAAATTAATAATAGTAATGAATCTGAAATTGTATTAGCTAACGAAAGCTTAGTAATTAATCAGGAGACTAGTGAGGAGAGGGAACCAGAGATTTCAGTAGTTCAGGAAGATAGGCCTTGTGAAAATACAATGTCAAACCAAGTAACGGGGATAGAAGGAGTGTCTGCATTAATAGAGGCGATGATGGTCAAAATGGATAGGAATGCAGAAAAGATTGATAGGAATTTAAAAGACAGTAAAGAGGAAACTAGAAAGATAGGGGAAAAATTGGATAGGAGTACCAGTGAGATGAGGTTAATGATTGATCAAATATCTGACAAATCAAAGAAAAACGAGGATAGGGTAAATAAACTCTCAGACGAATGTAAAGTAACTACTGTAAAATTAACTAAAAGGATCGACCACGTGCAAAACAAAGTCGAAGAAAATAAGAAACAGTTGGAACAGAAAATAGAGCAGGATATAAGAACTCAGAATAAAAACTTAGAGGAAAAATTAGTCCAAGCTTTGTCAGTGGATATGGGAGTAATAAGTACTAATATTCAAGGGCAGGTTAATGACATTAAAACTGAACTAAACAAAATAGTTGCAGTACAGAATAATGTGACTAAAGAGGTTAATGATCATGCTGATAAACTAAGTAGGATGAGTAATGACATTTCTTGTACCGGAATTCAGGCTAATGGTAGAGGGGTTTGTTCACAATTAATTCATTGTTCGAATGGGGAAAATGCTCACCCACACGGGAGTCAAGATGGTGAACCGAGGACTCCGAGCATAAGCCTAGAATCAGAAAATTCGCGAGGTGACCTAGGCCTACACGACAATGTTGTTATCCCAGTAACTGGTTATAATAATACTCATGTAAATAAAATCGCGGACTTAGATTGGCCTTTGCCTTATTATAATGATGAGAAAAATGCTAATCCTCATGAATTTATAAGGGAGCTAGAGACATACTTTAAAGTTAAAGGCATTCGAGAAGAATTTAAGATATTAGTTGTTCAGAGGTCGCTTGGAGGTAGTTGCAAAGACTGGATGCCGGTTGTAATGAGAGAAGGAACTGGGTACCAAGAATTCAAAAAGTTATTTATGGATAAATATTGGAGCGATTCACGTCAGAGTGAAGCTAGGACTGAATTATATTCAGGGCACTATAATGAACAAGGGAAAATGTCGTGTACTGAACATTTCGTAAGACTCATAAAATTAGCCAAGTCGCTAAATATAGTTTCCGAAAAAGAGGTCATCCAAATTTCAATGAAACACTTCGGTCCAGATATTCATAAATTGTTAACTGTGGCAAGACCACAATCTTACTCGCAGATGCTTAGCTTGTTAACTGAGTTTGAGGAAGGCGAGAGAGCCATAAAGAAATTCCATAGTTATCAGCGGTACCATAATACTCAAAATCATGGAGGAAATCAAGCACAGTACGCAGGTGCCAGCCGAAATAATGAGAATTATAATGACAGTAATGGTAGGCCTACACAAGGTTATCAGGACGCAAGGGGGAATAATTATAATTACGGGAACGGAAGAAATCAGAATAATTATAATTACGGAAATGGAAGAAATCAGAATAATTATAATTACGGAAACGGAAGAAATCAGAATAATTCTAATTACGGAAATGGAAGGAATGAGAGGGTAAATAATAATAGTTACAGAGACAACCAGAATAATAATAATGGTTTACGTAACGCCAACAATAATCACACTGATGACAGAAATAGGTCACGACCTCAAAGCGTGGGAATAAATCACATAGCCTTCCAGGAACAAGAGAGAGGAAATGTAGATCAAGTTTACCGATATGGACAGTTACAAGACGGTCGGTACATTCCTCATCAAAATAACGGGACGGATAATTGTAACCACGTGCCAGATTCACAACAAAGATTAGATCCTAGTGTGAATGCGTTTCATCACTCTCAAGCCGACACAGCAGGTGTAGGAAATGACCGATGTCAGCCAGAGGCTTTAAACTTAGTATAGATGCGATAATAGGTCATATCTCATCTAACTCGTGCCCAGTGACCTCAGGGGACACTCTCCAAACAAACAGAAATAATATAAATACGGTAGAAGTGTCTTATGATTTGAATAAAACGTCAAACCAACAAATTTTATGTCCACCGCAGATTGAAGCAAATATAGGAAATTTAAAGATACAAGTTCTCGTAGATGGAAGTAAAAGTACTGAAATTCCGTTTCTCACGACTCATGCAACAGATCATCATACATGCTCCGAACGGGAATTAGCTTTCCAAGACGAATGCTCTATTATTGAAAGTTTATCAACTGTGCAATTAGATAATGAAGGGGAGGAATTTTCAATTATGCAGAATGTAGGCCTATCGAGCCCAAGCAATAATATTGAGAATCAGAATGGCGGAACGCCGGATCAGTATCAGAAACGCACGGAAATTGATGAATTTAATAACACATTTGTAGAGAAAGTATACGAAGTAGGAGCGAGTTATGAGATAAACATGTGTGAGACAGATGTCCGTGATCAGGGAAGTTATAGTGAGGAGAACGGGGAAGAAGGTACTGAAAAATTGCGAGAATCTGAGATCTTAGAAATTTTAAGGAGTAAATTGGGCCGCACCACGCCTATTAAGGACCCACAAAAGAAACCTAAACATCACTACCACAAACATAAAAAGAAAAAGAAAAAGAGGGAAAAAGAATCTGTCGAATGCAGTAAATAAAAGAATGTCTTGTCTCGAGTTAATTTATAGAGGACCGTTTATAGTGACTAACATTTTTAATGGTATTTGCTATGAAGTGACTGATCCTAAAACTAATAAAGTAGTGGGACGGTACAATCTTTCATTTGTGAGGTCATACAAAGAGTAACCATTTAAATAGGTAAAACAACATTGAATAAGAGGCTTGGGTCATTTCACTAGAATTAAGGCACTGAAACTGAGGGTATTATTATTGTAAGTATACATGTCCGCGGAGCAAATATGAAGCGAAATGTAAGGCTTTCAGTATAACCTCTCAAATGTGAAATTCTTGGGACGTGCATAAATTATATCCTATGCCGATTATATTGTTGTTATTTAATTGTAATATGGACCTCGACACTTAAATCCGTCGATCTTTTATTATTGTTATCTCTTTTTAATCTGGACGTTGTACCAAATATATCCGGTCGCGCTTTTATCTAGGTTAGAATATATTTAGTAAGTGTTTTCAAGTGTTTGTATTCATAGGGTAAATTAGGTTTTGGTATTAATGTTTCATTATTACCTGATGAGGTGAGGTATCTGTGGTCATGATCTAAGATAGCCTACCGTGTGCGAAGGGTGTGGTGTGTGAGAGAGTAAGAAAATATTGTAGTATGTGAAGTGTGAATGAAACAGTTGTGCCAGGTATAGGAAATGTCATTCACTCATCAAAACAAATAATAGTACTATGAGAAGGTTGGAAGCTATTCCATGTAATAGAATACGAATTAGCACGAAGGTCAGTGTACTGGGATTCATAACAAACTTTGCTCACTTACGTCACACTAAGCACTTCATGTCAGGAGTAAAACAGAATTACTCCGTAAATTTGAAATTTTGAATACAAAACATAAATTTTCGTAGAATTCTCTTGGGCATGTGAGACGATTGCTACTTTGCAATTGAATTACCCCGCCCATATCATTATAATGAACAAAATAAGTTTATTACATAAACTTATTAATTAGAATAATAAGATAAATATTAATCAATTATGGCTTTGCATTTCTAATAACATTATAGGAATAAGTCAAATTCACTAAAATTATCTGAACAAGTTACAGCAGAAATGGAATAAGAACATAATATTTGCAATATTATATTCCGGCTGGACTTGTGTGAATATTGAAACGAGACGGATTTCCCGGAACGTAAGAATAGACTTAAGAACTAAACTGAAGGATCTCAGTGGGGTGTAGGAGACAGTCATTCATCACGAAACTCACTGCTATTGAACTAAAAACGCAGAGAAAGAAGAGCTTACTGACTCTATTGAAATTTAAAGGCTTAGTAGGTGGGAAAGTTCTTACTCTATAGCGCTTCGGGGAATCTAGCATCATTTCTTATTACTGACAGCGTGGCCAAGCACTGCTAGCCACGTGTATTAGCGTCTATGCTGGGTAAGGAGCATTAGCCAATGAAATAAGGGTTTGTGTCCGAAGATTCGGAAACACAATGTAATTTGATGTAAACATAGCTATTAGAGGTTAAAAGAAATACAAGGCGTATTGGACTTTGAACGATGAGAAGTGGGGACACGCAGTAAATGGTATCGACACTCTCTCGTCTACGCTCTGAGTGAGTGGGGCGATCTTCTCAGCATCCAGCTTCCGACTTAGTAGAAGTCGGGAAGCTATTAATATTCTTCGGTCAGTAAATGATTTAAGTATCATTTACTGCAGTATTATTTAAATCTACGAATATATTCAGGTTTGAGGTACGGCTTAATTATAGCTGAGTACCAACTTAAATTCAGTGTGTATCAAACTGTAAGTACCAGTGAATCAACGACTTTACAAGGTATTCTAGTGAATACACGAGGTTAGGGAGAAAGACACCTTAATAACGAGATCCACTCATCTGAAGTCAAAGTTCACATACGACGAATATTCTGCAAAAAGCCTATTAACTGTTCTATAATTATAGTAAAATAAACAACACTCTTACCAGTTAACCAGTGAGTTTTGATTGCATCTGAATATAAAGTAGACTGTTTCTAAGAACTATAAATACCCAGATTTGCCCCTGTTGATACTGAAGATAATCTCTGCTCTGACTGTAGCGACACCGTGGCTGTAATTGGTTTCGTAACCCGCGAACCGTTACAGGCTATACATCGAAACATTTCAATATCACTTTCAAACTGAGGTCATATCTGAGGTCGTTTTCCCAGGCTTCCTAATCGTGGAATGCATTCCATAACCGGATTTTAAGCTATTTCATTATTAATTATTAATCGTGTAGTTTTTTTAATTATTCCCGTGTAAGTGTTAATAAATATAATATTTGAATTATGTTGTTCTTAATTTTTAATTTTTTAATTAATTATCGCGGGCGAAGCTGCGGGCACCTGTCTGTCTGTCTGTGCGCGATGCCCAGCGAAATCTACTGCACGCAGAAATATGAAATTTTAAACATAGATGAACTGAAGGGTGGCCAAAGAAAAAAAATACAGTACACAAACCCCAATATTGTGATTTTAAGGTACATTTTCGTGTTCATTTCTCACTTTACGGACAGAAGGGGCATATTTCGCGCTTATAGACACATTTCGCGGAATCGAGAAAATTTCGCGATATTTCGTGGATTCAATTTGGCTCATATTGGTATTTTAAGCATATAAAAGCTAAATATAGCTAATGGAGGTTGTTTTATAAAATTTCGCGCTTATCGTTGTTACCATAAAATACGGCCCCTACAAATAACACTTCCCACATATTCCTTCATACATGCTTATCAAACTAGACCTTTTCTCTTCTGTAAGCCCTGCTTAAAGAATCGATCTGGAGCTTAACTTTGAAATCGATAACAAAAAAACTTATTTTCTGCATATCATAACTGCAATTTTTGCTGATTAAACAAAAGCATTCTGGAGCTTTGTTACATCTGCTTACCTGATTTAATTATTATTATTACATCTAGAATTTAAAGATATATATCTATAAATTATTCATTTTCATTCCTTTTAAATTAGTGTTTGTTTGTTTGTTTGCCACTTTGTATTCTCCGTCTTCTGATTACTACTATCATGATAATAAAATTTTGCTTGTTTTTCATTATTATAATTAATAATAATAATTCACTGCAAGTAAAATTATTTTGGGGGGTATTTCTGATAAAAAGTATTCATCCGGCTCCCATTGAGACCCCTGCTGAAAATTAAATTATACAAACTAAATTCATATGAAAAGTATATACAATATAAACCTCAAGAGGGAAAAGCGTAAAACAAAAATATAATATTTTAAACTTCGGTTTGTATAAAAGAAAAGCAGAAATCCAGTAGCTTTATTTTAACTCCCCATTGTCAGCTACAGCGTAAACTTGTTTCCATGTTGCCTAGTGTAAAAACTAATAATTCCTTCTCGCTGAACTCTTTTAAACATTTTCCCCATTACGCTTATCCGCCCCACAGTAAATACAGAGCATACCAAAACATATCAAGGATTTATATTTAATAGTCTACACACAGCTCATGAAAATGTTTTTCATCGGTCCGACACACAGCTCCCTCCAATATTAGTACGTTAGTACGTATTACACAGAGTATTGATTTTACCGCGTGATAGGAAACAATGGCTTTGATGCTCCGCGTAACTACACATACCACCCCACATAACCAGCCATTATCGAGCATCAGATAAAGTGCATCAACTCGTTTGGGGTGTAATGTAGGTGATTTCAAAAGTGCCTTGTTTATCTGATTCTAATTCAGATCGCCTTGTTGTTCAGGTAAGTTTTGCTTAAACAAATGCATATTTCATAAACACTTTATTTCTATGTAACAGGTGTTTCTACTCAAACAATTTACGAAAGTTGCACAAAAGGGTTCAGAATGCACAGGAAGTGTGTTGCAAAAGTGCTAACACAATTACTTTCTTATCATCCTGATTTCGTTTTGAAGAACGCATGTGGAAACAGGCAACCGATATTTTTGTGTATGGCTTCCTTATACTGTAACTACACCTCGGAACTTTGGACAAATGCTTATTAAGTTCCTTTAGGAAATGTGCAAAATAATTGCAGACGTTTGCAAATTTTGGAAAACTATTATCATTGGCGGCAGTTTTCTAGTGCCTAAAGTAACCTACAATGAAGGTCAGTGTCTATTTCTGACTTTTTTGTGCCTAAACCTGCCTTAAGAAATAAAAAAACGGGTGTTTAAAAAGAATTTCAAGAACTTTTAAGAATGAATATTATCATAGTTTACATAAAACTATGCTTAAATTTCATTTCTAGTTTTCTTATGTGTATGTAAGAAACAGGTAAGAATTAGAAATGTTCTTTGTTAGGGTAGGCAAGCCGGTAACTAATTTAGATTACTTTTCAGTGGTGTTTTCAGATTATTTAAGACTAACACTCAGCCACAAATTAGCCTAGTCTATTTTTAAGAAATGTAAAATTGTAGACCTTTTCTTCTTGTAAGTTTTAAAAATTATTATTATTGTTATATTATTATTACTATTCATAAAAATGTAAAAATGTTTTATTCATTACTAATCGTTTTGTGGCCCAGGAAAAATTCTTGCCTAAAATTAAAGACATCGTTTTGTAACTCATTTTAAGTGCTTAAAATGTGAATTTTTCATGCCTAAAATTCCAAGGTCTACTTATAAGATACAACACAAGAGTAAAAAAGCTAAGATGGTTTGTAAACAAAGAAGGAATAGAGACAGTTATTTTACCTCAGCTTTATTTATACTCCCTTGAACATCAGGCTGTCAGGTTCTGTAAGAATACCGGAGTAGGCTACGTAACTATTGATGGTACCTGTTTGCTGTTGTTGATGTGTTATGGTTTGTAATTTCAAATGACATTTAATTTTAATGGATATGATATAAGATGAAACAGCGGCAAGTAAATTTCCAATTCGGCATTTGCCTTTATACGACTGGAGAAACCGTGGGGGAAAAAACCATTATAGGCAAGCTGCATAAAACTGTTTTTATTCCACTATAATTAAATTCCACGAGACGGCCGACTTCGGCGAACAGCTGTTAATGAGCTCTCGACGTTCTCAAATTTTGTGATAGTTGGCAGTTGATGGCACGCGGGGAAATCGGAGCTTCTCATGTCGTTATAACCTCAAACCAAGGAACTTTAAAACGTAAAATTAACTTATTTGTGATGATGATGATGATAATAATTGTTCTGCCCGAAAACAGGTCTAAACCCGGGTCGAAGCCGTGGGATTTAGTTTAGTATAAGAATAAAATTAACACGAACAGAATAGCTTTTATTTTAAACATAGGTTGTTTATTACGCAGTTTCATTTGCTGCTCTCAATGCTTCAAGATTGTAAAGTGTTCGATATTAATCGATATCACACCAGTGTTATAATGGAAATCTGGACTTCAATGGATGTCATTAAGATACTATTGCATCACATATAACAAGCGTATTATGGTCGAAATAAATGTTATATCCTACTTCCTTTGATTATTTTTTGGTAACATATGAATATTAAAAGACATGGCTTCCTTTTTATACAGTAATATCACTTAAGTAAAAACAAAAGATCTTCCCCAACACACAATAGGTTCGGTAACATTATTGTTTCTATAAACAATTTAATCTTGCTATTCTTCATCTTTATTGGATATTAGAAGTGCAATTTACTGTACCATAATTTGAACCACACTACTGTAACATAAAAGCAACATTTCATGCAACACATGATGTGTAATCTTCACAACATGTTCTTTTCTGTAGTTCTCAGTTACTTGAGGTGCAGTAAATTTGCATACAATACTGCATATGTTCATATGTTTACAGTCTATAATTAGGTTGTAGCAAACGTTGAGAGGAATAAAATTAAGTTAAGACAGTTAATTAATATTTGTGAGACAAACTTCAAATTCGGCTCTGAAGGGACATTCGCTAGGAAATAAAACAGAATCATACTCTGCAATTCATTATAGAAATAGTGAATTCAAAAAGAGAGGTTCAACTGAGAGAAAAAATCCTGAGAGAGAGAAAAAGAAAATCAGAAAATCAACAGACAAAAGTGGAACATGAAACCTCCAAAAATTTAAAATAAAATACTGTAGCAATGTTTAGTGAAGGAGGGATACATGAAGCCACTAAGTGTGTGTAGGCTATGTATATATGTGTGTGTGTATATATATATATATATTTAATTGACAACTTGCTAAGAAGCAAAGAAGCATACGTCTTAAGTTAGGTCGTAAACTTTTCAGCAACTTAAACTTGAGAGCAAGATCCACTTGCCTACAAGAATGAGATTAAACATTGTGGTTTTTGTAGATTTATTAGGCCTATACAAGAAAGCATCTTCGTCATGCCCTCACACTACTTTGTTCCCTTAATCGCAACAAATTTAAGACTGTTACTCTACCATTTTTGACCCAACGAAAATGTAAGCGTATATATATAAAACAAAATATGATGAGCACGGAAATAAATCAAAAGACAACGAAATCTATCTTCTGTTCGCACTGTTCATATACACTTTGGATAACTTTTTTGAGATGCCCCCTAAATCGATGTTCTAATCTCATTCATACTTGGGTTGTTACTGAGTAGCATAACCGACAGTCAGTAGTACAACTCTGGTCGAAGAAATTTTCAATTCAATTGCTTACAGAAATGTGGTGAGGGGTAGGAAGAAGCAAACAATGCTAATATCGATTTTGTGTCAGTTCAGCTGGAGTAAAGTACACCGTACAATGGAAAGAGGTTATTTAAATACACATAACGGCAGTGGTGACAGAAAGAGCTGACTAGCCTACTAAACCACTCTCAGACATTTTAAATACAGATCATTCTGCAATTTTAACTTCGTAACTTCTGAAACAATTCAGCTGGAATCATACTGCACTATTAGAGTTGAAAAGTTAACACATCAAAATTTGTTATTACAATTTCCAGATATAATGCCATACATTCTTTTCTGGTTCAAAACGGGAGACAGGATTCGCAGTCGTTTATTTCATTATAGTGGAGTATTTCAAAAGTTGACATGGATGGAGCAGTCAATAAGGCATTGGAACTCATTTTATCAAGTCCGTGGGTTCGATGGAATTTACGTGTGTGAAAATGCGACAGACAAGTGGATTTGGGCAGGCTCAAATTCCGCATTTATATAGGGCATTTCTGCAAGTACATATAAGATGTTCACTACGATAATACCATAACGATATGATTGGATTACACACTGATTTGCAATTCAAAGAACTGTGGTGACCCACAATGGCTATGGGCCCTAGTCAATACTATTATACCTAATATCCAAGGAGGCTTGGAATACCGACCAGCTGGTATAGAAAATGCGACACTATCAGTGTGCGCGGTACGGATCAAAGGAGCATTCATTTTTTATCATAGGTAATCCCACGAGAGATTACGAGTTTATCGATATATTTGCGAGAACGAAGTTCGTTGATGCCTTACGTATTCAGTAACGAGCTGAAGTTATATCAGCTAAAATTGCATCCTTGCGATCCCAGGAAGAATATTATAAGATAAACGATCGTTATTTGTCTATATCTGAGGAATTGCTAAACGTTATTGGTTAATATCGAACACGCGGCGTATGAGTAGAATAGTCTACATTTTTTTTTAAAATAATACATTATTATTAGGCACAACATATCAGACTTAGGCTTACGAAAGATCAGTTTCTCAGTACTAAACGTTTAGTCACCATTTATCAGATATAGTTCAGTTACTCATTGCATGGCCAGTCGGCTTCAAAGGTTTCGGTGTTTCTTTATGTTAATTTATCTGACTAAATCAGTCTTGGCTTCCGCTTTCCAAAACAAAAGCAACGTTGCAATATTCTCGCATTGTTATCACTGACCTCAGTTCTTCCTTCGCTTTATTCAATTTACACGTGTTATTGTTTACTGTAACTTGATCTTGCAACCGCGTATTTCACTCCACGCGGAGTAGACGAGTAGCTGTCAAAATCGTCACAGGACATTCTTAGGTTTTGATTGGCTGGGGTAACTAGTTGATTGGTGCGGTAAAAACAAAGAACATGGGTTGAGCTGTCGGCAAACTTTTTCTCCTAACGAAAGGAAGCCGCCTGGCCATGCAATGAATAACTGGACTATAGTATCTTTTACGCAGTATACTGATCAAAATAGAGTGGGCGCTACTTTTTAAAGACTTTTTGCAAGAACTTCCCCTACCTGCTGTCAAACAGTGAATGGAAAGGTAATAGGCGTATTCACACTTGTCTGCAGTCTAGTACAATGTTGCAAAATACCTACCACAGCACATATTTTATTTAAGAAGTAGTGAATGACAGCGGCAACACTGGGGAAAATCCACGCGACTGCAAGAGCATCTGTTCTTTGTCGGTGTCGAAATCGGTGAAGATTTTCTGATTAGGGAAAAATGCTATTATATTCTTTTGTAGATAGACGATGGTTTGGGTCGAGACCTTCTTAAAATGGCACCAGCAAATACATCTGACTCGTTGCATGTTACTCATACAATACAGTGGTGTGAAGAGAGGTACCGGTACGGCTTCAACTTATAGGCACATGCGGCAGTGGAGATGTGGTGGGAGGAAGGACAAGGTCGTCAAGCTACACATGATGCATTTCCTGTTCCGGCAGACTATAACATAAATCCCACCTCACGGGATATGATGAATAATATCACTTGAGATTTCTATGCAATTTCTCAGATAATAGGCATATAACTGTTAAAACAACGTGCAATATGAAAGGCCAGAACCGTAGATGTAACATAAAGCATTGCTATCAACAAATTAAGTATTTTAAACTGTGTGTTATACAAAAAAGTAGAATTCTACTGTCTGCTGAAGCAATTATTCAGATTTCCTTTTTCTTTAATTGATAAACTTCAACAGATTTTCTGTTTGCAACATTCTAAAGCACTTCAATGTATAGGATACATTTTAAATAAACTGTGTGCGTAAAAATTATATTCCTGACATCCTGCTCTATAGTTAAGTTATCGTGACTACCTGCAAATCCGGAGGTACAGGGATCCTCGTTTTCTGCAGAGTAATTATTAATGGCTAATGAGCTTTGCAAGTACAGTTTCCGGATGAGGAAAATCAATATTACAAACGCAAGAAAAGTTTGTGCCATATACATGGCAAGACCCTTCTGCTCGCGGACGATGCAGTTACTGTGTTTTTTTTCGGTGATATCGTGATATGCGATTTTAACAAGGGGACACGTTCCCTTCCCTCAGGCAGAGGGCCCGGATTCCATTCTCGATAGGGGCAAGTTACCTTAGTGAGATTTCCCCCGAACTTTTCCTCATCTGTGACACGAATTTCGGATAATTTTATGCCCTTGTGGTCCCCGGATGTCGTCTAGTCATGATTATCATCTTCAACCCATCCGCTCCTTGTTCGGAATGAGTGTGTGCGCGCCTGGTGATTCTCGACCTATGTATTCCTGTTGCCTAGGAGGTGGCCCCATATTGGGCCCTCCTTGTCCTTTTTTGGTAAAAAAAAATTATGCATGTGATCCAAAGGCAATCCCTCAGCCGACGGGTGGCAATCCTGTATGGCCCGGACAAGATGAAACCATTTATTACTGCTACTTATTAGGGACAATAGAACTCATTTTCTAAAGAGTAATGGAACAGGAACGGCTGCCTGAGTAGTCTAGTGGTAAGCGTTGCTGACCACGGATCCACAGGTCTTGATTTGATCTCCGATATCTCGTCGGATTTTTCTAAGGTAGAGAGGTTTGGAATCTTAGTCTCGTAACACCAACTAAGAAGAAACAGAAGACGCGGCTCCGATCACGAAGCCATTAATATCTGCCGTAATGCGGGCATGCACACCAAATGCCCCCTCAAGCCTGCCATCTGCCTATGGTAGACGACGCCGTGGACAGACGGTAGGCTTATTCCCACAAGGGATGCAGCGCCATAGTTTAGTTTAGTAGGTTTGGAACAGGGTTAACCTGTACCTAAACTGGCAAAACGAAAGAGTCGTAGAGTTATCGGTTACAATAAAATGTTAAAGGAATTTTATTATGTCCACTGTATTAGTTATATCCCATTCTATCCATTATTTGAAACTCCTGACATGACTTCCCTCTGATTCTATTATTTCTGGACATTTTCGGTAAGGAAAATGTGTTATCCAGTTAAAAGTATATACACAACATATTTTTAAGTGCTCTGGGAAAAGCCACTCTTTCCAAAGAAAAGTTGTTGGTGGTTAGATTGTTTCCGCAGTAAAGAGAACTAGTACAGGCATCTTCAATAATGAAAATGCAATCTTTACAGATAAACACAGATAGACGTCAAGGCTACTTCTGCACAATATACAAAGTTTCTATCAAAAAGTTTAATAAATTCATATCCATTGTATGTGTATGAAAAACGCAACTTATTAGATGCATCCCGTATCTGTACCTTTTTGGGTTAGAAAAATAAACAGATACCCTCTTTTTATTTTGGAAATCTGACCACCTTCATATAGTGAGTTAGAAAAGTAACCACCATGCAATATGTACTCACCTCCTCCTCCAACTCCTGCGTTGGTAATGGTGACCCAGAAGTCGATGGTCTTCTCAGGTCCAAGTTCTTCATAATCCCACTTCTTTTTCACGCGGACAGCTCCGTTGGGTTCAACGGTTACCCATGGATTTTCGTCGCGGATTTTGAAAGTCTCTCGCTCGGTTTCTTTCTCTAGTTGAAACACGACCCGGCCTTCTGTTTCGCCATCCGCTTCCGTAAATTCGATCCTCTTGGTAGGTCTCACTGCTCGAGTCACACGTCTTTTTTCGATCCTGTGTTCTCCAGCGTCTACGTGCTGCAAGTTGTCTTCGTCTTCTACCTGAGAGTTGAACTGCAGCCATACCTGTGCAGGTATTTCGGAAATGCGGCTGGGAGTGCGCAAGTCATGGGCCTCAACAGTAATTTCGTACTCCACGTCCTCGCCCAGTGTACTGGGAGGCTCACCCGCAAGAAGCAAGTCGCCAGTTTGGGGAACGATCACCACTAAATTACTTGGCACAGCAAGTCGGTAAGCAACTTTATCACCATCGGCGTCCGTTGCCGAAACTGTTCCTACCGCCGCGAAACGTTTCCAGATGTTCGTCACTGTTCCATTGTCATTTATGCTATTCTTAGTGTCACCTAACGTAAAGCGGTATACCCGTTTAGAAAACACCGGACTGTTATCATTTTCGTCTAACACTGTGATTTTTACTTTGGTCAGAGCTTTATCGATGCCTCGGCCATCTGAAGCCTGGACAGTTAGGGTGTAGCTTGGTGTCGTTTCCCTGTCCAATGGGCGAGCTGTCACGATCCTCGCTGCAGTTGCAGACCCGTCAGTGCTCTTGGAAGTACCGTCCACAGTATCGTTGTCGTTTTCCGTTGTCTCTTGTAACGTAAATGCTCCATCCTCGTTCCCAGCCACAATGGCGTATCTTACAGGAAGTCCGCCAACACCTCCGCCCGTAGCTTGGAGTGGAGGAATTCCCTGAACTCTTGTTCCGGCGGGAGAGTTTTCAGGCACTTCTCCGCCTTCATACAGATCTTTATGGAACCGAAGCATTTCCCGCCGATCGAGGACGTACAACTGCAATGTATGCGTAGCAGTGCTGTTGGGAGTTTCCTCCACTACAACCAGATTCACCGGTCGGTTGACCAGCGGGCTCAAATCGGATGTTGTCATCACTAATCCGTCCTCCAATACCGTGAAGAACTCTGAGAAGCCAGTTTCTAATAACCTGTAGTTCATCAGCTGTTGACCGCCTTCGAATTTCTTGATACTGTAACCTGGATAGATATCATGAGGGATGACTGCGATGCTCCGTCTAATTGCAAGTCCTCCTCCGGAAACACCCCCAAGACTCAGGATAGCAACAAGGGACACTGTAAGGGCAAACACTAGGCCCTCCATCTTCCTGATTCTGTTCACTGACCTGTCCTCTGCTCTATGGGCGATGGGTAGGGTGGCTACCCAACCCCACACTCTCACAAACTGCACACCACCGGCGCCTCAACACATGGATGTGGCTTCCAACTGAAAACACAAACATACATACACATTATACAGAGATCTACTTTATAAATCCGACATGTGATTATATATTTGGGGTTTAAAAAATATCTGTAACTTTCCTTCTTTATTTAGGGGAGAGTATTTATTAAAGTTATCACGAGATTTTAACTCCTTGTGTTAACTAAATTAACTAGACGGAGACTCCTAGACATTCTCAATTAAATGTTATACACCTAGGCCTATTCTCGCTACAGTGTTGAAGCATAAAATGTAAACTAGCTGTTAGGGAGTGGGGAAGTTTACGAAGCATTCTTGCAATCACTTAGGCTACTGACAACTCTGTACTACATACAAATTATAATGAAAATACCAGCGATATAAAACCGAACGGATATGCTGTAAAAGAAGAAAATGTAATAATGCATTCAGAGAGTCCTCACAATTGTGTAGAACAGCGGTTCCCAAACTGTTTTGTCCTGGGACCCACCTTCACCTAGACATTTTTTTCGCGACCCACTACTACATAACGATAACCAATATAGGCTACATAAAAAAAATTCACGACGCACTACTACACAACGATAACCAATGTAGGCTATATAAAATACAGCACATATTTTTCATATCCCTTTCAATAGTTCTATTGTGTCCAAATGCCGTATATTCCTTATATCGAAAACAAGTTTAATTTTTACCGCCCTTTTCGCGACCCACCGAAATTACTCCCGCGACCCATAGTTTGGGAACCACTGGTGTAGAACATTGAAATGTCTTGTTCATAAATGGACGTTGCAGGATTAACAAATAATGCTACTCTAAATTTCCTTAAATGTACCTTTTTTGTGTCATGTTATCGTAAATATACTAAATAATTTATAAAGTGTGTCTGGGTCATTTCGAATAGTGAAATCGTAGATAACAAAATCTGTTGTAGCAAGTATAGGCTATTTGCAACTCTGCTTAAGTGTGTATTAAATGTGCATTTCGGTTTACAGATTATGTAACGAGACATTTTCATTGAAAGGAACCATTTCAACGTTTTGAAATTTCCGAAGAGGACAGTAACATGCACATCTGGCAGAGATATGCAAGAAAATTCTTATTTTCGGACACGCGCAGAGGGAAAAAAGAAAAGATAACCCATAAACTGGTTAGCTATTCCTATTCAGCTTTTCTCAAACTTTGGTTCTCAGACCGCATTAGTCCTCAAGATTGACCTTGTGGTCCTACAAAAAAAGAATTAGAAAAAATAAATTCAAATTAATTGCATATCAAAATATAGCTGAAAATACCAGAAGTTGGAAATTATATATACCAATCGTCTTTAATTTTTTCTCCCAGTACTGACATTTAAATAAATGTATTTACCCTACCAGCCTACCGATTACCCATTCTACTCTCAGCAACACAGGGATTTACAGCACTAAGAACCTGTGGTTCCCTGTACATCTGGCTCTGCTTCATTAACCCATATGAATTCATAACAGTGGACCAAAGTATGGAGCCTTCTTTTCGTGTATTTACGACATTTTCAACAGTTTTGCTGACAGTCTCAGCTACCTGCACAATGAAATGGTCATGTACGTCGTACATCATTAACAAAACGTGCCAAATTGCTTCTTTAACTTGTTGAAACTTGGGCGTTTTTGTGCATTATTTTACTATTTCTGTTTTCCAGATGATCATATTAGAAATTTTAGACGTAGTCTGTTTTAAAATCCGGGCGAATCAAATCCAAAAATTCAAATTACAATGCATTTGTAATTTTTTTGTATCCAATCACAACTAATAACAAATTTTGTTCATTATCGATTCATCGCTTGCCTGCATCTCCTGTTAGTATTAAACCTGTTTTCATCACTAATTCTACGTATGTGATGATCTACGACTTAAGCTTATCAGAAAACATCCAAATGCACAACGACTGTGCAAGAAGAGCAAGCTCATCCATCACAATAATGTACCAACATTTTTTGTTTGAATTATTTGAGAATGAATATGAAGTTCTTCTCTTAACGTTAATTTAATAGCTTAATACTAATATAAAATCGATCTAATGAATTTGAATTAGCTAATTCGACTTTAAAATATAAGTACACTGGTATTAAAATGTGATTCAAAAAAGGCAAATTTGCTTTCGAAGGGAACAAGAATAAAGTGGTCCGTAGAACTTTTCTGATTTATAATGTGGTCCCTATTTCAGAAACGTTTGAGAAACGGCGAATTAAGAGAATTGGAGTTTACATAATATGTTACGGTCAGTTTTATTGAAGGAATATCATTTAAACGTTCCATGCCTTCTGAAGAAAGTAGGCTGGTTTAGTTTACTGGAAATGTTACACACTGTGGCAAGAAATAGTTACATTGCTTTTGAAATACACTATAACGAAATGAAACAAATGTTTGCAGCACAATATTCCAAATCGTTTCTCACGAAACGTTTGATGTTACTGTGTTGTGAATCCAGTTATTTTACGATATCAGCAGTAGCCTAGCAGAATGTGTATAACGAGGTTATAACATATTACAGAAACTGGTACAGGTTGCATGTAAAATTCATAGGATTAATGAGCTTTTTGGTTGGATATTTGGCATTGCTAAAAGGGAAGTTTTATTTGAAATTCTTATTAAGCATGCTTCTATTTCGGCGTTCCAGGCCGGTCGTCACGCAAGGTAGAAGATTCTTATCGGCGGCGGCACAACCCGTTCCAGCAACTCTGCTACTGTGCTGCGCAACCTGCGTGACCAATATGCCAACGTCCCCATCATGAAATAATGGCTGACAAATCTACCATCTTTCATCTTATTACTACGATGTCCTCCGACAAGAATTCCTGCGTATTCCAACAAAATTAACTTATTTGCTGACGACTAACGCAAAGAAGCCAGCGATGTATATTAACGATTTGCGGCCGGTATTATAAAGAAGGTTTAGGCTAAACGATGGGTTACGTTAGGTTTAAACCTGATATTTTCTTATCTTCTCGTTGCATGTATTATTATTTTGAATTTCATTAAATAAGGTTAGACTCTCTCCTCCGTCAATCTGAATCTATTTAAAAGGTCATGTAACTTACATGACCTCATCTGAAGACGTATAGATCTATCTTGCGAAATTCTGGGTCCAAGTCTTTTAATGTGTGAATAAAAAAAACTTCATCACCGTTCAACATTTTCTGGAATACCTCCCCAATATAGCTGGGATCGCCATCTTGCAACATTACCATAACCTCCAGTAAAACCAAAGATGAGTTCCAGGCAATTTAAACTCAAGTTTAACTGGAGATTAAGGTTTATAACATTGCTCCAAAACCTCAAGTTTAAATCTAAGTTAACCTTCTTTATAACATCGGCCCTTAATCAAGGTTTGGAGAAATGAAAGCACATTTCTAGCAGAAAGTGATAAGCCTATATGGTTTAGGGCGCTAATCAACCCCCAGTTTCCAATATATTGATATTTAATTTGGTATGATGTCAAATTTCATTTAATGTTGTAATAAGTGATAAAAATTGCATTAATAAGTGTAAAACGAAAGTAACATGAGTAGATATTTTTCATTACACAACGAAACTTTATAATACAATAGGCTAATCTGAAGAAAATTTTTACGTAATGACTAATGGGGTTCAAACCCAACCTCCACAGAATGTGGCTCCACTGTTTGCCAATGAACTGCAGCAACATACTGTAAACGACTGTACATACTGAACACCAATTGAAATAACTCTGAATATAATATACTGAAAACTTGAATGAACTGGGGCTCATTCATTTTAATAGTAGAATTTGAACTACATACTAAACCATTAACTTCCAGGTTCAATGCTATTTTACGAGGGTAAGTCAATAAGTATCGGTACTTTTTATTTAATCTTTTGTAGGTTGGCATTATCGCTTTGAGCTCGCGTACGTCATATTGTTCATTTATCTCCCCTTGTGGAGTGTTTGACCGTTATGATTCCACTGCATGTTGCGTTGTTGCACATTTGAACATGGCTGCACCGCTAAGCGTTTGCTGCAAAGAAGAATATCGTGCAGTGATCCGTTTTTTGTCGTCTTAAGGTGTAGCAGGAGCCGAAATTTAAAGACTTTCCGCACAATATGGGGGCAATTTTTTACCATGGCGAAGAGTGTACGAATGAATTGAAAAGTTCAAAAATGGTCGGACAAGTTGAAGGAAATAACAGTGCGCATCATGATTCAGACAAACCGAAGAGTGACTGTCGATGAAGATATATAGGCTATATATACATGCCCCCCATGCAATGTTTAAATTTGGGGAATATGGCCTTTGACCGCGGGAAGTATCAAATTTCATGGGCTGACGGAACCTCGGAGGTATTAAAATGTTCATGTATTATTTTACCAGTAGGAGATATTATTATTACTGCTATAATAATGATAATAACAATGATGATAATGACAATAATGATAATAATAATAATAATAATAATAATAATAATAATAATAATAATAATAATAATAATAATAATAATAATAATGGGGGTACGCCGTGTAGCTTTATGGTTGAGACACTGCGCTACAAACCGGTTGCGGATTCCATTCCGATGAAGTGGTTGAGATTTTCCAACTGACCCAATCTTTCTGGTGGCACTATGGACCTGGGGTCACTCCACCTCTAAGAGAAATGTATAACAGGACCAATCCTGGGGGTAAAGGCGGCATAAGGGTGACAACCTTACCATCTTCATGTGTCGAAGTTCTAAATATCTGGGATCCTCAACCTCCTGGAGTCGTAAGAGCCTTCACGGCTTGTATAGGGATCACATTACTTTTAGTAGTTGCAGAAACTGAGTAAATTAAGACATACAGTGGTATTATTTCCTAGATGAAAGATGCACTGCTTACCTCCAAACTCGGGCACAGGCACGTTGTAAAACAGGGGAAGACAGAAGCTTGCTCTGTGACGTCACTGCTTTCTGCTCTGACTGCTCGCGTTATACCTCTGCGAGGAGCATGTGAAATGGTGGCATCAGTGAACAGGGGGGGAAGAGAGGGGCATTAGTATTGCGGGCAGCGGGATTTAGGGGGTTAGAACTTACGTAATACGTGTTTCCGAGTTAATGAAACATCAATCGATTTTCTTGATAGTTTATCGGTTAATTACAGCACAATAGTTTAACATATTATAAATAATTCTATTTTTCTATTCTGTGAGAACAATTGCCTTTCCACAAAATCTATGTTCTTTTGACAAAAATAGACAATAGGCTACTATCATTTGAATTAACATAATTCACTACAGTAAAAATGATAAAAAAAAATGAACTGAATTAATTACCATACAAGCTCGTCTGCACCTTAGATTATACAAGATTACAGTAACAACTTTCTGACTTTCCTGTCTCTTTTTTCTTTAACAAGTTTATCAATGTTGGGACGTAAAGTTTGAGCAATATTTAATCGAAGACTACATTTAGGTTGTGATTTGACAATGTACTTCTTGATTTGAGCTTTGCACATTTCATTAGTGAAAAAAAATTGTTCGGCCACATATGTCGATCCAAAATTACATAATATTCGTGCGGCAAGTCTCGGGAATCTGGTTTCAGAGAAATTTCTGTAAAAGTTACCCAAGACCACTTTACGTTCGTATTTGTCCTTTAACAGATCGTCGCATTGTAAGTTTAGCAGTTCCAACTGATACCGGCAAGGAACGTCTTTGACATTAACTGAATATGGGGTAGCAAAGAGTTTAAACATTGGAGAATGGTTTTCCACATCCTGAAACCTCGATTCGAACTGAAGAAGAATGTTTTGCAGAACTAACACATGTTCTGCAGAGAGAACACTATCAGGATCGCGTACTTGCATTAACTTTGAAAAATGCTCCGTATTTCCAACCAGAAGTAAACAGAGCTAAAGTAAATAGGTCCTCTAGTACCTAGCTCAGCGTACTCTAAACACCCCTACTACCATGCGCTCTTGCTGACGTCACACACAAGGGATCCGCATGCACTTGCTCCACAAACGTCATCACAAGACTTAGTTGACTTCCCCTGTTGTAAAAGTACTGATTACTTGATAATTGACATGCAATAGCGCGGCGTATTCAGAGAAAGTTTCGAACCCATCTTTCTTTTACTGCTTTGCATGTCTTCTCCTATTATGACAACCTTACCACATTCTTTTTTCTGCGGTTTTCATTTCGGGCCCCCTAGGACCTCGGACCCTCTAGCATCGTGGGGTCAGCGAGGCGTTCAGTTAAGCCACTGTAGGGGATACATTACTCATAAATACAGTACCGGTACGTAGAATCATTTTAATTTACCTGGCCACAGTCGTCTCCATACCCGAATGATTGGGTACAAGTCTGAATCGTCGTGATTAACGACGGAGTCGCATATATTGGAGTCGCATGAAATGCACTTCTTCCATCTCGCTGCAGCCTGCACGGCGGCAGCTGTTTGTATTGAGAGATTCTTCGTGGGACTGCTCGGATAGCTGTAGCCATCTCAATGGCATTTGTACATTCCAATAATAACATACCATCTCTTTTTACTCATCCAGTAGAGGTCTGTAGTAATGTTTTTACGAAATTAACTCATACCAACAATTAATGTATATTATAAATATGTTATTATTCATTACCTTTTATTGTACGTTGTGTAAATGTGTAATTAATCGCCTTGTAAAGAAATGTATCAATATTTCAGAATAAAGTGAAACTAAATTATAACAATAACTTTGTATTTTATAGAGTTTTACTCCTGACATAATAGGATGCAAAATATATCGACATCCAATTCAAAATAATTTTAACTCCAAAATAATTATGATATTAGACTATACATTTAGCACAAATATTGACGTTTTCGTTACATCTAATATATGTCCGTAGTTTAATGAAGATCATAAAAAACCTAAAATATTAAAAATAAAATCGCGCTCTAGTAATATCTTTAAACTTTAGTAGACTACAATAAAAAATAAGACACCATCTATAATTACTAATTTTGTAAATGTGTGTGTGTGTTGTGAGTGTATTATAATTATGTATTTACTGTTCTTTCACATAATTACAAAATAATTAGGCCTACTGAACTGATCCACCATAACACGAACAATTCCTCTTTCGGGTTTACAATTATAATTATAATTAACATATGTGTTTACATTTCAATTTTTATTTTTTAGATAGGAATACGCATTTTGCATGTTGTTTCTGTATCAGTGCAAAATTTAATAAAAAATCCTGAAAATTCAGTACCCGTTCCTGAAATGTCACCAATAATTCTGACTACCGAAAAAACCATTTAACTTCACATAAAATAGTTATGAGGGAAAGAACTGGTTTGGAAGAAAAGTTCTAGACAAGCCGCACAAGCTTGCGTTCTGATGGAGTATTGTTACAGACAATAGCCCTTGAAGATCTGCTTGTTCACTTTCCAAGCGAAAGTGGAGAGTCTAGATACTGAATTACCAGTTCCCAATCCAGTTCGGGTATCAAATTCTTCTCGAAGGAATAATAATGTACAAAACGAATGTTATATTCACATATTTATGAGAATCAATGTAATGTTAATAGAAAAATGCCGACGTGCAGCTGGATGAGAAACTGCGGTACAAACCGGAAGGTAGGAGTTCGATCCCGAATGAGGCCACTGAACATCTTCAGTAGGACTAAACCGTATAAAAGAGCTTACGCAGAACAACATTCCGACATATCACTATTTTTACTGATGGAAAAGAAGAAAAGTACAGTGATGAATATGTTATAAAAAAGGAATAATAGAAATTTGGTCGTGAAGATGCATACCATAAACCAGGGGACTTTGACATACATTTTATAATTTTTTAAGATACTTTCTTTATATATGTCAAAATTATTCTTACAGGTGTGATTTTTTTAAATTAACAATAAACGCGACATGTGTAAAAGTTTATTTTTATGCATGAAAAATGTAAGTTTCTTAATGAGTCACAAGATTATGTAAATTCTATCCACAAATTATCGAGAAATTCATAAAATTCCATGAAATCACCCCAGAAAACATATCTTTACGAAAAAGCTTGAAGTAAAGCGTGTTTTAACTTCTATACGATAGGCCTAATACCAGATATATCGTTACTAGCCTGAACGACGAAAGTAACAAACTGTCAAACTAGGATCAATTAAGAGACAATGCTAACATATTATCTGAAAAAATATCTTAAAGGTAAATTGTTTCAAGCCACTGCAGAATATTCCCACCGTACATTCCTTCCCTTCACAGTAAGTTGACAAGTCTGCTCCATAAAGTTTAGAAGCATCATGAGCTAGCTGTTGATATCAAGTACTTCAAAACTACCAAAGAAAATGCAGGATAAAGATGAAAGCAACTCCTTGCACAGTATTCTGATAGGCATTTTTGAAGATCACGATATTTTCTTCCAGTTGAGGCTTCTATGGTTTTCAGTGTCAAGTGCAGATAATGAGATAATGTCTGCAATTACAAAGATTTTATCAGATCGTAGTTTTGCTGTATTTTTAACTGGAGAAACCATTCTCACTCTTTATATTGATTAAAAAGAGTAAATATGTAATGAAGTAATGTTAATTCCATCCATGTTGTGGTACTTTAAAAGGGACTGTTTCTACAATGATTTGGAATACAGTAACATAGATTTACTATTTTCTTAGGTAGTAGACTATAACACTTTTCGTTATGGAAATCAGCTGTTTTATTTTTGTATTAAATTCATTGCTTCACTGATAATAGTGAGAACTGAATGAATAATATTAGTGAAAACGCATTTATCGAAGTTGGATGATGATAGAAGTCCATCTTCTTTACATATTATGGATGTGTGAGAAATTTAAAGAAGATCTCTATAAAGATTTTTCAGCATACACCGGTATGGAACACGCATGGTAAGCCTACTTCGATAGCGCAAAATCATGTTTTTGCCATTTTTTTCTCGTAACTTGCGAACGAAAGCGAAAACTAAAAATCCGGCTCTGGCTTCGAAGGGCACTCGGACAACCTCCATTCCATCTATGTTACAAATTTCAGATCTCTGCGTGCTCTAGATTTGGCTGGACATCGCACACAGACAAACTAGGAACAAGCAATTCTTTTTATTATGTAGAATACTCGTGATTCTTGAAGACTATTTTGTGTTTCCTTACCGTCACTTCCACTGTATGGGCTACTTCGAAATCAATTAACGTTTTTAAGCATTTCTTACGATAATTTTACAGCTATATTTTTATCGAACAAAACACTTTCAATCCGTAATAGTGGCAATTTCTTTGTGGTGATTACTTTGTTCTTTAAAAAAATCTTGTTGCGAAATACCTACTAAAAGAACTTTACGTCCAATTCATTTTAAAACCCTGTTTCTGAAATAATTGATTTATACGTGAAATTGCAGTAAATTAGCCTACTTCTAATCCATTCTTCAAGATGCTATTAGGCCCCCATTTATTTTGAAGTAAATTCCAGTCGAAGTATCCCCAGTTTACGGTAATTAAAAAAATATTATTGATAATAATAACTATAACATTATTAGCAACGATAATATGAAGAATAGAGAGATGAAAAAGACAAAATCTGAGCGATCGGATGGTTTAATGCAGCGTTTCTCAACCTATGGTCCGCGAAGATGGTGCAGATGGTCCGCACACATACTTAAAAAATATCATAAAGCAAGTGGAAAGCAAAGAAGTAAATTTTTTCACACATTTTGTATAGGTACTGACTTCTAATTTCTACCCCAAATATTAAGAATTGTTTTAAAAATGGTATGTAAAATTAGGGGTCCGTAAATTTTTTTAGACATTTTAGAGGTCCTCGGGTTCAAAAAGGTTGAGAAACGTTGCTTTAATGTGATTTTCAACAAAAAGAAATCATGTCTATTTTAGACAATCAGTGTCTGAAATCTAAATCGTCATTCACCGGCTGGATATAAGGAACCAACCTGTCAGAGAATAGACTCAAATGCTTTCCAATAGCGAACTATACAGCGTTCCTCCCACATGACCTTCCTACGAGGAGGGAAAAATATTCAAGTGTGTACGGCAGAGTGTGGGGGGACGCCGCCTGCGAGAAGGGGGACCACGCTGGTTACCAAGCAACGTGAGCGAGTGCAACATGCATGATAACCCCGCCCACTACAACACAGCACGGCCTACAATCATCAACCATTACTTTTAAAACATGACCCACTCCGATCAGAATCAACTAAACAAATAACTAAATCAGTTGCAACCAATGGTCATTAATGTTTCAACTGTGTCAATGCAATAGTGTCTCCATTATAACTAGGAACGTAAAAAAACCAGAAAAACAAATGCAGTAGAGTTCAAAAATAAAACATGTTTCTAAATTAACATCACAGAAAAACTCATAACGAAAAATAGAAACAGAGATAATACCTGTAAAACATGTTTCACAATGCCTAGTAAATGTGTTTTTGGAAAGATGCCTGTCTGTGTAGGGCTATTTACTTTATTTATGTTGGACATTTATCGGTATTCCTATAATTTAGTTACTATAACTGAATTATTAAGAGAATTTCTCATTTTAATTTTTTTTTCAGTATGTTGATTTTTGAAAAGTGGTTCGATTTTAATCTAACCCGCTATGTTCCAGCGCCATTTTTGTTTTAAATCCAAGCATTATTTTCATAAATTGGCTAAATGATCTTAAGGACTATAAAATGTTTAATCATTTTACTTTCCTTCCCTGAATGTGCCCAAAAAGACATATGGCAACGCTGGGTCATACCGGGAAAAAGCTGTAAAGGAATAAAAAGATTATATTAACTTCTTTTATTGAATTCTATGCTGTTTATAAATACAGTGAAGGACACCAAATATATTTAACATTAATTTGAATACGTTTGCTTTATTTATTTTGTATAAATAACACAACACTGTTACAAAATTTGGTCGTTATGGTCTATCATCAAAAAATTTATGGAAATGTTCCTGTGGTTTCACAGTCTGGTGGAAAAGTTATTGATAACTTCATTCATTCAAAGGAATTTGGTATTCTTGTCGTACTGTGGAATTTAGTCCTGTGATTCGACGATAGCGTCTTAAAAAGTTGACTAAATAGCAGGAAGTGACGTCAGAATTCACGATCGAAAGGTACATGATCACGGTATCGGTTTTATGAATAATTAAAGTCGGTTATAATTTTTGTCCTTGAGGTTCAAGGAGTTATAATTGGTCCCATTCTAGTTTGATCCTAGTCAAAACAAAGGGGAGGAGAACTCTCAGAGAGTTCGCGGAAAATTCGCATCATGTGACAAAACGTGATTGGTTAATGTCATTAGCATGCGCCATTAGCAGGGTGTGGCTAAGGAGTGTTCGTAAGTTCATGCAACAATAATATCAACCTTTACACGTGAAATAACAAACTCTCACTGGCATCGTCATCATTATAGTATATCAATTAGCAAACAAAACAAAGGATTCATTGTTCGCGACGACCCTGCGGGTCAGTTGTACTGAGAATAAACAAACTAACATAAACACGGTTAACACGTGCGTTCTCACGTGCGGGCTATGACAGCCACGCCTCTTTGTTTTGAACAGGATCGTTCTTAAATGGGATAGAGAATAATAGATTTATGATGTAAGTTTTTTACATTGCTACTTTTATTATGTTTTCTATTATAATTGTTATAGGTCTATTTACTGTATTTAATAATGGTTGTTGTACTTTTTTGTCAGACAATAAGGATGCCAAATCAATACGCATTTAATTGTCTGGAGGCTTTGAAAACTGTAGACAATGCAGTAAATAACCGTAGTCATTCGTAGTGTCTCAAAACTTAAGGACCGCCGAGTGCCCTGAGAACAATTCTGTTCATCGAAAAACTTATTTCTATGTCAACAAAATAGGGAAAATGCAAAGAAAGAATGAAGCTTTCCTAAAAAAAAAAAAATGACCAGTATAGAATAAATTGCCCAAAAATGCAAGAAATGTAAAATACAAGTAGGCTATTTTTGTTCGTTTTGAGGCGAGACGAATTTATACTCCATCTTGCATTGCCTGTGATGTCTCAGAAAGAAGAAGACATTTCATAAACTTTTGAGCCCTAGTTATGCCTGTAGTCACAAGTATATTCAATCATTTGTTTCTGAATTGTTTTGAGTAGACATCAGGTATATTACCATATCAGCAAACATTGACTATTTTCGAAGTATATGCTGTATACTGTAGGCATCAAGACCTACAAACACCTTACATAAAACAGGCTTTTATTTAGTATCATAAAACATACGAAATTAGTGGTCTGATTAAAAAGACTATTCAACTCATACGCCGCGTGTTTGATATTGACCAATAGCGTTTAGCAATTCCTTGGATATAGACCAATCACGGCCGTTTATCTTACAATATTCTTGTAGGAATCGCGAGGATGGCATTTTATCGGGTAAAATGGTCTGGTCGTTACTGGAGACGCGAGTATCAGTGTGCAGTGATTAATAGTCAGATGGTGCCACTAAACGGCACGAAAACAGATTATTTCATACAAGATAATTTGTTTGGAAATTGAAATAATAGAAATGTACATTGATTAAGAACACAATTTCGATTCTGTGCAAGCCAGTTCGTGTGCGTTTATTCTGTTCTGCTTTTAGCTTAATTGAATGAAGTTAACTATGTCTTATATCAGGGGAAGACAGAAGGTTGCTCTGTGACGTCACTGCTTTCTGTTCTCACTGCTCGCGTAATACCTCTGCGAGGAGCATGTGAAATGGTGGCATCAGTGAACAGGGGGGAAGAGAGGGGCATTAGTATTGCGGGCAGCGGGAATTTAGGGGGTTAGAACTTACGTAATACGTGTTTCCATAATCGTGTATCAATCGATGTTCTTGATAGTTTATCGGTTAATTACAGCACAGTAGTTTAACATAATAAATAATTCTATTTTTCTATTCTGTGAGAACAATTGCCTTTCCACAAAATCTATGTTCTTTGACAAAAATAGACAATACTATCATTTGAATTAACAAAATTCACTACAATAAAAATAACAAAAAAAAATGAACTGAATTAATTACCCTACAAGCTCGTCTGCACCTTAGATGATACAAGATTACAGTAACAATTTTCTGACTTTCCTGTCTCTTTTTTCTTTAACAAATTTATCAATGTTGGGACGTAATGTTTGAGCAATATTTAATCGAAGACTACATTTAGGTTGTGATTTGACAATGTACTTCTTGATTTGAGCTTTGCACATTTCATTAGTGAAAAAAATTGTTCGGCCACATATGTCGATCCAAAATTACATAATATTCGTGCGGCAAGTTTCGGGAATCTGGTTTCAGAGAAATTTCTGAAAAAGTTACCCAAGACCACTTTACGTTCATATTTGTCCTTTAACAGATCGTCGCATTGTATGTTTAGCAGTTCCAACTGATACCGGCAAGGAACGTCTGACATTAACTGAATATGGGGTAGCAAAAAGTTTAAACATTGGAGAAAGGTTTTCCACATCCTGAAACCTCGATTCGAACTGAAGAAGAATGTTTTGCAGAACTAACACATGTTCTGCAGAGAGAACACTATCAGGATCGCATACTTGCATTAACTTTGAAAAATGCTCCGTATTTCCAACCAGAAGTTGTTTACCCACAGAGCTAAAGTAGGTCCTCTAGTACCTAAATCTAGCGTACTCTAATTTCTAAACACCCCTACTACCGTGCGCTCTTGCTGACGTCACACACAAGGGATCCGCATGCTCTTGCTCCACAAACGTCATCACAAGACGTAGTTGACTTCCCCTGTCTTATATGCTCTGGTGGTAGCACTGATTACACCAAAACAGCTCGAATCGATTCATGGACGGTTGATTCATAGTATATTTGATAGTATGCCGTGATCTCGCAGCTGTTAGTTTTGTTTTTGTAGAACAAAGCACGAAAGTTATTATTATTTGTATAATCTGGTGGATTTTTATTCATTGAATAGTCTTAATAAATCCAACTCGAGTTGACGAGTTGCATCAGATAAATTCGCTCCTGCTGCGCAGTCGCGAATCTATCGATAAACTCGTCAACTCTCGTGGGATTACCTATGATAAATTTATTTCTATATCAAAACTAAAGCGTTTCCCAATGTTCTTGTAAGTCCACAATACCTAACTCTATACATCGAAGCACCAAAATGATGACATTTGTTAGCAGAGATATCAAAATTAAACATATTGCATTGCATGTTATATTGGTCATTCTAACAAACCTGCTGTTTGCTCAACTCTTTCAATAGTGTGATAAACAGAATGGATTAGAATTACAAGCTGGAAAAACATGACAAATTTTACATAAACCAAGTGTAAACCGCAGGAATTAGTCAAATTATTCTGAAAACCACAAGGGAATTAGTAAATCAACCAAATCAATGATCTGTAATGCAATGCATATTCAAAACATATGTTAAATTACGTATTCGCAGTTATACAGTTTGTGGCGTCAAAACTATTTGGCCCACTGCACTAATCGAATGAATTTAACAAATTACTCAACGAGACCACGAGCTCGCACTGTCACTATGACCAATTGAAAACCGCAGTGAATTATCTCAATTCAAGTGGACTCAATATTTACAAAGACTGATTACCTCTCCAATCCGTGTTTGTGGTCCGGAGGCGTGCTTTATCAGCAAGATTCAGGAGCTCTACTTTCTAGTTCTCAAACTAACATCGAGTGGGGAACCTTTCAGTTATAAGTTAAGCTCTCCTTCGTGGTATATTTTTTTATATACGTTTTGAATCTATTCTATATTCCACCTTCCTTTAAGAATTTCTTCAGTTATGGAGAATACCTGAATAACTGAATAATTTTATTAAGGTTTCCATCGGCAAAAGGACGACGAAAGTAATTAGAAAATAAACATGCGGATTTTTTTCCCTTCAAACTTAAACTTCTGATTTTTAAAAACAGAATGCTTAAATAAAATAATGTCTTGCACTGTGGAGTTATAAGTGAATGAACTTTTACCAAATGAATACAAGCATCTTGTACAGTGTCTTCACCCATTCAGAAAAGGAGACAATTGAGTAGGCCTACAACGCCAATTTGGGCAAGTAATAACTAATAAGTTACTGTAATAATTACTACAATTAGGCCTATACTCTGCTGTTATTAACTTACTGGCTTTCAGATCCCAAGGCCAAGGCTCCGAAACGGACAAAGTCGATGGAATTATATGTGTGTAAATGAGACAGATCCTCGTCTGCAGATTCACCAGGATATAAAACATTATTCTTATGAGGCGAAATTCTGGCACACAGGCTTACTTAGAAGTACATAATCGTCCTAAAATAATAAAAATCACACAATTCCCCATCTGCCACAATTATGAACGAGCAAAATTCGTTCACTCCGCGTCTGATTACAGCAGATTCTACAAATCGATCGCTTCTTGAAGGCTACAGTAGCACAGAGTAAATCTTACTTCTACTGCAAAGAGCCTGTCAAAAGACACTTCCTATACACAAATAATTCTGGTTATCAGAGAAAATGAAATGATGGCAATCCAAAGTAGTATTCTAGTTGGGCATTAATTCATTAAACATTAATTCTAATCCAAAGCTGGCACAAAGAATGCCATAAATCGGCTTTACAGCTGGGTTCAGGAGAAATGAAGGTTTCATGCAACCAGAAAGTACTTTCATTCATCAAACTCGTGGAGTAAACATCTCCCCTCTACTACGACGAGTATGTGTTCAAAAATTAAAGAATGGACAAGTAATTTGTAAACCAGAAAGTAGATGCCGATAACTGGAATATACCGAGGTTTTTAACTCACATCTTTCAACGTACAGGGAGAAGAAAAAAGTTTTGCCAATGCAACTGACGTTTGAAATAAATTAGGTTACAGCTTACGTTTAAAAGTAGATCTATGAAAATAAGGGATACTTTCTAAAAAAAATATGCCGTTGAAACACTTTCAAACCCAGTTAGAAACCTCAATACCACCCCTACCCTTACAAATGGATATAGATTTCTCGCTCTCCGGGTTCAGGCTACGAAACTGACACGTAAGAAAGGAAAACAGGCAATTGCTAGGTCAGCCATTCCACGGAAAATGAGCCTGAAGTGTCTACACCGTAACAACCTTTCAATATTAATTTAAAATACATGTCATCACTGAAAAATTATGAAATTAATTTTGAGAATTAGTTATTCAGTAGACTAGTACTGAAAATTAATTTCATATTTATTCAATGACATATTATAAATTAATATTAAAAGGACACATCAGGCTCACTTTCCGTGGAATGGCTGAGGAGCTAAATATAACAGTAAATTAAAAATCTAATAAAGCCTCATTACCCATCATCAAGGACGGACAAAATATAATGCAGTATTGTGAAAATTCCACTGACCCGCAGAGAATCGGTAAATCGCCTATGCAACTAGAAATGAAAATCATAACGATAATTGAAACTCCGTGGCGCGACATCCCCGAAGGGACAAGGCCTACCAACCGACCGCTGCATAATCTACCTATAGGCAGATGGCAGGATTGGGGGGCACGCCGACACCCACGGCCGTTATTGGTGGTTTCCATGACCGGAGCCGCTACTTCTCTATCAAGCAGCTCCTCAATTTTGAATCACGAGGCTGAGTGCACCCCTACCAGACCTCCCTACCTCAGAAAAATCCGAGGAGGTACCGCGGATCGAACCCGGGCCGACGGATCTGTAGTCAGCGACAATAACCACAAGACCACGCCGGCGGTCGTAACGATAATTGAGGTTGTGATTATTCCTATCACCACCGCCGACGGTATCATACACAATTTTGAGACAGTGTATTACTACTCTTTGCCACCATAATTCAAATAGGATTTTTAAAACGAGCAGAAATAAGCGCTACAGAAGAGTGCAAACATTTTAAACCCCTCTGTATTTTCACAGCATTTACTTTAGTACATTCTCCTTGAAGTGACGATATTTGATCTAGCACGAGTCACACGAGTCAAGAGTTTTGTATTCTTTATTACAATTCCTTGTCCCCAAAGAAGTCTTAAGTAAGCTATAACTAAGGCAGAAGTTAATGCTCTATCAGAAGTCAAAATATACATGCAAATATGCTCTACAATGTGTAAAATATGCTCCAACACCAATTTAAGCATTTTAATCATTTACGTTCTTTTGTTAACTGAATTTTATTTAACATTCTAGAAGTTGTGTAAGTTATATCACAAGAAGCAAGGTAAATGCAACAAACTTTAGTAAACTGAAAACTAATTAAGTGGAACGTCGCTTTAATAGTATACAATCAGTTCCGAAAACAATAGGCAATGTACTTTCAATTATTGTAGAATCGATTCTCATTCGCTTAACAAATATGCTGTAAATTTTTGTAGTTGTCTAAAGAGAGAGAGAGAGGGACAACAGAGATATGTCAGAAATAACTTATGCCGTTAAAAAATTGATAAATGAATAAAATATGCACAAATATTTTAATGTCAAGCAAATATGATGCATTATCGCAAAACTAACAAAATATGCAACAATGTGCAAAAGGAAAATTTATGTTATTTATTTCACGTATTGTATACATTTTAACACAAGCATGTAATATAGTGCATTATTAAAAATATGATTTTTCATCAACTTCCGGGCTCTAGCTATAACAAAAATTTTGGATGAAAAAGACAAAATCATGCACACAGTGATTCATTCACTTCGAGGAAAACTGTATTAGAGAAGACCTTTTCATAAAGGTACAAGTAGAATTCAAGAAACTATCCAGACATTATTTTACAAATAAATTTTTAGATAAGGATCACAATATAGGTAGTGTCCAATTAAAGTGAGTTGAAGAATCTTTGTCAAATACGTAAAATTCCGGCCCCTTGTTCGTGAACTAGAACCGATTGTATTAACAGATTCCTTCCTGTATTTAACTTGAGAACACGTGAGCCTGGAAAGTAGCCAGCGTTTTTGCTTTCGTTTGCGAAGAGATTGTGCCAGTACTGGGTGATTAAAAAAAGCTCCATAAAACCACAAGATTCACGAAACTACGGGTCAGCAGTAAATGTAAATGGGCCTACTTACGTATAGAGAACTCGAAATTAAGAGTATTTTACTTCCTATTGTAAGATCTCGGGGAAACTCTAGTAAGGAAACCCCTGGTAATATTGTGCTGAGCTGACCCAGAGACTGTAAAGGCAACGGAAATCACAAACGTTTAAGAAACAAAGCCAGCGAAGAGATGACAAAAGGCGATTTTCATTATACAATACGCCCGATATAGTTGAAAAATAATGGCCCCCTTTGACACTTATGTCGGAAATTCATTACAAAAATTATTAATATATTTATTGTTGACAGTGTTTTAAGACTCACGGCATGTCATTCATTAAAGTTACTACTATGCAATAATATTATATTCTAGTTGGGTATGTTGAATACATATACAAATGCTGTATGTTGTTCCTTTCCTCACAATGAGTGCTAATTTGATGTAGATTCCATTCTTTATAAAAATTAGGGTGGTAATTTCCAAATTTTGAAAATGGACATAGGTCTATATGAACCACATTACACGTAGCGAGGACAGACTACTATTGTAGACTGTTTCCACCTCTTGGTACATACTGAGGTTGTCACAGAACAGAGTCCCCTTCTGTATTAGCATTGCTGCAAGGATTGGTATAAATATATAAGCACTCACCTTCTGCAGATATAAAGGAAAAGTTCAGATTTACTAAATTATTTCAAGCAACAAGCTTCACTATTACTTTCAGTCATTTTGGGTGTGGTAAGTATCCTTCCTATAATAGGCTAAGTCCACATCAATGTCTTCTGTGTTACATGACAGTACGGTGCCGCAAAATTTTCATGTCTTCTGTGTTACATGACAGTACGGTGCCGCAAAATTTTCATGAAGTTATAAAACTCTGTTTACAATTGCTTATGAAAGCTCTTTTTAGCCTCTTTATTCTGAATGACTTTGAGCAATTAAGTTAGCTTCGTGTGGCCGTTTAGGCGAAGTCTCAATCTAAGCAAATACGAGTTGGGTATGAAGGATTTTGTACATACAAGTGTCATTTTCGCAGCATTTCCTACGAAAACTAACAACGAAATATCAAATATTTTCAGGGTTAATATTTTTATCGCGTGTATTTTAAGTCAAATTTGTAGTTACTTCTGGTTAAACTGCAAAAAAGGACAAATAAGCACTCGGCATGATTTTTAAGAGCTGAATTATTACATTAATAACATAATTACCCAATCAACAAGTGAAACCTTCAGTGGGCTCTAATTTTAAAATCTGAGGAAAATTTCAGTGAAATAGTTTGTTTCCATGAATGATAATCGTAACACATGTACAAAAACCCTCCTAATAGGCTATACATAAAGCATTACTCTGTTAGTTTTATACTGCTACATTTATAGTTCTTATGACGAATTTGTACGCCAGTAAAAGTGAAAAGGCCAATCAAGAGAAGGCCCTTCCCCTGTAAAAGGATTCTACTAAAGAAAAATAGATGAGCATGCAACGGGTGGTATGTGAATTCATAATTCATAATTTTTTTTATAGATACAGCAAGTCACGGATGTGGCTCAGCTATTGAAATAATTTCTTAGCCTCAGAAAAATGTCCATACAAGAGTCGTGTTCTCTGGCAAGAAATAGCAATTTGCTTGAATGTTGTGCCAGACCTGAGGGAATGGAGTGATGCACGCTTCTCCCGTATAAGGAGATGCAAGGAATTGAGAGGCAGCCAGACGCCTGCCACACAAAGATGAAACAAAGTAAACACGCACAATCCTTGTATCGTATGCAACACTCACAACAAAACATTTTATCCCACAGTGAAAATTTCCGAACTTTCCGAAATTCTTATATCATGGTTGGGCGAGAGGTATAGCTGTAAATTCACGAAAAATGCATTCCAGAGACTAGGAAACACTCCAACTATAATAGCATATGTTACTTTGGCTACCCTCAATAGAATCCGTTGCTGTATTGAAGAATACAAGGCCTATAATAGACTATATAAAGCACCATAGTATATCCTCTATCAAATTTTCAACTTGTTAAATTTTACATTTAAAAATGTTCATGTTATTTCTTGTCCTTTTATGTAGCTTACTTTGAAGTTAATTTATTACTATCGACGCCTCACATATAAAATGTTTGTAGAATTTTATTCCTAGCTCATCTTTTTCCTACATATCTCAATAAACGGTTCGTTCGCGATGTATTGCAACTTAGGCTAGTGACTGTCGTCGGATTGTCGGAATTTTGTCCTACATGAGTTCTTTCACATCCTTGTAAATCTACAGGCGTCTAATTTATGCATCGAACTACCATCGACCAGGGCCGGGATAGAATCTGCGACCTTGGATTAATAAATCAAATAGCTAACTCTCAAACCAACCTTCAAATTTCAATAACCAAAATGAGGTGCTAAACATGTTAAAATATTTAATTGCCTGTTTAACACTTCCAAGCAATGAAACTGAACCCACAATACTAAATGACACGACAGTATGGACAATCTAGCCCTGATATGTTAATGCTCAATCCTAGGAATATTGAATGTTCAATGTATCCAATGTATCGGGGCCTAAAGGTGGTAGAAAGCAAATGTTCGTATCTTTTAATAGCATATGGCTCTGTCTTCAAAAACTATTTAGCCCATATATCTTATGAAAGCTATGAGACTTCCTGTAAATAATACATAATAAATTTAGTAGACCTATATACGAGGGAGAATCAAATGAAAACAGCAATTAATTTGTTCCCTCTATTTTACTGCAGGAAGAATGTTTGCTTGTACGTTTTTTCTACTTAGTCCCCTCCTAGTTCAACGCACTTAAGCCATCGGATAGGAAGTGCTTCGATACCGCGTGAAAAATTCTTTTGTTTGACGCTGTAGCCACTCGTGCACCGCCGATTGGACGTCTTCATCAGACTTAAAACTTCTGCCCTCCAAGATGATCCTTTAATCAACCAAAGATGTGGAAATCTGATGGTCCCAAATCTGGCAATTATGGCGGATGTCGTCGAAGGCTTTCATTGTTGCACGAGGAACATGAGGACGAGCGTTATCATGTTGAAGCAAAACACCTGCACTCAGCAAACTCCTTCGCTTTAGCACTATCGGATTTCCACATCTTTGGCCCACTAAAGGAGCATCTTGGAGGGCAGAAGTTCAAGTCTGATGAAGACGTTCAATGGGCAGTGCACGAGTGGCTACAGCGTCAACCAAAATAATTTTTCTCACGCGGTATTGAAACACTTCCTATCCCATGGCTTAAGTACATTGAACTAGGAGGGGACTAAGTACCCAAGTAATGTACAATAAAATATTCTTCCTGCAGTAAAATAGTGGGAAAGAATTAATTGAGGCTTTCATTTGATTCTCCCTCGTACAACTATAGGAAGTATGGGGAAGTTCGATGTTACTCGAATGGGAAATGTAATATAAATAGCATCACGTTACAAGAGAACATTATACAACTGTGGACTTCGTGCTATAATTTTTTCCCCATATTCTTCTGCACATTTTTCTCAAGATTTACTTATGTTAAAAGGTAAATCTCACAAGAATACAGTAAATTACGAGGGTCGTTCAGAAATAAAAGAAAGATTTGGCATAACTAAATAATAACGAAAGATATCAACACAAAACTTTATTTACAAAGATACAGTAGGCCTACCTTACTCTGTTTCTCAACGTGAACTCCATTGCTGTCAAGGCATTTATTGTACAGTGGTACCAGTTTTTCAATGCCGATGTTATAGGCCTACTCTTCTACCACCAAAGACCTGAGCCTGACGCTTCTGCCAAGAAGACAAGGAATAAACGCAGAGGCCTATTGTGCAACTCTTCAACGTCTAAGAAGCGCTATTCAAAACAAGAGACGTGGAAAGTTGTCTGAAAAGGTGTTTTTGATTCACGACAATGCTCGGTCTCATTCGGCTGCTCAAACACAGGCTCAACTTTAACATTTTAAGTGGGAAATTTTTGGTCATCCTCCTTACAGCCCTGACCTAGCACGCACCCAGCGATTATCACTTGTTTCCGAAACTAAAGGACTTTTCGGGTGGAAAAGAGTTTCCAATCGATGAAGACCTCAAAGCGGCAGTGACATCCTGGCTCAGGTCTTTGGCGGTAGAAGAGTATAACATCGGCTTTGAAAAACTTGTACCACGTTACAATAAATTCCTTGACAGCAATTGCGATTACTTTGATAAATAGAGTAGGGTAATGTATCTTTGTAAATAAAGATTTGTATTGATATCTTCCGTTATTATTTAGTTGCTTTCTGGGCAACCCTCGTATAATAACAATCGTTGGTCTTATAAGAAATTATAATAAATCCATTTATTGCCATATCTTACAGATGTGCAATTAACTCGCACGTGTTATAGGCTACATCATCCTACACTTCACTGAGAAGTTAAATTACATCTCACAATCGATGTCGCTGAAAAGCGGATTTCATACAAAACCAATATTGTGACCATTTACACGACATTGCAAACTTATAATCCTGAGATTAGTTCCTCTGCTCGTTACCAAATACAGTATCATACAGCACCAAATCCTATAAACACTAAACGCAAATAATTCTTCCTTAAAAAAACGATAAAGAGAATGTAAATGTAAACCATGGAATGTAAATTATTAAACCCTCGTATTAAAAGAAGCACGAGAATATAACCACTTCCCCCATATGAACCTCTTGTCTTAGATTTTCCATCCTACGTTTAGATTTCAGATATTTTTTTTTTCTATCTTTCATTCTTTCTTCCTTATTTGAATAGCCACTAGAAAGATGTTACCAAAGATAAGCATCCCACAGAAGGTACTTTAAATTATTCGATTTGCCACAAAGAAATAGCCATGATGGGTGATGTGTCAATTAGTTATCATTAAAAGTTTTCACAGAATTTAATACAACGTTAATCAGGGTATCTACTGGATATTAATTTTGTATTTCCATGTTCTTTCCATGTTGTCCATAACATTTTTTTAGGTTATTTTGATGAACATATGAGGCAGCGTTAATTTAAATTCACGAAACAATCCTGTATGCCAAATAAAATGCAAAGAATAGGAATTGTCCACCTACTTCAATAATTCTTTTTCTTCATATTTTTACTCATTTCTTAATAAATACAAAATGCGCAATAAATGAAAATATGTAGAAGAAACTTTCACCACAGAGACAAATTAAAATTAAATCGTGGAAGAATTTTATATACCTAGGTAAATCCAGGTTTTTAAACTCTGGCTTTTCAAGGCCTATAAGTAAATTTAAGCTGATTCCAAGACTTTCAATTTTTAATTCCATTTTAATTAATTTTGAGTTGGTTAACCAAATTTGTACAAATAGCATTTTACTATTAAAAAAGACAATGCCTACAAGAGGAAAGTATTTACAGTGTTCGAAGCATTATTTTGTGCCTTACATGAATTTGTTGGGAAAACGTCCGTGAGTCTTTTATGGGAGATCATAGAGAAGACCTAAAGAAAAATGTGTCACTTCTCATTGGGGAATTTGGATTAAATGAGAGTAGCAGTTTGGGCACAAGAAACTGGAACGTCAAGATTTGGCTATGCCATGCACTGATATGTAGCCTACTGTCTGAAATAAAGCTGTTCAGCCTAATATTTTTACATTCATTATTTATCGAAAACAGACCCACAACAAACAAAATTTACTTAAGACTTGCGTTGTTGTATGTATTAGAAACTACTATGAAACCTCCTTTGTATTAGTTTATGGGATTAAACTAACTTTTAATTTTGATCATGTCATAGAAAGGGAATCTATAGATAGGCCAACCGAATATAATATAGGTTTGTTTATAATTTTAAAATTGTTTCTCTATTCTTGTGGCATTCGTTACACAGCCCTAATTGGATTAAATCATATTTTAAACCCATTTTACCGTAGTTGCTGTTATACACTTACTACATTATATTTTTTTTATTTCAAAACAGCTATAGCTAGCCAGTTCGGGTCGCATGTAAAAAAAAGTCTACATTTCATCAGAACTCTAGAATAACACAAAAACACCAGTTGCAGGGGACCACGGTAGAAAGGCAAGCCGACAGTACTTTTGAGTGAATGATATCCCGACATGCCCTTTTCCATGAACTGTCCGCCCGTCTCAACCCATCTTCTGCATCCACATCCGCCCGCCCACAACTAAAAACTGTACCTCCATTCAACCATTTGTTCAGAGGCAGTACAAACTCTATAAAGAGCTAGATTTTTAACCGAAACATCCATTATGAACTTCCAAATTATAAGCACTGAAATAATTAGAAATGCTATCATTAAGAACCCATTTATGCTAATCGATGTAACAGCGATACTGAAGAAGTTACTATTTTCAATAATAAATTAGTTAATAATAATAATAAAAATAAAATCTATTCTAGATGCTGTTCACCAATGTAGAGAAGGGAATGCGTTCGCTCCTCTCACGCAGTGGGCCCAGGTTCCGATTCCTGGACGGGGCAAGTTCCCTAGGTGCGTTTTTTTCAGGGGTTTTCCTCACCTCTAAGACAAATTTTGGTAACTTGAGGGCGGATATCTGGTCGTCATTATCGTCTCTATCGCATCCCGTGCCTGGTTCAGAGTGAGTGGGTAAGCAACTGGTGTTTCTAGTCATATGTGTTCGTGTTGTTTCTGAGATGGCTCCGTCATTGGACTAATCACTAAACCGGGAGGGCCTCCACATCCCTTTCTAGTAAAAAAAAAAGTCTTATCCAAAGATAACACCTTTCCCGACAGGTCGCATAAACGTCCCTACAATGGGAGAGGTCAAACTAAGTGAAAGAATAGATGCTACTAATTTATCAATATCATACTTCGTTGCAATTTGTAATAAAAATACACAGTAGTACTTTTAAAAGTTAGTAAGAAGTTGATGAATTACTTGACTGGCCAACCGCTAATAGATCTGATCACAATCTCCCCCGCGTAGCTAGTGCTCTTCCCAGAAAGATCCCTACTAAATCCTTATTATGCTAGTTAAGGGGATATGCAGGTTATGGAATGAGGAAATTTACAAGTTGATTTTGAAACTGTTTTCATAAGTAATCAGTTAATTACTACTTTTTTCCATTCTTAACCTTTTCACTGCCACTGCCGTATACATTCACCTAAAAAATTGTATAAGAGCACAGATATAAGAATAATGGAATACTGTTTCAAGGTTTTTAATTCATGTGTCAGGACTGTTATCTATGAAGACCAGCTAATCTAATAAAATTTGTCCTCATTTATTTCAAACTTAGGCCTAGAACCCACTGATGATTTCACTTAATTATTTATATTAGTATACAAATTCAGCTCTGAAAGGAAAGTGTCAAATTCCTGTTCTCTGCTCATGTTCAATTTTATGATGTTTAAAAGTTATGCGGAAATCCTTTAAGGTTAAGAAGACTTTATGAATGTAACACATAAAGGATACCATCAGCATAAAGGCTTGGAATAATATGAAAACCGAGCTAACTAAATATTCAATCACACCTGAAGTAATTTTGATTAGAGCTATTTCCAAGCTCACAATGGGAGCCAGAGAGTATCTTATCTTACAATCAAGAATAGGTGCTAAAAGTTTGTGGTCGTAACAATCGTATGCGTCACGCTAATATTCAACAAAGCAAGGTGTTGAAAATCGAGATATCCAAACTGCATTCTTTCTAAGAGTCACAGTGACAAGTACATAAAAGCCCTCATCTGCTCCATGACTAGGATTGAAAGATCACTTGTAATTTCTTTTCAAACGTCTTATTGGTATGAATTCTTGTCGCTGGTAGCTTAAAACAAATTAACCTTTAAAACAACTCTTACATCTTTTGTGTTCATTTTGGCTGTATCTGTAAGATCACTTCGTATCAGGCTCCTTCATGTGCCATAAATAAAGTCTGCATTCGAATTCGGTTCCTGCAGTGACAGTGACTTGAACCCCGGTTTAGCTCAGTTGGTAGAGCAGTGGAGCGAATAGCCAAAGGTCCTGGGTTCAAGTCCCAGTGTCGGAGGCATTTTTCTCCAATAATATTCTCCTATAATATAACATGTAATGTCCAACAGAGACAATAATCTGTGGTTCATAAATACTTATATATATATCCATCTTGAATGTTAATTGTACAATAACAGTGGGAGCCCGGTCACAAAAATCACTAATTAGTGTGCCTCACAGTATTGCATACGACATAACTTGTCTGTCAGTGAGGCAGACCATTAAGGGCATTCAATCATAGGAGGAAGGTTCCATCTGGCGCTATGAATTGAGCTCCGGCTTAGCTCAGTTGGTAGAGCAGTGGCGCGAATAGCCAAAGGTCCTGGGTTCAAGTCCCAGTGTCGGAGGAATTTTTCTCCTATAATATTCTCCTATAATTAAAGTTGTGTCCCTGACAAAAGTAAAATTTGTCGACATTCCTCTCCCTTAATTAGCAACTAAGGAAAACCAAATGGCTCACTTGGCGAAAGCCACACTGTCAGTCTATAGAATTAGGTAAATTCCAATTGCCGTTTAGAACCTACAGACCCTTACTTGTTTACTTAAATGTTGCTATATGCCAAGAAACTGTAGGCATAGGCCTACATTTAAAGAGGCTTTCTGGTGAGGTATAATTTTGATCCGTATAGGCTTATTTTGATCAAACAGTGGACTACATAAAAACGGTTTCCAAACGGTTCTACTAGGAATCCCATCTAACCTTTGCCTCTATACGAATTTGGACAACAAAGGGTACATGAATAATGTATGCAGCTGTTCAAGATCTATTCTGGACAAGAATAAGCTTAACATTAAACAGGTAATAGTGTTTGAGGGATATTGGCTAAAGAAGAAACGAAAGAACATGACGATTTTGTAACGTAATTGAAAGGTTTACTTTCTAATCCTCAGATGTCTCCTTATCAGTGTACGATTCGTTTTCGCGTCAAGATTCTTGTCTCTATTGCTATTTCTACTATATACTTTTGCAACTATACTTTTGAGTGTCACAATTCCAATTATGGGCACACATACTGACATGTCGCGCTTGTTAGTATAAGACCCAGAAAGAAGCAAACATGTTAAACATGTTTATCAAACATCAAAATAATTGTGCCCCTAACTCCATGCAAGTAGTACGATGTGTGTGTGTGCATTTATATCAATGGATTCTGTCGCAATGAGTGAAGCATTATCAGAAAAGCAATTACTGCATTTCTCTGGGGAAAATGGGTAATGCACACATAATTAGCCTTCTTGCTGATTAGAGTTAGGCAATGAGATCTTGAGGGAGTCATAATGGATGGGAGACCAAGTTCAGGAATGGTAGCGACCGACACGTGGCTTGTGGACGGGGTGTCTAATGAAATCAGTAAATTCTAATACACGTGACGAACCTCCGTAACTCACCCACCTAACGAACATCACGTTCTTACCTTATAAATCTCTCAAAGTACTAAACAACAAATAACTCTAACCACGGGTTATGTAAATTTCTCCTTCAATATAACGTGGAAAAGAAGATAAGTTTTATTTAAGTACAGCGGATTAGACAAAGATCCATTATGTACACTGTACTGAAATGTTAGTTTTCTAATTTGTGGAGATACATAGATAGTCCTATGTGTGTGTGTGAGTGTGTTTGTTTACATACATGCAAACATATTATATAAAATAGTTGAGATGGTGAAATATATTACATTTCACCATCGCAACTAATTACAATCTTAACACATGGAAAAAGTACTCTTACTAAATATCTAATAAGGTAAGGAGTAGTAATCCCTACAGACCACCAATACATTCCAAAGAGTTTTTTTTTTTAATTTGGAGCCAAATCCTGCTCAATATTACATAAGCTACATTACACGCCTATCCCTATTTTCAAACAGTAAACCCTGTCTGAAAACCTACTCTTAGTAGGAGAGCATTCCACTTAAAAACATATTTTTTACCAACTAATGTAAAACCACCCCTTTTCCAACCACCGACCACCTAAGGAATATCAGTTTTTTTATTTTTTAACCTCTTTTTGAAGACCAAATTACAATGAACAGTTTTAACCTTTTCAATGCTTTTTTTTTTAAGTTTTCGACCCGGAGGCAACGTGGAGTAGAGGATTGCCTGTTGGGGTGATGCACGGTGGGAACTTCGTGTGTCCCGGGACCGCTACGGTAACCGAGAAGGCCCAACAGGAACCTTGAAAAAGCGGCGAATGAGGCAATGGTCACCGAGAGCCAGGCCAGCAACCTACTTGAGGTGTCAACCCTATTGCTCAAAGAAACAATGAAGTGAGCCGGACTGATAATACGTTGACGACCTCGGCAAGAAAAAGGACTAATGAATGGAAAAAAGATTACTTAAGGGTAGGCTGCTGGAATATCCGTTCATGGCATAACAGAGATCAAGAAATTATATTAGAACTAAAGAATAATCTTATTGACATATGTGCATTGTCAGAAACAAAAAAGAAAGGCAAAGGAATTTTAAAAGTTCAGGATTTTATTTATATTTTTAGCGGTGTTCCAAAACATAATAGAGCACAAAGTGGAATAGGAATGTTAATACACCAGAAATACGAAGACACGATTGAAGATTATAAGTTCATCACAGAGAGGATATTATCAGTAAAACTTAAAACTAAATCAAATGGAAACCTGAATTTATTCAGTATCTATGCACCAGAAGATTGCAAACCTAGAGAAGAAAGAGAACAATTTTATGATATATTAGATAACTGCCTGAATGATGTCCCGAATAATGAACCTGTAATCATTTTAGGAGATTTCAATGCTAGAGTTGGAAACCAAATTATACCAGGAGTGAAACAAAGGTTTAATGAAGACGTGACTAATAACAATGGAGAATTGCTGATACACTTTTGCACTAACAATAACCTAAGGATCAATAATACTTTTTTTGATCACAAAATGCAATATAAGTACACATTCCAGAATACAAGAGGCCAACACTCGACAATAGACTATGCTATAACGAGCAGGCATATTACACCATCTCAAGTGCTAGATGTGAAAACGTTGAACTCCTTAAATATAGGAAGCGATCATAACTTCCTTTTAACAAAAATTAGACTAAAATTACCTTATCAGAGAAGAAGACGACCAGTTTATGAAACTCGATTAAATAAAGAATTACTAGAAGATAAGAGCATACAGTATCTGTATCAAAAAAGACTAGAAATAGCAATAGCAGGCAACAAGGTAGATAGTGAAAACACTATTGAAAAGAACTGGGACATAATAAAATCTAACATCTATCAAGCAAGTTATGAAGCATTAGGTACCCGAAAAGTCAATGTAAACAATCACAAGCCGAATAGCACTCCTTGGTTCTGTGATGAAATCAAAGATCTATCAAAGAAGAAAAAAGATGCATTTTTGAAATACAAGGAACATAATACAGAGGCAGAATATAATAATTATAAAGAAATAAGAAATTATGTAAACTCAAAAATTAGACAGATAAAAGAAGACTATTGGGAAGCATATATGAGTAACCTTCAGAGAGATTTCTATGGGCTACAGAAACAGATGTGGAGAATGATTCGAAACCAAAAGAAGGAAATACAAGAATATATTTCCACTTCCAAAATAAAGCAAGACACTTGGATACAGTATTTGACACTCCTATACTCATCTGAGCTTGAAAATACATACAATAATACGGACAGTATCAGAATAACAGTTGATGTCAGTGACGAAGAGATTAGTGACACAATAGCAAAACTAAAAAATAGGAAATCTCCAGGGGAGGATGCAATAACAAATGAAATGGTAAAATATGGTGGAAATGCACTAGAAACAGAAATTAGTAAGCTTATAAGACAAATATTTAACAACTCACGGATTCCACAAGACTGGAAAACAAGTATTCTCGTGCCAATTTTTAAAAAGGGAGAAAAACTAAACCCCGAAAACTATAGAGGCATAAATTTACTCTCAACATTGTTAAAATTAACCACAAAAATTATAGCAGAGAAACTCACTGATATTATATCTCTAAGTGATGAACAGCAAGGTTTTAGAAGAGGACGCTCATGTACAGATGCCATTTTTATCTTAAGACAAATTACTGAAAAATCAATTGAATATAATAAACCAGCTTTTATATGTTTTATTGACCTGGAAAAAGCATTTGACAGGCTTGAACTAAAAACAGTTTTAGAAATTTTAGAAAAGAGGAATGTACCAAATGGTCTTATTGCTCTAATACATGACATATACTCCAACAATTTCTCAAGGATAAAATATAATGGCCAACTCTTAGAGAAGATTAAAATGAACAGAGGAGTCAGACAAGGGGACTCTCTCAGCCCATTACTCTTCAACATCGTTATTGATGAAATACTTAAAAGTATTAGAAAAATGAAAGGATATAAGATGGGCAATAAAGAAATAAATGCTGTCTGCTATGCTGATGACATAGTTCTAATCAGTGATTCCGAAGATAATTTGCAACACTTACTATATCGATTTATGATTGAGAGCCAAAAATACAATATGAAAATTTCTACTAAAAAATCCAAATGTTTAGTAGTATCTAAAGAACCTCGCCGGTGCAAATTAGAAGTTGAAAGAAACATTATAGATCAGACCATGACACTTACGTACTTAGGCATAACATTTAACAGTAATGGCATGTTACAAACAGAGGTCACGAATCAAGCAAACAAAGCTGCAAGAATCTCCGGATCATTAAATGACTTAGTATGGAAGAATAAATATCTAAGAACAGAAACAAAAGTAAGGATTTACAAATCGGTAGTAAGACCAGTACTCACATATGCTGCGGAAACAAGAGCAGACACATCCAAAACTAAGCAAACACTGGAAACTCAGGAAATGACTACATTAAGGAAAATAGTGAGAAAAACAAGACACGATAGAATAAGGAATGAGCATATTCGAGAGATGTGTGATATCCAGCCAATAGGTAATTGGGTAATAAGAAGGAGACAAGAATGGCATGACCACATATCAAGAATGGATGAAGGCAGACTACCTAAAATCGTACGAGATAACGTTCCAACAGGCAAGAGATCTCCTGGGAGACCCCGAAAAAGATGGCACGACTCACTTCCCAACAGGCTAGAAGCCTAGGATTATGAGAAGAAGAAGAAGAAGAAGAAGACCCGGAGGCCGGTCCTGCCCTGCAACTGAGCCGTGGGAGAAACTGACGTATAAATTCGACACCTTAAAAATTATAGAAAAGCATATATACGAGGCCTGTCTAAAAAGTATCCGACCTTTAATTATCACGTGCGTTATATTAATGCTAGGGTGGCGCCACTGTGAACAATGGAAGAAGAGAGCTTAATGAGCATGCTTGAATTTTTTCTCTGCCTTTGAAAGTGCCAGTCACTGCCTGCTAGCCTCAGAGTGAGGTCCTGTGATAAGCGCTCGGCGCAATTTTGATATCTCTCAAGATACTGCATCAAATTTTGTCAAAAGCCTGGTGATTCTCAAAGCGAAACAATTCGGAAGATACAGCAGAAGTGCTAGAAGTGTCCAGCAGATCCTGTGCAATTTGAAGGCGGAGTTCTTTCTGTTCCGCTGAAAGCAGTTTTGGCGCAAATTTTGCAGCCACTTTGCGCATGTTCAAATCATCACGCAAAATTGCATGTGCGGAATGTTTACTGATCCCAACTTCTTCGGCAATCTCTCGTACGGTCAAACGACGATCTCCAATTACCAGATGTTCAACCCTCTCAATGACAGCTGCATTCCGAGCGGTTTGTGGCCTCCCGGAATGCTGGTCACTCTCTGCCGATGTGCGGCCTTTTTTGAATCGGTTGAACCACTCCTTGATTTGTGTTACCCCCATAGCATCATCTCCAAACTCCTGCTGAAATCTTCCGAATTGTTTTGCTTTGAGAATCACCAAGCTTTTGACAAAATTTGTTGCAGCTTAACTCGTTCAGTCATCTTGAGAGATATCAAAATGCGCCGAGCACTTATCATGGGACCTCACTATGAGGCTAGTAGGCAATGACTGGCACTTTCGATGGCAGAGAAAAAATTCAAGCATGCGCATTAAGCTCTCTTCTTCCATTGTGCACAGTGGCGCCACTCTAGCATCAATATTACGCGCGTGAAAATTAATGGTCGGATACTTTTTAGATAGACCTCTTATAATATCAATAGAGTATCGTTTTATACGAAATGTAAAGAGTTTCTAGCAAGGAAAATATTGTTCCTAAGGGTTGTGACTGCTGTACACAGGGCCAAAAAGGTCTATTCGTTGTTTGTTTCCTCCTTCTGTAAAATCCATTAATGAAAATGCATTATCTTTAAAAGGATCGAATCAATGTGATTGAAACTATCAGATCGAATACTCAAATTGGAAAGGTAGAGTCAGACTGAAAAATTTAACTCCATAGCCGGGATTTGTACAAGGATCTTCGGCTCTCCGTGCCGATGCTCTTACCAATTGAGCTACCACGGCAACATGCCGGTACAACATTAATTTCTCCAACTGACTCACATATCCCGGTATACTATCAGGCGTTCTCAGTATGAGATAACCCAGTGGCGACTTACCCCAGAAATGTCTCTGAATCATCAGCCTTCGCTCGATGCCAATCAATCTCGTGACAGTCAATTGGAAAATACTATGGCTAGGCCTAATTTATTACCTGGTCTACAACATAACTAAGGCTAACTTAGCATTATATAGGTGACCCTTGCCAAGAGACTGGGCAGATCTCCCATTTTCAGAAAAAAAATTCTGAGAGGAAAAGTATCAAGTTTGTAGACTCGTCTAGGTTCACCTCAGCTTGAAATAAATTTTGCCCCAAATAAATTAAAATGGTAATCACATTTTGAAACAGGTGATCAGTGGAATTTAAAAAAGTAAATAACACATGAAAACAAATTCCTAAATGGTGTGGAATAAAGAACATTAAGAACTCTGCTGTTATAATTGTCTGGATACCCTGGAGAAAAATCCCACCAAGAGATCCAAAACTCTGATCGTAAGTACATCCACAGCACATCAAAGCAATGAAATTAATACTTAGTCATGGTTGGGCAGTTGTAATTACAGGGTTCAACTATAATGTGCTACGCCACTTCTTTGCTACATAATGGCACTGCATTACCTCAAGATAGATTATTTTTTTAATGAAGTTCTAGATAGATTTTAAACAGGGGACTGAGTGGGACCAATATACTCTACTATTAAAGAATTTTATTAATCTAAATATTACCAACAAATCAAAACATTATATCACATACATATCTACAAATCATCGACTTACCGTATTATTTTAATAACAAACTCTAACATTTTTATTCATTTTGCCGCTATTTTTTAGACAATCCAAATGGAATGATCTCAGGTCGAGTCCGTGAGGTACAGGGACCTAGCCAGAGAGGGGGCTATAATTATTTTATTGATCGAGTCAACGGTATAATTAACATGATTTTTAACACTTCAAGATTAATTTTAATGTATTTTTTAAATGTTAATAATCTGAACCTGTAATTTCTACCTCTGCAAATTGTAAATGTAAAGAGGAAGCCAATCTGTTAGGCACCTATTATTTCATTGACCATTATTTACGCATGAACGTTATCAGTTAATATTATATTTAAATTTTCTAAATTTTGACTTTACTACACCAATCTATCGTCTCGTCTTAAATAAGCAAAGTTATAAAGTCGTTTTAAGTTTCATGAATAGTGTTTTTGCAAAATTGTAATATGTATATGTAGTTTACAGTATACTCTGTATATATGTTTAATCTATAACCCTAATATGCCATCTGGTAAAATAGGGTTCTGTATTTTTGGGAATTCAATAATAATAATAATAATAATAATAATAATAATAATAATAATAATCTGAACCTGTAAAATGTGTGGTATATGTTTAAAAATATATTTTATCTGTTACTGGAAAAAGACGTTAAAATCAAATTTCAAGGCTAAATCTTACTTTTAAAAAAAGGGGGGTACTCCCAGACCCCCTATGTCCCTTGTAAGGTAACATACCATCAAAATTCAGCGCAGGGGAAAATTTCGTTAAGAAGCAAAGAACCAAGGAGACCTCAACCAAAAGTCTGATTATACGAAGGAACTGAGAAATCGATGGACTGTGCAAAAAAGTTTTAAACGCTGCTTTTTAGAAATAAAATGATCAATGGCGTCATTTCTTTCAACAATTTGCAGTTTTGTTTACCTTTCAGAGTAAAGTGGCAGACACCATAAGACATTTTCACATGATCTAGGGGTTTTTGTTAGCCGGATCCCTAGAGAATCGAGAAGAACCCCCTTTTCTGGGTAATAAAGCAGTAGATGGGTTATACAGCTTAACCTGGAATTCGAACCATGGTGGACAATCCGTTTGCTTCACGTAACATAAACTGAATCTGCAATATTCTATCAATCTATTGTTGGTTGCAATATCTGTTTAAAATACCAGCACAAATTCTTCTGATAAACTTGAACCAGGCACTGTGTACACACACACACACACACACACACAATGCATACATACATACATACATACATACATACATACTGTACTATATTACAAAGTAAAAGTAAAAAATCAGTGCGGGGCTATCATAGCAAAAGCTTGGGTACTAGTCAGTAAAAGTCATACTGTTGTCAAATACTTCAACACCTGGAGAATGGTTCCAGGCTAGAATCTTAAAATATCACTTCCACAGTCGAGTGAACATGATTTAGCCAATGCTGCGCTGAAGTATTCGACGGACAACACATGCTCGCGCCAGTCTTCATCTACATTAAAAGAGAAATGTAAAAATTAAGAAAATAAACCATGGCGCTCCATGGATTCATCTTGTTTCCATCATTTATCTTCCTTTTACTATGGACAATATGATACTGCCAGTCTGCATAGGCCTATACCCGATAGTGAAAATAGCACATCTTTTATAATTTGCTTGGAAAATCAATTAGTAAACAAAAAATAAAACTAATTTCAAGAAAGAATCAATGTGTCATAATTACTTTCAGGCTAGGGACTAGAAATTCCTTAAATTCTACTTAAAAGAAGTAGGCTTTATCAAAAGTGATAAATCAGATATCCGGCTTTTTAAAGCACAGCTTACACACATTTTAGGCAAAAGGGCAGACAAAGATGAAGTCAGTCCCTTCAGACACTGAAGATGCTAAGCTCTCCCGCTCTCACTTTAAACTTAACAATGAGCTTTATATCATACTGATAACCACATTATGTACTACAGAACTTAACTTTAATTTCAGAGCAGATTACATTGTATTTGGAAAAAGTATACAAATTTAGAAAAAAAATTATTACGAATTACTTACAATACACCATATTGGATGTGTGTCTGAAACTAATAGTATCCAGTACAGTATTATCAGCACATCAAACTCTAGTAAATGCCCGATCACAAGACGGTTCTCTGCTCTCTACATCTATCCATAGAACATCCACCTAACTTCTCCACGCTGGTGGAATCTTCTTCCATCAAGTGTCAGCGCTAGTTGTAGCCTACGTGGTCCACGCGGCCATACAAATATTTTATCAAGAAAAAATAATATATTATTATTATTGTCATCGGTGTGATTGTTATTATTACATTAGTATTATATTATTAATATATTAAAAAAATTGATATTGTTATTAGGGTCTAGCTTCGTGCATTATGTCCACCGCTGTGGTGTAGGGGATGCAGCGGGCCCGGGTTCGAATCCTGGTCGGGACAAGTTACTTAGATGGAGTTTTTTCCCGGAGTGAATGTGTATGAATGGTGTGTTCGTGTTGTGTCGGAGGTGACCCCAGCATGGGCCGATCACTAATCTGGGGAGGCCCTCCATGTCAAAAAAAAAGTATGTATGTGATCCATAGATAATGCCTCTCCCGACAGGACGCGGCCCTGTAAGGCCCGAGCGGCGTGGATCGCTTAAATGTCCTAAAAGGGAAAGGTAAAACGAAGGAAAAGATAGATAGATAGTGTTAGTGACTCTAAAGCTAGGATTGTGGAAGTTAGGTTAGGAATGTAGATAGAGTATTAGTGTTAGTGACAAATTAGTGTTGAATGCCATCAAGTTTACAGCCTTTTTTTCTGATCACGTGACCCATGCGCAATGCGCAACTCACTCCCAGACGTAATTCTCGCCTTCCAACAACCGTTTCTGATCATACTGCCATTTATAGATTAGAAATGTGGCATCTTCACTCTCCATTTTCCCAATGTTTCGGACACTTTCCACAAAAAATAAAATACTAAATGATTTCTAAGGTTTAACGTAATGCGTAATCACAAGAGAGTCAACTTTCTTGTAAAAATTTTGAAGTGTACTCTCTTTCACGCATATAAAAAATCTGCACATGGCAAAACTCGTAACACCTAACTTCAGCCAGTAATCTCAAAGCACTCCTACCTTCTGTTAATGATGCAATCTCGTCGGAAAGTCGTGACCGAAACCTCCTTGGTCATCCAAGTCTAATACTACTTCACGAACACTTCTTAGCAAGGTGTGTTCAAGGCACTGAACTCAGGACAAGAAAAAGCTATAGAATGGGATATGAAGTAGACAAATGCAAACTTATTAATGTTAAGTAAGCTTCAGACAATAGCACAGTGGCTCGATTTAAATGCGTGTCCATAAAAATTTATCTGAAACAGAACACTAAGGTACCGAATCTTATTTCGGTATACCACCGGTAATAACAGTGAGTCAGGTGGGGAATTTATTGTTGTACCGGCACGTTGCCGCGGTAGCTCAATTGTTAGAGCAGCGGCATGGATAGTCGAAGATCCTCGTTCAAATCTTGGCTTTGGCATTGCATTTTTCAGTCTGACTCAACCTTTCCACTTTAGCCTACACACGATCAGTGTGCAAGAATTATCATTCCACCGGTAATAACAATTACATTAACATTTATGCGAAACAATTTACATAAAATAAAAGGATGATTGTTTCCCTATCTTATTAATAACCAATGGCAGTACTACACAATTAGTGCCCACAGGCATTTTCTTGAGAAGAATTAATTTTCTCCAATAGTGTTGTCTGAACGAAGGTGATAATGGTTAGGTTCCTTATCTCCATTATCATGTTATTAGGCCTACTTGTTGTTACCGCCACGGTAAATTACTCTTTTTCCACAAAGGCACATCATTTTTATTTGAACAGGAATTTGCAGAAAAATCTAAATTAAAACGCGATATGTAATTTCATAACTTCAATTTCAATGAAGCAAACAGTACATTATACTGTACTGTTGTTCGACCAGAGAAAGGGACGCCCCACACTTCTATTCATCTATGCAATGATTTTGATTTGTTTGCAACTAGGGGATAGAATTTTTCTCCCCGCTAGCTCATCCCATGCCTGTCATTGTCATACTGTTTCTAGATTTATACTTCGCGTTCAAACAATGAATGAGTGGGGGAGTAACAGTACGTCTACACTCTCCCCTCAGTATTTGCCAATGAAGGCTGCAACTGTAAAGATAATCACTGAATGAGAATCTATGTCCACAAAATGGCATGAATTCAACACATTTCCTTTTAAAATTTAGTAATTTATTTCTATAATGGTTATGGAGGGTAAAACAGTACAGTTTCACTCGGTATATTTCCGCATAACACACAAGCGTCAGGGAAATTTATATTCAGATGTCAAAACGAGAAGTTATAATTGAAGACATCCTTGAAAAATTCCGTGTTGCTCTTCTATATGTTTATTCCAAATTTAAATTGAATCTACTATAAATAAAAATGAGAATGAAGTTTAAGAATAATCTTGTCATCCACATCCGGTTGTCTGTTTGGATGCTAATATAAGCTACTAAATATTACAGTTTCAAGTAAAACTATGAATGTTCTATCGATGTAAATTATAAATAATCAATAGTTAAAACGATTTAAATAAAATATTGGTCCTGTAAACCAAAACTAAGGCTCTCCTTTCAAAACTTCAGAGGTTAAGTTAATGTTAATGTGTATGTTAGTATCCAAAAGTAATATTTTAATCAAATAATCTCCGATATGACCATAATAATTAATAATAAAATAATTAGTAGTTTCGTATTTACTAGGGATGGGTCCTCGATACTTTCGATACCTCGATACTCTCGATACTTGCATGGTATCGGCATCGAACGATACTTCAGAAGACTCGCTCGATACTTTTTCGATACTTTTGTAATCCTGCAATTCTGCAATTAAGTGAGAATGCTGGTATTTTTTAACAAAAACTTGTAAGTGGACTGTTTCAAAAACTAATTTTAGTTTTAATGTAGAATTTAAAAATAATTATAGGCTACTGATAATATTAAATTTTGTCTCATTAAATATGCAGGCTTAATTAATTTAGTTGGTATTACACAGTTCTCTCAAATTTTAATTTTTAATGTAGCCTACCTATTTATTGAAACTGGAAATGTTGAAGGTATCGAGTATCGAGGAAAAAAACATGTATCGGTATCGAGAAAATCTGGTATCGACCCATCCCTAATATATATATATATATATATATATATATATATATAATATATGTCGGCCGCGGTGGTCTAGAGGTAGCGTGCCCGCCTCTAGATCCGCAGGGCGCGGGATCAAACCCGGCCGCGGTCGATGGATTTTTCAGGACGTAAAAATCCTGGGCACGGAGTCCTCCGGGAGGGACTTTAAGCTGGGGGTCCCGTGTCGTAGATTTACGGCACGTAAAAGAACTCCAAGCCTAAATTAGAGCCTCTGGACAAAATTTCTCGGCCCTTTCACGTCCAAGAAATACTTAGTTTCCAGAGGGGGGTTGCGAGGCGATGGGCTTACCACCTGTCCCACTACCCTCTCTCGGAAAATAAGCATATCAAAATTAGTATAGGTAATGAAACCTCCATTGGAAGCCCCTTCGCCCCACCTGGGGATCATAGGGTACCAGATACAGATACAGATATATAATATATATATACATACACTATTTATTGAAAATGGAAATGTTGAAGGTATCGAGTATTGAGGAAAAATCATGTATCGGTATCGAGTATCGAAAAAATCTGGTATCGACCCATCCCTAGTATTTACACAATTAAAACATCCTCTCGCCATTACACCACTGTCCTATGAGCTCAAAAAAGTCCATTCAAGTTTTCTTTCTTTCTTTATTTTAGTTTTACCTCTCCCTTTTAGGGATATTTAAGCGAACAACGCCGCCCGGGCCTTACGTGGCCGCGACCTGTCGGGAAAGGGATTATCTATGGATCACAAACATACCTTTTTGACTAGACAAGGACATGGAGGGCCTCCCCGGATTAGTGGTCAGCCCAATGCTGGGGCCACCTCCGAGCCGAGACAACACAAACATATATGACGAGACATGCCATTACACTCACATTCACTCTGTACAAGGCGAAGATGGGATGAAAATAATAATGACGGTCAGATGATATCCAGGGACCACAAGGGTTTTAGTTACCCGACTTTTGTCTCACAGGTGAGGTAAACCCCGGAAAGAAACACCACCTACGTAACTTGTCCCGATCAGGATTCGAACCCGGGCCTGCTGCGTGAGAGGAGCGAACGCATCCCCTACGCCACAGCGGTGGATAAGTCCACTTAATAGAACAAAATTGCAAAAAAAAACTTAACTACCGGTAACCTATATTTAATCATTAAATTGCAACACAGGACGAGATTTGTTATAAGATGTTAAAACGATTAGTCTTACTTTTAATAAATTTGCTAGCAAGTACTGTGAATTTATCTCGAGACAAACTGGATCTCCATTTTTATTTATGGTGACTATTAATGCAAGTACCGGTAACTAAAAAATTAAGTAAATAATGAATATATAATTCAGGCAATAAAAGTAAATAAAATACATTGGTTAAGCGACAGATTTAGTAATTTCTTGAATGCAATAAAAAAAAGTAGGCCTATAACAAAATGAATTAACGTTAAGTAAGCAAGATAATATACAACTGCGCACAAAAAAGTTTCATTATAGGACTGTGTAAATCTATTTAGCCTGAAATGAATTATCTAACTCTCGAGAACAGTAGTTCCAAACATGCTTCAGTGCATTATCCCACAAAATGCAGTTCAGACAGGAATTTACAACAAAACAAGTGCATGCTTAATAGCGATAAAACAAGTGTGATAAATTATAATATACGAAAAAAACTGTGACTGGAATTACAAATAATATTCTTATTTTGGACTGGTCACAGAGTCATAAGATAAATAGTCTTCATTACGGCATCCATCCTTATCTTTATTTTACAGAAAACTATACTTGATCGTAACGTTAATATTATTATGAATGGTATATAAACGAAGTAAGATATTTTAATGAGTAGTCTAAACAACAAATTATATTCTCACATTATTTTTGGAGGGCTACTATAGACTTTTTCTGAAAATTAATATGTCGGAACAAAGGAAGTAAAACTATTTTCAGTCTTGATATTGAAGTGGGTCCACCGCTGTGGCTCAGGGGATGCGTCCAATCCTCTCACGCAGCGGGCCCGGGTTCGATTCCTGGTCGGGACAAGTTACCTAGGTGAGGTTTTTTCCGGGGTTTTCCGTCACTGTAACTTTAGGCCCTTGTGGTCCCCGGATATCATCTGGCCGTCATTATCATCTTCATCCTCATCCTCGCCTTGTTCTGAGTGAGTGTGTGTGTGAATGGTGTGTATCGTCCTATGTGTTCGTGTTGTCTCGGAGGTGGCCCCGGCATTGGGCTGATCACTCATCCGGGGAGGCCCTCCCTGTCCTTGTCTGGTCAAAAAAGTATGTATGTGATCCAAAGGTAATTCCTCTCCCGACAGGTCGCGGCCCTGTAAGGCCCGGGCGGCTTGGGTCGCTTAAATCCTAAAAGGGAGAGGTAAAACTACGAAAAAGAAAGAAGAAAGAAAGATATTGAAGTGGTCGGAAGGAAACTCAACATTTCATTGGGGATAGTTAATTCTGACATCAATAAAATGAATAAAATATTGCATACACTGATGCTCCACTAAGTCACAGTTCTTAAAACGCAGGACTAGTTTCGGGAGTTTTCTCCCATCCTCGGCTGCCGGTCAACTGGTGTATGCAATATTTTATTTATTCACCAGTTGACCAGCAGCCGAGGATGGGAGAAAACTCCCGAAACCAGCCCTGCGTTTAAAGAACTGTGACTTACAGTAGTGGAGCATCAGTGTATGCAATATTTTATTCATTTTATTGATTTAGTATGTTCCACTGTTTATATTACTTCGTTTTTATTTATTTTAATTCTGACATGTTTACATTCAGACTAGGGACAGAAGCTAACCTACACAATGTTCTTGGAACATTTGAATTATTTTACGCTGCTAATTTCTGACGTCTCGGTGCTGTAACGACTTTTCGTACCCGAAAGCACATCCCAGGCAGTGGCTTGGACCCAAAGATTAAAAAAAAAAAAAAGTCAAAATCACATGTGCATGGTATTTACATATTATAATTAGAGAAATAAACACGCTTGTATTCCACGATCGATGTTTCTGATTTTGTCTTTTTCTCTGCCCTGATACAGATCTCTATGTTGTTCACAATTCCCTTATTAAACGTTAATATAACATAACCTTGCAATTATAAATTTTCAAACTGCTTATCTAATCAGCATCAGAGAGGAAAAAATTACCTCAACTGACTTTTGCTTCAACCTTCGTATAGGCCTATATGGATCTAAATTTAAACAGTACACAATATTGTTAACTGTATTATAAACGAGGCGAAATAATTGTCTCATCTACGCATTATGCCTTATTTTGTGAAATTATGCTTTAATGAACCGTCAAAATCTGCATTTTTTAGCCTATGGTAGTCCACAATGCATTTGGCTTATACCAACGGTAAGTCAAAAACAAAATTAAGCACTTAATGTTTTCTGACTGTCTGTATGATTTACAAATTTCTCATAATCCAAACTCGTATGTTCCTAGAAACAACAACGTTCGAATAGGTAATTTTTCTTACTCACGTGTCACATGGTGTAGGCCTACAGTCCAATGTAATAAATTATTTTACATTTCAAATACACTAACTCGGTTTCCGTTAAATGCCACTGCTAAATAGCTAAAAAAAAAATTAACTCTTCTTAATATTGCTTAAAAGTTCTTAACCCCTTCAGAAAGGATTCAGCACTACCCTACATCAGGTCAACGAACTAAGATGGTGCCATTCTCCAAAATCACATGAACATTAATTACCAAAAATCTACACACATTTTATACAAACCCTATTAATTTACAAAAATTACTCTTTGAGGAAATATTCTGTTATATATTAATCTTATACTTCATGATTAAACACTTAATGGAGACTCTGCTGACCTGTATCGTGAGAGGTCAAACCATGTCAAACCAGGTTCAACATGGCAGCACCGTCCACGGCTTCACCCTCCAAAATCTCACGAAACTCTCAATATTCACTCAAGACAATACATTAACTTAATTTCAAAACGCGTTTATGCTTACTCACTGAATATATTAAGAGAGACAGCAATGCTATCCGTGATTTAATCGCAATTTAAAAACCGATTTCTTCCACAAACAAATTATTTTCTAATACAATGTGTTAATATTACTTACGCTACCCCAAGTGACCCTTATTCGGCATGGGCCTATAATAAATAACTAATTATGAAGCCTATAAAGTTTATAAATAGTTAGATTGCAAGTTAAATACTATTTCCTTAGTTTTCTGGAAACTATAATTCTTATTTACACACTTACGTCAAAACATTTTTATTCAACGTGAGGATGATTTTGTTGTAACTGTATGAGAAAGCCGATTGTGAATATTAATAAATTATATCGGTAGTTGGTTATGGTACACATCTCACTCTATTGAAGGGGGGAAAACACAGTGAATTAGAGAAAAGGAATTCTTAAGCAAACAATTGAAATTAAGAGAGTACTAACTCGCCAAACAGCATTAGAATAATACTACTTGCCATTCCTAACCACAAAGCCCGGAGGGAGAGAAGTTAGCAATAAAACGCATCCAGCAAAGCTAATCTGAAACACGCTAAAGGTCTATAACGCAAGTAGCAATTCTAACTTTTTCGCAAATTTATTTATTAATATTTAATTATGTGTTTTGTACCGATGATATTGATTCACACGGCTTACCTACCTGAATCCCGCAGCAAATTATCTGGGAAACGACGTATCTCGACAAGCAACGAACAACCCCCGAACAAAAGGGTGGGGCTACACAAAAGTTGAAAAAAAACACCCCTTTAAATATGTGTCTAAAAAGTTGATCTTTCACTTGCTCCATAAACCAGGAACACTATGTGTAGGACGCACCCACGCAACACGTAAATTTTCAAACTGAAGCGCTGCTCCCAAACATCCCCTTACACACGCACAAGCTTCCCAGTAACACACGCTCTTCACTTGTTTTCACGGCTAGTTTCTTGTTCCTAACAAATCTTGTGTTTTAAGACGATAACCTGGCGTTTTCTAAGCCCCCACTCAAGGCAGGCACAGTCACACACATTTACACATAGCCCATGTTCTTTTCTCGTAAAATCAATAACTTCCGAGTGCACACGATTCGCAAGCGCTAGGTACAAAACATACACCAACCAAAAAACCCTCGTTTATAAAGCGTGTAAAGGCTACCTGTACCGGTAGTTTGACAACTGACAAATCTCTTTTCAACTCTCTCACGCCGGTAATATTACCAGATGGCTTTGCCCGCGCAAAATAAAAGCCAGATCTGACATTTCCCGGCAATGGCTACAATCTATAGCCATAAAACCACGAAGCGACACAAGCGGCGTGAAGGGGAATCTAAACACACTGTATTCATAAATAATTTCGATGTTTGCACTGTATTCACTGATTGGGAGCACAATAAATAAGTACTGGTTGATATCTACTTACTTTACTTAAGACAGACTTCAGCTGGTATTCTCCTAGCAACCGACACGACCACTTACAACAAGAGTACTGGCTCCTGCTGGTAACGACCGCTGTTCCGTCTGGCGCGCTTACCCCCCTACAACACAGCTCACTCGTAAGCGCCATTGGCGTCCTCTCACAAACTAACATTCGGGTGCAGGGCATAGAACAAAGCTTTCTTGGTCGTGAAGAATGAGAAATGTGTCTGATTAGGAAATTATGCACCAAAGCACCAAAAAATAGGCTACAACATACCTTGCCGTTGAGAGATGCGTCCAAGTGCCCACTAAAATGGAAGAGCCCCCTATTTGTCAAGGTGCACGCCGCCGAACACTACGATCACGAGAGCGCGTTTTTACGAATTGTATATATTACTATTTCCTGAAATTGAAATAAATCGAACTCATTCTGAGAATGAAATTACCACTCGCATAAAATAAGTTATATTGCTACATAACCTATAAATCTAAAAAGCACACAACATACAATAAGCCTGAAACATGTGAAGATAATCACAGCTGTCACTTTTAGATTCTGTCGTCTGCTTGTTGATTAAAGCACCTCCCCTCCCCCTCACGATACCATCCTACATGACCTTGAGGGAATCTCCTGTATTGCCGCTCTGCTCAGACAGCGTAGGGAATTGTCTATGGCTCTATGCTAATCGCTACAGAATCACGACAATATTGGGAAGAAGATGCCCGTATCCCTTTGAACGCATTCCAACCAAGCAGCTGCCAGGCATTATGCTGACAAGCCCTTAGTAGACTACAGCTGATAATAGAATTCACACAAAATTGGCCGGGCATAACAAATTTGTAAATTTAAAAACATGTATATTGGGAGAAGTGGACTTACGACCTCAGATCTATTAGAACTTAAATCACAATGAAACACAAAACCACACAGAGATAATGGGTGGAATGAATGCAAATTAAGTATTTACTAGTACTCATACTAGTAATTACTTTCAGTAGTCCTAGAAGTACCACCTTTCACTTAATTTTGAGTGAATAACTTTATATTAATACTTATATTAAGTTAATACTGGATAAACATTAGTAGTTACTAATAAGAAATAAACAACTTTTATGTGTACCTCAAGATAAGAATAATACTTCAGTTAAGCCAAAAACTAGAATTAATACATCATTTACATTAATACATCAAAATATAAGGGGACTTGAAAATAAAATTGAAGAATTCAACTTAGCAATTCAGGATTCAATTAATTCTAATCTACAGGAAATTCAAGTTATTTGTTTGACAGAACACCACTGTGCAGAAAAAGAGCTGGAACAATTAAAAATTGATGATTTTTCTTTATGTTCAAATTTTTGTAGACGTTCCAAAAAATGTGGAGGCGTGAGTATTTTTATCAAAAGAAACTTAGATTTTAATGATATAGACACCAGTTCCTTTTGCAAGGAACAGGATTTCGAATGTTGCTCAGCAAGAGTGGAAACTGACAATGACACGTTTGTAATAATAACAATCTACAGAGCACCATCAGGTAATTACAACTATTTTATCAATCAGTTAGAAAAGGTTCTTAATTCATTATATAATAATAGTGTAAATATGATACTGTGTGGTAATTTTAATGTAGACATGTCAACTGATAGTGAAAATAAGGCAAGACTTCTGTCCTTAGTAGGTAGTTATAATCTAGACTTCATAGTGAACTTCCCAACTAGAATTCAAAACAACTCTCAAACAACAAATAGATAATATATTCTTAAATAAAGAAAAAAACTTGAAGTTTGAAGTAATCCCAATAATAAATGGGTTATCAGACCATGATGCTCAGATGGTAATGTTAAACAATACTGAAGCATATCCAACTAGCAAACATACCCATAGTAATATTATCAGAGTAATGAATGATGTTTCGATTTTAAGTTTCAAACAAAATCTTGCAAATGAAAATTGGGAAACTATATTTACCTATAACACTGTTGATAGTAAATTAAATGAATTTCTAAATATCGTGTTGCGACACTTTGAGGCCAACTTTCCAAAAAAGACAACTACTAAAATACCTAATTTAAATAATAAAGCATTGCTAACCCCTGGCAGAACCAGTAACAATCAAACTCAGAAAGTGTATTATAAAAGATATTGCAATGTGCTTAAAAAGGTTATTAAAGAAGCAAAGAGCAGGTATTTTTCACAAATAATTAATAAATCAAACAACAAAGTTAAGACTAGCCTATATGGAATATAGTAAAAATGAAACAGGGAAAGCAAAGGAAAAAAGTGATTGTACGTCATTAATATACAAACATAAGAAACTAGACAATCTATCAGATATTACAAATGCATTTAATAACCACTTCATAAATATTGCAGAGAATTGTGTTCCCACCAACAATACCAGTGTCAAGGCAATAGACCTTCTGACAAAATCTACAATTTGTAACCATAAATTTGAAATCACACTGACTTCCTCTATAGAAATGGAAAATATAATAAAATTGCTTAAAAGTAAAAGCTCATCTGGATGGGATGACATAAGTAATAAGCTATTAAAAAGTTGCTGTTCGGAACTTAGTAAACCCCTTAACCATATATTTAACTGTTCACTAGAAACTGGAATATTTCCTGAAAGAATGAAACATCCAATTGTCAAGCCCCTGTTTAAAAAAGGAGACAAAAATTTACCATCAAATTACAGGCCTATATCGCTCTTAACTTCATTTTCAAAAGTATTCGAAAAAGTTGTATATAACCGCATAGCTTACTATCTTAATTTGAATAATATTCTTACACCATCACAATTTGGTTTTAGAAGTGGCATGTCTACTGAAAATGCTACATTTAAACTCACCACAGAAATACTGGAAGCGCTAGATAAAAAGAAATATACGTTGGGAATTTTCTGTGACTTAGCTAAAGCATTCGGCTGTATAAATCATGAACTATTAATTGAAAAATTGGAACATTATGGAATAGATAATTTAACACTGAATTGGTTCAAATCATACCTGTCTGATAGAACTCAAAATGTCGTAATAAATGGAAACAAATCTAATCTAGGAGTAGTTAGAAGTGGAGTACCACAGGGATCAATACTAGGACCTTTGCTATTTTTAATTTTCATCAATGACTTGCCACATAACTTAAGTGACGAAACAAAGGTATTGCTTTTCGCGGATGACACTAGTGTTTTTGTAACAGGAAAATCCCAGGAACAACTGGCAAGAGTAGCTACAAAGGCTTTTCACGAATTAAATATATGGTTCCAAGCCAATAAAATGACGCTTAATATCGAAAAAACCCACTTTATTCAATTCAGAACAAAACAAAGATGTACCCAAAACCTTGTAATTAATTACCAAACACAAAGCATAGAAGAAATTAGTAATATCAAATTTTTAGGATTACAAATTGATCAACATCTCAACTGGAAGTCACATATTGAAATGATAATTCCAAAACTGAGTTCAGCATGCTTTACCTTAAGGGTGGCGTGCACCAAACTCATGCCATTTACTCTTTTAGTAAACCTTACTTCTTTAGTTCTAACTACTTAAGCTACTCTTTTAGTAACCGTACTCTTTTAGTAAGGACGGCGTGCACCAACCAGGAGTAAACTAAACTCGGCGACCTTCAACCTAGAGCAATGTACTAAAGAAGTAAATATTTTATTTACTCCCAGAGTAAATGAACTTACTCCACAAGTGGTGGAGAGCACCAACACGGAGTATGTTACTAACGTAGTAAGTTGTGGAGTAAATAATATTTACTCCTACTCAGGGGGTGGAGTAAAGTTGTGTAGTAAGTGTGTTCTGTGGCATTTGCGTGAGTTATGAGTTACATATCACATTAAATGGATTACATAGTTCAAACTGAGGATAAGTTATTGAGATGAAGAAGGTGGTATACCAAAAATGAGAGTTGTGGCAGGTGATTTAATAAATATTAAGCGAACCACACCTAGTAGGGCATTTCATAACGTAAATATTAAGCTCATATATCCTTACATGAAATTTTGGCGTTTGGAAGAAACGATGTCAGATTCTCACTACATCCATGTGATTTCAGCCAGTCAAATGTGGAAATATCATTGCGGAGAGCGATCCAACTAGGAAGACGTCCACCAAAGGTGAGGGGGAGAGTGAGTGGAAGGGACGTTTGCATTGCACGGTACAAGGAGCGCATGTGCTCTCAAATATCTTCCTAGCCGGATCGGCCTTTAGATGCTGCAGTTCTCCCTAACTTTGGGTTAGAAAACGACGATGTATTTCAAGCTAATCCTATTGATACAGATATCGGCGAGGTATAGTATATTCCAATAAATGAAAGCCTCCGTTCTTGGAGCTACCCAGAAAACACTTCCCCCTGCTACTTAAGAATAGAGATTACTGAACAATAGGTGATTCTCATTGTTAAACGATTTAATGGAATTATTGTAAATTCATTTTATTACATTACACTTCTATAGCTTAACTTAAGCACAACATTGCGAATGCCAGAATTATAATAATAATTATAAGAGCTAAAAGTTCAATAGTTGCACCCGCAGTGTTAATGAATAATATGTCTTTTTTCTGACCCAGGTGTAAAAATGTCCAAACAGGCCACATCGGAAGAAAATTTGACTGACACTGGGATTAGCGTCCATTGAGAAGGGGATACATTGTAAAATCATTCCTTAAAGTCTCCCCAAGTCTCGAATGGTGGAGTGAGACGAGACTTGCATGTTTGGGAATAAACTATAGCAGATGCTGCAGGTTTATAGTATGCTGCTAACTATTTTAATTAATCCTGTGGACAGGAAAGTGAGAAGCATTATAAACTACATAGAAAAAAAAATGCCAACATGAGTGCCGAAATAAAATTTTAAGGAGGGGCACTGGAGGTTGAAGCTGCACAGGATCTAGAGAAGTAGTCACTGAAATTATTTTTAAACACACAACCATCTACATAATTATTATTGGAGTTCATAGCTTCCGAAATATTGTACCGCCATTTTTTGTTTAAATATTACATTTCTCAGTTGTAATATTATTATTTTTATAAGGTAATATTTTTTAAGTAAATGTTCTGTGCATTTGAAAAAGGACAGAAACATAATGCCCCTTATTAGTTTTGTTATCCTTTTTATCCCCCTCTTTTTCATGATTTTGTGTAATACTTATTATTAATATTGTTAAACAGTCAATAAGTATTAATAATTCATTATAGTGAGATTTATGATAAACAACTGTAGAATAATTGATTTATCGTTTTTGGGGAAGAATATGTAACTTTAGGAAGTATAAATATTTTAATATATTTTAGAACTTTATTATTATTATGAGAGAAATAATTATAATATTGACAGTGAATCAATTATGAAAATCAACTGGAAATTCCAATTGTTTGCATTATAATACAGAAATAGTTTGTACAAAAATTGTAATCACAGTACCCTAACGTAGGCTACTAAACTGAAAATATTCAATTGAAGGAATTAAAATTAGTAATGAATAAAACATTACTATTAGACCTATTTTAAAACATGAAGATTGTCATTAGTAATATTTGGAACAACCCAAATTCATATTAATTGTTTCAGCGAACCTTTCCTTTTCATTATCTGGCACTTGAATAATACTGGCAATTGAAATGCACGTGTTCTGCTGCGCTGCACTAACGTTTCTGCTCTGTTCTGCGCAGAATTCGACTACTTCTTTAGTAAAAATCGTTTACTACTTTAGTTACAACTAAAGAAGTAACTATCAATTGAGCTCTCCAACACCAACTAAAAGAGTAAGTACTAAAAGAGAAGCACTAAAGTAGTAAATCTAAGACGGGAACCTGACGCAACAAAAACCGGTTTGTCTGTCTCACTCTAGCCCATTACTCGTATGACTTAAAGAGTGAGACAGATGTACTGGTTCTTGTATACTCCAGGTCTCCGTCTTAAATTTACTACTTTAGTTTGGTTTACTCCTGGATGGTGCACGCCACCCTAAGGGTGGCGTGCACCAAACTCATGCCATTTACTCTTTTAGTAAGCCTTACTTCTTTAGTTCTAACTACTTTAGTAAGCTACTCTTTTAGTAACCGTACTCTTTTAGTAAGGACGGCGTGCACCAACCAGGAGTAAACTAAACTCGGCGGCTTTCAACATAGAGGAATGTACTAAAGAAGTAAAAATTTTATTTACTCCCAGAGTAAATGAACTTACTCCACAAGTGGTGGAGAGCACCAACACGGAGTACGTTACTAACGTAGTAAGTTGTGGAGTAAATAAGGCCAATATTTACTCCTACTCAGGGGGTGGAGTAAGTTGTGGAGTAAATGTGTTCTGTGGCATTTGCGTGAGTTATGAGTTACATATCACATTAAATGGATTACATAGTTCAAACTGAGGATAAGTTATTGAGATGAAGAAGGTTGTATACCAAAAATGAGAGTTGTGGCAGGTGATTTAATAAATATTAAGCAAACCATACCTAGTAGGGCATTTAATAACGTAAATAATTAAGCTCATAAATCCTTACATGAAATTTTGGCGTTTGGAAGAAACGATGTCAGATTCTCACTACATCCATGTGATTTCAGCCAGTCAAATGTGGAAATATCATTGCGGAGATCGGTCCAACTAGGAAGACGTCCACCAAAGGTGAGGGGGAGAGTGAGTGGAAGGGACGTTTGCATTGCACGGTACAAGCAGCGCATGTGCTCTCAAATATCTTCCTAGCTGGATCGGCCTTTAGATGTTGCAGTTCTCCCTAACTTTGGGTCAGAAAACGACGATGTATTTCAAGCTAATCACATGGATACAGATATCGGCGAGGTATAGTACATTCCAAAAAATGAAAGCCTCCGTTCTTGGAGCTACCCAGAAAACACTTCCCCCTGCTACATAACCATAGAATTACTGAACAATAGGTGATTCTCATTGTTAAACGATTTAATGTAATTATTGTAAATTAATTTTATTACATTACACTTCTATAGCTTAACTTAAAGCACAACATTGCGAATGCCAGATTATAATAATAATTATAAGAGCTAAAAGTTCAATAGTTGCACCCGCAGTGTTAATGAATAATATGTCCTTTTTTCTAACCCAGGTGTAAAAATGTCCAAACAGGCCACATCGGAAGAAAATTTGACTGACTCTGGGATTAGCGTACATTGAGAAGGGGACACATTGTAAAACCATTCCTTAAAGACTCCCCAAGTCTCGAATGGTGGAGTGAGACGAGACTTGCATGTTTGGGAATAAACTATAACAGATGCTGCAGGTCTGTAGTATGCTGCTAACTATTTAATTAACCCTGTGGACAGGAAAGTGAGAAGCATTATAAACTATATAGAAAAAAAATGCCAACATGAGTGCCGAAAGAAAATTTTAAGGAGGGGCCCGGAGGTTGAAGCTGCACAGGATCTAGAGAAGTAGTCACTGAAATTATTTTTAAACACACAACCATCAACATAATTATTATTGGAGTTCATAGCTTCCGAAATATTGTACCGCCATTTTTTGTTTAAATATTACATTTCTCAGTTGTAATATTATTATTTTTATAAGGTAATATTTTTTAAGTAAATGTTCTGTGCATTTGAAAAAGGACAGAAACATAATGCCCCTTATTAGTTTTGTTATCCTTTTTATCCCCCCTTTTTCATGATTTTGTGTAATACTTCTTATTAATATTGTTAAACAGTCAATAAGTATTAATAATTCATTATAGTGAGATTTATGATAAACAACTATAGAATAATTGATTTATCGTTTTTGGGGAAGAATATGTAACTTTAGGAAGTATAAATATTTTAATATATTTTAGAACTTTATTATTATTATTATGAGAGAAATAATTATAATATTGACAGTGAATCAATTATGAAAATCAACTGGAAATTCCAATTGTTTGCATTATAATACAGAAATAGTTTGCACAAAAATACGTACCCATACGTAGGCTACTAAACTGAAAATACTCAATTGAAGGAATTAAAATTAGTAATGAATAAAACATTACTATTAGACCTATTTTAAAACATGAAGATTGTCATTAGTAATATTTGGAACAACCCAAATTCATATTAATTGTTTCAGCGAACCTTTCCTTTTCATTATCTGGCACTTGAATAATACTGGCAATTGAAATGCACGTGTTCTGCTGCGCTGCACTAACGTTTCTGCTCTGTTCTGCGCAGAATTCGACTACTTCTTTAGTAAAAATCGCTTACTACTTTAGTAACAACTAAAGAAGTAACTATCAATTGAGCTCTCCAACACCAACTAAAAGAGTAAGTTACTAAAAGAGTAGCACTAAAGTAGTAAATTTAGGAAGGGAACCTTACGTAACAAAAACCGGTTTGTCTGTCTCACTCTAGCACATACATTAGTATGACTTAAGAGTGAGACAGATGTACTGGTTCTTGTATACTCCAGGTCTCCGTCTTAAATTTACTACTTTAGTAAGATTTACTCCTGGATGGTGCACGCCACCCTAAGAGTCCTGAATCAGGTATTAAAACAGGATGCCTTACGCATGGTGTATTTTGCAAATTTCCACTCGATAATGAAGTATGGAATCATATTCTGGGGGAACTCGGCCCATAGGGATAAAATATTTAAGCTACAAAAGCAAGCAATTATAATAATGTGTGGAAAGAAAAGGAGAGAATCATGCAAACCGCTCTTTGAAAAATTAAAAGTCCTCACTCTCACAGGGGAGTATATATACTCTGTTATGTGTTATATGGTAGATAATATTGAGAGATCCCAAACTAATAGCAGTGTTCATGAACATATTACTAGAAACAGGAATGATTTACATAGACCGGTTAATGCATTAAAACTTTTTCAGAAAGGCGCTTATTACTCCGCAATACAGATATACAATAAGCTTCCAAACAACATTAAATTATTATGTATTCAAAGAAAAAGCAAATCCTTCAAAGGATCTCTCAAGAAATTTTTAATGACTCACACCTTCTACAATATGGATGAGTATTTCTAGTTTGAATAAGTTTATAGTGTAGTATATTATATATCATTATTTATTACTTGCTTGTATATTGTAATCTGACGTGTTCTATATCCTTGAGTCCCACTCAACACAGGATCTACAGAACGAGATAACTACATCTACATCTATTACCTAATTAATTAGTTTCATTTTTCCTGTGGTATAATTCAATATATGGTAGTTTTGTAAAATCCGCCTATATACCACTAACTATAACAATAAGCTGAAGTTTTAAGCAGATTATAATTAATCTTTTTTACTGACTAAATTAATATTGAATCCTGTAATAACAATAACCGTATTATCTAAGAAGAAAGAAGCAACTGTATAAAAGACATACATTTGTGACAAAACTTATATATTAATAAGTCATTTTCTGATTTGTGACAATATTTGAATGTTTTAATTCAAATATGCTTATGTTTTAATCCAGTTATATTTTAATCCAATAAATGACTAGATTTACTTCATAAGTATAATATTATTCACTAAGAAAATAACAATTCTTATCCAATTTGACTATTCATTGAGCTCAATGATATTTTAATATTTTAGATTTAATTAATGTACTTAATATATAACTTAATAAACCAACAGTATTTCATAGTTTATTCAATTATTTTTCCTCTCTCTCATATAAACTTCAGCTTATTGTTATAGTTAGTGGTATATAGGCGGATTTTACAAAACTACCATATAGTTACTACCTGCTTAGCTGTGGAAATTACATGTAGTGGGGCCATGATTACTTAAAGTAAGTCATGATATATATAATAAGAGGAAGTATTTGTCTTTCTGTCTGCCTCCTGTATGTATGAGTGAGATACCCAGCCAAATCTAGGGCACGCAGAGATCTTATATTTTTTACAAAATTAAATTGGTCTGTACAACGCCAAAGTGAACTAAGCGCCAATCTCCATATTTTGAGAAAACTGAAGTTAAAGTTTGAGTGTTGTAAAATAGGGTTACGTTTACTTCTAACACTTTTGAACCACAACATATTTTACTTTGCCTCTTATATTATTCAAATACAAAGAAATATGATTAAAAAATAATAATAGATAATTTTGTTAAATTTATTAAAATGGTGTAATTACTTAGTTCACTTTGGTTGGATATGAGCTGTTTAAAGTAGCACTTTAGTTCACTTCGGCTGGATAATTATACTGGATGCAATGTAATAAAAACAAATACCATGTTAATCAAAAAGGCATTTGGATAAATGAAACTAATTAGACATAAATAGTTGTTTTAATAAATATTTTTATTAAATAAAGAAACAAAACGTAGACTCTTTAGGCACAGTCTTATATTGAGCAGTTCTATTGCACAGCCTCATAATATACTATCCTATTGTACTCCAGCTTATTAATTTAATGTTTTCCATCTCCTATCGTCTTAATCTTCATATGCCTCGGAAATGAAATCCTCCAGGACTACTCCATCGTTGTCCTCTTCTTCCACATTCTCAAACGGCAGAGTGAACTATAAACCAACCTAAACATAACCATAATAACATCACTGTATTTCTTTTAAAATTGCAATTAAGGAGGAGGGTTACACTATAAATAATAAAATATATTATGCTTAAGAGAATGGAGCAAAAGTAGGCTAATAAACACAATGTAATTCCTTAAAATAAGCTAAATAATGAGCATGTCACTTAGTTCACTATAGGTGGTCAGATAAACCTAGAAACACAGCCTCGTGGACGGAACAAAACATGAGTTAAAAACTTATTTTAAGTAAAACTTAAGCATTCAACTTACCACAAGAAGTTGAAGGAATGTACTCATCACTTCCTGAGAAGGAAAAATCACTCAGATCATTCAAAACCTCTACCATTTCGTCATCATTCAAAATGAGGTTAGCCAACTTGCTTGTTGCTTAGTTCTGTGTGGCTGGCTGCAATGCTGCCACACTAACATCCAACCAAAACGAAATTTCCTTTTTTCTCAGCAGTTTTTACCAGTGTCGCTTAGTTCGTTAGTGCAGACCGTAGGATATCAAAATCTGCACCATGGACTACCAATAGTCCATATTTTGACAAATTGGCGCTTAGTTCACTTTGGCGTTGTACCGACCAATTGTGAGATTTAAAACCTGAATACCATATACGATGGGCCATGCTGATTAAATAAAAAAACGAAATGTGAATTTGTTTAGGTAATAGCCTGATACACGGATAAATTTTTCAATCATAATAAAGTACTATGAATTCTGACTCTTATAGCCTGAATCGCTTTAAAATGAAAAATTTAGATCTTCTGTCTGTTAAGGCACCGCCAAGTGTTTCAATATTTTCATCCATGAAATGCGAAGTAAGCCACTCCACATATTCCTTTCTCAATCTAAATAAATTGTGTTAATCATCTTCTTGAACCACCATTCACTCCCTATACAGTTTGTGCTTCCAAATTCTTATAAAAGCACGCACTTCAAATAAGGCATGTCAATTGCTTCCCATCTTAAGCAAGGTCTGCACCACACTTGGAAATTTCACAGTATTTACTGGTATTGATATGTAAATACTTGCTGTTATTCACATATTTTGCAGTAGGTACTACTTGATCTAGTATGTACTGATTTCTAATAAGTAGGGCAAGGCATTTAATGACCATTAAATAGTGAAAAAATGCAAAATAAGAAATGCATATGACTTAAAAATAGTGAAAAAATTACACAAAATGTTTACAAAATGACCAATAAATTTACCATTATTGCTTGAAATTAGTTTTCAAAACTAAAGTAATGAATTTCTGAAAGCAATTTAATTAATGGCAGTGCATTTTATATGAATTTACAATATAAAACAAACTTTTTTGTTACTAAAGAAATAAGTAAATTTATACTACTTGGAACCCCTAGCGAAAAAAAAAATATATATATATTTCTGAACTGGCATGTCCATCAAATTTCCTCTACAAATATGTGTCATTTAAAAAGAAAGAAAAGAGAATTCTTTATTGCTACAAGACAAACTGTTATGGTGTTTACAATAAACCTCACAGAACACCAATATTATTATTAGAAGTGAACAGCGCATGTCAAAACTCGGAAACAAAAAGCGATTACAGCGCTCCAACGGGTCGGGCAGTTAAGCTGTAAGAATGAAAAATTTGCGTGCCAGAACACATGTATGAAAATGCATTCCAAATTCTGTAAAACCATAGCCCACTAGTATTAGCGGGCTACGGTAATGACCATAGCCCACTAATACCATCAGGCTATAGTGATACAAACAATTATCTTTTAAAAGCATTGAACACAAAATGCACTAAATAATGAACACCTTAAATAAGAAAAAATAATAATTTGCAAACAATATGCGTCAGATCTTATAAACACCGTAGTGTAGAATACCTTCTAGAATTTCTGCTATTCACAACATACATGTCTCGATGATTGCTGAAATATGTATTACTTTAGATGACTTTATAAATAAAAAACAAACACCCTTGATTAATGAATTATATTTATAAAAACTGATTTTAAAAATATTACATTACCATAAATATTAGTAGCTTCCTGTCACTTGAATTTCTTTTACCTCAGTCATACACAGAAGTATGAATTTACTTTCTATTTTCACAAAAACTAGGCGAGGCTTGAGATCACTTCCCACATTTGATTGGGAATTCACAGGGATTGGGTCTCTGTAAATCACGAGTCACAAGCTGCTTTGGGATAACTTGTCTAGTATGGTTAACGAAATCTTTCTCCAGGAAGTGGTCTTCACACATGAAATAATTAGCACAATTCACATTATCATCTAAATTGCACTGATGTTTCAGTTGGTTCACGTTTGATTTTTTCGGAAACCTGTAGAAATGTTTGTTTTTGTAGTTCACGTTGGATTTCATACTGAAGTATTTACTTCCGCAGCCAGGGAACTTACAGGAATATTTCACTCGTTTCTGAAACAAAGAATACGAAACATTAATCTTAATAATTCGTAGAACATGGAATAAATATTAATTTAGGATTGTTTTAAGTAGTTAATGTAAGTTATTTTAACTTACCTTCGCTATTTGACATCTTTATAATATGTTAATTATATCTCCTCCTTTTCCAAACACTAATGCATACAGATCGTTTCAGAAAAAAACCAGATATTACGCCTTTTCGTATATTGCTGTCATATGTTTCGAAACAAACCTGCCGCCATGGCAACAGCGATCACAGTGCACCAAACCGGTCGGGCAGTGAACTAATGAGCTGTTGCTATTCTTTCAATGTTACTTTCACCCCCGTGATAAACCTGGATTAAAATGAACTATGAACATTTGACGGAGATTCTCAAATAAAAACAATTGTCTGTTGTCTGAAAGTAACGATTTGTACATGGAAAAGTCCTCTCTACCTCCACTCAAACATAACCTAAAAATTCCGAAAATGACCTAAAAATTGTCAAAAAATTACCTATCTCTTGAAAATGACGAAAAATGCAAAATAAAGCAAAAAAAGCAAATACACATTGCCCTTATTTAATCAATTATTTCGTGATACACATTTATATATATTCGAGCTATCTTTTAACCTCCCTAAACTAAAGATGCAAAATCATAAAATGCTTTGCCTTACTAATAAGCAACACTATTTACTGAAATATTTTATTCACAAAAATATTACTATTTACTTGAAATTTTGCAGTAACAGCACTTACTGTCTTTTATTCACTCCGGAGCATTGTAATAACAAGCAACCTATGAAATAAATAAAGAAAAAAAGTTATCGAGTGGCGTGAAATTTTTTCTTGTGGGTCTGTACTACCAGTATCTTTCACAACTACAAATTTTAGTAAATGCATTATTATTAATAATAATATTTATTATTACTATTATTGCTATATTACTTCTTTATTACCTCAAGTGTTACGAAGATTCTGGTGATGAAACACCATAATATACCCTATAATAATATGCATAATAATAATATAATATTATTATATTATATTATTATTGTTAGTATTATACATTGCTATGACACAGTGGATGCGTTCGCTCTCCTCGCACAGTGGGCATGGGTTTGATTCCTAATCGGGACAGGTTACCTAGATGGGGAGTTTTCCGAGGTTTATCCTCACCAGTGAGACGAATGTCGGGTAACTTCAGGCTCTTATGGTCCCTGGATATCATCTGTTCGTCATTATCATCTTCATACCATCCGCGCATTGTTCGGCAAGAGTATGCGCCATTGGTGTGTCTCGTCCTATGTGCTCATGCTATCTCTGAGGTGGCCCCGGCATTGGTCTGATGATCCATCCAGGGAGACCCTCCATATCCTTTTCTGGTCAAAAAAGTATGTGTGTGATCCAAAGATAACACCTCTCTCGACAGGTTGCGGTCCTGTAGGGCCCGGGCGGCGTGAACCGCATAACCGTCCCTAAAAGGGGAGATAATTACTGTTTTTCATAATAATATTATTAATAACAACAATATTAATTATGATACTAATAATATTAATAATAGCATTAATAATAATAATAACAATAATAATATTCTTAATAATATTAATAATAACAATAATAGTAACAATAATTCGATCGTGAAACAAAGGGTCTGAAGACGTCTGTTTACTGTGTACTGTAGGCTACTTTAAAAATTGGGTCTGTATAACTGGTTGCAATGTAGGTCTTAGGGGCCTTTGCTGAGGTCTGTCCAGGTTATAGTGCTCATCCTCAAACTTCTACTAAAATAAACTTCCTTTATTAACTTCTGTCACTTCATGTTTCTCTTTTGTCATCAGCAACTAATAGTCAAAAGGCCTACAATAAATGAAAAATACGTTCCAATGAATAATGAAGTGTACAAACAGATGCACGTCTTATAGAGTTATAATAACAGATAATGGAAATTCATAGAAAGTAAGTATGTTCCAGCTTTGGGCATTCTATGATAAATCTGTTGAACATAGTAGGCTAACGGCAAGAGAGTTATACCAACATTTTGATTTGACCAATTTTAACAGAGGTCCAACAACGAAATAATTATGCCTAATAGGAAACCGTACACATCATACTTTAAATTTAAATAACTCCGATTTTTTTGTATGCGTAGTAAACAACTAAAAATATAAAACTAAACTAAATTATAAATTCTTTCCATTTTAAACCAAGGTTTACAATGGGCATAATAAACTTAATTAATTAATATAGTAAATAATAGCCACCTTATTTGTGGTATAAGGTGGATATTGTTTATATATTATATTCCACTACAAACGGTATGAAGTTTATAAATTATTACTTAATTAAAATAATTCAAGCACTTTTTTATAATTGCAGGATAATACCTTGTGGCATGACCTGCGCGCCAGGGAACTTTCTCCGCAGCTGCTACATGCTGGAGAGGGTGCTAACAACAGCAGTTATGTTGGCAGCAGAATGCAGGCAGGCAGAGGACATTAGCACTTTTATCAATGGGTGCTTTGTCTTGCACCCATCAGTGCATGTTACTACTCAGTGCATAAGACCGAATATTGTATACACAATTGATGGTTCGTTTTCTTAAAAGATTATCCTGTCAACATAACCGCTGTTGCTAGCACCTTCTCCAGCATGTAGCCACTGCGGAGAGAGTTCCCTGGCGGGGAGTCTACATTTTCCTTTTTTCCAGACTCCAACAGTGCTCTAAAACGAATTTCGCAAAATGTAATACATACAAATTTTTCATGGCTAAAGATTAACATAAAGAACACCATACAGGGGCTTCTAAGGGCAAACTCTCTACGCTTAATATGGATACCTGGTCACCAAAATATATAGGGAAACGAAACTGCAGATAAAATTAGCTAAATAGGTTGCTGCGATACCTAAACCTCATAAATTTCTACTGCCCTTAACAAATTGCATCAAGTACCACCTCTCTCAACAGGAGGGTAACAATAATCCCTGACCACAACAAACCCTGATTCCTACGCACACCAGCTATCCGGGCGGAAATATCCCTCATCTACAAGGTCAAACTCAACACCGCAATCACCCCCCACCACTACTTACATAAAATAATGAGAAGTGATTCACCAAACTGCCAATGTGGACAGCGGGGAACCATTCAGCACATATTGTTTTCATGCCAAGCCCTAAATACACCAGATAACGATTTTTACAATGATCTTAGAGAGTGACATATGGTTACAGCCCTTGGAACATACAATCTTTATCTGAGTATCAGCCACATCAAGCAGCGAAAGTATTAAAGTATTAAAATTAAATTTTGACTCCGAGAATTTAGAATATCATGTTTTATGGTACGATAGACTGACACCAGAACGCTCTACATAGACGTCAAAATCCAGAATATGACGTCTCTAAATAAAAACTGTGAAGTGAAGTTCCCTGGCGCACTTCATATGAGGCAAAGAGGGTAAAACGGACACTTTCGGGATAAAAATAACGTGATTAATTTCTTAGTAAATGAGTAAGTCATGCAAGTCGGGCACAAAGAACATCTATGTGAGGTTGTCAAGCCAATTTAGAATCAATAATGGATCTCCAGTAAATTCACCCTGCATCGTTAAATCTGGTGAAAATCGGAAACACAACGTGTGTGTGTGAGAGAGAGAGGGATAAAGTTGTTGAATAATTTTCTTCTGATTAAATGTGCCTATCCATATGCCAGAATGTCAGGATTATGAGTGGAATGCAAGCCTATATAAAATACCTAGATTGACTTTAGATCACCAGCGTGGCCGGCTACCGACTACGGAAACGCAGGTGCGGATTCGATCATTCGATCCTCAGTAGGCTATATGTTCGGATTTAACTGAGATAAGAAGGTCTGGAACGAGGTTCGCTCAGCTTGGTGAGGACAACTGAGGAACTTGGAACATGCATGGCATGGCGTGGCAGATATTGAAACAGTCGGATAATAGGAATACGCTCTATCCTGCAAGGGATATAGCGCTAGGAAAGAAAATTGAATTCGAAGTTAATATGTTGATAGTTATAGACCTATTCTTTTAATAACCAGGCAATGATATAAAGTGTAGGCCTAATATTCTTCACGAATGTTTTTCTCTTCAGTTTCCTTGGTGCACGAGTAGCACATTAATAACTATGGTTCGGATGTTTATGAGTCGTATACATAAATTATGACATATATTTTTATTCTGACCTCCATTCTCGCCGCAAACACAAAATAAACATGAATTGCACATTTGTTATCCTAATCGGATCGTTATTATTTTGCATATAAAGTCATATTTTGGTAATTTTCATGGTCTTGGTCATTTTTCGGTCATATTTGTAATTTAACGTAATATTTCAGTTATAAATTCGGTAAAGGAGCACAATTATGCAGGTACTAACTTGTCGACTTAATTTTTTCCGGAAGAGAGTCACGAGTATTTTGGTTTTACTGTAACTGAAATGTCAAGGGACAATAACAAGTAATAGCACAATAATTGCGTCTTCCTCCTTGTTGTTAAGAAATTCCAATAGACACATTTTAAAAATATTTTCAATTCACATTTGCAGTGGTATCTGGAAACATTAACAGATTAGAAGCTCTTTACAAGTAAAACTGTAAATCACCTGGAAAATTGTTAAAAAGTGATTATCTGATTGAATTAATGTGATGTAATAATTTAGTGTCATTAAACGTTTTAAATTGGAACATTTAGTTTTAGAAAATACGTTCTTTTATGAGGTCATATTTAGGATTTTTAGGTCATATTTAGTCATTTTAAGGTCATATTTGCAGTCATATTTTCCACTTTTTTAGGTCATAAACAACCGAACCCTATTAATAACCAATGAGCTGAGCCTCGTCACAGTTAATATGGCACTGACTTTCTCCGCACAGGTTCGCGGTTGGAGTCCGTCCTAGGCCGACTGCATTTATATGTGCATAACTGTAACATCCCATATCTGTAAATTCACAGGCATGTGAATTGTTAAAGAACTCATACGGGACAAAATCGAGACACTTTTCGACGGAAAGGCCTAAGGTGAAGTTGATGTTATTTTCATGGGAGTTTACTCTAGCGGCACAACACCTACCTATCTGCGCCGGGCCAATGTAAAGCTCATGAACATGTCATTCTGAGGTACTGAATAGAAATATTCGAAACATTTTGGCTATATTCAAATATGCTAAAACGTTCTTTCTATCCTTTCACAATACATGAGAAAATATTACAGGATGCTTAGTAAATAAAGTTTCCAGGTTATTCCAGAATATTCTAGAATTTTCTAGGAGTTTTTAGAGTGTTCCAGAATTTTCTACAACGTTCTAAAGGTTTCTAGAACTTTCCAAAAGATTCTAGAAGTTTCCAGTATAATTAAGAAATTCCTTCAATGTTTTATAAGTTTCTAGAATGTTCTAGAAGTTTTCATAATATTCTATAAGTTTCTGGAGTGTCGCAGAAGTTTCCGGAATATTTAAGAAATTTTAATGTTCTGCAGTCGCCAGAATGTTCTAGAAGTTTCTAGTACACATTTGGTTCAACCGAATGAATTTCGAAATTTACCTGCACCTGTAGGGTGAGCCGAAAGGCTTTTGTTGTTATTTTAACGACTGTATAGGCTACTACTAAGTAAGAATGTAACTGTAGCTGGTGTGCTGGAATTTTATTTCCTAGAAGTTCTTTTACGTGCCTGCAATCTGCAAACATGGGATTGACACAATAACGCAAGACCCAAGTATGAGTATACACCATCCATATGGGCTGGAATCAAACCAGCGAGCATAAAACCAATGCCTTACTTTTCACCCAAGTCGACTACAGCAAAGTTAAATTCACAAGCCTACAAGGAAGTGTCGAAGAATTCCAGCTATTCATTCACGAAGATAGTACTTTTACTATCTACTCGAGCATTGTAACAGAAACGAATAGGCAAAATCTTTTACCAGATGTGCATGTAGAATGTGAATGTACACAGTTTTTATTTTTAATAGCACCGTAAAAATGAAATATGGCACCATAGCGGAATAGTATAAGAAGGATCCTCATTATGGTTATCTCCACTTTTCAACTTGAATGAATGATCGAAATAAAGAAAAAATAATTATTCACTACGAATTGGTTTCCACTCGGTGTTAAGTTACGTAGGTTAACTAAATACACAATGTACTTATTAAATCTTATTTCCAATATCCCCTATGTTGGGGCGAAGGGCCTCCGACTGGAGGTTTCTATTACCTATGTGAATTTTGTTACGCTTATTTTCTGAGAGAGGGCAGAGGGACAGGCGGTAAGCCAAAAGCTTCTCAAACCTCCTCCGAAAACTAAGGTATTACTTGGACGTGAAAGGGCCGAGAAATTTTGTCCATAGGCTCTAATTTTGGCTTGGAGTTCTTTTATGTGCCGTAAATCTATGACACGGGCGCCCCAGCTTAAAGTCCCTCCCGGAGGACTCCGTGCCCAGGATTTTTACGTCCTGAAAAATCTACCGATTCCGCGACCTTCGGATCTAGAGGCGGGCACGCTACCTCTAGATCACCACGGCCGACGCTTATTAAATCTACTTAGACCTACAGTGATACCGTAATAGAAATAAAAATTGCCTTAAAATTATTCTTGATCTACAATAATATGCGATAAGATAATGAACTGCTTTTAGATTGGTTAAATTTTTTTATTCATTATGATGAATGATTGAGTGTAACGCATGATTGAACCTCCGCCGGAAGGAAGTGAAGAACGATTGACGAGCTTTGACCCATCTTGCCGCAAGGGCGCCCATATGATATTTTCAGGGAGAGGGGCAATTTTTTTAATTAATTTATTTTTTGTCGCTTTAACTTCTTGGGCCACTTTGTAACATTAAGTTATATTAATAATACTAAAAATATTTCTTACAAGGATATAACTTTTCTGAACAAGCACGCACACATCATTCTCTCAGTCTGCTCATAACTCATTCTGCTGTACAATTCATCACATGTCTCCGTTGCTGTACTACTGTCGTATCCCGGGGTCCTAACTAATTCTGACACCATTTTCCCCGGGATTACGACTTTATCAGGATGGCCCGAATTGATTAATTACATAAAAATATTAACACACGGTGAGGAAAAGAAGGACAGTATTGCGTTGCACTAAAAGTATAAATGCCAGTTTATAAAAACCCAAAATGACTAGAATTTATTACATTATTAAAATTAAGTAACATACAAAAGAAATTACATGGTTACTTACATTTTTTACACTTCTGGTTGTCTTTACACTATAAAGATATACTTGCGCCGAGGCGCCCAGCCTTGACGTCGTCCCATGTCGAGTCAAGAGCCACGAATCTTTTACAAGACGAGGTGAACAGTTTTCACCTGTTTAAATAAACTTCCGTGGTCAAGTCATTGCTCCGATTGGCATCCGTGACGTAAAAAAACCTTAATTGCAATTTCCCGGTTCAATACTATTTCTTTACTTTTAACAACATATTCTTCCTTGTTTCACAACTGTTCTACCAGTCAATCACCTTTGAATTTCAGTCAGCAAAATAGCAAAGTTAATTCTTTTTAGCGTAAACTTCTGCGTCGACACTTTCCTATTTCCTCGTTGTGAACCCAATACTGGCTTATACTACCAAAACCATTTAGAGGGCCCAATTCTTAATTTTTACAATCACAACATTACCCCCCCCCCCTAGCCCGAACGCACGGTAGGTGGGTTCGGACGGGGTTTGTGTATGTCTTTCATAGTTCTCTTATACTGATACAGATATAAAATCCTTAGTTATACTTGAATGTTGACATCGTCGTCGCATGTCGTAATGCGTACAGTTTGTTGTCTTTGCTTTGTATTATTTTTCTTTGCTTAATCTTCTTTTTCTGTTGGTTTGCGTTTTTGCCCTGTACTCCGAGGTAATAATTTAATTCCGGTTATTCTTAATAATTTACCTATACATGTCATGGATACCAAAGGTAACGGCTTGACACACTAACTATCTTTCATAAAATTTCAATATTTTGTTTACTTTCTCTTTTTTTTTCCCTTTATGTTCAATTAATTCTTAAATACGTTAACCTAATATATTACCCTAATAAATTAAAAATCTGTCTCAATTAAAAAAAAATCTTTGATTTCTTCCTATCATTTAAAAAAAAATCCTATGCCTTTAAATATACTGGTACTTCCCTATTGCTTAACCTAATTTACTTAAATGTTGTCTAAAAAAAAAAAAAATTCTGATAAAATCCCTTGCTGTAATATAGATGATACTTCAGTTGTTCTTGACCTTGGGTTTAATTTCTTCGCGTCAGCTGGACTTGCTATATTGTCTGCATGCAACGTTATGGAATGTGCTACCTCTGCATTCGTGTTGGTCGGAACTGCTATGTGATATTCTGCCCGTTTGTTCAACCAACTATAACATATGGAGAAAAACAGTTATTAATAAAATGCGATTTAATCTGTAACACAGATAATATTATCCCTCAAAATCTACTTATTCCAAACAATATTTAATATTTGCAACCGGTTAAAATTAAATCAAAACTAAAACATAAATTTTTTTTTTCTTTTCTTTTAAAAAAATTGGAAATCATCTGGTTCCCACTCTCCCTTGAAAAAAAAATCATAATCAACTTGAACATTTGTCAGTAACATTATAAAAAAAAATTTAATTATCCTCTTATAAATAAAAACAATCAATTACCCTTAAATGGAAAACACCTAACTCTTGTTTACTTCCAATAATGCTATATTTCCCTTGATTTAAATAACTGAACCAAAATTCAAAAATTACATCGTTCTGCGGCTTTCCTCCAAACACAATTGAAGCAAATCGCTTGGGTGTGCACGTCCCGATACGATATGTTTCAAGTGGCTGTTGGTTCAAATAATTTAAAATTCTCATTTAATTTAAAAAAAAAACTTCCCGTAATTTATATTTCCTTTAAACAATTCATTTTTAAAACTTTTCTTCATTTTCTCTCCTAATTAAATCAAACACTATACGGTATACTTCTTGGTTAAGCGACACACACTTGACTTCGCAAAGAACAGAACACTGATCATCTATTCTGAACTTTGTATATCATTTGCACATGCCCTCAATCCAATGACTAATCTTCCAAAAAAAAAATTACAAAAAAACTCAATTCATTTAACAATAACAATTACTAAAATTTTCTGCAATATTTTATGGCATCTATTAAAATTACGTCTACACGCGAAATCCTATTCTGTTACAAAACATATTCAATTTTTACAATTTTATACTTTCCCAATGTTACTTTTATATACCCTTACACAGACTAATTAATCAATTTCCTGCAAAAAAATTATTTATTAATTCTTGGTGCTGTTAGCCGTTCACTCCCAGTGCCGGTGTTGTTGATCATGTGCATATCCATGGGTTACCTGAAACATACGAAATTCTCTTAATCTAAATCACTGAAAATGCCTATCATTCGTTTTTTTTCACTTGTCCCCTATAATCCTCAGTAATAAATATGATTAATGAACTCTATCGTTGCTTAAAATTCCACGATAGACAAAACTATTCCATCACCTATATATTTATTAAAACTCATATTTAGACATTGACATTATATTATCCCAACAAATTTTATTTCTTTCCTTTTCTTAACTTCCCATTAAAATCTATTTCTTATTTTAAGTGTACACTCGTTACTTGATACAAAAAAAAATTCTCATACAATCATAATTCTTTACACTCTGTAAATTCATTTACATCCATTTCTTCCCTTTTTATCCACATGTATGATACTCAACATAATAACCATTTATCTGCACAGTTTTCTCACTAAAACTGTTTTAACTCATTATTCCATAAAACTTAATATTTACGGTTACACTCAATAAAACATTTGAAATATAAAAAAATGACACCTTTGTTATTGACCTAAATGAACAACATATCCCTTGCACAGTACTATCTAATATTAATATTCTGTAATTCTAGCATTTGACCCATAAGATTCCCACAACTGATTATACATATCCTTATCCAAAATGTTACAACATGCAATATCTTACTAAAAAAAAATGTCTTACCTGGCTCATTTATACTTTTACAAAAAAAAAACAAATTTTGACCTGTCCTTCCCTCAAGTCACCCTAAACTTCAATTATACGCAATGCCTTTTTAAATTCTTAAATATTCTCACAACTACAAATTTTTCCTTTCAATTTATTTCACTTGTATTGTATTATGAAATTAAATTCTGACACATTTATTTTATTTATTTCATCAGGCTCTCTTTTTTTTCAAATTTAATACGATGGGCTCGGTCTACGGGAGTTGATGATCTTATGATGGTATGGGGTAGGGTTCTTTCTCTACAGGACGTGCCTCGCCTGTCTTAATCCGGTCTTTGATTACGCTAATGTACCTTAATTCATTTTTTCTTTCTGCAATACTTTATTCTATCTGCTTCACTAATGTTCTCACTTTCTGTTACTACCCAGTAATATGTCCTATGCGTTTTTTCTTTCTCACGATTTCTATTTCTTCCGTCTTACACTTTACACATTTTATTTGAGTCCTCCTTCGCTTTTAATTGTCCATTATCATTTAATTACCTAGCAATATATCTTCCATATATGCCCAACCCCTTTGGGTTCCAAAGTTTCCCTGTCCTCCACAGTAACTTCTTTATTCACTATTAACTTCTTATTCTCTCTAATAAGTTTCTCTCGTGGACGCGCATCCCATTTTCACTTTTACTTCTCATATTATCATTTCACATTTTTTCTCTGGAGGCACCTTCACAATTCTACTATTAACATTTGACATCCTACCTGCATTTTGACTGACTCGCAGGGGTGGATTCCCGTAGGACCTCTCCCTGGCAACCTTTGTTCTTGAAACATTTTCGGAGGTGTCCTTGGGTTGTGTTTTCCGAAGAATAACACGGACTATTTCGGCGGATCAGACCGAAATTTTTCCTCCTAGTTTCACGTCATCGGTTGATTCCCGAGATTTAATTCCCCGCTGTACGCCAGTACATGCGATGTACCCTGTTAATAATAGGCAAATTGTGTTTACTCAAAAAAAAATAATCTAAACCCAGAATTCCCGCTTGGTGAATTCCTAACGGACATATTACAACAAAACTAAGTGTATTTTCTCCCTTTTTCTCCTTGCGGTTTTTTTTCGACTGCTCCCTTTACCCCTTTTCGCTATTACTTCAGTATTTTTCCCAACTGTTTACCTTTTGACCCTTAAATTTACTCTCCCCGTACGCCTCTCTCGCACCCATGTTCCTGTTTCATCCCTCTCAACAATTTTATCTCCTGTTATTTGCTATGCACTGAAAAAATTAATTATTATTACGATGTCAATACAAGTCATTGTGCTATAACATGTCACCTCAGCATTCTCATTTTCCTACTGCTGATTTCTGTAATGTAACAAAATATCTGTTCCCTTGACTAACTTACATTATCTACAGTAAACATTCCTCTTTCATTAAATATTTAAATGAATGTTATCTTGCTTGTAATTTTTAAAACTTCTTCAAATTGACAAATTATCTGACCAATATTTTCTTTAAAAAAAAAATTAAACCTATCTCTCGTTACTCTTAAAAATTTTGGGGGTTTTACGTTTTATTATTACTTAAACTTTCTGTTATGCCCTCGTAAAAACTTATTATTTCTTCCAAGTCCTTCCCGTTCATTTCCCATTTTCAAAATATCTTCTACAAATTTTAATTTCTGACCAAACTCATAATCATTGTCTATATTAATTTATTTAATTCTCAAAGCTTTATCTTCTTTTGCAATTTCCAATTTAAACATTCTTATAAATTAAACCTTTCCTATTAAATTATTATTATTATTACTCTTTAATTTTATTTAATTACCCCTGGTCTACTTAATAAATTGCTACTGTAAAACATTATATTACTTAACTTAACAAAAATTTTAAAAAATTAATTTATCTCAATTAATCACAACCTTTAACATTAAACAAATATTTTTAATCTTTAATCCGCACATTCCTCAACTTATTATAATCCAGTCTATTCTTAAAATGACAAACAAAAAATTTTATTTCCTTTAACCCTAACATTGGCATTTCAATTAATAATTACACAAACACAAATTATTTTCTTTACAAATATCACTCTAAAAAAAATTTAAAACATTACTCTACAAATTTTCAAAAAATATTAATTTAAACTTAAAATACGTAATTTATTTCTTCTGACATCGCGGTGAGTTCGCCCACTTCTTTACACTAATTTCGTCCCGCGTTGAATTCGCCCACTTCTTGACACCAATTTGTCGTATCCCGGGGTCCTAACTAATTCTGACACCATTTTCCCCGGGATTACGACTTTATCAGGATGGCCCGAATTGATTAATTACATAAAAATATTAACACACGGTGAGGAAAAGAAGGACAGTATTGCGTTGCACTAAAAGTATAAATGCCAGTTTATAAAAACCCAAAATGACTAGAATTTATTACATTATTAAAATTAAGTAACATACAAAAGAAATTACATGGTTACTTACATTTTTTACACTTCTGGTTGTCTTTACACTATAAAGATATACTTGCGCCGAGGCGCCCAGCCTTGACGTCGTCCCATGTCGAGTCAAGAGCCACGAATCTTTTACAAGACGAGGTGAACAGTTTTCACCTGTTTAAATAAACTTCCGTGGTCAAGTCATTGCTCCGATTGGCATCCGTGACGTAAAAAAACCTTAATTGCAATTTCCCGGTTCAATACTATTTCTTTACTTTTAACAACATATTCTTCCTTGTTTCACAACTGTTCTACCAGTCAATCACCTTTGAATTTCAGTCAGCAAAATAGCAAAGTTAATTCTTTTTAGCGTAAACTTCTGCGTCGACACTTTCCTATTTCCTCGTTGTGAACCCAATACTGGCTTATACTACCAAAACCATTTAGAGGGCCCAATTCTTAATTTTTACAATCACAACACTACGTTTAGTATTTTATTAATTTACTGCAGCAGACGTGGCTTGGGCGTAATGATATTACGGATATCGGCTATCTAAGGGTCCTTAAAAATTTGCTGATTGTGACCCTTCGCAACTTCCATGATGTGCAAGTCCTCTCTCCTGTTACCGTATTTTTATAGGTCTTCTTGTATGAAGTTAGTACATTATAGAAAATTTGAACGGACAGACTTTTTTGCTTGTATTTAAAAGTTCAGACTTTATTATTAAACATGGTTATCAAATCTCCTACTGGAAACATTTTATCTTCGTTGGAATGTTGAAGCAATGTAAAGGGGGATATTACGATAAGACGTTTTGCAATTATTGAATATAATGTTAATGAATGACACCAAACATTTGTTATTGGTCTAAAATGTTTACACCAGCATAAGCCGATTTAAATCTTCTGATCTAAGATCTGTTATACCGTATTCTGACTATAAATATCAGGGGCGTAGCTACTTAAGAAGCTAGGGAAGCAGTGCTTCCCCAAGATTGCTGGCAAAAATTAAATTAATGTTTATCGTGCAATAGTCTGTAAATGCAAGACATTTAATTCGTAGATGAAGTACATTCTTTTCATCAAATCATGTGTTCCGTAAATGAGACAACATGAGATGCAGCAGTCTTATTGCACAGTTTGATGCGGCAGCCCAAGTTAGGAAGCTGCTTTTGAACAGCAGTCTTCTGGGCTGTACGGAAATGCAAGCTTTTTAGTTTTCCCGCCACTAAAATTGGTAGATTTGGAAGCGGTTGCAGTGTTGTATTCCACCGCATTAGCGCTGCATGCGTTAGGGTAGGTCCGCATGTGGTGTGGGAAGGTGTGGTGTGGGCGGTTCTGTTTATCATCATGAGTGGCAGCAGTGATTCTTGTGATTGTGTAATTGAAGACGTATCAACAAAGAAATTTAGTCTGCGTTCAATCGAAGTCTTCTAAAAGATCTATTGCCCTAAATGAACATATAAACAAAATGTTTCCTGCTATTGCTCCTACACGATGGCAGTATCATAGTCGTTTAGTAGAAATGATTCATTAAAACAGATCCCATATTGAACAGCTATTTGACGGCATTGTTGAAAATTAGAGTGAATGGGATTCAGAAACCATTGTTTCTGTCCAAGGTCTGCAGACGACTATAAAGGGATTCGATTTCAATTTCTTTTTAGAAATATTTTCCTTAATATTTCCATTTTCTGATTCACTATTCAAAGTACTTCAGACAAAACTAAATTATATTTCTTTCTGTATGCGAAAGCTTGAACACTTTAAACGTCATTTGCAGAAACTTCGTGAGAATTTTGATTCTGTCTGGGGAAAAATGAAAGTATTTTCGTCTGAACAGGATTTGCTCCCAAAAATCTAAAAGAATTTGCATAGATTCAATTCCTGGTGAAGATAAGAAATCTTCATACAAAAGACTTCTTTTACGAAGTCATTGATGTGGTATCTCTGAATATTTCAACCAGGTTTGCAGAGGTCCCCAGACTGAAATTTTTAAGTCTCCTTGACAGTAGGCAGTTTCAGAATTTTCAAACTCAGATTCCAGAATATGCACTAGAATGCTTACAAGAAAATTATGGAATGCATTTTGACATTGATATATTGAGGAGTGAACTTTCTGTTCTTTATTGTGATTCTGATATGGCGAAGGAAACTGTTTATGATCTTCATGAATATATCCGAACCTTCGACTTAAGAGCAGTTTTTCCTCAAACATTCAAACTTTGCAGTCTAATCTTAACAATTCCAGCTACAAGTGCAACGAGTGAAAGGTCTTTCTCTGCGTTAAAAAGGATTAAAAATTACCTGAGAAATTCTCAGACTTAAAAAAGATTAGCGGCACTCGCATTGTTAAACATACAGAAGGCTCTGCTGAATGGATTGAGGAGCAGACATACATTCGAAGATGACGTCATAGAATTATTTATTGGGAGAAACAGGAGAATAGAGCTGATCTTTAAAAATTAAGGTAAGGATTTTAATCTAGCCTTTGCTTTTCCATATGTATGCTATGAGCTTCCCTAATTATTTATAGTACGCTACGCCACTGATAAATATTATTTTAAAACTAAAAATCTAGTCTCGTTTCTTATTCTTAAAATGCCTTGTGTTTGAGATCTATGGTTCTACAGAATAATGTAGTCTACCAGTAATTCTCTCTTTTTAGATCAACACGATGTTTCGAAAAACTGATTTAAATATTCTATAATATGAATTTTAAATAAGTCGAAGGATTGGAACAAAAAGCGAAAAAAATAGGATTATAGAATTTCGTTTACACAATATGTATATATAACATTAAAATCATGTTTACATCTCCGCTATCTTAACTATTCTCTTTAAACATTTAACCGCGACTGTTTGACGTAATCGACTTAGTATAACGGAAATGACACAAGATTGAAATAACAAAAAACATTGTCAATTTAATTATAATGATAAACATCAGTTCGAACAACTAAAGTAAAATATATCGACAACTTGAGGTCATGAAATCACATATTTCTTGACGTTCCACCTGAGATAGTAACGACGCTTGCTAAATGCATACGACCAAGGGAACTCTTTGTTAAAACATTACTCGGCCGAAAGTGTAAATACTTGTAGAGTCAAATTCGTGATGGAATGATAATATTCTAATGCAGGGATATTTTAACCAATTTTAGTAAATCCAGTCAATAGTGAAAGCAAGTGATATTATTGCTTCCTAGTAAATTTCATTTCTGTATTTCATTTCGTATTAAGACTACTTTGTTTCAGGTTGATTTTGTTTATACCCTTTCTCCATGGTTCTTCCTAAGACTAATGTAAAGCTTTCGATGCTTTAAGAATATTGCTTTCAGGCATTGGTCAGTATATAAGTGAGTGAAAATTTATTGCAAGGACAATAGACCCAGAGAACTTTTGTGAAACATCTGTTTTAAAGATAAACGTTTAATTCTAAGTCCTGGGTTGATTAAGATTAACTGTAGGTTAACCCACGTATATCTTTACATTGCGAATAAATATAAACAATACTTTGATCCCTTTTCAAGATAAGTATGCAAAACATGTTTAAAATTATAGTGAAATCGAACATTTGTGTTAGATGCAGAAAATCAAATACATTCCCGCGATTTAAAAAATTTAAGTATATTAAATTTGGAAAGATTTATTATTTCCCCATTTCAACTTAAATATCAGGCACCCTTTAACATGGCTGCCCTACAGTAAGAGTCTGCCACTGCATAGCAATAAGTTTTAAGTGCGTTAAAAAGCATTCGTAAGAATTTTCAGAAAGCTGTTACTGGGAGACATGAAACAGAAGAATTAAACAGCTTTCTGAAAATTTATAAAAAGTAATTTTCCCACGGATGCAAACTTTTAAGAGAAGTAAATCATCATCCAGGCGGTACTAGACTGACTGAGTCTTAATTCTCTCTCATCATGTAATACGAGACTTATAATTTTTCTATAAAACTCATTGATAGACCTAATAAATTACTGACTGTATTCAAAACATTTCTACACCTATTGAGAATGCCATTAGTTAATATAAATACCTCATTATGTTGGATAAACATTCAAATTACCAAGTATGTAATTATTTAGATTTCACCAGACAATCCCCTTAAACCAAATGAGGTTTAAAATCTCTCAATACACTGTCTTAGCCGAGGCAAACCTATCAACATGACAAACTCTTTCTGTTTATATAGAAAACACCAACAACATTATTTATTGCATAAACTGTCAATCACTGACTATTTACGAGAAATCAGTTGATTTTTAAATTGCCATCATATTACGAAAGCATACCGTTGCTGGCGCAAGTGCAAAGTCAAAGCACGATATGCTAAAAATTCCAATTGTTCTTAGAATGAGAACACCTGAACAGACACAGACACGTTTCTAGGAGACTACTTTGCCTCATCGTTTTAACATTATACATTATAAAAGAAAACGATTCAGTGCTCATTCAGGATCTTCTCAGTAAAGGTGAAACATGTTAGAATTAATTTATTATATCTGAATAAATAATAATATTTGAAAATATTGCAATACGCAGAGATTACACCTTCTCATCACAACAGAAATTTCCTATCAATGTACGTCGATCACTACATCACATTGTGTGAAAATATTTGCTCTGAATAATTCGCTGAATCTATCAAAACCTTTTTATCCAGTTCCGCAATTACTCAGTCTAGGGTAATCTTGACTTTAATATTTGATTATAGGTTACGAATAATAGATGTTATTAACCAAATTTAAAGTACAAAGATTTTTATTAAAAACGGCATTTTATTAGAACAATAGGACTGCAAGCGATATGTAAGTAACGGTAGGTATGTCAGCCTCTGTATGTAATTAAATTATTTTCCGACAAAATACATGCAATTAACAATGGGGAGTCAAATCACAATATGCTAAAAAAATCAACAGTTCAAAGAATGAGAACAGCACTTTGCCTCAGCTTTTTTGAGATAATACATTAAAAATGAAACCGATTCTGTGCTTCTTAAGAACTTCTTACCATAGATGAAACGTGTGTCACAATTAAAGGAGACTGTTTGAAAAGCTATGGAAAAAATAGTGTGGAAGTCCACAGTGAGAATGCCTAATGCCCGAGTCACCCAACTCCTACATCATGACCTTCCTATTTAGCTGCCGTAAAGAACACAAATTTAATAACAGGTTGTTATTTATTTCCAGGTTTCGCCAAGTTGCCTGAGAGAACATAATCGGTTAGATGTTATACAGTTGCATGACGACGAGTGGATTCACACAAAACCAGGATATTTAAGTTGAGCATACTGTATATTTATTTTTTATGTATTTCTCATTGCTTCCTAAACAACATTTACGTAAAAAATGGTTGTTTGAGAATAATTGCAGAGCTCTAAAGAACGAAACGTTAAGGAGAAAACAAACAAAGCTGCTTGTTGGATCGCAAAACTGAATATTGCCGGTAGAACGAATCGGAAAGTACTTGCAAAACAACGTTACGTTTACGCAGCACATGAGGATGTTCACCGCGCATGCTAAAATGCAATTTTTAGTGGTGCCAAGCTAAAGCAATGTTCAGTGGTAACAAACATTTGCTGCTTTTTGGTATTCTAAATTCATTCGTTTTCATTCAAGGTTTTTTTTATGTTTCCCGACACATTTTATTTCGTTACTGTTTCTCAAATACCAATTCAATTGTGAGCATTGAATAACAATAATAACTGTGTTTAATATTTTATAGGTCCATGAGAACTTTCCTTGCATTTTAAGTTACATTGAACATAAATGCATACTTGTCATCCTGAATATCATCATGTACCGTATCACAAAAACAGATGCAAAGATGCCATGGTACCACCTCAAGATATAAAAAAAGGTAAAAATCTTGTCAGTATTTCAATTTTGGCCTTCAAACCTTGACTTGCATCTTAACGTTTCTCTTGCTAAACTTATGATGACACACGATATAGTTTTTATAAACATTTATTATAATGTTTGTGGTCAAATACATTTACTTTTGCTCAGTATACACTTCCCTTTTTGCGTATCAAATCAAACGAAAGGAAAGAAAAAATAGACATGTAAGATTTTTGGTTATACATAATAATGCACTTTACTGACAACAATTCTCCATTACCCTTACACCCCTCCTCCAGTATTTCACCATTACTTTATAGCATGGTGGATTTACTATAATAATAATATTATTATTCGTTAAGATAATTGAAAAGTCACATTAAAATATAACAGAGTTTGGAAAGTTCATCTTTCAGGCCTCCTAGCGTGTCACCGTCTAAAAGACAAAGTGTAAATACGTACTAAAAATCGATCTGCATTATCAAAGTAGAGTGTAGGTTAAAAGCACCTTTAACACATGAAATTACATATTTCATAATGTTTCAAATGCACATTACTATTAAAGTAGTATACATACAACAAAGAATTCTTTTCGCATACGTTGCTTAGCTACGATCTCTAACGAGAAATAAATCCTTGTTCGGCCAAAAATGATAAAGTCAAGATTGTAATGAATGTTAAATTTCGTATATAAGTAAATTTTATCTCGAGTTTGTAATTCCAGACAAAGGTAGTAAACTTATATATTAGTATCGTTTTCTAGTGAAATGTATTTATTAATATTAACTTTCATTGTTTGTTTCTGGATCCTTTTGTCTAGTCGTTTTCGGTAAGGTGTCTTCTATAAATGGAAATAAATCTATGGAAGTTATAGGAACGTAGTTTCAAGGGAGGTGTCGACATATTCAAAATATTAAAAAATATACGAAGAAAATGTTCTCACTTAATTGCAGATTTACAAAAGTATCGAAAACGTATCGAGCGAGTTTTCTGAAGTATCGTTCGATGCTGATACCATGCAAGTATCGAGAGTATCGAGGCCCCATCCCTAGTAATTTATTTCTAACAAGGATATAACTTTTCTGAACGAGCACCAATTCTCTCAGTCTGCTCATAGCTCATTCTGCTCCACAATTCCTCACTTGTCTCCATTGCTGTACTACGTTTAGTATTTTCTTAATGTACTGCAGCAGACGTGGCTTGGGCTTAATGATATTAGGGATATAGGCTATCTAAGGGTCCTTAAAAATTTGCGGATTGTGACCCTTCGTAACTTCCATGATGTGCAAGTCCTCTCTCCTGTTACCGTATTGTTTATAGGTCTTCTTGTATACAAAATTTTAACGGACAGACTTTTTTGCTTGTATATACAAGTTCAGACTTTATTATTAAACATGGATATCAAATCTCCTACCGGAAACATTTTATGTTCGTCGGAATGTTCAAGGAATGTAAAGGGGGATATTACGATAAGACGTTTTCCGATTATTGAATATAATCTTAATGAATGGCACCAAACATTTATTATTAGTCTAAAATATTTACACAAGTACAAGCCGATTTAAATTTTCTTATCTAAATATAATGTTATACCGTATTCTGACTATAAATATTATTTTAAAACTCAAAATCTAGTCTCGTTTCTTATTCTTAAAATGCCTTGTGTTTGATATCTATGGTTCTACAGAATAATAGTAGTCTACCAGTAATTCTCTCTTTTTAGATCAACACGATGCTGTTTCGAAAAACTGATTGAAATATTCTACAATATGAATTTTAAATAAGTCGAAAGAATGGAAACAAAAAGCGAAAAAAATAGGATTATAGAATTTCGTTTACACAATAGGTATATATAACATTAACCGCGACTGTCCGACGTAATCGACTTAGTATAACTGAAATGACACAAGATTGAAATAACAAAAAACATTGTCAATTTAATTATAACCGGGAGGCCACTGTAATAATGATAAACATCAGTTCGAACAACTAAAGTAAAATATATCGACAACTTTTGATCATGAAATCACATATTTCTTGACGTTCCACCTCACGTAGTAACGACGCTTGCTAAATGCATACGACCAAGGGAACTCTTTGTTAAAACATTACTCGGCCGAAAGTGTAAATACTTGTAGAGTCAAATTTGTGATGGAATGATAATATTCTAATGCAGGGATATTTTAACCAGTTTTAGTAAATCCAGTCAAAAGTGAAAGCAAGTTTTTTATCGCTTCCTAGTAAATTTCATTTCTGTATTTCATTTCGTATTAAGTCTACTTTGTTTCAGGTTAATTTTGTTTATACCCTTTCTCCATGGTTCTTTCCGAGACAAATGTAAAGCTTCCGATGCTATAAGAACATTGCTTTCAGGAATTGGTGAGTATATAAGTGAGTGAAAATTTATTGCAAGGACAACAGACCCAGAGAACTTTTGTGAAAAATCTGTTTTAAAGATAAGCGTTTAATTCTAAGTCTTGGGTTGAACGCAAATAAGATTAACTGTAGGTTACTTCTCCATTAACCCACGTATTTCTTTATATTGCGAATAGGTGTCAACAATACTTTCATCCCTTTTCAAGGTAAGAAGTATGCAAAACATATGTTTTAAATTATAGTAAAATCGAACATTTGTGTTAGATGCAGAAAATGTATTATATTCCCGTGATATAAAAGATTTAAGTATATTAATTTTGGAAAGATTTAGTATTACCCATATCAACTTAAGTGGCAAGCACCCTTTAACATGACTGCCCTACAGTAAAGAGTCTGCCATTGCATAGATGGCAGTAAATACGTTAAAAAGCATTCGTAAGAATTTGGAGACATGAAACAGAAGAATTAAACAGCTTTCTGAAGATGTATAAAAAGTAATTTTCCCACGGATGAAAGCTTTTAAGAGGAATAAATTTTCATCCAGGTGGTACTGGACTGACTGAGTCTTAATTCTCTCTCATCATGTAATATGACACTTATAATTTTTTTATAAACCTCATTGATAGACCTAATCAATTTCTGACTGTATTCAAAACATTTCTACACCTATTGAGAACGCCATTAATTAATATAAATACTTGCTACTCAGAACTTTGTTAGTTTAAAATTTTACCTCATGATGTTGGATAAACATTGAAATTACCAAGTATGTAATTATTTAGATTTCACCAGACAATCCCCTTAAACCAAATGAGGTTTAAAATCTCTCACTACACTGTCTTAGCCGAGGCAAACCTATCAACATGATAGACTCATTTTGTTTATATAGAAAACACCTACAACATTATATATTGCATAAACTGTGAATCACAGACTACAGAGAAATCAGTTAATTTTTAAATCGCCATCATATTACGAAAGCATACCGTTGCTGCCGCAAGTGCGAAGTCAAAGCACGATATTCTAAAATTCCAATTGTTCGTAGAATGAAATGAAAACACTTGAACAGACCGACACTTTTTCAGGAGACTACTTTGCCTCATCGTTTTAACATTATAAATTATAAAAGAAAACGTTTCTGTGCTCATTCAGGATCTTCTTAGTAAAGATGAAACACGTGTTAGAATTAATTTATTATATCTGAATAAATAATAATATTTGAAAAATTGCAATACTCAGAGATTACACCTCATCACAACAGAATTTTCCTATCAATGTACGTCGTTCACTACATATTATGTGAAAATATTTGCTCTGAATAATTCGCTAAATCTATCAAAACCTTTTTATCCAGTTCCGCAGTTACTCAGTCTAGGGTAAACTTGACTTTAATATATGATTATAGGTTACGAATAATAGATGTTATTAACCAAATTTAAAGTACAACGATTTTTATTAAAAAGGGCATTTTATTAAAACAATAGGACTGCAAGCGATATGTAAGTAACGGTGGGTATGTCAGCCTCTGTATTTAATAAAATTATTTTCCAACAAAATACAAGCATTTAACAATAGGGAGTCAAGGCATAATATGCTAAAAACATCAACAGTTCAAAGAATGAGAACAGCACTTTGCCTCAGCCTTTTTGAGATAATACATTAAAAATGAAACAGATTCTGTGCTTCTTAAGAACTTCTTACCATATATGAAACGTGTGTCCCAATTAATGGAGACTGTTTGAAAAGCTATGGAAAAAATAGTGTGGAAGTCCACAGTGAGAACGCCTAATGCCCCAGTCACCCAACTCCTACGTAATGACCTTCCTATTTAGCTTCCGTAAAGAACAAAAATTTAATAACAGGTTGTTATTTATTTCCAGGTTTCGCAAAGTTGCCTGAGAGAATATAGTCGGTTAGATGTTATATAGTTGCATGAAGACGAGTGGATTGACACAAAACCAGGATATTTAAGTTGAGCATATATATTTATTTTTTATGTATTTCTCTTTCCTTCCTAAACAACATTTAATAAAAATGGTTGTTTGAGAATAATTGCAGAGCTCTGAAGAACGAAACGTTAATTACAGTCAAAATTGATAATTCTGACTCACATAAACATGTGGACGAAAATGGCACAATAATCGTCATCGGAACTCTGGCCATTTGAGGATAAACTGCAACATGATTTTTCCAAAATGTTTTCAGACCTGAAGTTTTAAAATTAGGTTATGTTTTGCTATTGAATCAACGCTTCAGTTCTGTGGCTTATTCTTGCAAACTTTCTGGCAACACACTAATGTCAACAGCACAGGGATGGTTTATTAACATCCACCACATGATATATCGGGTAAGCAGAGGTTAAATTCTTCTGCCAAAAAATCCAAATGTGACAGAATTTGTGCCTTGCGCTCATTCCGATCACATTCCGGGTAAGGCAAAATTTGATTCAGGCGATGAAATTATGATAATATGTTGGATTCAACTCTTTGTTTCCATAACTGCAGTTTTTCAGGAAGGCTCTAAAGACGTCATAAGGCAACATAATGTTGGTGAATTTTGCTTGAAGTTTCAAGTCAAACTATTATAAAATTAACACAAACAAAACACAAAAATATCAGAAAGATAAACCAATACAACTGAAAAAAGTTTCATCAGTAAATGCATCATACAGTTAGTTTTTTCCTCGAGACTTCAGAAATATTTCTACTTCAGGCTTTGACTCTTACAACCGAGCTAGCATGATCCTATTTTTTTCGAGCTTGTATAAAAAAATCTGTACAAATTCTAAATCGTTCTGCGCCCCCCTAAAGACTAAGACAGGAAGGTGATTGCTGGCTGTTACCAGTTTCACCCGGGCCAAGTTCAATTCAAGAACTAGAACTCTGATGTAATCGAATTCTCGGTACGTATGAGACTGTCATAATAAAAAGCACTGAATGTCGCTGCATAAAGTGAGTTCCAATTATGTTGGCTGTCCAGTAGCATTATTTAATCCATCGTATGCATACGTAAGTTTATATATTATGGGCTAATCCGTAGTATTTGTAAGATAGTTTAAAATAGTATTAGTCTACATTGTTCCGAACCCCTAAAAATCCAAAAATTTGCCCAGGATATACTCTAAAGTATTTGGGAATTTTAGTGGATGTCACATGTTAACTGCATTTTTCGATAATTTTATCGATTACATTTCTACACTAGGGTATACAATAAAAATTAGATTGAAAACTATATCACTTGATTCGAAGATAAAATGGTCATGATTTGGTTCCGGCTATGTAATAAAAACACTCTACAGAAGTTGTCTTAATGTGTGACCAGAACTTTCTACCCAGGTTACTCTCGCTTAGGTCTGACAGGTCTGAGTCAACGACAGAATTCGCAAATAGGCAGAAAAAATAAACAAATACATAAATAAAACACAGCCAAAGCAGAAGATTTACGCAATGAAACAGAAGATATAAGCTAACAAGTAAGGCTACACTGAAGGTATACGGCATATACTTGCATATACCCTCGACTTCCCCACTGTCTAAAGGTTAGTGAAATGTGTGTTTTGGTTCAGTTACTGAGCGATTCTTCTTCCCACACGCCACTTCTCGTTGTGATATAGCCTAACACTTCAACTGAAAAGACCAAACAAATATTAGTGACACCAACGAGCGGGCATTATAGATCCGTTAGTACTATGATTTAATTAAATTTTTCTAGTTCCTATAGTTAGTATCGTCTGCGTGATCTAGTGATAGCGTTGTTACCACAGATCCGCAGGTATGGGTTCGATTCCAGTTACCGCCTCGTAACACCAACTGATGAGCTATTTGATAAAGAATCAGTGGCTACGGTCAAGAAAGCCATCAATAAGGATCGTAGAAGTCGGTATGTTCATCACATGCCTCCAATCCTGCCATCTGCCTAGGGTAGATGTCGCAGTGGTCGGATGGCAGGCCTAGTCTTACATGGGATGCAGCGCCATGGAGTCAGGACATAATACTATAGGATGTCTTACTGTGACAACAACAAATCAAACAATCACTTCGAAAAGTTGTAAAAAATCTACTATAGCTATTAAAATTATTATGCTTCAATCCACAGTAATCGAAGTAAAATCCCACGGGGTGGATTTGTAGTACTAAAAAAGTCGAGATAAGAGATTAACGTATGAGGACTCTTTCTTCAAAGAGTTTACGTACACAATGTGCTTAAAACTGATACGTTATCCTAAACCTGATTGAAGTTGTCTGTCAGAATCCTCTAGAGAAATATCTATCAGAATTTCATCCTGAATACCACCCTCCCTCAATTTGTTTGAAAATGACAAGTAAAAAAAAAAAAATAAAAAAAAAAATAAAAAATAAAAAAAAAAAAAAAAAAAAAAAAAAAAAAATATGACTTCCCTGTACAGTATATTCTAGAGGGAAGTGAGAATAACCACATGGCCAGTTCTGGAAAATACGGCATTAAAAACTTACCTTTTTATATTGGATGGTAATTTGTTTTTGATGAGCTACATTTGGAGGGGAGGACTGAGGTAATTGAGTAATCTGCAGGGCAGAATCGGATAGGATAAACTGCATGGGATATTATAGAATGTTATGTAACATCCATCACTCAATCAATGCAATGAGTGCTGCCAGCGACCATTCAAACAATTCCTCTCTTTCAGTACAATTTAATGAATAGTAGGCCTACGATCTAAAGTTACAGACTTAATACATTTACAACGTGTGCGTAAGTTTGTAAACCAGTTATATCCCACAACCAACCGAATAAATATAATGCTTAGGAGTCTGAAGTTTTGGTAAAATAAAACGACCGATTTCAGTATTAACTTCCAATTTGGTGGATGTGTCATGAAATAAGTTATTTTATAAACTAGGCCACCTGCATTTGGCGTTTAAAAAGTTTACTAATTTATATAGGCTTCATTAATAGTCAAATATAGCGATAACAAATGTAACCAAAATGATTATTAAACAATATTTGGCAATGAAAATACATTTTACTTTCAATGTTGTGGATTTTTCATTATATTTTTCGGCTCGTATCCGTGAAATTTCAATTTTCATTTTAGCATAACTTCTACTGTTTGTATCACTTTGTCCATGTGGCAGCCTCTAATGAGGGGAGTTTTTATTAAAAAAAATACACATTTGCAAAGAAGTGTCAACTACATTCCAATACAGAAAGAGTTTCACCAATGAAAAATTATAATCCTCCCGTTCAATGGATTGGGTACAATCGGTGAATTTTTTAAACAACCTGTATAACTTTTAACGCTAATCCTAATTAGTGATCTAATCTTAGAAATGTGACTAAGATAGCACTAATTAAAGAGCTTGTGTGTACACTACTAGTAAGTAGCGCTTACATTATTACGTATTAAAATATGCAGCGTATAACTTTTTTAAAACGAATGCATTTCCAAGTTTCACAAATCCTATACTGAACAAACACCAATTAGGTTCCATCTGTAGGAATTTGCTCCAAGTACTAAAAGAAAGTGCTAATCACATTTATTTGGCAGAACTTAATGAACAATGCACGGCATCAATTGCCCTACGTAGCAAATATGAGCTTAGATAATAAAACCAATCATGTATATCAGAGTACACTAACTTATGATTTATAATTAATTATAATTTTGTAACTTTTTCAAAGCTACCTAATCCCTTTAAACCATATATTATTTTTGGAAATCTGAGAGTTAATTTGTTTATTTTTTTTTTTTTAGGTTTGAGATCGATCAATTATTTACTTTAAATTCGTACTTTAATTTTACTTTAAATTCGTGAAATTTAAGTTGTTCTAGACTTGGATAAAGCTTTTCTACATTATATTCATTCCTTTTTTTCATCTTATCGAATTCTTCTAGTATACGAACAAAAAAGGATTTTTGTGATTTAGAAAAAAAAAGATCCCCTTATACGTATTTTATAACATATTGAACTATTTTTACTAGAACGTTACGTTTCAATACATACCTACAATTGTAGGCTCTTTTTCCTTTAATTTATAACGATTACAGGACGGTGGATAGAATCATCAATGAACACTTCTTGCTCGACGTCTTGTTCCACCGATCAAAGAAATTTATTAGAAAACAAATATGTATTTATATGAACGATTTGAGAGTTTCCTGACCTAAAATATGAAAATATACTGTACAAGTTATATATATATATATATATATATATATATATATATATATATATATACACACACATAAGTTATACACATATATAAGTATATGTGTGTGTAATTTATTTATATCAAATATATACTTAAAGTATACCTACTGGAACGAGTCTGCCGATTATAGCCTTCTATGAATATTAAGAGTAGATTCATTATAAGACCTAATATTAATATCTTAGTAATAATAACTGAAATAACGATAGTCCTCTATAATAAAGATAAATAAACAACACTAATACTTACACAACTAATATTACCGATACTACTACTGGTATTAATAATAATAATAATAATAATAATAATAATAATAATAATAATAATAATAATCTGTTATTTAATAAAAACGGTAAGGACTGGACTTATCGTGCTTAATCAAATGGCAAAAAAATCACTGCTGACACAGTAGGTTTATTGCACCTCTATATGTATATGTATATACATATTCAGTGAAAAACGATCATGATTCAGTGCAACCAAATGTGAGTCCTCGCAAAACGAGCCACAGTCAACATTCTTAGTATTTCCATGATTTTTCATAACTTTCAACACTTCTATCGTACATAAATTATATAATAACAGATTATCGTTATAAATCGCACCATACTGAACAAAAACAGACTGATAAGATAAACAGATAAACAAATATAATTATTCTCTATAGTAGACAAGCTGCTCAGGATGAGAAGTCTGTAGATTATGAAAGATCAAGATAAATAACCAAATTCATACTGCTGTAACTACAATTTAAATGAAATCGTTTATTCTCGAATACATTCACAGTTAGGTTTCATGTTTTTTATGCCATAACGAATTTTACTCTGAAATGAGTTATGGATAATTATTCGTATATTGAATAGTGATTCTTGAAATAATCATATACGAATTTTTGCGCCAATTCACTCAGATAAAGGAAACCTATAGGCCTCTATTTGCTACTTCACAGCTTTTAAGGCTATAAGGGGTAAGGCTGCTGATAACTTAGCTGTACGGCTAATAATCGGAACATCAAGATTGATTTCCTTACGACAAGAACTATATTTTGTTTTTCGGAAAGAAAATATTTTTCGCTATATACCCTAGGCCTATATGAAACATAAGTAAACTGGATGCCAGAAGAATAATAAGAAATAGATGAAGAGAAGTAGGAGCAATAGAGTAGGGAGAAAATGGTGATAACAACGGCAACGAGTCTCTCATGTGGCTTGTTAATTTTCAAGTTGACTTCTTAACCCAAGTTCACCCCATCTAAGAGAAAGTGTTTCAGGAAAGTCTCGAATCCGAGAAAATGGATCAAAATTATAATTTTAATGAATTGTGTGGAAATTGGGACTACGCCGTGGCGCAGTTGGTTGAGGCTTGGTTGAGGCACATCGCTACAAACCGGAAGATCGTGGGTTCAATCCCCGATGAAATCATCGGAATATTTTAATTGGCTTAATCCTTCTAGTGGCACTATGGCCCTGGTTCAACTCAGCCTCTAAAATAAACGAGTACTAGGAGAAATCCTGGGGTAAAGGCGGTCGGTACGTAAGGCTAACAATCCTTCATGTGTCAATGTCTAAAATCTGAGAACCTCAACCTCCTGGAACCCTAAGGGCCTTCACGGCCTGTATAAGGGATCGCTTTACTTTTCTGACTGTATGGCAATTGGCGTTGTCCGTTTCATTTTGTTCACCAGGTTTATTGTTCAAATATTATATGCTACTCTTCAAAGCTCAATAAAGTCAGAGATCCGATCCTGTCAATATAATGACGCCGGTCATAAAATGCCTTTTCTGGATAGACATTCATGTCGGTGGCGATCATCGTTCTATGAAGAAATTATGAAGGATGACTGATTATAAGAATATTTAAGGTAATGGTAAAACAGAGATATTATTGTGAAGAATAAGACGAAGATGAGGCTGATGGAAGCAACGGCGATGAACACCTGTGGGTGCTGCATCGATTGTTTCAGCGTAAGAAATACTCGTAATACTGCTGAAGATTGACGTGATAAACAGTGAAGTGTCCACTTTCCAGATTATTACGTGAGCTATGATACAGGAACAGGGTCGTATTAATATATTGCTGTTTGCTAAATCATTACTTCTTTAGTTTCATAAATTAACCACCCCACTCTATTGTTTCGTGTTCCTCTCCTCTTAACACCATGTTTATATTAAAGCCTGCAGAATAAGATGAAAGACGACGAGAGTTTATGGATAAAGTTCAGTTCTACTGAAGTAAAGTTTCTCCTATGTAAAATGAAAGACGCCTCTTCTTATTCAGTGCAAATGAGTCCTAGAGTAATGTTCCAAAACTAAGTGCAAAACAAAACAGTAACTTTCAAAATAAGTTCCTGAGAAAACTAACAACCCTATACAGATATTCATCTTGCGATGATGTACAGCAGGAAGTTAAACTGAGACTCCCCCGAGGGCCATATGGGTAATATTTGTTTTTTCGTAAGAGCCACACACTACAACTAATTGAAAATTATTGCAGAATGTTTTTATTTTGTAAACTTAGAAACATACAATGTGTTTTAGCGGGTCGTCAAATCCATGAATGCAAAACAATGAAGTAATTTAACAAAAGAAAACGAAAATATATTTTAAACGGTAGCACTTGTATGCAACAGCTACAAACGTATTCTACTAAAATTACAACAGTTTTACATGAACATTCATTTAGGCCTACGAGTATTTTTGACGTCCAGACACTTGACACTCCTTTTTAATGACAATTTTTGCAATGGGTGAAACGTCTGTGCAGTTCCGACTTGGATCAGAGATGACAAGTGCTGATCATCCAGTCTTGACCTCTGATAAGTTTTTGTTGATTTCATGAAGGAAAATAACTGTCCACATACATCGGCAGAACCGAACACTGGCATAATCCTTGAGACAAACTTTTTGTAGTTTCTAAACTTTTCAGGAGTAAATATTTGAGCAATTACGACTGTCTATCTATAATAACATATTATTAAAAGCTAAGGAAACTTACGATCATTTTCTATAAGTGCACGTCATAGAAATTATTTTACACAAGTTCACTGTGTAAGTAATAAAATATATTATGCACTAGTTACTGGTTCAGACATAACACTTCATTCATGTTTGTATGTTTGTGAAAGCCACAGATGTTCATAGTAACCCAGGGCGTTGCGTATCAATGGAGTATTGGAAGATTCATTTCGGCATAGCAGGTATTATGCCATCTTCAGTTGGTAATAGATATTAAAATAATAATGTAAGAGAAAACCTTATAGTATGAAGTATTTAAAGAAACCAAGCAATCTACTAATTATTCATAATTGGCCATTAAAGGTAAACATGAAATTTATAAATTTACAACAAGTGAGGCTCGGGCGACTTGGGTCGCTTAAATCCTAAAAGGGAGAGGTAAAACTAAGATAAATAAATAAAGAACTAGTGAAAGTAATGATTAATTAAGTCACATTGTCTATGAATCAGTTTAGTAATTAAATCAGCATTATTAAGTCACTATTATTAGGTCAGTGAGTGAATTGAAATTTTTTTGCCTTGAAGAGACCTCGAATTTTTTTGTTTCAAATTTGACAATACTCAACGGAGATCACTCGGGACATGTAACCGACAATGCTGTTTAGTTTTCATTACAGTTGAAGTTGAGAATCCTAACTTACATAAATTCGTGAACGAAATTGGCACAATAATGGTCATCGCAACTCTGGCTATTTGAGAATATAATGAAATATGATTTATCCTAAAGTTCCCCAGACCTGAAATTTTAAAATTATCTTTTGCTTTTGAATCACACTTCAATTCTTTGGCTTTTAAAACACTTTACAATTTTTTCGACCTTGTATATAACAATTTTGCTAATTCCAAACCATTCTGCGTCCCCTAAATGTGTTAAACGCCACCTATGGGGGACGCGTCTCCCAGGTTGGGAACTACTGTCCTAGAAGGAGGCCCAGCGTCCTGATGATCAAACATCTGAGAGTTCCTCCATTTCCTGACTGAGCATATTATTATCAGATCCATTAATTTGAACCCTTCCCTTCGGCCCAACAAAATCCAACAAAAGGGAGGTAAGAAAGGCAAAATCAGTCAAGTTAATAACATAGCTAATGACGAACGTAATTTCAGCAATGCTTTAATTTGGCACATAAGGCGTCACGTGTAGGGTTAAGTCCAGGTCGCATATAATGAGGAGAAGTGTTGAGTATAACAGATGCTCTGCTTTTGTTTCTCATCTTCTGGCATGTACGTGACAGAACGATACAAGGCATGGTGAGGAGAATGCTCAGGCATGCCTGCTGTTACTCTCAGCAGTTCGACTCGGAATGTAACAGTGGAGATTTTCTGACATAAAGTGGCCCTTCTGATATAGAGTTTGCACCTAAATTCTCTCCTGAGCACTTCGCGGATCTTCCCAAAGTATCTAGCATTTTTAATATGTCTAGTTCTAACGTTTAATTGCACCCTATTTCTTTTACTGTTGCTTAATAAGAAAATCCTCCAGTTTGTAAGTGCCGATATAAAAAAAAAATCTCTGGGTATGCTGCTCTTACATATTTCATACCGCCCACGCTAATTAATTAAAAATTAAGAGCTAATAATTAAAACATTATATTTAAAACGAACAGCTAAAAATCCAACTTTGGAGTGCATTCCACAAGTAGATAGGAAAAACTACCTCAGATTCGAGTTTCTTGGCCCTTCATAGTGAGTTCCGGATCAATGTTTGCCGATTTAGACCTACATTCGTTATCTAACCGTGGGTGAGTCGGTAGCGCGCCTGCCTTATACTCCGACGGCCAGGGTTCGATTCCCGCCCGGGTTAGGGATATTTCAGTAGTGAAAAATAATTTTCTCGGGTTCAGGACTGGATGTGTGTGTGTGTCCTTAGGTTTAAGTAGGTGGGAGACTGGCGCATACCGGTAACAAATCCGGCGAGAATATCCCCTTACGGGTAGAGGTGTACAAATCTCGATTTTAGCTTGCCCATACCCGCTTGAACGCCAGGCAAGCAAGTTGCCAGCGTCACAGCTAGCAAGCAGGCAGATTTCTTTAGGCTTGCATGGGTCAGGTTAAACCCAACTTATGCAAACCAGAATAAGCTTGCGACATTCCTATCAGCTAAACAACTGTAGTTGCTAAGTGTAGGTAATACTTTCTTGCTTTTCTACATGCTGGTAGAAGAAATTCATCGTGCAGATAAATAAAAGGTGGATGAAGTATTAAAAATCGTTTTAGCGTCTTAACACATTTATTATTTTTATTATTAGGTAGATTTCGAAGAAAAATCTACCTATTGCAATCGATACCATGTCATGACTTTCGAAAAATTCTTTCATATCTTTATGTTTCATGCCTCCCTAAGTACGAAACCACCGCCTGTTAAAAATAAATGTGATATATATATCAGGGGTGCCCACCCCCCTCAAGCTTCATGACTCACCCCCCCCCCAACTTCATTGCTCACCCCCACAAACTTCTTTGCTCACCCCCAACCTGATTGGCTATCGACAAGGGCACCCATATGATATTTTCTGGGGTGGGGGGTTATTTTTTTTATTTTATTTATTTTTTGTTGCTTTAACTTCTTGGGCCACTTTGTAACAATATATTAATAATTATAAAAATATAATAAGTGCAACAAAATAAGTAGCCATAAAATAATTGTGGGGAGGGTAGAAAGTGCCGGGGGGGTTTGAAATACCCCCCAAAAAGGGGGTCGGGGGTCCATCCCCAGAAAATTTTAAAATATTGAACCAATGAAAATCACATTTTACGCTATTTTAGCACAGAAAAACTAGTTAGGAAATTTGTTTACCATACTCTAAGACGTGCCAATGTAAACAAGAAAATGTTACCTAAGTCGGGTGTCCACCCCGGGAAATTTTTAAATATTGAACGAAAATCACATTTTAGTCTATTTTAGCACTGAAAAACTAGTTAGCAAATTTGTTTACTGTACTCTAATACATGGCAATGTAAATAAGATATTGTTACTTAAGTTATAATATTTATTACTATTTATAAGAAAAGTTGAATAACACATGGAACAGTGGATATAATAAGCCTACTCATTATGTTATGAAAAGAAAATAACTGCTATATCATATTTGACACACCAACAAATCTTGTTTAAATAAATAAATATTTTTTTAAATACAAATATAGAATTTTAGGTTTTAACTTTTGGGGGTCCAAATCCCATGGACCCCCCTTTCCTAATCCACTGTTAGAAGAAACCTTTTGAAGTTATAAAATTTGACCGTTTTTATTTTTAACATATAAAACGCTAATTTTGCAACAATTTTCAACCCCCCCCCCAGAAAATTCATAAAACGATAATATTTTGCCCCCCCCCAGAAATTTCAATGACGCAGTCTGAGTCTTAACCCCCCCCTGTGGGCACCCCTGTATATATATATGTGTATATATATATTTATATATACATACATGTATATATATATAAATATATATATGTATATATATTTATATATACATACATGTATATATATATATATATATATATATATATATATATATATATATATATATGTATATATTTATATATACATACATGTATATATATAAGCTTATATATCTTTACACGCTAGCGGCCGTAATTTTGAAGATATTTGAACCAAATTTTATTATGTTATTTCTAGGCCCAATAGTTCGGACAAATTCGTTAAAATAGCAAAATTGGAGCAAGGGGTGGTCGGGGGAGGGTGTTGAAATTTTAAAACATTTGATGTTTTCTCGAAAATGTTTGAAAATTTTTCCCATGCCGGACCAGTACCTTTGTTCATTGATAATTCAAACTCTCCACATTTTAGTTTCTCCTCGACTTCCTTCACGGTAAAATTCTCCATTCTCCTTTTGCTTGCACTCAAAACACATCTGAAGTTCCTCAACTACGTAACTGCACGACTTACCAGTGCACTGATATACCCAGTTTCATATTCTTTCCGCCAGGCCTTGCAGTTTCCTTAGGCCCTGCGAAACCCACTAGGTTATGAAGAGCTTGTGACTCATAGAGACAGTATTTCTTATCATCGTTGTAATCTGGCTTGCTCTCTTGTCAAGCAAGTTAAAAGCTGTGGCTGGTTGCAGAATATCAAAGGGGGGCAAGCAATATGTACACCTCTGCTTACGGGTCGCTCGCGAACCTGAGAAATACCTTCATTATCGCTCTTCCGTCTATGTTGAAAATTTCAGATGTCTGCGTGCCTTGACATTATAAAAAAACAAAATTTAGCCGGCCATAGGCCAATTTTCCTGAACTATTTTTCTTGTTTAAAGTTTTGTTTTCCTTGTTTTTAATTTTTCCTTATTACACACAAACACTCTTGCCCGAGGCGGGACTCGAACCCACAGCCTCCATCACCACGGATCTAAGGCCTTATGTACTACGGCTAAGGAGACCGACAGAATCGAAGCGATCTGTAATTCAATGCGGTATATTGAAAAAATCGTGATGCATTATTTCCAAGTTCTGACCAAAAAAAAAAAAAAAAAGACAAAACACTTGCAATTGATTTGATAAATGAAATGTATTACTGAAAACTGATGCTTCGAAAGCGCTAAAAATTCACATTTTCTGCTAGTTTTTCAATCATAACTCGCGAATTAAAAATCCGGCTTCTAGGTGCATTCGGCCACCCTTCAGCCCATCTATGTTTACCATTTCAGAACTCTGCATGCAGTATATTTTTCTGGGCATCGCGCACAGACAGACAGACTTAAAGACAAGAATTTTCTCTTATCATTATAGACTAGCATGCGCCCTTCGCCTCGGATTACTTGCTCTACTCCTAGATGTTTTATTTAATGACAGAAACACATAAAAATAATCAAAATATTATATGTACTAACACTGAAATAGTATTTAAATAAATTGCATGAATTACACAATTTTATTTTTAATTATATTGTTAGACGTAGTAAATAAATAACTAAAATTACTAAAACTAATCATGTACTGACATATGAGCATACAGATTAAAAATGGAACGATTAAAACGAATAAAAAAATCATCAACGATTAAAATTGAAATTAATTAAAATGAATTAAAACAACTGATGATTAAAAATCTAAAAATTCGGCTTCGAAGCGCATTTCATGGGAAAATAAGGACTTCCGATTCGAGTTTCCTAACCCCATAGTGAGCTTCGTCCAAATCTTTCAATGTTTTCCCAACAAGGTTTGCATTCATGATTCCCCCTTCTATCCATCTATGTTTTAAAAAAAGATTTCTGCGTGGCGTAATGTTATAAACAAATGAATCAAACAAAGAGGCTACCGACAAATTGATGTGTTATGTTCCAAAAAATTAATTTCAGTGATGCTATTTCTTTCCCAGTTGCTAATATAGCAGAACAAGGCCACCTGCAAATAATTTACAATTGAAATACATTAGTGAAAACTGGTAATTCGATAGAGAAAAAATTCACGTTTTCATAATTTTTTTTCACATAACTCGCGAACGAAAGCGAAAATTAAAATTCCGGATTTGAGATCCATCTATATTAAAATTTTCAAACCTCTGCGTGCCCTAGAATTGGCTGTGTACCATGCTCAGACAGACAAACACTTCCTCTTATTACATTATATGTATATGGATTTTACCACCGTGATCAGTGGCGGCTCCTAGGGGGGTCGGGTCGTGCCCTGGCTCACCCTAGCTTTATACAAAAATGATGATGAAAGATTAGAGAATTAAATTAAAATAAAAACTGAAAATAATTTCAAGACCATCCCTCTGTAGGAAAATTCATGGCCACTATCTTTTGGAATTGTGATAGAGGTGCTTGAAGATTGAAACAGCGTATTAATTAATGCAGTGAGAAAGCGAATATGCAAGCACAAGAAAAACTGGTACCGACAAGGAATACGCATGCTTTCTCCACGCTGGCGTTAAGCTGTACAAACTCATGGAGATCATATATTTAAAAACGTGCTTAGAAGAAACATAGTTTTATATTGCGAAAAAATCAACCAAATTGAACAAGTATTTTCCGAGAAAAAAGTGGGGCATCATTTTCTGAACGACCATCGTACCTCCATATCTGGATTTCATTAGCAGAAGGCAGAATTGAGGGTATGTGGTCACCAAGCCAATGTCCACGCCATTAATGATGGTTTGAATCCGAGCTGGTATTTAATTATTCAAGTAGCTTTTCAGTTTTCCTCAAGAGACTGAGTGCACCCCGTTATAACACTTCCTACATAGAGAAATTCGGGGTCCTGGAAGTTTAGATCTGTAGTCAGCAAAGTAACCGTTGATTTAAATAAAATAATAATAATACCATAATAATAATAATAATAACAATAATAATAGCCTAAAGGCAAGGGAAGTGTATTTAAAGCTGGCAGTTTAGTGAGCCCCGTTCCAAGCTAACTTCCCTTTGAAAACCCCGAGGAAGTACCGAGAATCGAACTGGGGATTTTAGATGTGTATGCAACAAAACTAACAATGGGATTATTAACACAATATAAATAATAACAATACTGTCACTATTAGTTGTGGAACGGAAATCTTGTTGTTTAGAGATATTAGTGTAATATATTCACTTTAATCTTAATATTTATTGCAATACAGAATGTAGTCCTACTGACTTATTCTTGAAACGTGGTTACAATTTCTGGGGTTTAGCATATTTTTAGCATATGACCGCCGGCGAGGTCTTATGGTTAGCGTCGCTGACTACAGATCCGTTGGACCGGGTTCGATCCTCGGTACCTCCTCGGATTTTTCTGGGGTAGGGAGGTCTGGCAGGGGTGCACTCAGCCTCGTGATTAAAATTGAGGAGCTACTAGATAGAAAAGTAGCGGCTCCGGTCATGAAAACCACCATTAACGACCGTGGGTGTCGGTATGCTGACCACATGCCCCCAATCCTGCCATCTGCCTGTGGTAAATGACGCAGCGGTCGGGTGGTAGGCCAAGTCCCTCCAGAGATGTAGTGCCACGAAGTTTAGTTAAGGTTAGCATATTCCGATATTCCTTGTGTGTCGTCAAGATTTACCATTTGCTGGAAATGTTTGGTTTTTTCTGGGAGACTGCAAAGTTTGTAATATGTGGTACTAGTGGTATCGCGAAGACACAGGTCGCTGGATTATCATCATTGTAGTGCAGACGAGATAGCAATCTCACACTAATTGAATGTATCGAGTGGAAATTAATTACATCAGTCTGAGGGGAACTTGAAGCACATTGTTACAATTCTGTGCCTAGAGTACTCGTGAGATTGCATTGCAGTTTGCAAATTATAATAATTTTACTTGCATTTTTACAAATACTGTAATAAGTCAGTATGACGTATGGGATTGTTATGTCGTAAAATTATTCTACCCAGGGGTTTCCAACTTCAAGAGGTCCAAGGCTCAATATTATGTCCAGGAGTTGACTGCGGGCCACAAAATTTCTGGGAATAAATTGGACAAAACTAATGAACTGAAAATGAAGTAAAATTTATACATACCTTTGCTATTGTTATGACCATTTTTAAATAAGCCTTGCAGTAATCATGTTTTCTTATATCATTTATTAGTTATTTCACATAAAAATTCCGTTAACTTGACAACATTTATAAAATTAGTAAAAAAAAATTACATTTTACATTAAAACTAGACACTTATAATTTGTTTCACCAAAACTGAAACAAAGAAAAATGCAAAGTACAAATTAAAAATTCTCCTAAATCAGTTTTCAGTGTTAATTGTGAAAACTGATGCCGATATGCAGCATTTACCAGAGCTGGAATGCCCACTGCAAATTCGGAAGGTGAAGTGAGAAGCGGTGAAGAATCTGTGGTCGGTTTCTGTAACGGTTTTTAATTAAGTTCATTGTGGGGGAGGTGAACTTTTTACATGTGTAATTTCGGTCAAGCAATGATGTGATTTTTCCCCAAAACTAAAAGAAGTTTGTAACGTATTCATTTGAAAGGAGTTTCGAAAACTCGAGTCTCTTTTTGGCTTCTCTGAAAGATCTCCATCTTTGATTTCTTTCTCCAGAAAGCTCCGTTATTTCAGGAGCAATATCATATTATAAAACATTTCAATACAAAATATATTAAATTAATATAACTTCTTTTTTAAAACTGACCTCGTGGGCTTTGTGAGCCGCGAATTAGAAACCCCATCCTATACAATTTAAATGTACCATATACCATGCAAAACAGAATACATCTATATTAATACAATTGAATTTCTAAAATGTATGACGGAGCATCACTTGAGAACGGCTCGACCGATTTGGCTGATTTTTGTTTTGTTGTGTTCGTAATTGTCAGGACAAGGTTTGTATGAAAGAAATTTTTGGGAAAATCCACGGGAAAAGTCGGAAATGTGAAATGAGGCAGAGTTAGAAAGTTCTGCTGTCAATTGTTTACATAACGAAAGTATTGTTTACGGTGTTCACATAGGGCTTTGGAAACTATATTATTATACTGGGCTTTAACAAATTCCTATACTTACGATGTAATTAATACATTTGTGAAAATAATTCTTGAAAATAAAGCAGCCACACAACTTTCTCTACCCTCGACATGGAAAATATCATTTTCTCACTCTCACATTTTGATGTAGAATAAGCGGTCATATTGCAGGGACAACTTAAGTGTGTGCCAGTGAGTATGCTATATCGGAAGTCGGTAACAAATCCTATCCACTGATACGTCACTCGTAGCTGTAGGCTTTGTATTAGTTGAGAAATAGGCCTAGGGATGTTTATCAGAGGCCCTAAGCATCTAAAAGAAGACAAAATGGGATGGAACATTATCAGTCCTACGCGCGCAGTATATTATGTCCCAGGTTTTTAGGAAGGAAAATATGAAAGTGATATTGAATTTCGTTTTTACTTCAGCCCCGAAACGGTTGTATGGTAAGACGAGAGTGAGAAATACAATTTTCTGTCAAGACAATACAATCTTCTGTAATCGGAATTTCTTTTTCTTCTTATTTGCACTCCTCCCAGGCATGGTGTGTAGAAGCAATGGAATGTAGAAGCAATGGAATGCAACATTCGACATCCTATGAGAGCCATAAAAAGCTATATCTAGCGCTTTCTGAGGGAATAGTCTGAGTGCTATATGTCGTTCTTCCTCATTTCGAATTCTACATACATATTATATAAGGACCTAGAGTTTGAACATCGAAAGTCCTCCATAAGTTAATTTCATATTACAAAATACTAAACCCGGGTGACGCCGGGCCTTTTAAGCTAGTACTTATATAAGAAAATCATTCATGACTCCTTTTTCATGTTTCCGATATTTCATCGTTCTGCATTCTATCAGCACTTTTATCTAATATCTCATCACTCTGCACTTCACTACTACTTTTATTCGCCTTCTTAGTCCATTTTATTCAGCTCGATTTTTAGAAAGATTGCTCATGAAAAGTTACCAAGGAAGTATAAGAATATGTGGAATTTCAACCAATCGCAGTATTTACCGTCGTAATTTTATATAATTTTATAGTTTTATTTCCATTACTTTCATTTTATCGCACCTGTACACTTGTTTCTTTTATGTTTGTTTTTTATGGAATTTCACAAGGACTGAACACTGAAATATCTTCATACCTGTAGCTTCTTTGGTAAAAAAACAATCAATTAACACGGCGCTGTGGTGTATATAAGCTGCATATGAGCAAACGAGATATGAAAGTAAGTATTTTTATACAGTATGTGTCGTGAAGAAGAATTTTAAATCTCGCATAATAATAAAATCAGGTAAACTGATGTAACAAAGTGCCAAAATGCTTTTGTTTAATCAGTGATAATTGCAATTACCGTATGATATGCAGAAAATCAGTTATTTCTTTAATAGATTTCCGAGTTAAGCTCCAGATTCATTAAGCAGGGTTTAAGGAAGATCAAAGGTCTAGTTTGTAAGCATATGTGAAGGAATATGCGGGTAGTGTTATTTGTCAAATACCTGTATTGCAACTTCCAAAACCGTATATGAACACTGTACACTGTACCGTATATGAACACTGTACAGTTGAACTGTACCATTCTTGCACTTAATAAATACAATGTAATAACACTGTATTATTGGTTATACCAAGGAGGATAAACTAAAAAATAAAACAGTTTGTGAAAAGTAGCACCAAGCGAAAATATCGCCGATATCGATAAATTATAATATATCGATCCTCTCGCCATAGGTTATCTTGGTTCCAATGACACAATAGCGACGATTTTTATTGTTTTCGTGGTTTTAATTATTTATTATCGCTAAATAGTCACTTTTAAAAAATAAATTAACGAGTAACAATAAAACCAGGACCTCTCGTTATAATACTTATGATAATTTATTCAATTCAATTAGCCACAGTTGAAATAAGTTAAACATAAGGAATGGATTCTTTTCTATAAGGTATACATTCTGTATTTATCCCATTAGTATTTCTTTCAGGTTTCTTTCGAATGTTTATGTTTTGTTTTGTACTGGCCTGAACAAACGTAAGATATTTCTGGAGTCTAGTAGTTGCTCTGTTTGCAATAATCAGTTCAAATTTTACGACGAAATTGGTTTCTGGATACACATTTTAAAGAACGATACTTGTTTATTATCCTTCCAAGTAAGAGTTGAACTGTTACTAAACATAGCAATTGCGCAACACATCCCGTTGGAGAGAGCTATGTAAATAAAAGGACACAACTAGAAAAAAAGAATGGATATGCATACAGCAATTTGAATGCATTTTGCATCAGGCGTTACGTCATCGTTAGCCACCCCCATTTCGCCCATCTTCGAGCGAGGCCATCTCTCTACTCTACCATCTTGGGTCAAGTGTTTGTGGAATTGTGGATAGTGTGACTGCCAGTCGAGTCACGCCACGAACATGGGTGTGTACGTCTGACAGAAGTAAAGAAATATTAGGAAAATAGTAAATATTAACCTCAGTAAATATTAACCTCAGAAAATCGCCCCTGTGCAGCACAATTTAAAAAAATCCCTTTAGGCAAGCCTACAGGCTGAGGTAGATTTCAAAGTGCTTTTGGTTTAATTTACTGTCGCTGCGTAGCAATCTTCTTCTTTAGCCTTAGCATGACAAACCCACAATAATAATTGCAAAAAAGAGGAAAGAGCACTTTTCAAAATTCAAATCTCGCCTTAAATGAGAGCTATCGAGAAACTAGTTATTGATTTGTGGAGTACTCATCAAGAGCTTTTCAATGATACCCCACAAGACGTGGTTTCAAAAATTTCGAATTTCCATCCCCCCTACCCCCACCCCCACTCGTACCCCCAAAACCCCCGAATCGTTGGTGTCACTGTGAACTCCATAGGGAGTACTCTAATTTATTCAAACAAAGTTTCCCTCTATACTTCATAGGGGCAGAGATAAAAATGTTATAAAATTTCAACCCCTTCTCCCGACCACCCCCTTGGGCCAGTTTTGCTCATTAACGAACTTGTTCGAACTATTGGGCCTAGGGAATAACATATTAAAATTTGGTTCAAATATCTTCAAAATTACGGCCGCTAGCGTGTAAAGATATATATATATATAATTACAATTTACAATTTACAATTTATTACTCCAAAGTACACGAAAAATATATACAAAAGTTGATACACCCCCCGAAGAAGCAGAGCTTGTGTTCGGGGGTGGTTATATCACAATTTCTTTTTTTGAACGGGCGGTGGTTTCGTACTTAGGGGAGCATGAAACGTAAAGATATGAAAGAATTTTTCGAAAATCATGACATGGTATCCATTGCAATAGGTAGATTTTTCTTCGAAATCTACCTAAAAGTGTTAGATATCTTATTTTCAGGTTATTCAACGTGTGTATTGTATTTTAATCTTAGAGTATAGGCTAATTTCATTGGCCTGTAAAGATAACGATGACATAAAATAGACTATCTTAATACCTTCTTCCTTTGATAAAAGCCAGGTAGGAAAACTAGTGTTGTATGGCCATTTTAACTAACTGAGTGGAAGTAGTCAATCTTCTTTCCGTATGCGCACAAGATGTAATGTGATATGGTCACAAATGAATAATATTAAGGTTTAAAAACCTTGAAAGTCAAAGGCTGTATAGATGCTTCATGTGAAATTATAAAGATTACTGGCTATTAAATCCTCACTTAATCCTTTACAGTTTGATACCACCATTACAACGAACGAATCTATTTGGATAAAATGTTATTACAATAATATTAAAATTATTATTGGATCAGTATATTTTCCTCCAAATTCAAACACTGAATCATTTAGTGAATTTTTTGAACAAATGGAACAAAATTTTGCAACATGTAATTCTCATATCATTCTCACAGGCGATTTCAATTTGCCAGAAATATCCAGTAATATGTATGACCTCAGCAAAGGCAGCAGTAAAGCAAAACGTCTGAATAACATGTTAAAGTTTTTAAATATGCAATCCATTAACACTGTGAGAAATAACAGTAATAGAACACTGGACTTAGTTTTGACAAATATCTCAGAACTTAAAGTAGAGGAAGAAAGTAATTCTCTGGTACCAATAGACCTATACCACCCTGCTTTAAATATAACATATAAAATACAGAAAGAAGTAAAAAAGAACATCGTAGGTAAGTGTAGTTACAATTTTTGCATGCCGACTTTAATAAACTTTATAATCTTATAAGAGACTGTACATGGAACAATTTAACTGATTATAAAGATGTTAATTCTTCTGTAACTACTTTTTATGACACAATTTACTCAATACTAGATAAATGTGTACCGAAAAGAAGACAATGTCGACACAGGTATCCAGTATGGTTCACAAAAGAGATCATAGGAAATATTAAACGTAAAGAAAAATATCATAAAAATAAACATTTATCAGAATATAATATGTCAGTATTCAAAAACATTAGAGCAAGTTTGAAGAAACAAATTAAAACAGCCTACATAAGTCATCTTCAAGAAATTGAAAAAAATTTAATGCACGATGTAAATAACTTTTGGAATTTTATTAAAAGCAAATGGAAACAACTCAAGTCTCAAATGGAGATGGAATATAATGGGCAAATATTAAAAACTCCACATGAAAATTGCTAATGGCTACGCTAATTATTTTAAATCTGTTTATACAAGGGATCAATCAAAATACGATTATGAAACCGATAACAGTATAAACATACTAGATTCCTTCAACATATCTGTAATAGAGACAAAAGAAGTTGAATTAGCAATTAAAAAATTAAAATCTAAACGTTCTGCTGGACCGGATAATATACCAACATATATTTTCAAAGGATGTGGTGAACTCTTAGTGTATCCACTAACTATAATTTTTAACCAAATAATTAAACAAGGAGTTTTTCCGGATGTTTGGAAAATGACAAAAATAGTCCCCATACATAAATCGGGGAGTTCGAAAATGGTACAAAATTATAGACCCATTGCTATTCTATCTACACCAGCTAAAATTCTGGAAAGTATTTTTTTACACACACATTTTCAATCATATTAAGTTAGCGATTTCTCCACTTCAACATGGCTTCATGCCTAAAAGATCAACTGTTACAAACTTATGGAACTTCACTGAATACGTATCATTGGAATTAGACCAACATAAACAGGTTGACGTAATATATACAGATTTTCAAAAGGCATTTGATAAAGTTGATAATGACTTCTTACTTAACAAATTAGCTCAACTTTCTTTTTCCACTCACTTTATGAAAATTATGTGCTCATACTTAAGAAATAGAACACAGGTAGTGAGTTATCAAAATCACTTATCTGATCAGTTTGTGGTTAATTCTGGAATTCCTCAAGGATCAAACTTAGGCCCTTTATTGTTTCTATGTTTCATAAATGATTTACCGAACGTGGTGAACAACTCCAATATTTTATTATTTGCTGATGACATTAAAATATATAAATCTATTGCTTCAGTCTCAGATTGTTTTCAACTCCAAAACGACTTAAATAAATTATATACATGGAGTAATAAATATAAACTTCCATTTAACATTAAGAAATGTGTTAAAATGACATTCAATAGATGTAAAAAGACTATATCATATGCCTATAATATAAATAATGTTAAACTTGATGAAGTAATGGAAACTAGAGATTTAGGGATAACATTTACCAAGGATCTCAGGTTTAACAGCCACATTGAAACAATAGTTTTAAAAGCGTTAAGAAATCTAGGTTTTATCATAAGGAATTCATGCACATTTAGCGAAAATACATTAATCAGACTTTATAATTCATTGGTCAGACAAAACCTCGAATATGGTACAGTCATATGGAATCCAATGACTATTAAACTTTCTGATTCAATAGAAAAAATACAATCGAAGTTTTACAAATTTTTGATATTCAGAAGTACTGGCCATTATCCAACATATTTGAATTATCAAACGCTTTTAGAACTATATGATATTAAAAGTTTAAAATTTAGAAGAAATAGTCAAGGTTTAATATTTCTTCACAAATTATTGCATTCAAAAATTGATGATAATAATATTGTTAAGAAGATTTATTTTTACGTGCCATGTAAACTAAGTAGACACAGGAAGCTATCTTTTACCCCCAGGGTAAATACTGATATTCATAAAAATTCACCTTTAAATAAAGTAACCACTTTGTATAATAAAATTCACTTTTTAAATTTTGATATACTTAGCATGTCCGAAAATGAATTAAAAAAAGCTTTAGTTGAAGTTGATTTAATACTGAATTAAAATCACTAAACGTAGTTACAATCAATTGTAGTTAGTGTATTGGTTTAATGTATCATGCCAAACATTCTCCTCACTCTTTCTTTCTTTCTTATCTTAATTCTCAAAGGCATTATGTACAGTGATTATAACCTGGCAACTGCTGGAACCCAGAAGTAGCTAGGAATTTCTTTTTCTGCTTGTAATGTTTTTTTGTGTACTTTTTACTTTTATCTTTTGTGTACTCTTATCTTTAGTATCTTATGTTTTAATTATTTTGTATGTATGCATTGTATTTTTGGCATGGACATTGTAATTGGGTTTTATACCTGTAATGTTCGTTATTATTAAATTAATTAATTAATTTATTTATTTATTAATGAACAATAAGAATGATATTCGATTAGTAAGAAACATATCCTGAAGATAGTAGTTTTGAATGAACTATATGATTATATACTAGCATATTCAGTACTTGTATTAGTTGTATGTAATACAATATAGGCTCTATTATTTACTAGATATCTTCCTTGTAAACGTTCGAGAAATAAACTTTACATTGTCCGGTGCTTTCTGCCAAATTCAGGTAGCTTAGTAAGGCTTCAGTTTACACGGAAAGGTGTCTGCTATAATATTGATGGAAAGTGGTTCATTTATGCACGTTTCCTGTTAGTAATTCGAAGAACAAGCTGCTTTCAACGTGTTAACGTGTATTGACATAATAATTGGAACCAATTTCCATCTCCTGGATTAAACTTCAGAGAGTGAGTGAGAGGGAATGAGGAGGAAAGGGAGAGACCAAGCTGTGACACATAACAGGAGATGAGTTGGCAAAGATCATCATCAAAATTGTGCTACAAATTTCGTAACTTTTTATTTAATATTATATTCTCCGAACATTCTGCTTGTTTATGAATTGAGAGAAAACATGAAATGCTAGATTTTTCTATAGAAGTCTGAAAAACAAATTGTCCAGGGCACACATTCTCTGCTGAACGTCCATTAAAGTAAAGTGTTCCATATACAGGTCATGAGGGCCGTAAAGGTTACAGGAGGTTGAGGCTCCCAGATTTTACACATTCGGGCCGTGAAGGTAGTAAGGTTGTCAGCCTTGCGCACCGGCCGCCTTTACTCCCAGGATTGCTCCTGGTACTCATTTCTGTTAGAAGCTGAGTCGACCACAGGGCCTTAGTCTAACCAGAAGGATTAGGCCAATTGTAAAATCCCAACGATCTCATCGGAGATCGAACCCGCGATATAATGGTTTGTAGCGCAACTACTATGTTAGGGCGTATTCCGAACGTCTGATAGTGGTATTAATTATTATTTTACTATCTGTTTACCCGTCCTTCATAGGGTGAAAAAATACGTTGCATGATTCTTAGATGCCAAATACGTAGATAACTGACAAGTCACAGGAACTAGCTCATCCTGCGATTAGTTTAAGAACTAACCCACCCTGAATGATAGGAGGCCCTTGGCCCTAAGGGATCAGTTGGGCTTGTTATTGTTATTATTAGGCTATTTGCGATGTATTAACAGCTACGTAATGGAATCTGAATCTTGTTGAGACAATAACAATTCAATCGATAATTTGTGTCGATATATATTATGATGGCTGATATCGATTTAGATTTTTTTTAAATATATATTTTGACCGATCAGTAAACACTATACAGGCCATTGTTAAACTCCATAGCATCACATAATAATAACCTGTTGAGGTACGCCTTAGTCAGCTCCTCTAGCTAAAACACAAATTGATAACAAAAGTTACGTTAGTGAACATACTGTTTTCTGATATTTAACAGTTAAGATAGTAGGCTTATTTACATAGGATTATCACTTTCTTCTAGTTAACTTAGTACATCTTGGGGAAGTTTTCTTTTCAGTCTTGATCTGTTCAATGACTTTTGTCCAATGTTATAAACAGATGCACCAGGAACATGTAAGTTATAAGTTTACTGTAAAATGATTTTGAGAGGGTTTGAATGTATTCTTGAATCGGGAGGATTCCAAGTTCATTATGTAGTTGACTATTTCTTACGTACCAAGGCGCATTTGTAGCTTTACGAAGAAATTTATTTTGCACAACTTGTAATCGGTGAATATGCGTCTTGCTAGCTGCACCCCATATTGGTGCTGCATATGTGATGACAGGTCTTACAAGAGATGTGTACAGTAGCATAGAGCATTCCAATCCAAGTGATGTGCGTCTATTTACTAAGGGATAAAGTTTTATAATTCGAGAAGTAGCAAGTGCCACAATACGAGTTATATGTGTGTTCCATGTCAGTTTTGTGTCCAGTAGTACTCCCAGATACTTAACTGGAGATTGAGGTGGTAACCATGGAATATGTTCATTCAGAAGATAGAATAGAGCAGGATCTTGATAATATCTTAAAGAGAATATCTATGCTTCTGTTTTGTTGACATTTAGCGATATGCGCCACATTGTGAACCATTGCGTCATTAAAGATAGTGATGTCTGAAGAGAACTGATAGCAGTATTTATATCAGAATGTGAACAGAAGAGAACTGTATCGTCTGCGTACATTGCTGTACACGTAGATTCTAATATTGGAAGATCGTACATAAAGATGTTAAATAGTAAAGGAGCTAATATTGACCCTTGTGGTACTCCAGCAGTTATTGGCCGGAGAGTTGATTTGAAACCATCAATACGTACCAGAAATTGGCGCTCTGTTAGAAAACTTTTGACAGTATGTATAAGGTAATCTGGTAGGCCAATTCTATATAATTTTAGCAGCAATCCTTCGTGCCAAACCCTGTCGAAGGCTTGAGCAATATCTAGAAAAATTGCAGCAGTATGTTCTCTTCTATCAAAACCTTTAAGGATGGATTCGGCGATTCTTAATAATTGATGCGTTGTAGAATGTTTTGGTCGAAAACCAAACTGGAATGCTGGGATAATGTTATTGGAGTAAACAAACTTTGACATCCTACTACTTTATGTAGTATTTTTTCAAAGAGTTTTGATAATGTTGGAAGCAGACTGATTGGGCGGTAGCTAGATGGTAAATGTTTCGATTTGTTAGGTTTATGGAAAACAATTATTTCTGCAAGTTTCCATATCCGAGGGAAATACCCAATTCTCATTGAAGCATTGTAAATTGAAGTCAAATATGCGAATGCTTTTTTAGTAAGGTTTTTTAATACAATATTGGGTATTGACTATTAGGTCATGTCCTGGAGCCTTTTTATTAGGAAGGCGTTTTATAACATCGATTAGTTCTTGAGGAGAGGTAAATTCAACTTTATTTGGCACTGTGGGTTTGTTCATATTTTCCTGAAGTTCATTTTCAATGTTTTTGGTATTGGCATCATCGTCACTCATATTAGGACTAAATGTAGTTTCATAATGCATAGCCAGGATGTTGCATTTTGTATCAGTATCTAAATATAACTGAGAGGCTACACGCAGGGAAGGAATAGTTACGGGCTCGCGTAGAACTCGTTTTGTAGCCTGCCAGAGAGTATTATCATTAGTAGATAGAGTTGATAAACAAGTTTGGTAGGAATTTAGGCGATGCTTCTCTAGTTCAAATTTAACACTGCATATAAGTTTATTGAGTTTGGTTTTCTGCCATGGCCGCCTTTCACGCTGCCATTGTCTACGAATTCTATGTTTTTCTTGAATTAATTGAAGTCGTGTGGCATCGCTGCAGCATGTAATAACGAAAACAAGGCCGACCGGTCGCGAAAGGTCAAGTGTGGGCTGACCAGTCAGCCTCCCAGACCACACCGCCAGGGATTGGTGCCTTTCTAATAGTGAAGTCACGCAGTATATAAAGGCTGCGTAAAACAGCGATGGTATGTAGTCTGCTGAATGTGTTACTACTGTCAACATCTGCTGTATTATACAACAACTCGACGCTGCTGAAATGGCCAGCCAAGTAATTGAATCTACTAGCACGGAAGCGTGTAGCAACATGGACGACGTCGAGGGGCTGTCGGACGAGGAAATGGCGCCCAAGGCGTCCTCTTCCAGTCCTTCTTCTGTCATCAAAAGGAAGGGGAAAGCAATCGACGCCATGGAGGACGGATTACCCATACCAACTAAGGTACGCGGTAAGTTAGTTTACATGTCTCCGGAATTTTTGAAGGAATCTCCCATACAAGGAATTGTAATGTGGAAGACTCAAGAATCCGGAATACGTTTCGACTACGACGTAGTCGATTACTTCATTCTACGCAGCGAGGAAATGCCGAATGCAACCGATATGGACTGGCATATAATGAATGTCTTTACAGACGGTGAAGGCGAGACGCTTCCGTCAGAGGACGCTCATTTTGTGCATCTACATCTTTGCACCCCCAAATGCAAGAAGGTTGAATTTCATGGAAAAATGGAGTGTCAGCATGCAATTTTCATACAGAAAAATCATGCCGAGCATCTGGTGAAAAGGCATTTCGCCGCCGCTTTGAAGAAGTAACGACGAAAAATCAAATTCAACAATGAAGAAAAAATAAAACCTGTAATACGTGTAAGCTAACTTATCACATACTTCATCTCCTGCATCGCATATTTTACAGAGGAAGAGCACCAGCGGGATGAAACAGACGACGATGACGGCAACTATGACTGGGCAGCAAGCAACATTGATGCTGATTCGAGCAATGATGACGATGGTTCCCTCGCCGGAGGAAGGTTTGAAACGTCTGGCCGAGAAACTACCGGTGCTGCTGGAGTCCGACTACAAGGACGAGATGGAGGCATTTTACCTTATCCTCCTAGCTATGATGGACGGGGAACAGAGGACCATGTCGTGGAGGAAATTGCTAGACACGGCGTCGACCTTACCATCATACATGACATCGTGTTTAGCAAAGATGTCCAAGGACTGCAAAACCTGCTTACAGTCCTTATTGCGAGACAGCAGGAACGACGCAACACCTGGTCCATCATTTACAAGCACGACGCCGGAGAAAGAAGCCACATTCACGTCGTCCAAGGTCTTTCAGTAAACATGCAAGATTAAGCACTTACGGACACCCTTACAAAGAATTTGATTACAAGGTTGAAACCGTGCCGGTGGCGACGGAAATAGTGACCCCGCTATCTCTGGATGCTCTTCCATATTTTATCAGTCCAGGAGAATTTAATTCCCTGGCGGGGTTTGCAAAAGTAATTGTGGTGGCCAATCAGGTGGAAGCCGTTCCGGTAGGAATGTCGACATCTTTCCAGACCGGCAACACCCTTAGCGGAACAGCATCGACGCATCATTATGTGGAAGGCATTGCTGATAAAGATTTGTTTTCGTCTTTTTTGACGCTGGGAAGAAAGCTTACTTATGACACCACCGGGAACTCTTTCAAAGTGAACGGGAGCGCTGACGCAGAGCTGGATCACATCAACGAAATGATGTATTCAAATATGAATGGCAATAACGTTGTCGGCCACAAAAGCAACGTGCATTACACGAACGTCTTGTGGACCAAGAAGAAAGAGAAGACAGATGCTGGACAATACATCGATTACCCAGACGCTGGCCGTCCCAACATCAATGCCGGGACTGTAAAATTTTCAATGGAGGCAGCAATAGCCAAAGGACACGTATTTAAGAAATCACACGATTTCATATACGGTATGATCAGAGACGGTATAGCAGTTTGGCCTCTGGCTCTAAAGGAAAGTTTCATCAATCAGAGCATGGTGGGTTCGGATCCGACGTTCATACAGACCAGCGGGCAAACCACTGGAACAGGACAATCAACTAAGGAGACGGGAGAATTGCTCATTACGGGCAAAAATGATTTTGTGGGACCCAACCATGGCGACGTCAACGCCGAGCTCAATAGCAATGTACAGCTAATAGAAAAATGCCAATCGAATTTAAAGCCGTATAAGACCAAAAAGGATTACAGACCCGTTCCGGTATTGGCTTTCGGCCAACAGCCCGTGAACGCATCGTCTCCTTCCCAAATGAACAACTATGTGTTTTCCCATACTGATTGGCATGTGAAGTTCCACATTAAATTAATATGTTATGTTAATTCTTATTTCCCTTTGTTGCAAGTCATTCCTTTGAATAAAACAAGTCTATCCGTTTCGGCTTTGGAAATTAATGTTATGTCATGGACAAAACTGTATGCTCTCCCTAAATTCTTTGGCATGACTTACTTCTCTCTAGGAAAAGGTCACAACAAATTAACACAAGGTGTTGGAAGGACGGAGGAAGTGGCAATGGAAGATAATGATTATGTTGTAATGTAAAAAGTACATATCTCCTGTAACACGTGTATTTTATTCAAATAAACATGGCATCGTACATATTAACAATATCAGGTGTGGTTGTTCTTTCATCTTCCTTTAGCATGAAACCATAAGTTCTAAAAAATCCTCTCACAGCAAATGGATTAAGTTCTTTTAGGAGAACGGGAATGTAGGAACCGAAGGGAATCGGTCTCCAATAGAATTTCTTTATTCTGACTTCCCATTGCGGGCCTTCGAATATGTCCTCATTGGCACATACGAAGACCGGCAATTTTCTAACCTGTTTCGGAGGCTCGTACTTTACATCCACTGTTATGGCGTCGCCGCTAAACAGTGCAAGTAAAGATTGCATAGCCCCCGGATCAAGGTTAGGATCGTCAAGCAGAATACAGTTCCCTTCGGCAAAAGGCTGCATGGAAAAGGTGCCAGAGTAACGATTTATTCTTGTTACCTTTTTACATTGCAGGAAACTAGAACATATCCATGAAGCGAACTTCGTCTTCATGCAATTCGGTTCTCCTATTAGAAATACAGTGTTGAATTTACCTGTTGTTGATATACACCAGTGATATAAGAAATGGATGAAAGATATTTTATCTTCCTCGTGTGGAAATTGGTAATTTAAAAGTTTTTGTACAATGTAATGAGTTTCGTTCACAGAAAGATATGTTTCTGCAAACGGTCTTTTAACGCTTTCGAATACACAATTTACATCACCAAATTTACTACTACCATGAATGTAGTTTTGAATGTGAACATAGTCCATGTTATTAATAATTTTTTCTGCACATTTTATGCACTGATTAACAATTTTGGAATCAATTAAACCGAATCGCATGACAAAATCCAAAGTTTCTGTTATACCGGATACAGGACAACTAGGATGACTCAGAACGTAGTTCAGAATCATTTGTTTTGTCTTGTTTCCAGTACCACCGACTCCGGATTTGTTCCCAGCAATCGGTTCAAGTAGGCCATCATTTCTGCTCGAAGCTCGTTCGTGCTGTTCTGCAGGGCGGGATCCGAAGTCGAGACCAGAGCATGGAAGTTCCGACTCCTCCACCAATCCTTCCGTGGGACGTTCTTGACGTTCACGGTTCGATATGTCGATAACTCTACGATCGACGGTCCCATCGCCTGTTCTTTGAACTTGTACGAATATCTGTCCTTGTCCTTTTCGAACGAAATATGCGAAGAGGTTTCCGAAGTAGGCTGGTTGATATTCCCCGATGCGTTTAACACTGCGTTGACCGCATCGTCGTATCCTCGGAATCCCTTTGATGAGGACGCACTGGCAACGTCCCATACGGCATGCGTGGACGACGTGAATGTGGCTTCTTTCTCCGACGTCGTGCTTGTAAATGATGGACCAGGTGTTGCGTCGTTCCTGCTGTCTCGCAATAAGGACTGTAAGCAGGTTTTGCAGTCCTTGGACATCTTTGCTAAACACGATGTCATGTATGATGGTAAGGTCGACGCCGTGTCTAGCAATTTCCTCCACGACATGGTCCTCTGTTCCCCGTCCATCATAGCTAGGAGGATAAGGTAAAATGCCTCCATCTCGTCCTTGTAGTCGGACTCCAGCAGCACCGGTAGTTTCTCGGCCAGACGTTTCAAACCTTCCTCCGGCGAGGGAACCATCGTCATCATTGCTCGAATCAGCATCAATGTTGCTTGCTGCCCAGTCATAGTTGCCGTCATCGTCGTCTGTTTCATCCCGCTGGTGCTCTTCCTCTGTAAAATATGCGATGCAGGAGATGCAGTATGTGATAAGTTAGCTTACACGTATTACAGGTTTTATTTTATTTTTTCTTCATTGTTGAATTTGATTTTTCGTCGTTACTTCTTCAAAGCGGCGGCGAAATGCCTTTTCACCAGATGTTCGGCATGATTTTTCTGTATGAAAATTGCATGCTGACACTCCATTTTTCCATGAAATTCTACCTTCTTGCATTTGGGGGTGCAAAGATGTAGATGCACAAAATGAGCGTCCTCTGACGGAAGCGTCTCGCCTTCACCGTCTGTAAAGACATTCATTATATGCCAGTCCATATCGGTTGCATTCGGCATTTCCTCGCTGCGTAGAATGAAGTAATCGACTACGTCGTAGTCGAAACGTATTCCGGATTCTTGAGTCTTCCACATTACAATTCCTTGTATGGGAGATTCCTTCAAAAATTCCGGAGACATGTAAACTAACTTACCGCGTACCTTAGTTGGTATGGGTAATCCGTCCTCCATGGCGTCGATTGCTTTCCCCTTCCTTTTGATGACAGAAGAAGGACTGGAAGAGGACGCCTTGGGCGCCATTTCCTCGTCCGACAGCCCCTCGACGTCGTCCATGTTGCTACACGCTTCCGTGCTAGTTGATTCAATTACTTGGCTGGCCATTTCAGCAGCGTCGAGTTGTTGTATAATACAGCAGATGTTGACAGTAGTAACACATGCAGCAGACTACATACCATCGCTGTTTTACGCAGCCTTTATATACTGCTTGACTTCCCTATTAGAATGGCACCAATCCCTGGCGGTGTGGTCTGGGAGGCTGACTGGTCAGCCCACACGCGACATTTCGCGACCGGTCGGCCTTGTTTCGTTGCTGCGCGCCTTCGGCGCAGCTCGCTGCAGCATGTAATAACGAAAACAAGAAGATTACATGCTGCAGCGAGCTGCGCCGTAGGCGCGCAGCAACGAAACAAGGCCGACCGGTCGCGAAAGGTCGCGTGTGGGCTGACCAGTCAGCCTCCCAGACCACACCGCGCCTACGGCGCAGCTCGCTGCAGCATGTAATAACGAAAACAAGGCCGACCGGTCGCGAAAGGTCGCGTGTGGGCTGACCAGTCAGCCTCCCAGACCACACCGCCAGGGATTGGTGCCTTTCTAATATAAAAACAAGGTATAGCTCAACCGAAATATAGTATGCCACATATACCCGGACACAACTATCTTGGACCGGGCAGCGATTTAAGCGATCCCAACGTACTACCCGTTGACGAAGACGATCAGGTCGCTAGAGTGCACGATTTTCTCTACCAGTATGCACGTGACGACGCAGAAGTAAGGAACGCCGACTTCACGGCCATCGGGCAGTTCAGAGATCTATGGTTGTTTTACGGTAATCCTCACGCAGCAGCAGGAGCTTTGGGTCTCAGCCTAAAGTACGTCGCAGAAAGTGTATTCGGCGTACAGTATCCAAATGACATGCCCAAAAGACCCGGTCTATCAAAAAATTGGGCAGCGATAAGGAAGATCAATCAAGCCAAAGCAGCAAGAAAAGCGCAAGAGGACGCAGATAATCCTCCAAAAAAGAAATCCAGAAACGAACCCGGACTTGAGGATCTGGTAGAAAATCAAGGGGAAGTACCACCTTTTGATTTCGACGAATCCTACTTCGACGAATTTTTAGCTAATATTCCCGAGGTCGATCAACGTGAAGCAGGACCTTCCACAGCAGCTGGAGGAGGACCGCAGGTGGAAAGCCCACCGACAGCCCATGGAAGAAGCGGATCTGGCTCACGAAGCGCTCCAACAGGATCGTCTGTGAAGACTTCAAAACCGGCAGGAGGTAATAGTGAAATCGATATGGATATTGCTAGCAATCACGTGCTTGATTTTCCTGGGTCTCCTGTTGGAAATGGTATTGGTGGCGGTGGGGGAGGTGCGGGCGGCGGAGGTAGATCGACCACCGATCTCGTCTTTTTTTCCGGCCCTAATAACGAATCCACAACTATGTCTTTCAGTAAACATGCAAGATTAAGCACTTACGGACACCCGTTCCGGTATTGGCTTTCGGCCAACAGCCCGTGAACGCATCGTCTCCTTCCCAAATGAACAACTATGTGTTTTCCCATACTGATTGGCATGTGAAGTTCCACATTAAATTAATATGTTATGTTAATTCTTATTTCCCTTTGTTGCAAGTCATTCCTTTGAATAAAACAAGTCTATCCGTTTCGGCTTTGGAAATTAATGTTATGTCATGGACAAAACTGTATGCTCTCCCTAAATTCTTTGGCATGACTTACTTCTCTCTAGGAAAAGGTCACAACAAATTAACACAAGGTGTTGGAAGGACGGAGGAAGTGGCAATGGAAGATAATGATTATGTTGTAATGTAAAAAGTACATATCTCCTGTAACACGTGTATTTTATTCAAATAAACATGGCATCGTACATATTAACAATATCAGGTGTGGTTGTTCTTTCATCTTCCTTTAGCATGAAACCATACGTTCTAAAAAATCCTCTCACAGCAAATGGATTAAGTTCTTTTAGGAGAACGGGAATGTAGGAACCGAAGGGAATCGGTCTCCAATAGAATTTCTTTATTCTGACTTCCCATTGCGGGCCTTCGAATATGTCCTCATTGGCACATACGAAGACCGGCAATTTTCTAACCTGTTTCGGAGGCTCGTACTTTACATCCACTGTTATGGCGTCGCCGCTAAACAGTGCAAGTAAAGATTGCATAGCCCCCGGATCAAGGTTAGGATCGTCAAGCAGAATACAGTTCCCTTCGGCAAAAGGCTGCATGGAAAAGGTGCCAGAGTAACGATTTATTCTTGTTACCTTTTTACATTGCAGGAAACTAGAACATATCCATGAAGCGAACTTCGTCTTCATGCAATTCGGTTCTCCTATTAGAAATACAGTGTTGAATTTACCTGTTGTTGATATACACCAGTGATATAAGAAATGGATGAAAGATATTTTATCTTCCTCGTGTGGAAATTGGTAATTTAAAAGTTTTTGTACAATGTAATGAGTTTCGTTCACAGAAAGATATGTTTCTGCAAACGGTCTTTTAACGCTTTCGAATACACAATTTACATCACCAAATTTACTACTACCATGAATGTAGTTTTGAATGTGAACATAGTCCATGTTATTAATAATTTTTTCTGCACATTTTATGCACTGATTAACAATTTTGGAATCAATTAAACCGAATCGCATGACAAAATCCAAAGTTTCTGTTATACCGGATACAGGACAACTAGGATGACTCAGAACGTAGTTCAGAATCATTTGTTTTGTCTTGTTTCCAGTACCACCGACTCCGGATTTGTTCCCAGCAATCGGTTCAAGTAGGCCATCATTTCTGCTCGAAGCTCGTTCGTGCTGTTCTGCAGGGCGGGATCCGAAGTCGAGACCAGAGCATGGAAGTTCCGACTCCTCCACCAATCCTTCCGTGGGACGTTCTTGACGTTCACGGTTCGATATGTCGATAACTCTACGATCGACGGTCCCATCGCCTGTTCTTTGAACTTGTACGAATATCTGTCCTTGTCCTTTTCGAACGAAATATGCGAAGAGGTTTCCGAAGTAGGCTGGTTGATATTCCCCGATGCGTTTAACACTGCGTTGACCGCATCGTCGTATCCTCGGAATCCCTTTGATGAGGACGCACTGGCAACGTCCCATACGGCATGCGTGGACGACGTGAATGTGGCTTCTTTCTCCGGCGTCGTGCTTGTAAATGATGGACCAGGTGTTGCGTCGTTCCTGCTGTCTCGCAATAAGGACTGTAAGCAGGTTTTGCAGTCCTTGGACATCTTTGCTAAACACGATGTCATGTATGATGGTAAGGTCGACGCCGTGTCTAGCAATTTCCTCCACGACATGGTCCTCTGTTCCCCGTCCATCATAGCTAGGAGGATAAGGTAAAATGCCTCCATCTCGTCCTTGTAGTCGGACTCCAGCAGCACCGGTAGTTTCTCGGCCAGACGTTTCAAACCTTCCTCCGGCGAGGGAACCATCGTCATCATTGCTCGAATCAGCATCAATGTTGCTTGCTGCCCAGTCATAGTTGCCGTCATCGTCGTCTGTTTCATCCCGCTGGTGCTCTTCCTCTGTAAAATATGCGATGCAGGAGATGAAGTATGTGATAAGTTAGCTTACACGTATTACAGGTTTTATTTTTTCTTCATTGTTGAATTTGATTTTTCGTCGTTACTTCTTCAAAGCGGCGGCGAAATGCCTTTTCACCAGATGCTCGGCATGATTTTTCTGTATGAAAATTGCATGCTGACACTCCATTTTTCCATGAAATTCAACCTTCTTGCATTTGGGGGTGCAAAGATGTAGATGCACAAAATGAGCGTCCTCTGACGGAAGCGTCTCGCCTTCACCGTCTGTAAAGACATTCATTATATGCCAGTCCATATCGGTTGCATTCGGCATTTCCTCGCTGCGTAGAATGAAGTAATCGACTACGTCGTAGTCGAAACGTATTCCGGATTCTTGAGTCTTCCACATTACAATTCCTTGTATGGGAGATTCCTTCAAAAATTCCGGAGACATGTAAACTAACTTACCGCGTACCTTAGTTGGTATGGGTAATCCGTCCTCCATGGCGTCGATTGCTTTCCCCTTCCTTTTGATGACAGAAGAAGGACTGGAAGAGGACGCCTTGGGCGCCATTTCCTCGTCCGACAGCCCCTCGACGTCGTCCATGTTGCTACACGCTTCCGTGCTAGTAGATTCAATTACTTGGCTGGCCATTTCAGCAGCGTCGAGTTGTTGTATAATACAGCAGATGTTGACAGTAGTAACACATTCAGCAGACTACATACCATCGCTGTTTTACGCAGCCTTTATATACTGCGTGACTTCACTATTAGAAAGGCACCAATCCCTGGCGGCGTGGTCTGGGAGGCTGACTGGTCAGCCCACACGCGACCTTTCGCGACCGGTCGGCCTTGTTTTCGTTATTACATGCTGCAGCGAGCTGCGCCGTAGGCGCGCAGCAACGAATCTTACTTCGACGAATTCTTGGCTAATATTCCCGAAGTCGATCAACGCGAAGCAGGACCTTCCACAGCAGCTGGAGGAGGACCGCAGGTGGAAAGCCCACCGACAGCCCATGGAAGAAGCGGATCTGGCTCACGAAGCGCTCCAACAGGATCGTCTGCGAAGACTTCAAAACCGGCAGGAGGTAATAGTGAAATCGATATGGATATTGCTAGCAATCACGTGCTTGATTTTCCTGGGTCTCCTGTTGGAAATGGTATTGGTGGCGGTGGGGGAGGTGCGGGCGGCGGAGGTAGATCGACCACCGATCTCGTCTTTTTTTCCGGCCCTAATAACGAATCCACAACTATGTCTTTCAGTAAACATGCAAGATTAAGCACTTACGGACACCCTTACAAAGAATTTGATTACAAGGTTGAAACCGTGCCGGTGGCGACGGAAATAGTGACCCCGCTTACCTATATATCTCTGGATGCTCTTCCATATTTTATCAGTCCAGGAGAATTTAATTCCCTGGCGGGGTTTGCAAAAGTCGTGTTTAGGTAGATAGAAAGGGAATCTTGGCCTGTTAGAGATACATTTTGCGTCTTTAATGGAAGAGCAAATAGAATTTGTAAAACACTGTACAGCATTGTCAATATCTGTTGTTTTTTGTAGATTATAAGCTGAAGACAATTTTGAATCTAGTGTTGACTGAAAGTTATCCCAATTAACGTAACCATCTATGAGTCGAGGATTCTGGCTTATTACGTTTGGGTTTAATTGGAATGTAATCAGCACTGGGCAATGATCTGAGTCAAGTTCTGTTAAGGATGAGACGTATGTTGGATATTGCACATTTTTATGAATTCCAATGTCGAGAATATCAGGCTTTACAGCTGGATTATAAGAATAATATGTTGGTTCACTCGGCGCTAATATAATTATGTAATCCATGGGCATTGATGCAGTCTAAAAGACGAGTGCCATTAGGATTTGTAACTCTGCAGCCCCATGATACATGTTTGCAATTAAGGTCACCCAATAGGAGAGTTGAACCTGTTGTTGGAAAGAGTAGTGTCAGATATTGAACATTCAGTATAAATTTCGGAGGCTTATATGCGCATATGAGAACAAAGTCGTCACTGTCATGGCAATACATTTTAATGCCAACTGTTTCAAGTTCATGAACGTCTGGTAAAAGCAATGCATGATGATTAATGCTACGCTTTATTAATATAGCTACTCCACCGGAGGCAGTGTCAGCAGTTCTATCTTTCCGATATATTTTATAACCAGGAACATTAAAAGTCTCATTTGATAAAAAGTGTGTTTCTGTGACGCATTCAATGTCAATGCTGTGAATTGTTAAAAAGGTAATGAAACAAGCTCGTTTCATTCGAAGACCATTGGCATTCCAGTTCACTATTGTTAATTGACGAATGGAAACAGATTTACGTGCTGCCATTTTGGAATGTAGATGACAAAAGAGAGATAATGAATTGCTGGATTGTTGGCAGATGCAAATTTATAAAACTGATAATGTGAGGGATCATTCTGTTTAAAAGATCACCAAGAAAAGATGAAACAGTGGAATCTGAAGGTGGAGGAATTGAGGGCTGACTTTCATTAAACACAGAGTTATTCACCGCATCTGCAAAGCTGCGATGTGACAAACCTGACGACTGTCTAGACGATGGTTGTTGCTGATGTCTTTGTTCAGTATTTCCTTGAGAAGTTGATTGTTGAGGCAGATAGGCTGAAGAAGTGGGAGTAGCACGAGAAGTTCTCTCCGTAGGCTGCTGCTGCCCTAATCTAGAATTGTTATGCGACTGAGATAGTCTTTCTTTTAGTTGTAAATAGTGCCTACACCCTCTATAGTTTGCAGGGTGTTCTTCGTGGCAGTTCACACACTTCGGAGGATTTGTTTTGGGTTTGGGGCATTCAGAAAAATGGTGAGCTTCCAAACACCTCACACAACGAGGTTGAAGCTGGCAATAGTTTTTAGTGTGCCCATAGTTTTGGCAGCGACTACACTGCGGTATTTCTTTCGATTTTCTTACGATTTCAACTTTAATTACACTATAGAGCAGTCGTGTTAAATTTAAAATAGATTTACCTTTATCATTTTCATCTAGTTCTACGGCGCAAAGTGGTGTTGGTTGCTTGTTTCTCCCTAGGAGACGTGTTACTTTATGCACTGGGTGATTCAGTTCTTGTAGTGCATCTTTAATCTCTTGCTCATCTAATGAGTAAGGCAAATTCCTTATAATCACTCCAAACTTCTTATCAGCAGGGTTTTTGTATGTAAAATATTGTTGTTTGATGGAATCAAAATACAAGGTCAAAGCTCGAAAATCATCCATTGTAGATGAGTAAACTTTTATTGTCGATCCTTTCAATGCAGTGTGAAACTCAGATTTAACATGATTGTGGATGTGTTGTATAAGGAGTTGATAATTTTCAATATTAAGCAAACAAATGGGAGGTATTTTTACTTCACTATCCTTAGGGACATTATCTATTTCCCTTATATCATCATGTTTCGCTAATGCTTGAAATCTATTATGAACAGGAACAGTAGGTACAAATGAACTTTGCACTGATGAGTCAAAGCAGGGACGTTTGTTACTTTGTGAAGTAGAAGCAACATTAAGCATGTCATTTGTGTTAAAACCCGTTTTGGTTGCGTTACTACTCTGTGATAGTAACAACTTGGAATGTCTGACAGGATTAATTCTTGCCATTTTCGTCGATTCCTGAACTGTCATTTGTTTTATATGAATATGCTGATTGTTGGGAAACTCATGAAGGTTCTTTTGAGTAGGAGTTGTCTCACTCGCCTTATTTAATTCATAATCATTATTTGTAGTTTCCATTTGAGAACAGTCTTCTTGTATTGATAAGCACTGATCAGTCATGTTTAAACTCACGTGTATGTTTCCAGAGGAATCTCTATATAAGTTGACATCCATGCCGGTGGCTATGGAACTAGTGTTGAACTGACACAAATCAGTAAAAGTATTAATTATAACACTGCCACTAGTGTTTATAATTTACACACAAACGCCTTATAGTAATATAACACCTTATTACCACTGAAAGTTTAATTTAATGTTCGTGTTATTAAAATTATCGCAATATCTTTGAAATCGCTTCCAACCAACCATTACCATGGCATTCACTGTGACTTCCGATTTAGATTTAAAGACAAGCAAGAATGATATGTATAACCATGGCCTCCTTTATTGTACCAGGCCAGGACAGTCTCTCTCACCAGCTGATCAGTTCCGGCCGGTTTTTGTCAACATAAGGTTATGTTGTTTCTTGAAAAACTCTGTACTACGGTTTAAAGAATAGTTTAATAACGAAATGATATTTATTTTCAGTTACTGATAATTTTACATGTAAAGTAAACCTCCAAGAATAAAGATAGATTTATTATGTCGATTTTTAATATAAAATGAAACCGCTCGTACTCGCGACATAACACACTCACCTTTCTGAATCCGTAAAACAATATTATGCAATACTTCATTCCATATTATATTACTATACAAATGTCACACTATATACACAACACACTATGGTATTACATCTCGTAATATACAGCTGGTAATTTCTATGAAAAAACGTAGTAAAACACAAAACACAACGTTTAATCGTCCATATTTTTTTTTTTTTTTTTTTTTTTTTTTTTTTAATATCAGGTACGTGGATAGATGTTGCGATATTTAATGTGTAAGTGTATTATAGTGTGCCTTTTTTGTATATATGTATGGCTGGTATTTATTTAATGTGTAGTGTTATTTCTGTATATATGTATGGCTGGTATTTATTGCACCACTGCCACCGGGTTGTTGACCCATTTGCAGTGTAAGGAAATAAATACAAATACAAATATACCAACACCGCCGTCCGGCCGGAATCAAATGTTGTCAGATTGAACTGCTCCGGCCTGGTAAAATAAAGGAGGCCGTGGTATAACACATAGTACCAATCAATAAATATATTAATGACTAAAATGTACACTAGTCAAAACAATTAGAGGGACAATGTTCAACGTTATTTCATAAAATTATTTTGTTTCAGGGGAAAATACAAGCACATTTTTGTGTACCAATCTTTCATTATAAATTAACTTAAATATCAATTACGCGCCACTTAAAGAGTATTGAAAGTAAAATTGCAAGTATATGAGGTGGCGATAAACCAAACTGAGAGTCATTTCAATGAGACAATACTGTATTTCTTAACGAAACACTAATTTAGTAATTTGTGTGATCACTAGGGTTCGGATGTTTATGGCTTAAATAAGTGGAATATGACTGAAAATTTGCCCATAAAATGATTAAATATGACCCAAAAACCCTAAACATGACCTAATAAAGTAATATATTTTCAAAAAAATAAATATTCCAATTTAAATCGTTTAAAGACACTAAATTCGACTAAAATGTACACTAGTCAAAACAATTAGAGGGACAATGTTCAACGTTATTTCATAAAATTATTTTGTTTCAGGGGAAAATACAAGCACATTTTTGTGTACCAATCTTTCATTATAAATTAACTTAAATATCAATTACGTGCCACTTAAAGAGTATTGAAAGTAAAATTGCAAGTATATGAGGTGGCGATAAACCAAACTGAGAGTCATTTCAATGAGACAATACTGTATTTCTTAACGAAACACTAATTTAGTAATTTGTGTGATCACTAGGGTTCGGATGTTTATGGCTTAAATAAGTGGAATATGACTGAAAATTTGCCCATAAAATGATTAAATATGACCCAAAAACCCTAAACATGACCTAATAAAGTAATATATTTTCAAAAAAATAAATATTCCAATTTAAATCGTTTAAAGACACTAAATTCGTACATCACATGAATTCAATCACATAATAACTTCTAACGCAATGGGGATGAACCGTATTCAGGTAACGTAGTTATTACAATAATGCACCTTAATATTCAGTGTATTCGTAACAAAGTTGAAAGTCTGGAAGATTTCCTTAACCACAGTAATGGACATAATAGCCCTCACTTATTGTGTCTTTGTGAACACTGGTTAAGCCTCGCTGAGGCTGATTTTTATTGTATCACCAATTATACTTTGGCCTCTGTATATTGTTGTGATACGTTTAAGAATGGAGGATCTGGTATATTCATTAAGAAAGAATTGTCTTTTCGGTGTATTGACCTTGGTGGTTATGCAAAGGACAAAGAGTTTGAACCTTGTGCTGTATTATTAACGGACCTTAATATTTTGGTGATATCATTATATCGTTCCCCTTCCGGTAACCTAAATGATTTTATTCGTATTTTAGACAACATGTTACAAGACTTGGGAAAATATAACTATAAAATTATTATTTGTACTGATTGGAATATTGACATTAATGTCCGTTCTCCTATTGTGTTAGATTTAATCTGTCTATTAAAATCTTATAATATTTATTGTACTAACAATCTACCTACACGTGGAAATTCTTGTATTGATAATATTGCAACTAATATTAGCAATGTACATTTTAACATACATGTTAAGGATATTTTAATATCTGATCATTCATCTATTTTTATGTCTGTATCCTGTAATACTAGGTCTTCTCATACAAGGCTAAAAAGGTCTGGTGTGTCCAGATGTTTACGTTATGATAATTTAAATTGCCTAAGATTTAATTTAAGGAATATTGACTGGAGTTATTTGATGTTGTGCGATGACCCTAATATAGCATTCTCGTCATTTTTAAACATATTCATTCAAAACCTTGATAATTGTTGTCCTCATCGTAGATTTATTATGGATGATTTTAAAAAGTCTCGTTCTAATTGGTATACACCCTTCTTGAAGGATCTACGTACAAAAGTCAGAGCAGTTCACACTATATGGAAATGTACAAACTCTGATGCAGCTTTTAATGCGTATCGTTATTATAAAAGGGTATACAGGGTAGCGCTTCTTGATGCTAAAAAACAATGCAATGATGACTACATCAATAATTCTAGCAATAAATGCAAAGCGTCATGGCGAATTGTAAAGGATTGTACCGGTAGCAATAATAACACAACTTCGGATATTAATTTTTCACCCGATGATTTTAACTCCTTTTGTATTGATTCTGTATGTGATTTAAAAAATCGTCTTAATTGTACATCTACAACAAATACTGGTATGGTACAGCCTATTGACAATGATATTCCATTTCAGAGTTTGTTTTCTTGGAAGAATGTTCATCCTGTTGATGTTATTAATGCTGTAAAACATTTCAAGCCATCTAGATCCACTGATATATATGACATTTCTAACTATATCCTTAAAGAAACTATTAATGAAATTGCAATTCCTTTGGCTATGCTTATAAATGTATGTTACAGTAAGGGGATATTCCCCGAGTGTTTGAAACTCAGTAAAGTAATTCCTGTGTTTAAGAAAGGTAGTAGAGAAAACATCGCAAATTATAGGCCTATTTCACTTATACCCATCTTTTCGAAGCTTTTAGAATATTTTATAAAGGAGCAATTGAGTCATTTTTTAAAAATAAATAACATAATTACGCATTCGCAATTTGGATTCCAGAAGGGTAAATCTACTGTGACTGCTCTTGAGTGTGAAGTAAATCATATTTTGAATGGTTTTGAAAATAAGTTATATGCTTCCCTGAGTATGTTGGACTTAAGCAAGGCCTTTGACTGCGTTTCTCACGAACTTTTAATTGGTAAACTGCATCTTTATGGTATTCGTGGAATTTGTTTAGATTTATGTACTTCCTATCTTACTGGTAGAAAACAGTGTGCTTTTATAAATGGTGATTTGTCAGATTTTGTTGATTTGGTCTGCGGAGTACCTCAAGGTTCTATATTAGGACCTCTTCTATTTATTATTATGATTAATGATGTTGTAAATCATATTGATGCATTTCCAGTTTTGTATGCTGATGACACGTCTTTTATAAGCATGAATTCCGATCTTCTTTTACTTAGGCAAACGAATGTAGATATCTTAACGTCCGCTGAATCATGGTTTACTAGAAACGAGATGGTAGTTAATAAAGATAAAACTCAGGAAATTATTTTTAGTTTAAGAGATATTGACAAAGAATATTCCCCAGTGAAATTGCTTGGTTTTGTTTTGGACAAGAAATTAACATGGAACGATCACATATCTTTGTTGTGTAACAAATTATCCAGAGTAATCTTTCTTCTTCGTAGACTTGTTTCCTTAGTTTCTAAACAAGTTCTTAAACAGATATACTTTGGTCTATTTCACTCTCATTTATCATATGGAACTCATATTTGGGGAAACTCCTCTCATGCTGAAAAGGTATTTATATTGCAGAAGAAAGCTATCAGAATTTTAAATGGGAAATCCATTTTTGATCATTGTAAACAGCTTTTTATTGATTCTCAGATATTAACTTTTCCCTGTATTTATATTTTTTCGTCATTGGTTTCTATTAAGGAAAGAATAAATGATTATGCTGTACGATCGGAAATTCATTCTTATAATACAAGAAATTGTGGTGCTCTTCAGACCAATCAACTTCGCACGTCAAAGGCTGGGAATCTAAAGGAATCAGTATGTTTAATATGTTGTCGCCTTCTGCTAAACATATACCTACCAAATGTTTTAAGAGAATTTTAAAGACTTGGTTGTTAAACAAGGCTTTTTACTCTGTTAATGACATTTTTATATCTGGAGTGCATGATCTGACCTTTTAAATGTACTCTTTTATATCATTCGACAATGCCTTGTACTTGATTATTCTGGCTGTAATTACATTATTATTATTATTAACAATCTTGCTAATTTAGGCCTACAGTTTTACTAGTAATGGACTTAGGCCCATATTTTTAAAGAATTTTCTCCTGTTTGCTCGCTTCATCAGCTCCAAATACTCGTAATATTTTGTAGATCTTGCGTGTCGCTATAAAATATGAACAATTGCATTAATTTTAAAGTTTGAGTTACCTATTAATTTTGTATAAACGATAAATTAATGAAATAAATTTCAAATTTAATTCGACCATGTAGTACATAAAGGTAAAGTGATCCCTATACAGGCCATGGAGGCCCAGAGGGTTCCAGGAGGTTGAGGCTCCCAGATTTTGGACATTCGGCACATGAAGGTGGTAAGGTTGTCAGCCTTACGCACCGGCCGCCTTTACCCCCAGGATTGCTCCTGGTACTCATTTCTGTTAGAGGCTGAGTCGACCCCAGGGCCATAGTGCCGCCAGAAGGATTATATCAATTGAAAAATATCAACGACCCCATCGAGAATCGAACCCGCGACCTTCCGGCTTGCAGCGCAGCGCCTCAACCACTACGCTACGGCGTACCCCCCTTCATGTAGTACATACACTCTTTAATATTGTGCTCCTTTACCGATATTATAACTGAAATATGACGTTAATCTAAAATGTGGAAAAAAAATATGACCAAGAACACAGAAACAACCAAAATATGACATTATATGCAAAATAAAAACAGTCCGATTCGTGTTTAAAATGTGTTTGCGGCGAGAACGGAGGTCAGGATAAAAAGATGAAATGTCATGAACATCCGAACCCCAGTGATCACCATTGCCACTAATACTGCCACACATCTTCGAGGCATGCTTTTGATAAGCATCCTGATGTCCCTTTGAGGAAAGTTCTCCCATTTCTCATGAAGGGCCACTTACAGTTCCTTTAAAGTCTGAGGGGCTCTTGGGCGCTTGCGGACTCTTATGCGAGATATCCCAGATGTGTTCGATGGTGTTTAAATCTGGTCTGTTGACAGGGCAACCCATTATCCGAATAACGAGAAACATGCTCCCCCTAAACTGTGTTTTAAGTATGGACCTTTCCCGCGCAACCACTTTGACTTTGCTCCTTTCTTGCTATGTTTCTTTTTCCTTCATTTATGGCCGCATGGAAAATTCGTTTGGTTAATGATTTATGTAAACAAACCATGGTAAATTAGTGTGCAACATAGTATTTACCTGCAACTGTCAAATGTTTACTGATTTTCGCAAAGAAAATAGTGTCCCTCTAAAATTGTTTTGATTAGTGTAACTTATATAGAAAACTACCAATCTTAATTTCATATCACAAAACACTGCTTTTTGGTCATAAAAGTCTGAACCTCAATGGAGAAAATATACCTCGGAATTTTATATTCTTATAGTTTGGAATGCACATTTGGAATTACATTTGACTAGTATCCAAGGTTCAATTCAGGAACAGTTCTTTGTTCTTCACATGTTCATCGACTAAGCAAGGTGTGATTTAGCTATAGGCAGAGAGAATCTAACCTATAAGAACCTAAAAATCCGAGGTATATTGATAAGTAATTAATGCTACTAACGGTACTTTATGCCGCGCACAGGTTTTCCTTCCACTGGATAATAAAAGACCCTTGCACCTTGGACATAATATATCACAACTGTAAACAAAAAAATAATATTTCATAATAAAAAAAGACCCTTGCATCAAAAATCACATTCCACAATTATAGGAGTGGGAGTGCGGGGCTCGAGCGCGGCATAAAATACCTTTTTCCCGCTACTACTAATAAGCCCGCCGACCTTTCTCGTACGATACAACTACGAGGAAATCTCGCTGGAACGTAAGTTGAACTGACAGAATTATGGATTCACGTTATTGGGACTCTTGTAATCGACGTGTATCCGGCGTGTGACAACGGTTTTTGTATGTCACTGGAGTGGTTCTAGACTTACACGAAAAACACCACGAGGAAGCGTCGCTAATTAGTTTCTCAGAGCACCTGACATTCTTCAAGAGTTTGGGGATGAAGTTGAGAGGCAATTGATCAATAGTGATATTTTTTTTCTTAATTCCGTCTTTGCCATGACAATCCGTAATCTGATGTTCTTGGTGCAGTAGGCGTCCTTCGACAGCAGACTTCCTAAGTACTTGAACGAATCTAAATTTTTCTAGTTTTCGGCTTCCCAGGACGATTCGAACCGATTTTTCCCTTTGAGTTTTTCTCATCACTTACTGTTACCAGAGTATCTTTAACAAATTCATTAAGAACACTATAAAATAAACGAAAACAACTAAACTAAACTAAAAACACTAGAACATACGGAAGCGACAAATGTGAGATATGGAGATAAAACAGAAAATGGCAGAGAACTGCCAGATATACTTTGTCGTTGGAGGTTTTTAAGTAGACTTGCAGAATGAAATTTAGCCAGAGGCGACATTTTTCAGTGCAAAAATGAAAAATACTCTTACCTTGTCTGACCATTTATTTTTTTAGTAATAACTGTTTTTAAAATATTGGTAAATTCTAAGAACCAGCATTGCCTATAAGGACAAACGAATAACTGAATTTTTTTGTCGCAATTGTTTCAATTTTACCATATGTTTTCAAGTTCGGAACGAAAAATGTTAAAAATTTCGTTTACACAAAAAATAATGATTTTTATTATTAGAAAAAAAGAAAATAAAAATATAATCTTTTCGTATCTACCGTCATGTTCTTTATAAAATTTCATACAAAAATTCATGTTCTTATTTTACTTTGGTCATATTCTGAAAATAGACATATCTGGCAACAGCACACGGATTCTCCGTAAGAGCTGTAGTGACTTCACTACGTGAAAAGAACATCGTCTAAACGGCAACGCCTGCAAAGGGACGGTACACTTCCCGCAGAACAAATATGTTCGCTAAGTTGCCTGTACTGCAAGGTGGTATGGACCTGAAGAGCGAAATAAATTCTTTTACAAGTCTGCTGTTAACGTTTGCTGTTGGTTGCTTCTATGCAGATGAGAGAGGTGCTAATAATATTAACAGCTTTTTAGTCTTACTTGTGTTTTCTAAAAATATTATTTTCAACAAATGGTTAAAAATTATCCCATTCATTCGAACGAATTCTTTGAGATTTCTAATAATTTCACTGATAATAATTACTTAATTGCAACCAACAGTCATATTATGAAGAATGGAGCAAGGGTGAAATGATATACGGCAGGGGAAACGGGAGCACCCCGAGAAAACATGCACCGACCCCATTTTTCATTTCCACATAGATCCACGGCGATACGATCCCACGTCCCAGCGATGGGAGGCGAGCGTTCTAAACCACTCAGCCATGGGGGCGGCCACTAATTTCACATTCGTTAGCATCCATGTCTTTAGATGCGATGTTCACAGAGCAAAGACGTAGGATTTGTTCAGAGAAAATTACGCACACCATATCCTTCTTTGGAAGAGAAGTAACAGCAATCATCATGAGTCAGATTTGCGGAATAAAAAAAAACCCAACACTGCAAAGAATTCATGTTACAGTTCTTTCCAAAACATAAAAGCGTCTTTCACTCCAGCGCCCATTGCTCGAGCTGACTTTACGGAATTGTTTCACAACGAATCCCTTTCCAATAAGGGTCTGTTATTTTCGCTAATCCGAGAGCCACTGCATTTTGAGGTTGTACATTCTTCTGATGTGACGAAGATGGTCATTTTACACATAAGTTGAAAAATGACATAATTATTATAACACTAACACACTGCACTGAGTGGAACAACACTATACAAGACAGTGGACTGAACAATCTGCAGAAAAGAAAGAAAACCTGATAGTGTTGTTTCTAGACCTTAATGAGGGTTGCCTATTATTACACTATTCCCTACAGTTAAGTAGGAGGGAGGAAATGTTATCTGAGTAGCTCCAAGAGTTGAAGCTTTCATGTTTTGGAAAGAACTAACTTACATGCCTCATATGTGTGTGGTGACGAGATATTGTTTTTGTTAGTGACCTTAACCGATTACAATATATACATAACTTATTTACATAACTTAATCGAAAGTGTGTATGTTTATCCTTGAATATCAACAACAATGGTCTCCTATTTTTTTTTAAATCTAGCATGACGAACACCGATTTATTGTATCAGTGTGTTGGGGTGAAACGTGAAAGTAATCCTTGCTTGCGTTCCGAGTTCTGTAATATGTGTTATGAATGGTCTTTGTAATATGACTGTCAATGTCTTATACTGAATGACATGACTTTGAGTTTGTATATGTTGTTTCGAGCTGCGTGTGGTCATATGGACAAGCATAAGTTAATCTAGTTCAAACTATCACCGAGGAGATTATTTTTTTAATGTTAAAGTTGATATTTTATGGTCTGAGAAGAGGAATTTGCACACGAATTGACTTGAGACCTTTTATGCAAGCACTGTCTATATGTGGCTTGAACGTTAAGGATTTGTCTGGCATTACAATAGGTATTTTATGTTGTTCTGCAACGGTAAAAGTCTACCTTGCAAGTGTAGCCTAGGGACATTGAGTGGTTTTCGTTTGGTGAAAACAATGGCATGAATTGTATTGCTAATTTTACTCTTCCATTGTTGACACCAAACAAAGACCCTGCTGAAGTCCTCTTCGCAGACTAGGGACACAAATTTAATAATTACGGCTGATGTGTACACAGCAGTATCATCTGCATAGAGTGCAATCAGGTCCAGTCATCTTTTAAAATAAAATCAAAGAAATTTTTGGAAATATTTTGAAATATCACCAAACTTCTATTGGCAAATTAAGGCAGAGTTATTAGGGAACATTTGAAACATCCTATCTTACAGCATTAATAGTAGCTATGATGTCTAAGCCCATACATTTGCAGAAAATCTCATACTGCCTGCAGCTATCGGTTTGATAAGTGTTTTAATAGACTCGGAAGAAGCAAACAATTGAAAGCTACGAGTATTTCTGTTTCTGATTGGACTGTGTCAAGGCGAATCAATGAGATGGATGCTGAGTTTTGCGATCAGAAAATTCAGAAGGTGAAATCAAGTAAATATTTCGCTATTCAGTGTAAAGATTCAACGGACGTATCGAACATTGCCGGTGTCGTGTTTACGAACTACCTTCCTCCACAGTGATGTCATCGCCCTGTGCAGTAGCCTACACTCATCACGAAATATCAGTCGATTATAACCTGATTAGTGGTCATTGTGTCCTGCTGCGGACAGCATCATTAAGTGTTGATATACGTAATTCACGGGATCAGTGGCTCCAATTCAGGATTAAAAGATAGGCCAAAACAGCAAGTATTTATAAATCATGGCACAGTACTGGGAATAACATTCTGTCACAGATGGTACTTACTTCTCTTTTCCTCCTCTCACTCCCTGAAAAGACCTATACACGGACGGAAACATTGATAGCAGCGCTCTTTGCCCAGAGGTATTCCTGAATGTCCTGAGTAATAATTGAAGAGTTATATGTACAAAGGGCGTATATCAGAAAACCACGTTTTGATAATAATGTTTACATGTCGTTTAAAACTGTGCCCCCTCTCGGGTGACACTATTTACGTATGCTGGAAGCAGAACATACGATTATGATGGTAGATTTGGTTTCGACCATTGTTAGCTAAATCAAGTAAACGCGCTGCTAAATCTTTATACTGGAACCCATTAACCCTTAATGTAATTCTGAAATATATTGGATAAATTCTGGAAAACAACTAGGTGACTACAAATACCATAAGGATGCAAATGTTCAAGTTTTAGTAACAGATTTATTTAATAAATATGGGTATATGTAGTTTTAATTATTCATATCTGTATCACTGTTAACATCAAGTAAATATACATGTGGTTAAATAAATATTAATAAATAACAAATTGCTAATTATCAAATTTAGCCTGCAGCCAATAAATTATTAAGCTAAAATCATCAATTATATGTACATTTATGGTATACAGAAATTTATTACCCAATTTATTTGTGAAAAGCTATTTTCTTCAAATTGTAATCACCCTGTATTTAAGGTCTGAATTAATACTCTTTTTTTATGTGCAACTTTATGTTTATTAATAAAATGATTATCAAGAGCACCTCGTAACGTCAAAATCTAATTCCTAGCCCTTTTTTTTTAAAACTGATATTCAGATCACGCTGTATTTAATGCATAACGTATCCCATTGCTTCAACTTTAAAATTAAAATCTTTCAATATGTTTTATGCTCTTATAATTTGAATCTGCATAAATTATGTTCAAGTAGTAAGGCCCTGGCATTCTTTACTTATTTTGAATTTTAAAAATTAATTTTGAAAATCTAACGAACATGGTTTAAGCTTCAGGAGAACTGGAGAGATTACGAACCGGACGGACGGACAAAAGAAAATGAAAAGCCTGATAGATGACTGATTTACATTACGGGGGCGAAATTTCTAGTAGCCAAAAATCCAACCGTGAAAAAGAATTATATGAATTTTTAAAAAAAGCAAACTATATACTTTACGGTAATTTAGAACTTCCAAAACAGGTGAGATGTCTGATGCCAAAAGAATTTATAATTATATTAATACAGAAAAAAGAACAATCTCACCAAACAGCAGACACGATCCATCGTAGTACTGCTGGGAAACGCCCACCAAAATCACAATTCCTTCAACTACATGTTCACGCTGGCCGAGTCAACTCCCAACTAACGTAACTAACATCCGCTCTCCAGGGTCTCGCTCCGCGTACCACGTTCAGAAATTACCAAAGGTAACCAAAGGTAAACTCGGACGCATAAAAATTATTACCATTAAAGCTATTGATGTTTCAGAAAAACACTAGGGGCGCTTTATATATAGACTTGAGCCGGATTCACGGCTCAAAACCTGTGTTAATTATTTATTTTTTCAAATATATAATAAAGATGACAATAGCTCTGACATAACCGAATGAAACCCTTTACAATGGGTGTAGGCTAAGTATTGTTTTATCCAGAAAATATATATTATAAAATATGTTTTTATACGCCCTTTTTACATAAAGTCTCATGTGAATATGTAATATGAAGTTCATAGTAAAATTATACGACAGACATTTATTTTTAAATGTTTAATGATAACTGGAAAAGTTAAGTGAATACAAACTGAAATGTCCAGTGCGGATTTCTATAGCAGTTCAATGAAACAAACAGTATGTTAAACTTCTCACTTTTCAGCTTACCTACGGAGTTTTATACCAGTTCAGTGAAACGAACAATATATTAAACTTCATGTCTACAGATCATGTCCATCTCTTAAATCAGAGTTTGCTTATAGCCTACCATTTTCCTTAGCAGTAGGCCTATGCAGTTTAACAGTGGCAATTGGTTGTACCGTACGTTTAAATTCAATGAAATTTATGGAGTTTTTTTGTAAAGGAAAATGGTTCATAAGAACCATAATATGAACCGTATACTCCAACTCCGCCATGTTGAGAAAATGCCATTATTTGACGGGACTGGATTTTGAAACTTGAATTTCTACTTTTGGGTTTCTATGGAAAAAAGTCCTTGAGTCCAGGATTCCAATCCTTCATTATATCTGCACCATTTAAAACTACAAAGGGTGGGGGGTTTTTGTCGACAGTTTTTGATTATTTCTATATATTCGGCTAAGTATGAAATGTTCTCCATTTTTCGAAACAGCCTCAAACCTCTAAATTTCGAGATATCGAAAGGTGCACCACATTATCTTTAAAAAGGGCATGTACAGGCATAAGCCCCTTGTACATATAACTCCTCAATTATTATGTTTTGATGGGTAAATGTTGCTGTGTAAATCAGTTCCTTGTGTTGCATCAGGACAAGGGCTTTAACGTGCTTCGAAGCGGGGATTCAATGAGATCTCATCATTTTAATGTGTACTTATAAAATACATGTGTGTTTATAAAATTAATTCGTAACATATTATTGTTTTCGATTTCCAGTGAAAATCAAGAACTTGAATGTAATGATTCTCTGTTCCCCGTACTGCTCCTACTACTACAGCACCTGTCACTTATTAATCATTCGTATAGAATGGACCTCGAGAAGCGTCTACTTGATGTGAAATTTCCTCAGACGCCACACTTCATCTTTTCGCTGTGCGCTTTCTTCCTTTCTTCAGACCAAGATGCTCCTGTCTTCAATTTCTAGACATCTCGCATTTGTGTATTTTATGTCTGAATATTTATCTGTCTTGTGTATGTGTATGTCTTGTATACCAGTGTATTTTATGTCTTCTCGAACTTCAGCGATCCACTTCATTTTCTTAATATTTCTGTGTACTGTTTAGTCAGTCGGGTGTTGGCCGTTGAACTTCAATCGACGTTTCATCAACATGCTGTGTATTATGTTTGATATCTGTTCGGTCTCTTGTTTAATCCACAACCTGTATCCTTCTTCTGCCTTTTTTGGGTCCTAGAATTTTTCTGACGCTTCTTCTCTCTTGATCTTTTCTAGTTCGCCTTTCCGATCCATGACTGGTGTTTCAGATGTGTACAAAGTTTCTGGTTTGATAACTTGTTATTTTGGTGTTCCGTGATAAACATGCTCTATTATACACATCCCCAGTTTCCCACAATGATCTGTCATCTTTTGTTTTCTCTGTTCGTAAGCTGCCTTCTCCATCCCATTAGCCTGTATCATTTCTCCAAAGTATTTGAATTTGTGAATTATCCTGATATCGCCGTATTTTATTGACAACTTGTCTGGTGCACCTTTCTGATTCGACGTGTATTCTGCTTTTTTTTTTCGAAGGAAATCTGTAGTGCCACCTTTCCAGCCATTCAGAATCTCGATCTCTTTCGCTGCGGTTTATGTGTAATCTGTGAGTGTTGCTATGTCATCGGCGAATGCAAGACAAGCAATATCTACTCTTTTGTTCTTCTTCCTAATCTGATGGGTTTGTAGAATACCTGTACTTTCAGTTTTTTTTTTCATTCATTCCCTGACCACTTTGTCTAATATTAAGTTGAACAGCAGTGGTGATGGACCATCACCTTTTCTCACGCCTGTTCTAATTCCGAAAGGTTCTGATAATTCTCCCATGAATTTAACTTTGAATTTATTATCTGTCAGCGTCTGTTTCATGAGATTCGTCGTCTTTTCGTCAAGGCTTCTCTCTTCTAGTTCTCTTATCAGTGACAGTGTTCTTGAAGTCTACGAAGGTAAATACGGTTTCTTTGCTTTTCATCGCTTGGTATCTCAGGACTGTTTTCAGATTAAGTACCTGTTCAGCAAAAGATCTTCCCGGTCTGAAACCTGCTTGATATTCTCCTATCGTGTGCTCTAATTGTGACTGTGTCCTATCTGGCGGACACTGTGACAGAATTTTGTATGCAATTATTACTGTTCTATTATTATGACTAATATTACTATTACTAATAATATTATTACTATTTTTACTGTTATTGTTATTACTGTTATTGCTATTATTGTTATTGCTATTATTGTTATTGATATTATTGTTATTGCTATTAATGTTATTGTTGTTATTGTTATTGTTGTTACTGCTATTGCTGTTACTGCTCTGGTTATTATTATTATTATTATTATTATTATTATTATTATTATTGGGAATAGTTCAGGGGTCACAAAGTATTAATATCATTGTTTACATATTGGAATCGGAGTGCTAAAAACTTTGTGAATTGTGTTATTCTGACACAGTTTCTTATGGACTAAATGTGCTTCATGAGAAAGTCATGCACTCTTTCTTATATGTATAAAATATTCATAACTGTTTTTATATAAAATGTTGGAAGGGAGATTTACATAAAGGTCAAGTGTCACGACCTTTAAAGGTTAGGAAAAACGAAACATGTAATAGTAATTTGAGTAAGAGAGAGGTTAGAGCCTATGCGCCCCCATCTTCAACCCCTGATTCTGACGTTCAAGTTCACTGGTTTCTGATGCGTGTCCCCGTGCTATAAGAGCACAAACACCCTTCACCTGATACACATCTGACATGCTTTCTTATGTTGTGTTAAGATGTCGCACAAGATTTCATGATATCTATTATAACTTCCCCCGAATCCAGTTCTGTCAAGGGGCTGAAGACGACAACACAAAACCAGGGAATGAAACGCGTGTTTGGTGTCACGAAGGGGATTAGTGATAGGTGTGTGGTAAAACTGAGATACACATTTCGGATTTCCTTGAAAAAATATAAGTTATAGGCTCATTACAATCATAGTTATTTTAACAATGTATTTTCTACAATATTTAAAATTGAGAGTTAAAACATTTCTATCAACTGACACACCTATTATTATATTTATTATTATCAATACTGTTGTTATTATTATTATTATTATTATTATTAAGTTATTATTATCATCATCATCATTATTGTCGCTATCTTCTTCATCGACTGCCTGCATAGTCTCGTGGACAGCGTCGCTGGTATGCCTGAGTTTGGTCCCCGGTACCTTCTCGGATTTTTCTGAGATAGAGAGGTCTGGAACGAGGCGCTCTCAGCCTCGTGATTCAACCAGACGAGCTAGTTGATGAAGAAGTACCGACTCAGGTCACGGGAACCATCATTCATGGCCGTGAGTGTCGCCATGTTGACCACATGTCTCCAATCCTGCCATCTGCCTATGGTAGATGACGCATCGGTCGAATGGTAGGCCTAGTCCCTTGAAGGATCTAGCGCTCCAACAAATGCAACTAAGCCCACCATTCTCATTAACGGTTCAATCACCATCACACATAATCGTTTAACTTCTGTCAATTACCACAGAACTGTCTAGTTAATATAAAAATGTGACTTTTGAATAGAGACGGGATGTGTAGAGAGACTTATCTCACTGCCCAAATAACAACACTAAAACTGGTGTAGAACTATGCTTAAGCGAGATATAGGGTGGCGTGCACCATCCAGGAGTAAATCTTACTAAAATAGTAAATTTAAGACGGAGACCTGGAGTATACAAGAACCAGTACATCTGTCTCACTCTTTAAGTCATACTAGTAATGTGCTAGAGTGAGACAGACAAACCGGTTTTTGTTGCGTCATGTTCCCGTCTTAGATTTACTACTTTAGTGCTTCTCTTTTAGTAACTTACTCTTTTAGTTGGTGTTGGAGAGCTCAATTGATAGTTACTTCTTTAGTTGTAACTAAAGTAGTAAACGATTTTTACTAAAGAAGTAGTCGAATTCTGCGCAGAACAGAGCAGAAACATTAGTGCAGCGCAGCAGAACACGTGCATTTCAATTGCTGGTATTATTCAAGTGCCAGATAATGAAAAGGAAAGGTTCGCTGAAACAATGAATATGAATTTGGGTTGTTCCAAATATTACCAATGACAATCTTCATGTTTTAAAATAGGTCTAATAGTAATGTTTTATTCATTACTAATTTTAATTCCTTCAATTGAATATTTTCAGTTTAGTAGCCTACGTTAGGGTACTGTGATTACAATTTTTGTGCAAACTATTTCTGTATTATAATGCAAACAATTGGAATTTCCAGTTGATTTTCATAATTGATTCACTGTCAATATTATAATTATTTCTCTCATAATAATAATAAATTTCTAAAATATATTAAAATATTCTTCCCCAAAAACGATAAATCAATTATTCTACAGTTGTTTATCATAAATCTCACTATAATGAATTATTAATACTTATTGACTGTTTAACAATATTAATAAGAAGTATTACACAAAATCATGAAAAAGGGGGGATAAAAAGGATAACAAAACTAATAAGGGGCATTATATTTCTGTCCTTTTTCAAATGCACAGAACATTTACTTAAAAAATATTACCTTATAAAAATAATAATATTACAACTGAGAAATGTAATATTTAAACAAAAAATGGCGGTACAATATTTCGGAAGCTATGAACTCCAATAATAATTATGTAGATGGTTGTGTGTTTAAAAATAATTTCAGTGACTACTTCTCTAGATCCTGTGCAGCTTCAACCTCCGGGCCCCTCCTTAAAATTTTCTTTCGGCACTCATGTTGGAATTGTTTTTCTATATAGTTTATAATGCTTCTCACTTTCCTGTCCACAGAGTTAATTAAATAGTTAGCAGCATACTATGGACCTGCAGCATCTGTTACAGTTTATTCCCAAACATGAAAGTCTCGTCTCACTCCACCATTCGAGACTTGGGGAGTCTTTAAGGAATGGTTTTACAATGTGTCCCCTTCTCAATGTACGCTAATCCCAGAGTCAGTCAAATTTTCTTCCGATGTGGCCTGTTTGGACATTTTTACACCTGGGTTAGAAAAAAGGACATATTATTCATTAACACTGCGGGTGCAACTATTGAACTTTTAGCTCTTATAATTATTATTATAATCTGGCATTCGCAATGTTGTGCTTTAAGTTAAGGTATAGAAGTGTAATGTAATAAAATTAATTTACAATCATTACATTAAATCGTTTAACAATGAGAATCACCTATTGTTCAGTAATTCTATGGTTAAGTAGCAGGGGGAAGTGTTTTCTGGGTAGCTCCAAGAACGGAGGCTTTCATTTATTGGAATGTACTATACCTCGCCGATATCTGTATCCATATGATTAGCTTGAAATACATCGTCGTTTTCTGACCCAAAGTTAGGGAGAACTGCAACATCTAAAGGCCGATCCAGCTAGGAAGATATTTAAGAGCACATGAGCTCCTTGTACCGTGCAATGCAAACGTCCCTTCCACTCACTCTTCCCCTCACCTTTGGTGGACGTCTTCCTAGCTGGATCGCTCTCCGCAATGATATTTCCACATTTGACTGGCTGAAATCACATGGATGTAGTGAGAATCTGACATCGTTTCTTCCAAACGCCAAAATTTCATGTAAGGATTTATGAGCTTAATTATTTACGTTATTAAATGCCCTACTAGGTGTGGTTCGCTTAATATTTATTAAATCACCTGCCACAACTCTCATTTTTGGTATACAACCTTCTTCATCTCAATAACTTATCCTCAGTTTAACTATGTAATCCATTTAATGTGATATGTAACTCATAACTCACGCAAATGCCACAGAACACACTTACTCCACAACTTTACTCCACCCCCTGAGTAGGAGTAAATATTGGCCTTATTTACTCCACAACTTACTACGTTAGTAACGTACTCCGTGTTGGTGCTCTCCACCACTTGTGGAGTAAGTTCATTTACTCTGGGAGTAAATAAAATTTTTACTTCTTTAGTACATTCCTCTATGTTGAAAGCCGCCGAGTTTAGTTTACTCCTGGTTGGTGCACGCCGTCCTTACTAAAAGAGTACGGTTACTAAAAGAGTAGCTTACTAAAGTAGTTAGAACTAAAGAAGTAAGGCTTACTAAAAGAGTAAATGGCATGAGTTTGGTGCACGCCACCCATAGTTTGCTTTTATGAGCCTTTCCTTACTAAGCATCTCCCCCCACATCATCCCTACCGTATTGTCCAAACTTCTAAGATTTTCTTAAAGTCGAATTGCCTGAAGCTATCTAGGCAGCTCCAATACGCTAGCTTGCCCTAGGTTTTTTTTTCTCCAAGTATATCATCTGTACTTACAGTGAAGTCCAAAAATATACACACACTTTAGCAGTGTTTATTTTTGCTCATTTAAGGAATTCTATTTCAATTATATAGCCTAGCAATATGTTGTCTCGAATGTATGTTTACATTTTTTGAACTATCTGTAGCCATGCTTCTAAAAAGATGGGAACAATTCAGAAATTCAATAATGACGGAATAAATATTACAATTATAAATAGCCTGTGTGAATCCCTACTGAGCAAAGGGCCTCTTCCGTTTGAAAAGGATAAACCTAATTTATTGTCCCCATAACTGTGTTCACTAATTGGTACCATACTCTTCTCTCTATAGCCACCGGTGCCCATCTGCTGCCGAAGGGCCTCCCGAGTTTGTCCTTCGTACTTTAAATACGGTGCTGGTTCAAATCCCGGCTATGGCATTGAATTTTTCAGTCTGACTCAACCTTTCCACCTTAGCCTACACGCGGCCAGTGTGAAAGAATTATCATTCCACACTTGAGTATTAATTTAGTCACAAATTAGAGCAAGCATTACTTGTGGCCTAGCTTGTTCTTACATTCGCCACTGAGTTGCAGAATTACTTGCAAATTCTGTCTGTTATGGTATGTTATTCTAATAGCCTTTTTTAAAGTTTAAATTAACTGCTACGACTCCATGTATCGGCCTGCCTAATTATAAAATCTATTATTCCACAGCAGAGGATTTTGCTGCCCTCTCGAATGTTGTTGGCTCGATGAACAAAAAACTCACCCCTTAGCGGATTTAAACCGGTGTTCGTCAGATCTAACGATAACAATTTGTATGAGAGCAACAATTCTTATTTTACAATCCATAGTACTCATTTTAGTTAAAGCATCCTACCAGCTACGTATATGACTTGTTATTGTGATTAAACTATCATTATTTTTACTGTGTCGGCCGCGGTGGTCTAGAGGTAGCGTGCCCGCCTCTAGATCCGCAGGGCGCGGGATCAAACCCGGCCGCGGTCGATGGATTTTTCAGGACGTAAAAAATCCTGGGCACGGAGTCCTCCGGGAGGGACTTTAAGCTGGGGGTCCCGTGTCGTAGATTTACGGGACGTAAAAGAACTCCAAGCCTAAATTAGAGCCTCTGGACAAAATTTATCGGCCCTTTCACGTCCAAGAAATACTTAGTTTCCAGAGGGGGGTTGCGATGCGATGGGCTTACCACCTGTCCCTCTACCCTCTCTCAGAAAATAAGCATATCAAAATTAGTATAGGTAATGAAACCTCCATTGGAGGCCCCTTCGCCCCACCTGGAGATCATAGGGTACCAGATACCAGATTTTTAATGTAACTTAGGCTAATTGTTCACCTGAGTAAGCCGCCAACAACGCAAAGCCGATTGGCAATTCCTGGAGCGATCTATTTAATGTGTATATTTTTAACGTGTATTTTTATTAACTGCAAAGCTTAATTTTGATTGCAAATTACTTACGTTATCACTTACCCTATGCGTTCATTTGTGGTGGACAAGCCATGACCATAACAATAAAATATTGCTAAAGTAGGGCATCTGCGAAAATAGGCTTGTTTGCTATGTTTTTTATGCATCGTATGACCTTTATATGATTTTCTATCAGTATCTAATATATAAAGTCGAATGTGTGTTTGTGGGTATGTATGTATGTATGTATGTATGTATGTATGTATGTATGTTTGTTCCTTATACAAATCTACATTTCTTTACCAATTTACACGGAATTTTGCACACATACCCAGTTAAGCCCGGGAAGTATAGCGGTCAACATTAAAATTCAAACAAAATACTCCTTCCCTTGAAAATTATATAATTTCTGAGAATATTATGCAACAAAAATGAATCCCATTCAGTTGTCAAGACAACAGTGTATTGTTTACACAGTTCACATGGGGCTCTGGACACTACATAATAATTTATTGGACTTTAACGAATTCTGATGCTAACGTTTTATGAAAATAATTCTTGAATAAAATCCACGAGAATAAAGCACATTGTAATGCAGTCGCATAACTTTCTCTACCCTCGACACAAGAAATATTTTCTCACTTCACATTTTGATGTAGAATAAGAGGTCGTATTGCTGGGATAACTTAAGTGTGTGAGTATGCTATATCAGAAGTAGGTAAACAATCCTTTCCGCTTATACGTTATCCATAGCTGTATGCTTTGTATTAGTTGAGAAATAAGGATGTTTATCATAGGCCCTAAGCATGGGATGGAACATTTTGAGTCCTATGCTCGCAGTATTTTATGTCCCGGGTTTTAGGGGAGGACAGTATGAAAGTGATACTGCATTTCTCTTATTTCAAAACCGAAACGGTTGTATGGTAACATGAGAATGAGAAATAAAATTTTCCGTCAAGTCAATACAATCTTATTTAATTTATGTTTCTTCTTATTTCAAATCCTCCCAAGCATGATGTGTAGAACCAACGGAATGCAGCTTTCGACATCCTCTATGAGCCATAAAAAGCTATATCTAGCGTTTTCTGATGGAATAGTTTGAGTGTGATAAATCTTTTTCTTCATTTCAAGTTTTACATACATATTATACACGCACCTAGAGTTTCAAAATCGAAAGTCCTCCAAAAGTTAATTTCAAATTACAAAATACAAAGCCCGGGCGACGCCGGGCCTTTTCAGCTAGTTATAACATAAAAAGAAAAACAAATGTATAACAACTTCAAAACAAAACAATTACTCAGCTTGTTAACATTATGCACTCATAACTTGTACTTTATGATTTTAATAGGTGGATCATTTCCGTTGCGTTATGAGGAATATGTTTCAAAACTTTAGCCTGCCCTCCATTCGCCGAGAGCCTCCTCGTCTGTGCAATTCAAATTCCTTTTTTCCCAGAATATAATGCAGTATCTACATTTCAAGGCTATTTTAAGTGTCTTGCTGTATGCACAAGTACTACTGTATATTGGAATGATAATTCTAACTATTGTATATTCTTTACTCAAGAGGTACAATTAGCTACGCCTATTGACTGGAAACGTCATCTGAGGCAAGAAAGTGAGAAATGTCTGTCATCTAGTAGTCTACTACATTATCGTTTCATGACAAATCTCGTTCAGAGGCGCCGACTTAAAAATATTTCGGGGGCAAGATTTGGATTTTTAGTAGTCATACAAAATTGTTAGATCCGTTTTCGAAAGTAGATTGAAAAATGAAATTTTGATCATTAAGTCATTGCCATTCTTTATGTTCTATCCCCAGAAAAGTTGAAACGCAAATGTAAAATTTCATTTTATACGATTCTTTGTTGTCAAGCTATGCAGTTTACAGACATAACACGAAGGTATTTTTCTGATAATTGCATTTTTTAATTATATTTAAGACATTTCAAACTGTGAAAATCAGAGAAGGAAATCCGAGAAGGATTTTCAGGATCAAACCCAATACAGCAAACAAAAGCTAAAAATCCAGTTAGAACAAAAGAAATATTGTACTTTAAATGAAACGTCTCTCTTAAAAATTATAAGTCTCCATAGTTTTCGTTAAATAAGTTCTAATTGGAAATGATTCAACTTTTTGGATGTTGTTGCAAATAATTAAGTCTAAATGAAATGATCATAAGTATGGGGTATTTCTGTCAAACCGGTTAAGTCATGAAGATACATAGAGAAAACCTTGGAAACTTATTTTTTGTTCATACATCGAATTTATTTTTCGTTCTCATCCCAGGAATCTGAATATTGATATTCTGCCAGAGAATTGTTTAAAACAAAGCGAACCAACTGTTATTTCCAGATTCAAGCCACTCAATAGCACTTAGTACATTTTTCCCACATAGAGAAATGCATTTTTTTAAATAAGTTATGTACATGTTGCCAAGATATTACTAAATTCTTGTACGCCATTAAAGAATTTTGTTGCTAAGAGATCGCTCTTCATTTTCGGCGTGGATCAAAATTAGTAGTTATTTGAGAAACATTTATGTTTCTCAAAAGCATATTAAAATGGAATCTCCGAAGACTACAACTTCCGAAATGACACACCATAGACTTAGTATTCAGGTATTTATAGCATGTGGTTTTTGTCCTGGTCTCTTATATAACTTCGGCATGAGTACTGTATTCTTGTGTGGGTTTGCATATGTGCTGATATGAGTTTTTAAATATTTTTATTTGAAACCTGGGAAGCGTATTTCTTGCGTGAATCCTCCAAATTAGAAGATAAAACGTATAATTTTATTTAAAATGTTGCTTCATTTAATATCCATTAGGAGATATGGTTAAGAACTTCTGAATTTTATAGCCTATAACGTTGTTTCAAACCGTATTTTGGAATGTAGCCTTATGTAATTAGTGCTGATGTAATCTTATCACATTTTTAATGAAGTTATAGCAGCGCGTCCTATGCTGTACTGTAGATACGTTTAAACTAACAAGTTATTTATTGTTAGTCTACAGCAGAGGTCCACAAAATATAACCCGCCGGTATGTGAAAGAGTTTGATCAGGTCCTTAGCGTAGAGAAAATGTTGGTACAAGCGAAGAAAGATAACATTAACCTGATTAGGCAAAAGTGAACAAGATTGTTTTTAAATGCATAGCACTGTTTTGTCAATGGAACTGGGTTGTTTGTTGGTTTTATAGTTATTTAACGATGTAGAAGTACTGTAACTTAGGCCTGTGATCGTCGCTGGTGAGCCTTAATTTTGTCCAGCAGGAGTTACTTTATATGACTGTAAATCTACAGACATGGGCCTATTACATTTATGCATACATAAATGTAGTAGACCTAGGCAGGGATAGAACTGTCAATCTTGGGCACAGAAAGCCAGCACGATACTGACTGTACCAAGGACTACTCACTTATTTGTAACAGGATACCATCCAGAAGGACAAGTTCCACAAAGGGAGCCTACAAACAAATCTATTCAAAATCAGAGTCTGAGCACAAAGTTTATCTGTGTTTGAGACTATGAGAATGTTTGGAGAATCTATGTTATTACATCTATTTCTTGAAGTATTGTAAATATAAATAAAATCGTAAAGAAGTTCACACAAAATTAACCTAAAATGGCGCTAAGAAATAGGCCTAATGCGTGTTCACAGAATCGACTGCTGAGGGGGAGGGAATCGTTGGGTCACGTGGTGCAGGCAAGGGCTGAAACTTGATGGCGGTCTATATGGTGGTCAGCAAATAATTAGCTTTAATGAAATTAGTTTACACCATGTACCGGCATCGCCGGCGAATCAGTTTCTTTGGTAGTTGACTCCTAATAGAAACCAGTAATGCTTGGTTATTTCATTTTACCGGATAACTTATTCTATATAAAATACTACTGTAACCTAGAAAATACTACTGTAATCCCTTAAAAGTCCTGCAAGTAACTTATCTCCAAGGGTATCGTTACGCATATCACATCTTGAGAAGCACTGCATCTATGTATAGGACTATTTTACCAATTGGACTATATTATTCTTTACCTTAACTTATTCTTTAAAAATATTACCGTGCTCCCTAGAAATCCTGCAAATACCTTCAGAGGTACCGTTACGCATGCCTACTGAACCAATTAACTTATATTCACTTCATAATTGTCGGCCTAAGTTACTTTTATTTCAGTAAACTAAAAACAAACCTCGGAGGTAAAATCCAACCTTGCGTCTTCATTAACACATGGTAGGATGGTGAGGCCTGTGGCCAACGTGCAATCTGTCGTGTCCGATATTGTTTCCTGATCAGATTGCTAGTCCTATGAAATAGTATTTCCATGGAACTGATGCTCCCCAAATTGAATCTGAGAAGATCCGTGGTCAACAATGCTAACCACTGGAGACGGCCTATAAGGACAGTACTAAGATATAAATCATAGCCTAAAAGATATTTGCGTATGAATATTAAAAATACTCAGTTTGATCAAAATCGATAATGTTGAAATTCATTACGCCTTTTTAAATATTGAATTTCTCACGGTTGTCGCAAAACAAGTCACTTGGTGGCTGAAAAGAGTTGTCCACTCCATCCCATGATATGTTGGCAGCCATGCAGCAGAAAATCAATAGCCTTTGTCTCCGCAAGTGCATACTAGGTGGCAGGACGGCTGGAAGGTCCCAATATTGCTGCACGGCACGCAATAAAATTAGTATTTCACAAATATTAACGGATGACTAAAAAATATAGTATGATATGCATGGTAAAATTGTTTTAGCTGGTTCGTAGGATTGCTACACACGCACTTACGGGCTCGTTTCGCGAACATAGAAAATCTCGTTTTCGCCACTTGTTTCATAACTAACTATTATTACATCTTTGAATTATTGTATAAATACCGTATACTTGCTCTTAAATAATACAGTAATAGGCATATCTTTGTTTTAATCCCTTTTTGCAAAGAACTCCAATGAGAATTCTTATTTCTTAAAAATCATTAAAGAACTCATTTTTCATTATCTCTAACCCTAATATACCTGGAGGTGAAATATGGTTTAATCCAATTTTGGTTATTCAATAAATATAAAATATGTTTTCTTATGGAGGCTAGTAGGCCTAGTAGCAGCTCCAGTCATGGAAACCACCATTAACGGCCGTGGGTGTCGGCATGCTGACCACATGACTCCAATCCTGCCGTCTGACTATGGTAGACGACGCAGCGGTCGGGTGGTAGGCCTTGTCCCTTCTGGGATATTAGCGCCACGGAGTTAGTTAGTTATGGAGGCTAGTGTTCACGGAATGACAGTGATGAATGACAGCTTTACTAGGAATTCTTATAAGATAGAAGAATAATTTCTTTAATAGTACATGTTCTTAATTGTTTTTATTTACGTTATTTTTTATGCATAAGTAAGTTAATCATTTTAGAACTTATTTTTGGACTCTATGCCATAACAAGATAAGTAAAAGACATTTGAAACTTTGTTCACGTCTTATATTAATTATACTACTGAAACCTCTACATGCATGCATAAATTTGGCTTTACGCAATTGACTATACAATATATGAGTGTTCAAGGTAAGTGTATATGCATTGATTTTATTTAGGGGCGCAACATAACCAAGGTAAATTGACTTTCCTTCATATTGCAGATTTATCTTTATATCTTCAGTTATCATTGATTTAAACTAAGGAAGTATAATATACAGAAATATATTATATTTCTGCGAGTCAGACCCTGGAGAGATTTCTTAATACTTGATATCAGTACTTTAAGAAGATTTCGTTTTAATACATTTCTGAACTGCTTATTCGGGTTAATCTCAACAACATACACATTCCACCATCAATGTCACTCACCTGAAACTAAGTCACATATCACAGATTTATTGCTAGCACATTATTTGATAATATTGACAAATATGATACCATATTACTCAATTATAAATATTATATAGGCTCTTTTACAGAGTGTCAAGAATTCTAAGAAGAGGTGAATAGCTATTTATGTATCAACTATGCAAAGCATGGCTTTAACCTAAAACATGGGATGTAGATTTTGATAGCTTATTCCTTCGGTAGAACAATAAAAAACTTTTAACAAAAATATATTCATCGTCCTAGTTTCTTCTGCTTGAGCCTGGGACCGGCCTTTTGAATATATTAGGTAATTCTCCCCTCTTCGAGCTACGAGTTCTGCCCATCTATGTCTAAATGATTATTAGGTGTTAGGCTATATAGAAGTTGAATTTCGTCACTAAATGTGTCCTTTATTCCCTTTTAATTCATCTCGTTATTGTATGAAAATTTTTCTCTGTAGGTAACAGCGGAGGAGATAGCAGCTCACGGTAGAGAAGTGGAGGAGATAGCAGCTCATGGTAGAGGAGTGGAGAAGATAGCAGCTCATGGTAGAGGAGTAGAGGAGATAGCAGCTCATGATAGAGCAGAGGAGGAGGTAGCAGTTCATGATAGAGCAGAGGAGGAGGTAGCAGCTAATGAAAGAGCAGCGGAGGAGATAGCAGCTCATGATAGAGCAGCGGAGGAGATAGCAGCTCATGATGGAGCAGCGGAGGAGATAGAAGCGGAGGAAATAACAGCAAGGAGATAGGAGCGGAAGAGATAGCAGCTCATGATAGAGGAGCGGAGGAGATAGCAGCTGATGATAGAGCAGCGGAGGAGATAGCAGCTCAAGATAGAGCAGTGGTGGAGATAGCAGCTCATGATAGAGCAGCGGAGGAAATAGCAGCTCATGATAGACGGGCGGGGGAGGTAGCAGCTCATGATAGAGCAGCAGAGGAGATAGCAGCTCATGACAGAGTAGCGGAGGAGGTATCAGCTCATTATAGAGCAGCGGAGGAGATAGCAGCTCATGATAGAGCAGCGGTGGAGATAGGAGCTCATGATAGAGCAGCGGAGGAAGTAGCAGTTCATGATAGACCGGCGGAGGAGGTAGCAGCTCATGATAGAGAAGCGGAGGATTTAGGAGTTCATGATAGAGCAGCGGAGGAAATAGCAGCTCATGATAGAGTAGCGGAGGAGGTATCAGCTCATTATAGAGCACCGGAGGAGTTAGCAGCTCATGGTAGAGGAGCGGAGGAGATATCAGCACATGGTAGACAGCAGAGGAGGTAGCAGTTCATGATAGAGCAGCGGATGAGATAACAGCTCGTGATAGAGCAATGGAGGAGGTAGCAGCTCATTATAGATCAGCGGAGGAGGTAGCAGTTCATGATAGAGCAGTGGAGGTAGCAGTTCATGATAGAGCAGTGCATGAGATAGCAGCTAATGAAAGAACAGCGGAGGAGATAGCAGCTCATGATAGAGCAGCGGAGGAGATGGCAGCTCATGATAGAGCAGCGGAGGAGATAGCAGCGGAGGACATAACAGCGGTGGAGATAGCAGCGGAAGAGATAGCAGCTCATGATAGAGAAGCGGAGGAGATAGCAGCTGATGATAGAGCAGCGGAGGAGATAGCAGCTCAAGATAGAGCAGTGGTGGAGATAGCAGCTCATGATAGAGCATCGGAGGAAATAGCAGCTCATGATAGACGTGCGGGGGAGGTAGCAGCTCATGATAGAGCAGCAGAGGAGATAGCAGCTCATGATAGAGTAGAGGAGGAGGTATCAGCTCATTATAGAGCAGCGGAGGAGATAGCAGCTCGTGATAGAGCAGCGGTGGAGATAGCAGCTCATGATAGAGCAGCGGAGGAAGTAGCAGTTCATGATAGAGAAGCGGAGGATTTAGGAGCTCATGATAGAGCAGCGGAGGAAATAGCAGCTCATGATAGAGTAGCAGGGGAAGTATCAGCTCATTATAGAGCACCGGAGGAGTTAGCAGCTCATGATAGGGTAGCAGGGGAGGTAATAGCTCATTATAGTGCACCGGAGGAGTTAGCAGCTCATGATAGAGGAGCGGAGGAGATAGCAGCACAATGTAGACAGCGCAGGAGGTAGTTGCTCATGATAGAGTAGCGGAGGAGGTGTCAGTTCATGATAGAGCAGTGGAGGAGGTAGCAGCTCATGAAAGAGCAGCGGTGGAGATAGCAGCTCATGATAGAGCAGCGGAGGAGATAGCAGCTCATGATAGAGCAGCGGAGGAGATAGCAGCGGAGGAAATAACAGCGGAGGAGATAGCAGCTCATGATAGAGAAGCGGAGGAGATAGCAGCTCATGATAGAGCAGGGGAGCAGATAGCAGCTCATGATAGAACAGTGGTGGAGATAGCAGCTCTTGTTAGAGCAGCGGAGGAAGTAGCAGTTCATGATAGACGGGCGGGGGAAGTAGCAGCACATGATAGAGCAGCGGAGGAGGTAGCAGCTCAAAATAGAGCAGCGGAGGAGTTAGCAGCTCATGGTAGAGGAGCGAAGGATATAGCAGCACATGGTAGAGAGCGGAGGAGGTAGCAGCTCATGATAGAGCAGCGGATGAGATAGCAGCTCATGATAGAGCAGTGGAGGAGGTAGCAATTCATGATAGAGCTGCGGCGGAGATAGTAGCTCATGGTAGAGCAGCGGACGTGATAGCAGCTCATACTATAGCATCGAAGGAAAATCAGTTCATAATAGAGCAGCGGAGGAGATAGCAGCTCATAATAGAGCAGCGGAGGAGATAGCAGCGGAGGAGTATGCAGCGGGGGAGTAAGCAGCGGAGGAGATAGCAGCTCATGATAGAGCAGCGGTGAAGGTAACAGCTCATGATAGAGCAGTGGTTGAGATAGCAGCTCATGACAGAGCAGCGGAGGAAGTAGCAGCGCACGATAGAGTAGCGGATGAGATAGCAGCTCATGGCAGAGGAGCGGAGGAGATAGCAGCTCATGATTGAGCAGCGGAGGAGATAGCTCATGATAGAGCAGCGGAGGTGATAGCAGGTTATGCTAGAGCAGCGGAGGAGATAGCAGCGGAAGAGATAGCAGCTCATGATACAGAAGCGGAGGAGATAGCAGCTGATGATAGTGCAGCGGAGGAGATAGCAGCTCAAGATAGAGCAGTGGTGGAGATAGCAGCTCATGATAGAGCAGCGGAGGAAATAGCAGCTCATGATAGACGTGCGGGGGAGGTAGCAGCTCATGATAGAGTAGCAGAGGAGATAGCAGCTCATGATAGAGTAGAGGAGGAGGTATCAGCTCATTATAGAGCAGCGGAGGAGATAGCAGCTCGTGAGAGAGCAGCGGTGGAGATAGCTGCACATGATAGAGCAGCGGAGGAAGTAGCAGTTCATGATAGAGAAGCGGAGGATTTAGGAGCTCATGATAAGGCAGCGGAGGAAATAGCAGCTCATGATAGAGTAGCAGGGGAGGTATCAGCTCATTATAGATCACCGGAGGAGTTAGCAGCTCATGATAGAGTAGCAGGGGAGGTAACAGCTCATTATAGAGCACCGGAAGAGTTAGCAGCTCATGATAGAGGAGCGGAGGAAATAGCACATGGTAGACAGCGGAGGAGGTAGCAGCTCATGATAGAGTAGCGGAGGAGGTAGAAGCTCATGATAGAGTAGCGGAGGAGGTGTCAGTTCATGATAGAGCAGTGGAGGAGGTAGCAGCTCATGATAGAGCAGCGGAGGAGATAGCAGTTCATGATAGAGCAGCGGAGGAGATAGCAGCGGAGGAAATAACAGCGGAGGAGATAGCAGCTCATGATAGAGAAGCGAAGGAGATAACAGCTCATGATAGAGCAGGGGAGCAGATAGCAGCTCATGATAGAACAGTGGTGGAGATAGCAGCTCATGTTAGAGCAGCGGAGGAAGTAGCAGTTCATGATAGACGGGCGGGGGAAGTAGCAGCACATGATAGAGCAGCGGAGGAGGTAGCAGCTCAAAATAGAGAAGCAGAGGAGTTAGCAGCTCATGGTAGAGGAGCGAAGGAGATAGCAGCACATGGTAGAGAGCGGATGAGGTAGCAGCTCATGATAGAGCAGCGGATGAGATAGCAGTTCATGATAGAGCAGTGGAGGAGGTAGCAATTCATGATAGAGCTGCGGAGGAGATAGTAGCTCATGGTAGAGAAGCGGACGTGATAGTAGCTCATACTATAGCTTCGAAGGTAAAGCAGTTCATAATAGAGCAGCGAAGGAGACAGCAGCTCATAATAGAGCAGCGGAGGAGATAGCAGCGGAGGAGTATGCAGCGGGGGAGTAAGCAGCGGAGGAGATAGCAGCACATGATAGAGCAGCGGTGAAGGTAACAGCTCAGGATAGAGCAGCGGTGGAGATAGCAGCTCATGACAGAGCAGCGGAGGAAGTAGCAGCTCAAGATAGAACAGCGGTGGAGATAGCAGCTCATGATAGAGCAGCGGAGGAGATAGCAGCTCATGATAGAACAGCGGTGGAGAGAGCAGCTCATGACAGAGCAGCGGAGGAAGTAGCAGCTCATGATACACGGGCGGAAGAGGTAGCCACTCATGATAGAGCAGCGGAGCAGATAGCAGCTTATGATAGAGTAGCAGAGCAGGTAACAGCTCATGATAGATCAGCGGAGGAGATAGAAGCTCATGATAGAGCAGCGGAGGAGATTTCAGCTGATAATAGAGCAGCGGAGGAGGTAGCAGCTTATGACAGATCAGCGGAGGAAATAGCAACTCGTGGTAGAGCAGCGGAGGAGATAGCAGCTCATGATAGAGCAGCGGAGGAAGTAGTAGCTCATGATAGACCAGCGGAGGAGATAGCAGCTCGTGATAGAGCAGCGGTGGAGATAGCAGCTCATGATAGAGCAGCGGAGGAAGTAGCAGTTCATGATAGAGAAGCGGAGGATTTAAGAGCTCATGATAGAGCAGCGAAGGAAATAGCAGCTCATGATAGAGTATCAGGGGAAGTATCAGCTCATTATAGAGCACCGGAGGAGTTAGCAGCTCATGATAGGGTAGCAGGGGAGGTAATAGCTCATTATAGAGCACCGGAGGAGTTAGCAGCTCATGATAGAGGAGCGGAGGAGATAGCAGCACATGGTAGACAGCGCAGGAGGTAGTTGCTCATGATAGAGTAGCGGAGGAGGTGTCAGTTCATGATAGAGCAGTGGAGGAGGTAGCAGCTCATGAAAGAGCAGCGGAGGAGATAGCAGCTCATGATAGAGCAGCGGAGGAGATAGCAGCTCATGATGGAGCAGCGGAGGAAATAACAGCGGAGGAGATAGCAGCTCATGATAGAGAAGCGGAGGAGATAGCAGCTCTTGATAGAGCAGGGGAGCAGATAGCAGCTCATGATAGAACAGTGGTGGAGATAGCAGCTCTTGTTAGAGCAGCGGAGGAAGTAGCAGTTCATGAGAGACGGGCGGGGGAAGTAGCAGCACATGATAGAGCAGCGGAGGAGGTAGCAGCTCAAAATAGAGCAGCGGAGGAGTTAGCAGCTCATGGTAGAGGAGCAAAGGAGATAGCAGCACATGGTAGAGAGCGGAGGAGGTAGCAGCTCATGATAGAGCAGCGGATGAGATAGCAGCTCATGATAGAGCAGTGGAGGATGTAGCAATTCATGATAGAGCTGCGGCGGAGATAGTAGCTCATGGTAGAGCAGCGGACGTGATAGCAGCTCATACTATAGCATCGAAGGAAAAGCAGTTCATAATAGAGCAGCGGAGGAGATAGCAGGTCATAATAGAGCAGCGGAGAAGATAGCAGCTCATGATAGAGCAGCGGTGAAGGTAACAGCTCATGATAGAGCAGTGATGGAGATAGCAGCTCATGACTGAGCAGCGGAGGAAGTAGCAGCTCATGATAGAGTAGCGGATGAGATAGCATCTCATGGTAGAGGAGCGGAGGAGATAGCAGCTCATGATTGAGCAGCGGAGGAGATAGCTCATCATAGAGCAGCGGAGGTGATAGCAGGTTATGCTACAGCAGCGGATGAGATAGCAGCGGAAGAGATAGCAGCTCATGATACAGAAGCGGAGGAGATAGCAGCTGATGATAGAGCAGCGGAGGAAGTAGCAGTTCATGATAGAGAAGCGGAGGATTTAGGAGCTCATGATAAGGCAGCGGAGGAAATAGCAGCTCATGATAGAGTAGCAGGGGAGGTAGCAGCTCATGATAGAGTAGCGGAGGAGGTGTCAGTTCATGATAGAGCAGTGGAGGAGGTAGCAGCTCATGAAAGAGCAGCGGAGGAGGTATCAGCTCATTATAGAGCAGCGGAGGAGATAGCAGCTCATGATAGACGTGCGGGGGAGGTAGCAGCTCATGATAGAGCAGCAGAGGAGATAGCAGATCATGATAGAGTAGAGGAGGAGGTATCAGCTAATTATAGAGCAGCGGAGGAGATAGCAGCTCGTGAGAGAGCAGCGGTGGAGATAGCAGCTCATGATAGAGCAGCGGAGGAAGTAGCAGTTCATGATAGAGAAGCGGAGGATTTAGGAGCTCATGATAAGGCAGCGGAGGAAATAGCAGCTCATGATAGAGTAGCAGGGGAGGTATCAGCTCATTATAGAGCACCGGAGGAGTTAGCAGCTCATGATAGAGTAGCAGGGGAGGTAACAGCTCATTATAGAGCACCGGAAGAGTTAGCAGCTTATGATAGAGGAGCGGAGGAAATAGCAGCACATGGTAGACAGCGGAGGAGGTAGCAGCTCATGATAGAGTAGCGGAGGAGGTAGCAGCTCATGATAGAGTAGCGGAGGAGGTGTCAGTTCATGATAGAGCAGTGGAGGAGGTAGCAGCTCATGAAAGAGCAGCGGAGGAGATAGCAGCTCATGATAGAGCAGCGGAGGAGATAGCAGATCTTGATAGAGCAGCGGAGGAGATAGCAGCGGAGGAAATAAAAGCGGAGGAGATAGCAGCTCATGATAGAGAAGCGGAGGAGATAACAGCTCATGATAGAACAGTGGTGGAGATAGCTGCTCATGTTAGAGCAGCGGAGGAAGTAGCAGTTCATGATAGACGGGCGGGGGAAGTAGCAGCACATGATAGAGCAGCGGAGGAGGTAGCATCTCAAAATAGAGAAGCGGAGGAGTTAGCAGCTCATGGTAGAGGAGCGAAGGAGATAGCAGCACATGGTAGCAGCTCATGATAGAGCAGCGGATGAGATAGCAGTTCATGATAGAGCAGTGGAGGAGGTAGCAATTCATGATAGAGCTGCGGAGGAGATAGTAGCTCATGGTAGAGCAGCGGACGTGATAGTAGCTCATACTATAGCATCGAAGGTAAAGCAGTTCATAATAGAGCAGCGGAGGAGACAGCAGCTCATAATAGAGCAGCGGAGGAGATAGCAGCGGAGGAGATAGCAGCTCATGATAGAGCAGCGGTGAAGGTAACAGCTCAGGATAGAGCAGCGGTGGAGATAGCAGCTCATGACAGAGCAGCGGAGGAAGTAGCAGCTCACGATAGAACAGCGGTGGAGATAGCAGCTCATGATAGAGCAGCGGAGGAGATAGCAGCTCATGATAGAACAGCGGTGGAGAGAGCAGCTCATGACAGAGCAGCGGAGGAAGTAGCAGCTCATGATAGAGTAGTGGAGGAGGTAGCAGCTCATGATAGAGTAGCGGAGGAGGTGTCAGTTCATGATAGAGCAGTGTAGGAGGTAGCAGCTCATGAAAGAGCAGCGGAGGAGATAGCAGCTCATGATAGAGCAGCGGAGGAGATAGCAGCTCATGATAGAGCAGCGGAGGAGATAGCAGCTCATGATAGAGTAGAGGAGGAGGTATCAGCTAATTATAGAGCAGCGGAGGAGATAGCAGCTCGTGAGAGAGCAGCGGTGGAGATAGCAGCTCATGATAGAGCAGCGGAGGAAGTAGCAGTTCATGATAGAGAAGCGGAGGATTTAGGAGCTCATGATAAGGCAGCGGAGGAAATAGCAGCTCATGATAGAGTAGCAGGGGAGGTATCAGCTCATTATAGAGCACCGGAGGAGTTAGCAGCTCATGATAGAGTAGCAGGGGAGGTAACAGCTCATTATAGAGCACCGGAAGAGTTAGCAGCTCATGATAGAGGAGCGGAGGAAATAGCAGCACATGGTAGACAGCGGAGGAGGTAGCAGCTCATGATAGAGTAGCGGAGGAGGTAGCAGCTCATGATAGAGTAGCGGAGGAGGTGTCAGTTCATGATAGAGCAGTGGAGGAGGTAGCAGCTCATGAAAGAGCAGCGGAGGAGATAGCAGCTCATGATAGAGCAGCGGAGGAGATAGCAGCTCTTGATAGAGCAGCGGAGGAGATAGCAGCGGAGGAAATAAAAGCGGAGGAGATAGCAGCTCATGATAGAGAAGCGGAGGAGATAACAGCTCATGATAGAACAGTGGTGGAGATAGCAGCTCATGTTAGAGCAGCGGAGGAAGTAGCAGTTCATGATAGACGGGCGGGGGAAGTAGCAGCACATGATAGAGCAGCGGAGGAGGTAGCATCTCAAAATAGAGAAGCGGAGGAGTTAGCAGCTCATGGTAGAGGAGCGAAGGAGATAGCAGCACATGGTAGCAGCTCATGATAGAGCAGCGGATGAGATAGCAGTTCATGATAGAGCAGTGGAGGAGGTAGCAATTCATGATAGAGCTGCGGAGGAGATAGTAGCTCATGGTAGAGCAGCGGACGTGATAGTAGCTCATACTATAGCATCGAAGGTAAAGCAGTTCATAATAGAGCAGCGGAGGAGACAGCAGCTCATAATAGAGCAGCGGAGGAGATAGCAGCGGAGGAGATAGCAGCTCATGATAGAGCAGCGGTGAAGGTAACAGCTCAGGATAGAGCAGCGGTGGAGATAGCAGCTCATGACAGAGCAGCGGAGGAAGTAGCAGCTCACGATAGAACAGCGGTGGAGATAGCAGCTCATGATAGAGCAGCGGAGGAGATAGCAGCTCATGATAGAACAGCGGTGGAGAGAGCAGCTCATGACAGAGCAGCGGAGGAAGTAGCAGCTCATGATACACGGGCGGAAGAGGTAGCAGCTCATGATAGAGCAGTGGAGCAGATAGCAGCTCATGATAGAGTAGCAGAGCAGGTAACAGCTCATGATAGAGCAGCGGAGGAGATAGAAGCTCATGATAGAGCAGCGGAGGAGATTGCAGCTCATAATAGAGCAGCGGAGGAGGTAGCAGCTTATGACAGATCAGCGGAGGAAATAGCAACTCGTGGTAGAGGAGCGGAGGAGATAGCAGCTCATGATAGAGCAGCGGAGGAAGTAGTAGCTCATGATAGACCAGCGGATGAGATAGCAGCTCATGATAGAGTAGCGAAGGAGATAGCAGCTCATGATAGAACAGCGGAGGAGGTAGGAGCTCATGATAGAGCAGCGGAGGAGATAGCAGCTCATGGTAGTAAGCGGAGGAGATAGCAGCTCATGATAGAGCAGCGGAGGAGGTAGCAGCTCATGATAGAGTAGCGGATGAGATAGCAGCTCATGGTAGAGGAGCGGAGGAGATAGCAGCTCATGATAGAGCAGCGGAGGAGATAGCTCATTATAGAGCAGCGGAGGTGATAGCAGGTTATGTTAGAGCAGCGGATGAGATAGCAGCTCATGATAGAGCAGCTGAGGAGATAGCAGCTCATGATAGAACAGCGGTGGAGATAGCAGCTCTTGATAGAGCTGCGGAGGAAGTAGCAGCTCATGATAGACGGGCGGAGGAGATAGCAGCTCATGATAGAGCAGCGGAAAATATAGCAGCTCATGATAGAGCAATGGAGGAGGTAATAGCTCATAATAGAGCAGCGGAGAAGATAGCAGTTCATGGTAGAGAGCGGAGGAGATAGCATTTCATGGTAGAGAGCGGAGGAGATAGCAGCTCATGATAGAGCAGCGGAGGAGGTAGCAGCTCAAGATAGAGTTGTGGATGAGATAGCAGCTCATGATAGAGCAGCGGAGGAGATAGCAGCTCATGATAGAGCAGCGGAGGAGGTAGAAGCTCATGATAGAGCAGCGGAGGAGATAGCAGCTCATGGTAGAGAGCGGAGGAGATAGCAGCTCATGATAGAGCAGCGGAGGAGGTAGCAGCTCATGATAGAGTAGCGGATGAGGTAGCAGCTCATGATAGAGCAGCGGAAGAGATAGCAACTCATGATAGAGCGGCGGAGGAGATAGCAGCTCATGGTAGAGAGCGGAGGAGATAGCCGCTCATGATAGAACAGCGAAGGAGATAGTAGCTCATGGTAGAGCAGCGGAGGAGAGAGCAGCTCATACTACAGTAGCGGAGGAAATAGTAGCTCATGGTAGAGCAGCGGAGGAGATAGCAGCTCATAATAGATCAGCGGCGTAGATAGCATCGGAGTAGACAACAGCTCATGATAGAGCAGCGGAGGAGGTAACAGCTCATGATAGAGCAGCGGAGGTGATAGCAGCTCATAGTAGATCTTCGGAGGAGGTAGCAGCTCATGGTAGATCAGCGGAGGAGATAGCAGCTCATTCTACAGCAGCGGAGGAGATAGCAGCTCATGGTAGAGGAGTGGAGGAGATAGCAGCTCATGATAGAGCAACGGAGGAGATAGCAGCACATGGTAGAGGTGTGGAGGAGATAGCAGTTCAATATACAGAAGCGAGGGAGAAACCAGCTCAGGATAGAGCAGGATCGAGTGGTTATAAGAATTTAAGAAAATAATATTGAGACAAATCTTCAGTTTCCAAATACGGTTCCAACAATAAAGGCTCTTAAGCAAACAGTCTGAAATTTTTGTAATTTCTATCAATATTGTACACCTTAAAATAAGGAAATCGGCTGATGAATGTGGAAGTTCTTTTATTTTAGTGTTATGAATTAGCTTCGTTGTTAGACTGACTTGTAGTTGACATCTAAATTACGGAAAGAGTCAAAATTTTCTACCAGAATATTACTCTATATAAGCTTATACATACTGGCACCTTTTTAGGAAATTTTCTTTCACGCGCATAAGTTCAGCTTCCGAGATAAAGTTAATTTCTCTTTTGATATTGTCTTTAAGTACGTCCAATGTATGGGAAATTGACCTATACACTTTATTTTTCAAGTTTCCCCATAAATAATATTCACATAGGCCTACTATTAGAAGAACTTAAAGACAATATCACATAGGCCTATGACAAGAGAAATGAACTATGTCTTTTAAGCTGAACTTATGTGCGTGAAAGAAAATTTCAAAAAAGGTGCCAGTATTGTGTGGATGCAAGAGGAGAACAATTCCAACATCTCTTGTGATGAGATACGTGTTTATTTTCATTCTAATTTTAACTGTAAATGTGAGAACCTGAATCATTACACCGATCGCGGCTTTATTAGCGTAGATATTTCACCCGGTTGCTCGGGAGTTGGAGCTGTGCCCGCCGCCCGCAGGAACCCGCGTCATTGGCCAACTCTTGCGTGGGACTTTTTTTTTTTTTTTTTTTTTTTGTGTGCCCTCCCTTACCCCCCGAGTGCCAAGCAATGAAGCCAGTACCTCGGGTCAAACCAAATTCTGGTAACCATTTGTGATTATGTCCCTATCGTGAGTGTGTTCCATCCTGAAGGGATGTGGTGGATCGTGACGTGTCCAAGCTGGTATCTTGATTCATTTTCAAGCTTTCATCAGCTAGGTGTTTGTGTGTGCGGTGTTACGGAGTGAGTAGTGTTCTTGATTGTTTAGAGTTTTGTGTTTGTGAGATTGTTGAGTTGTTTTGTACTGTTGATTGTTGTAATTATTGCATGCTTCTTTGTTATTTTGAGGGGTGGAACTAGGCCGGCATTTGCCTTACAGGCGAGGGAAAACCCCTCTCTAAACCTCGCCCAGCCTAGGGTAGTGAGCATTGCTCAGCCAGTTGGCAATCTACCTGTCTAGTTTAAGTGGTCCTTTTCAGTCAGTGCAGCTTTTGCGAACTGTTTTAATATCGGGAAATTGTGTTTTCTGGTCCAAAAGTTTAAGTTTGGAGTCCAGAGTTCATTTTCTGCTCGAGCGGCCGCGCGTAGAGGACGGCGCGCTTCGCTGAAATGAGCGCATGAGTAAAGAACGTGTATCATTGAGTCAAGCTCGTTATCTACGCAGGTGCATCTAGGTGCGTCTGTTAGCTCATTGTAGATGAACGAAGTAAACATACATCTGACAGCATTGCATCAAAGCCCTTGTAGTGTATTGTGTAATACTAGGAGGTGCCCGCGGCTTCGCCCACGATAATTAATTGAAAAATTAAAAATTAATAGTATAATAATTATTAAAGCATTATATTTATTAACACTTGCACGCGAATCATTCTTAAACTAAACCATTAATAATTAATGAAACAGCTAAAATTCCGGCTTTAGAGTACATTCCACGACATGAAAGCGCCCCCTGGGAAAACTATATCAGAATCGATTATGCAGTTCCAAAGAACCTGTGAACACATAATACCTATTGTTTTTCAGCTGTTTATTGACATGAATATGATGTGAATTTTATTTTATCAATTCAGTGTAATTTTCAGAAATTATATAATGTTTCAAGGGAAGGAATGGTTTGTTTAGATTATTATTATCAGCGATATTTCAAGAGATAAAACCATCAATATTTTACAGCTGTTGCCCCCGGCTTCGCCCGCCTTTATTCATTGACTCCAGGATTTTTAAGAAAATTACACTGGTAGATTATTAAAAATGTATGTGGTTCAGAGCTATGAAAATTGTAAGTAAAAATAAAATTAGAATATTTGTTCGTTGTGTTCATTTCACTTAGGCCTTATATAATAAAGAAACGGTTTTCCTTCCTAATTTTGTAGTCGTCATGAAAGTTTAGACTGCGAGAGACGAACATCGCCGAGTATACCCGATGTCTCACGAAGCGGGCGAGCGAGCAAGCACGCTATTTAGGGCCGTTGAATTGTATAAGAGTAGAAATACTCTCATAAAGGAAACAGAAATTTATAATGAAAACTCAGCCCTCAGTGTTCTGTTTCCCTCTTTTGTTTTTTTTCTCTGTTGACATTGTTAAATAAAGTTACGGCGAAGATAATCGCAGTAGTCTGAATACGAAAGGGGGTTAGTTTCCCATTCTACTGGATTCGTTAATTTTGTTTTTTACACACGAAAAACGGCAAAATTTCATGTAATATTATTCTCCAGAAGTTTTAGAATCCATATATAGGCACATTTTGTTTCTAAGAATATTTTAAATATGGGTAAAATCGGTAAGAAGTTCACAAAAAACTAACCTAAAATGGCGCTCAGAAAGGAATCACAATATTACAGAATCAGCTGCTAGAAACAGCGCAGGTGCATGCTGGGTAGAAGCCGATGGGTCACGTGGTGCTGGAATCAGCTGCCAACATGGTAATGGTCAGACAACTCTCCGGAAGACATAATATGCCACATTTTCGAAACCGACAAACAGTGTATCGTACATTATTCGAAAATGCAAGGGCGCTTCGCTTCGGCTGCCGCCTCCGCTCGCGCACTTAACCAATGTGGTTAGTGTATGCATTATTTAGCTATATGTAGAGGTTGCAGGACCGTATGGAACAGACCAATGACATGCAAGGTCGTTGTCAGCCAATGGGAGTGTTGGTCTGCAAGCCAGAGACCGCATACCAACGCCGAACATCGCGTGTTGAAATCCAGTAGATTGGGAAACTAAACCCTACGAAAGACCACAAATAAATGTGAGTGTAAAACTTTAGTAGTTATTTATTATACTACCAATAACCATCAGTGGTGACCCCGATGCATCGGCACCTCAGTGGTGACCCGATGGAAGAAGTACAGCAGACTACAGCTGGAACTGCTCAGGAAAGCCAAGAAACCGTAGTAGCCCGCGTATCTATCAAAGTTCTGCTGTTTTGGAAGCCTGATCCGAGGATATGGTTCATTCAACTTGAAGCACAATTCCGTAACTCGAAGATCACCCAGGACCAAACTAAATATGACACTGTGGTGAGTTCAATTGACTCAGAAATTCTGACACAAGTGGCCGATATTCTCACGAATCCTCCGTCTTCCGGTAAATATGATGCAATCAAAAAGCGTCTTATTTCAACTTTCGCAGATAGTGAAACGCAACGAACACAGCGACTATTGACAGACTTGGAACTCGGGGATCGTAAACCGTCGCAATTACTTTGTGAAATGAGAAATTTAGCTTCAGACAAGGTAAGCGAGAATTTTCTTAAAACTTTATGGTTACAGCGGCTACCAAGAGAAATGCATGCTATCCTGTCAGTGAGTAGTGACGATCTGACGAAACTGTCGACCATGGCAGACCAGATTTGGGAGCTAAAACCCACAAGCTCGTACCATGTTGCTCCTATTGCTGTTACGCAACCAATGAACAACTCAATAGAGGAACTGAGGAAGCAAGTTTCTGAGCTCTCACTCCATGTTGCAGAGTTGAGTAAGCATGTTTTCGCCGACCGCCGCCGACAGGGTAGACCAAAGTCTAGGTCCAGATCCAGAGGTAGGAATGCAGAAACAGGACAGACAACAAAGGTAGGGAAATGTTACTACCACACTAAATTTGGCGAGGAGGCATACAGATGTCTACAGCCATGCAGCATGTCTCTCCGAGCTACACCTCACAACGGACCGGAAAACTAGTTCCCCAACTCTCCACGGCGACAGGGAGCCAGGGGTTAGAGCTGAGTCGCCTTTTTATTAGTGACAGCAAGCCAGTTCCTGATTGATACCGGTGCAGATGTCTCTGTAGTGCCACCAACACACAGTGAAAAGAAGTCACCAAATAAACTTGAACTTTTTGCAGCGAATGGTACTAGGATCCAGACGTATGGTCAACGACTTATGACACTTGACCTTGGTTTACGTCGAACATTCAATTGGCCATTCATAATCGCAGAAGTAGGTAAACCTATAATAGGAGTCGATTTCCTGTCGAATTTCAATTTACTCGTCGACAGTTCTAAACATCGCTTAATAGACGGGAACACACACTTGACCGCGTATGGTACCTCTTCTCACAACTACAATTTTCAGGTCCAGCTAACGTAAATTAATAACCGATATCAGCGGATTATACATGAATTTCCTGACATTCTGCGACCTAACATTCTCAACACAAAAATCGAAAGCCACCACATTGAACATTTCATCGAAACGAAAGGCCCACCAGTGTTTGCCACAACTAGAAGACTCTCAGCTGATAAACTCTTAGCAGCCCGTAAGGAATTTGACTTCATGCTCCAGCAAGGGTTATGTAGACCCTCGAAAAGTTGTTGGGCTAGTCCTCTGCACTTAACTCAGAAAAAATCTCGTGATTGGAGGCCTTGCGGGGATTATAGGAAACTCAATCATATCACAGTACCCGACAGATACCCTATACCTTTTTTAACCGACTGCAACCACATCCTGCATGGAGCTTCCATATTTTCATCCATTGACCTTGTACGTGCGTACCAACAGATACCGGTGTAAGAAGCGGACATACCGAAGACGGCCATCACAACACCTTTTGGAGTATTTGAATTTCCATTCATGCCTTTCGGACTAGGAAACGCAGCACAGACCTTTCAAATATTTATGGACATGGTACTCAAAGGGTTAGATTTTGTCTTTTGTTACTTAGACGATATCTTGGTTGCTTCTCCAGACGATAAAGTGCACCTTCAACATATCCGCATCCTCTGTGAACGACTAAATGAATACGGCTTATGCATCAATGTTGCCAAATGCATTTTCGGTGTGCAGCAGATCAAATTCTTAGGGTACGAAATCAGTCCTCAAGGTCTGAAGCCTCTACCTGAGAAAGTTAGTGCCATTAAGAATTTTCCAGAGCCACAGTCAGCCACTGGATTGCGCCGATTCTTGGGAATGGTAAATTTCTACCACAGATTCATCCCAGAATGCGCCAAGCTGCAACAGCCCCTCTCAAAATTACTTAGCGGACACAAGAAAAACAGCACAAAACTGCTGGACTGGAACGAAGAAGCACAAACCTCTTTTGCTGCAATGAAGGAAGCCCTCTGCAACACAGCGGCCCTGGTACATCCTATTCCCGGTGCTCCACTCTCCTTGGTAACAGATGCGTCGGACGTCGCAATAGGAGGAGTTCTTCAACAGGATACTGACGGCTCAACCCGACCTCTCAGTTTCTTCTCACGAACTCTCACTAAAGCACAGTCCAGATACAGTGCTTATGATCGCGAACTATTAGCAATATATAGCGCCATTAAACATTTCAAGCATCTTTTAGAAGGCCAGTCCTTTGTAATTTTCACGGACCATAAACCCTTGGTGTATGCTTTTCAACAGGATTTGGACAAGGCATCACCCAGACAGGCTCGTCAATTACAGTATATTGCACAGTTTACGACGACAATAAAATACGTTGCTGGCCAAGACAATATCGTGGCTGACACATTGTCACGTTTAGCCACCATAGAATCTCCCTCACCTCTAAATTATGATCATTTGGCAGATGTACAATCGGATGAAGACCTCGAATCACTGCAACAGAATCCCAGAATGAAAATAGTAAAACTCAGTCTGCCGGATAGTAGAAAGCAATTATACTGTGACATATCAACAAAGCATATACGCCCGTATATTCCACGCAACTTTCGACAAGCAGCCTTTTCATCTGTTCATCGTCTTTCTCACCCAGGAATCAGAGCAACAACCAAAATGATCACTGAACGATTTATCTGGCCCAATATGAAGAAAGACTGTCAACAGTAGACACGAGCATGTATCGACTGCCAAAGATCAAAAATTTATCGACACACTAGATCTCCAGTTGGCCAAACCCAAGTTCCCTCTACCTGTGTGCCAAGGATTCAGATATCTCCTCACGGCTATAGACAGATACTCTAGATGGATGGAAGCTGTACCAATAGTAAACCAAACAGCTGACTCTGTTGCACAGGCTCTAGTAACCACTTGGTTTTCACGATTTGGTATTCCTGTAAGAATAACTACTGATCAGGGTCGACAGTTTGAAAGCCAATTATTCAAATCCCTAAGCAAGCACCTAGGTTTCCAGAGCATCAGGAAAACCGCATACCATCCACAAAGTAATGGTCTTATCGAACGACAACACCGCACTATGAAAGCAGCACTCAAATGCCATCTACTACAATCCTCATCGTGGGTAGACTCATTGCCTCTAGTCTTATTGGGCATGTGATCTGTGGTAAAAGAAGACTTGGGTCACTCAGCCGCCGAGCTGGTCTATGGTACACCGCTCCGTCTTCCAGGAGAACTGTTCACCGACCAGCCTACCGTATCACAGTCTGACTTCGTGAGACATCTCCAAGAGACAGTAAGAGGACTTAAACCAAGTCAGACATCAACCCATGGCAAGAAACCTGTTTTTGTGTCCAAAAATCTCGCCGACTGCTCTCATGTTTTCATACATCATGGACCTCCATTATCCTCACTCCAACCTGCGTACGACGGTCCCTACCCAGTAAAGAGTCGAACTGATAAGTTCTTCGACATTAATATCGGAGGGTTAATAAAGCGAATCTCAGTGGACCGCCTGAAACCAGCTTTTCTATTGGAAGAAGGTCCCCATAGTGTTACTAACCCTCAACAAGAAACTCGTAATGATGTGACTGGACATTTCACCAGATCAGGACGCAAGGTCCACTTCCCTGCACGTTTCTAGGACACTATCACTGTCACTAGGGGGGGAGTGTGTAGTGTATTGTGTAATACTAGGAGGTGCCCGTGGCTTCGCCCACGATAATTCTTTTAAAAATAAAAATTAAGAGTATAATAATTATTAAAGCATTATATTTATTAAAACTTGCACGCGAATCATTCATAAACTAAGCCATTAATAATTAATGAAACAGCTAAAATTCCGGCTTCAAAGCGCCCCCTGGGAAAACTATATCAGAATCGATTATGCAGTTCCAAAGAACCTGTGAACACATCACTGCCTTCTAGACTGTAATACTCCTTATTGTATTATACTGTTTATTGACATGAATATGGTGTGAATTTTGTTTTATCAATTCAGTGTAATTTTCAGAAATTATATAATGTTTCAAGGGAAGGAATGGTTTGTTTGGATTATTATTATCAGCGATATTTCAAGAGATAAAACCATCAATATTTTACAGTTGTTGCCCCCGGCTTCGCCCGCCATTATTCATTGACTCCAGGATTTTTAAGAAAATTCCACTGGTAGATTATTAAAAATGTTTGTGGTTCAGAGCTATGAAAATTGTAAGTAAAAATAAAATTAGAATATTTATTCATTGTGTTCATTTCACTTAGGCCTTATATAATAATGAAACGGTTTTCCTTCCTAATTTTGTAGTCGTCATGAAAGTTTAGACTGCGAGAGACGAACATCGCCGAGTATACCCGATGTCTCACGAAGCGGGCGAGCAAGCACGCTATTTAGGGCCGTTGAATTGTATAAGAGTAGATACTCTCATAAAGGAAACAGAAATTTATAATGAAAACTCAGCCCTCAGTGTTCTGTTTCCCTCTTTTGTTTTTTTTTTTTTCCTCTGTTGACATCTATATTAATAAAAGGAAGTGTCTGTCCTCCGTCTGTCTGTCTTCCGTCTGTCTGTCCGCGATGCCCAGCGAAATCTACTCAACGCAGAGATCTGAAATTTTATACATGGGCGGACTAAAGGGTCGGAATGTGCACCTCGAAGCCGGAATTTTAATTTTCGCTTTAGTTCGTGAGTTATGAATGAAAAACGGGCAGAAAACGTGTATTTATTCCGTTTTCGAAGCATGAGTTTTCAGTAATACAAATCAATTACACTAGGCTTTGGCTATTTTTGTCAAACCTTCGACATAAAAGCATCGCGATCTGTTGAATGTTGTAGCTCACGCTGGTCGATTCATTTGTTTTTAATGTCATGGCACGAAAACATAATATGAAATTTTCAACCGACACCTTAGAGGATTATTATTATTATTATTATTATTATTATTATTATTATTATTATTATTATTATAGGGATAATCAATATTAGCCTAAATATGGTCTAACGTTGTTCGATTTGGACGAAACTCACTATACAGGGGTTTTCCGGGCCAAGGAACTCGAATCTGAGGTCGCTTTTACCAGGTGACGCTATCTAATCGTGATATGTAGTCCACATGATTTAGGTGTTAATATAATGATTTAACTATTAGCCTATGCTCTTAATTTTTAATTTTTGAAATAATTATCGCGGGCGAAGCCGCGGGCACATGCTATCTTAAAATAATAAAATGACGTGTTTGTCTGTCTGTCCACGATGCCCAGCGCAATCTACTGAACGCAGAGATCTGAAATTTTAAACATAGATGGGCTGAAAGGTGGGCGAATGCGCATCGAAGCCGGATTTTTAATTTTAGCTTTCGTTCGCGAGTTGTGAGTGAAAAACTGGCAGAAAACGTGATTTTAGCGCTGTCGAAGCATCAGATTTCAGTAATACATTTCAATGTCAAATCAATTGCAGTTGGCTTTGGCTATTTTTGTCATACCGTGGTAATAAAAGCATCGCGATCGCTAGAATGTTGTAAGCCCACGCTGGTCGATTCATTTGTTTAGAATGTCAAGGCCCGTAGACATATTAAATTTTCAACCTACACGGAAGAGGGGTAATCAACATAGACCTAAATATGGTTAAACATCGTTCGATTTGGACGAAACTCACTATACAGGGATTTTCTGGGCCAAGGAACTCGAATCTGAGATCGCTTTTACCAGGCGACGCTATCTAATCGTGACATGTAGTTTACGTGATTTAGGTGTTAATAAATATAATGATTTAACTATTATGCTCTTAATTTTTAATTCTTGAAATAATTATCGCGGGCGATCGCTTGATTTTGTAAGTCCATCCTGGACGATTCATTTATTTAGAATATCAAGGCCCGAAGACATGAAATTTTCAACCTACACTGAAGAGGGATAATCAATATAGGCCTAAATATGGTCAAACATTGTTCGATTTGGACGAAACTGACTGTACGGGGGTATTCTGGGCCAAGGAACGCGAATCTGAGGTCGCTTTTACCAGGGGACGCTACCTAATCGTGGAATGCACTCCACGTGATTTAGGTGTTAATAATTATAATGATTTAACTATGCTCTTAATTTTTAGTTTTTAATTTTTGAAGTAATTATCGCGGGGGAAGCCGCGGGCACATGCGGGCACATGCTGTTTGTCTGTCTGTCCACGATGCCCATCGAAATCTACTGAATGCAGAGATCTGAAATTTTAAAGATAGATGGACTGAAAGGTGGGCGAATGCACCTCGAAGCCGAATTTTTAATTTTAGCTTTCGTTCGCGAGTTATGAGTGAAAAACTGGCAGAAAACGTGATTCGCGATGTCAAAGCATCAGATTTCAGTAATACATTTCAATGTCAAATCAATTGCAGTTGTCTTTGGCTATTTTTGTCATACCGTGGAAATAAAAGCATCGCGATCGCTTGAATGTTGTAAGCCCACGCTGGTCGATTCATTTGTTTAAAATGTTAAGGCCCGTAGACATATTAAATTTTCAACCAATACGGAAGAGGGGTAATCAACATAGACCTAAATATGGTTAAACATCGTTCGATTTGGACGGAACTCACTATACAGGGATTTTCTGGGCCAAGGAACTCGAATCTGAGATAGCTTTTACCAGGCGACGCTATCTAATCGTGGTATGTAGTCCACGTGATTTAGGTGTTAATAATTATAATGATTTAACTATTATGCTCTTAGTTTTTAATTTTTGAAGTAATTATCGCGGGCGAAGCCGCGGGCACATGCTAGTTGTTAAATAAAGTTACGGCGAAGATAGTCGCAGTAGTCTGAATACGAAAGAACACAAATAAATGTGAGTGTAAAACTTTAGTAGTTATTTATTATACTACCAATAACACTTCACCCTCAATGGTAAAAAATGCGGCATTGTAGTATAGACATGATTTTTTTTAAAATGTGGCTTTTAATTAGTTCTTACTCTGGTACTGGTCAACCGATTTGGTCCAAAATAAATAGGCTTATTTCTATGGTCGTTATAAATTAGTATACGAAGTTTCATGAAAATCCGATAAAGCGTATTTGAGTTACCACGCCTTATGTTATATAATACCATAAAAGGCATTAAATTGGGTATTATTCCGGTACCGGCTAACCGATTTGGTCCAATATCAACAGACGTCTTCCCATGGACATTATAAATAGGTATTCCAAGTTTCATGAAAATCCGATAAAGCGTATTTGAGTTATGGCGCCTTTAAAATAAACACTAAATTGGGTTTTAATCCGGTACCGGTCAACCGATTTGGTCCAATATCATTAGGGTTCTTCCCATGGACATTATAAACGCGTAGGCCTATACCAAGTTTCATTAAAATTCGATAAAGCGTATTTGAGTTATCGCGCGTACAGACACACGGACGGACGGACAGACATTTTCTCATCCCCCACACAATCTCATAAAGTACCATACTGGCACTTTATAAATAGCTATTCATTGCTCATAAAAATGTTGTTGTATTAATATTTGTTCCAAAATACAACCTTCTATATTTAGGCCGTTCCGGAAAGTAAACAAATAGAATTACTTTAAGTTTTGTCTCATCTTCTCGTATAGCACGTTGTATCCGAAATTGAGTTTGTTGATACTGTCTTATAATCGTTTTTACTTCCTCTGCCCGTACCATAGGTACTATAGGTAGAGGAAGTATTGTTTTCGACCCCAAAATTCGAAGTTGAGTTTTTAGCATATATACACGTTTCAAGGCCCCCTGAATCCAAAAATACTATTTTTGGAAACATGTCTGTGTGTCTGTGTGTCTGTGTGTCTGTGTGGATATCTGTGAACAAGCTAGCTCCAAAACGGAGAATTGTATGAAAACAAAATTTCGTATTTGGGTCAGGTACCTTCTGAAGATGTGAGCTGAATATTGGCGACTAGTTTCTCTTATTTTTAAGGGGACTTTACATGAAGAATTTTTCGTTTTTCGCGATTTTCTCGAAAACGGCTCTAACGATTTTCTTTAAATTTTGCACATGGGTTACTTATACTAAGAGCTAAAACTTTTATTTGAAACATTTTTTCGAAAAAATTCTCTGAAGGGTATTTATAAGCCACCCACTGTTAATACGCGCTCTTTGCAATACGGCCTCATGTAATGGAAAGTCGTACGAAAACAAAATGTTGTATTTTGGTTAGGTACCTTCTGAGGCTGTGACACGAAGAATGGCGACAACTTTCCCTTACTTTTAAGGGGACTTTACACGAATAAAGTTTTGTTTATCACTATTTTCTCAAAAACGACTCTAAGGATTTCCTTTAAATTTTGTACATGGAGTGCTTATACCAAGAGCTAAAACTTTTATTTGAAACTTTTTTCAAAACAAATTCTCTGAAGGGGGGTTGTAATTTACCCACTGTTTGTAAGATCTCTCTGTTTTGCCTGAACAACTCAATACGTGGACATTCACGGCCTTTTATTCTATATAAGCACGTGAAGTGAGAAAGATGTATTGTTGGCCATGCTTACAGTAAAGAAATATCTGAGGGGAATATTTTATCAATTTCGGAAATTATTCTTAACAGTGAAAAGTTGAATAAACGTTTGCAGTCACTTTTTTTATTTATTATTTTTTATTATTATTATTATTTTTGTTTGTTTGTCCATAGCCTGCGTTTTTAGTCGCAACATTCAAAGAAGGGTTTATACTTTATATGGTATTTATAGCATAATTAGCGTAAAATTGTGTCTTGCGATTCTGTACAAGGATATGTGAATACTGCTAACTTTTATTTGGGCAGAGGAAGTTATGTGACTTTCACATCAGATTTTTTTATAGCCATTCTCATTACAACAATTATTACGTCTTAAACTGCAGGTTAAACGGTAGAAAAGGTCCAGTTAGGTTAAACTTAAGATTAACTTGTAGTTATCGTTTATAATACGGAAAAATCTGAAAAACCTAAGTTTAAACTAAAACTGAAGGTTAAACCATGATTATAATACCGGCCCTTACTGTGCGAATAATTAAATCCTCCTTGGTAAACATTTTTGCGACTAAATGCCAACAACGATGTAGACATCAACAAAATGTTTAATTCTGAGATATTGGCGTATCCTTATGTTTTAGCACCAAATGAATTAATTGGCATAGTCGAAATTTAGCTAAACTTAATATCTACTGACGTAAAAGGTGGATAAGTGACGGAGTTTTCACAAAACTTAAACATCTACTGGCAATGGGTTTTTATAAAAGCGAACATCTTTATTTAAATTTGCATGGTGAGTGTCTAAAATTCTTGGTAGAGATTGACAAATATTTTGCTTTTATCTAAATCTCAGGACATTCTGAAGAAGCTTTCATTCAAAATGACTAACGTCCGTGTGCTGCGATATAAGAAGGGACAGGTATCCGTGAAAACATACACAGAACCCAGTATTGAAGTTCAAGTTCTTAAGCCGAAAATAAGTAATATAACGTTCATTGAAACAGCTGTAAAACTTCCATTCATAAAGCACATTAGTGAAAAAAAGAGTGCTGACATATTAAAGAAATTACTTCGATGGGTCTTCAGAAGAAGTTTAACATTTTATGAAGGTATACCGGGATTGTTAGAGGAATGGTGAAGATAATACTGTGTCAACGCATCTTGATGAAGAAGCTTTATCCTAGACGATATCATTGCGTTTATCAGTGAAGTGTCCTGTTCTTGTTATGACTTCATTATTGACACCATTGTTGGACAGAATTATTCCATGATGCAACCAGTGGCGTACCAACCGTGATGGGGGCCTGCGGTGCTAATCAATATGGGGGCCTATCCAGTATCCACAAAGTATACCATTCAATATGGGGGCGTACCCAGTATCCGGTTTCCCTCGTTCTTAGGCGAATGCCGGACTGGTCAATAATCCCCTCAAACAGATACACGCACTACAAATCTCTAGAATACATAACTACATGTCACTAAAAAGAAACACACTCGGAAATATTGCACATAAGACCTATCCGCACTTAGGTCTATCCTGCGCCAAAGTACAAAGACACAAGTACTCAGCCCAAACAAGTCACACCATCAACATCCCCTACGGATGTACATAAGGGCACAATAGGTACACACATCACATATGGTTACCAAAATTTGGTCTGACCGGAGGTTTAGGCTTAATTGCTTGGCACTCCGGGGGTAAGGGTGGGCACACAAAAAAAAAAAAGTACCCAGTATCCGCAATTTATACCATTCACACAGTCAAACACAAATATACGATAGTAAACCAGTACCAGTACCAGTACTGGCTTGTGACTAGAGAAAATTCACGTTAGTTCGCAATTCCATAGTATTGAAAAGACATTTCAACTAAATAGTTGTGATTTCACAGTCTTATTGCATGCAGACTACAAATCAAATAAAACTATGACAGCAAAGATTTGAAAAGTAGATTAATGATAAACTAAACAGTAAATAAACTAAAAATCTTTCTTGCATGTTTTTACCTCTGCAAATGTTTTTACGTCATGAAAATAGACTCGTTTTGCAACAGAGTACTCAGGGCTAAGCTTGATAAACGAGATTTCCCTGTCTTCTCTTGTTCCCTGAGGCTTATATTATCCTATTGTAGTAGGCCTACGGTGCTTCCGATGTAGTTGTTTCTAATGTTTTTTTATTTAATTCATTATTTCAAAAAATGTATAATGTAGTTTAATAGACAACTGTTTATTCACTAAAACTAAGACTCGTCTTTGGTGTGGTAAAAATACATAAATACAACTTTGGGTCTATGTTCAAAGCGGGACCTAAGGCGGACCGCCCCTTCCACCCCCGCCTTGGTACGCCACTGGATACAACAGAATAAAGGCATATAAATGCCTGAAATTTATTAATATATTTTGTACTCCACATGCTTTACTCCGTATGCTTTAAAAGTCAAACAATAGTAGGTTATTCTTGAAAATCTTGATTAAGAAATTTTGAAAATGATAAAAAAAAAAGTGAGTGGATGTTAACTTTTGTGGAAATGCCTTACTTTCAGGGTTAATTTAGAGACAATGGGTGGAGTGAATAAAAGTCAGTAAATGCTTTTACTGCAAAATTTTAAGTAAATACTAGCATTTTAGTTAATAAAATATTTCAGTAAATACTGTTGCTTATTAGTAATCAGTACATACTAGGTCAAGTAGTACCTACTGCAAAATATGTGAATAATAACAAGTATTTACTT